>CM074285.1:9737207-10937207 GCA_037194245.1 Opsariichthys bidens | reverse complement strand
TGGGGCACAGGGGAAGAATGCTGCAAATCAGATCGGTATTATTACAAATACTGAAGAGAGCACAAATTCTTGGAGAGAGACCATCTAAGTCCTGAAGAAAAGAGAGGAGAGTTGCTCCCTGTTTGGCCTGGCATGAACAGACAGACTCCTTCACTCTTATCTGCATATCCCAGAATGCCTATGCAGAAGAGATCATTATTAAAGCAGAGATATTAGCAAGTCTTCCAGGTTTCATTACCAACATTTAGACATTTATGTGTGAGTATATGACCATTATGTGATAAAATTCAAGATACTGTGTAAAACGTTTAGAAACATCTAAATATAATTGTATATGAATAGATTTGAATAATAATATACATTAAATAACACATTTGGGGGCAGTATTATTTTTTTATTTTTAAAGAAATTAATACTTTTATTCAACAGGTATTAAATTGATCAAAAGAGACACTAAAGACACTTATAATGTTAACTAAAGATTTCTATTTCAAATAGAAATAAAAAATTCTCTCGATGTATTTTGGTTTCCTTAAAAATAGGAAGCAGCACAACTGTTTTCAGCCCTGATAATATGAAATGTTTCTTGAGCATCAAATCAGCATATTGAAGTTCATTCTGAAGGATCAATTTGACACTGAAGACTGGAGTAATGATACTGAAAATTCACAGGAATAAATTACATTTTAAAGGTGTATTAATAAATTGTATTTCTGTTTTAATTGTACTTTTGATCGAATAAATGCATCCTTGGTGAGCAGAAGATGTATTAAAAAATGTATACACCCTAAAGTTTTGAATGGTAATATAAATGATCAGGCATATAATTATGAGCACTGACAAGGTGAAGTGAATATCACTGATCATCTCTTCATCACAGCACCTGTTAGCGGGAGGGATACATTAGGCAGCAAGTGAACATTTTGTCCTCAAAGTTGATGTGTTAGAAGCAGGAAAAACGGGCAAGCGTGAGGATTTGAGCGAGTTTGATAAGGGCCAAATTGTGATGGTTAGACAACTGGGTCTGAGCATCTCCAAAACTGCAGCTCTTGTGGGGTGTTCCCGGTCTGCAGTGGTCAGTATCTATCAAAAGTGTCCAAGGAAGAAACAGCGGTGAACTGACGACAAGGTCATGGCCGGCCGAGACTCATTCTTGCACGTGGGGAGGGAAGGCTGGCCTGTGTGGTCTGATGCAACATATGAGCTACTGTAGTTCACATTGCTCAAGAAGTTGCTGGTTCTGATAGAAAGGTGTCAGAATACACATGTATCACAGTTTGTTTTGTGTGGGGCTGCATAGCTGCAGACCAGTCAGGGTGCCCATGCTGACCCCTGTCCACTACCGAAAGCATCAACAGTGGACACGTGAGCATCAGAACTGGACCACGAAACAATGGAAGAAGGTGGCCTGATCTGATGAATCACGTTTTCTTTTACATCACATGGATGGTTGGGTGCGTGTCGCTTATCTGGGGAACAGTGTGATGCTTTGGGCAATGTTCTGCTGGGAAACCTTGGGTCCTGCCATCCATGTGGATGTTACTTTGACACGTACCACCTACCTAAGCTTTGTTGAAGACCATGTACACCCTTTCATGGAGATGGTATTCCCTGGTGGCCTCTTTCAGCAGGATAATGCGCCCTGCCACAAAGCAAAAATGGTTCAGGAATGGTTTGAGGAGCACAACAACGAGTTCGAGTTTGTTTACTTTGGCTACAAATTTCCGAGATCTCAATCCAATCAAGCATCTGTGGGATGTGCTGAACAAACAAGTCCGTTCCATGAAGGCTCCACCTCACAACTTAGAGGACTTAAAGGATCTGCTGCTAACATGTTGGTGTCAGATACCACAGCACACCTTCAGGGGTCTAATGGAGTCCATGTCTCGACAGGTCAGGGCAGTTTTGGCAGCAAAATAGGGACCAACACAATATTATGAAGGTGGTCATAATGTTATACCTGATTGGTGTATATATATGATCACATTAAATCTATATTATTGAATGTATTATTTAATGGAATTTAAGAGACAAAAATGTTTGTCCCTTTAAGAAGTAATCTGAGATTACCATTGTGCAAGACATCCAACCTAGGTCGTCCCTATAATAAGTGTATTGCATATTTATTTGAGCAATATGTCTGCTAAATATTTACTTACAACTTACTGAATATTATAACCATGATGACACTCTTCTGTAAGTACAGTGTGCCTGTTTACAAAACGTCTTGCCAAATGACATGGCTGTGCTGGTATGTCTCAGACGAAATACTATCAATCCTGAGATACTCATTACATTCATTCACAATGAGCTAAACTTTCAGCTGGGAGGGTTTTTTGTTGGCGGGTGGAGGCTTGGATGTGTCTGTTACCATCAAGGACAAATAAATCTCAGTGTGATTGCGTATATGTGTTTGCGTCAAACTCAGATACAGAGGCAAGAAACTCATGGTCAGTGGGATTTGGATTCCTACTGAAAGTATGTGTAGACCATCTGACAAGTTAATGTGTGTCTCATTCGTGGTCATTTATAATATGTAACTTTTCAGGAGACAGAGGCGACTGTGCAAATGTTTACAGTTTATTTTGGTTTTAGAAAAATCCATCGGACCATCAGCAGTAATTTGGTAAACATTAGAGCTCTGGAGTTTTGATTATATGAAGTTGGCAAATACATGTCTCATTAACCAAATAATGCTTGACATTTCTCTTTCATCAGTAATGTGTTGCATAACAGGACTAAGGTAAAAGAGCGTTTCCCATGAAGAAATAATGTGGGCTGAAGATAGTAAGAGGCAGAATTCATGTGAAAAATAAATCTGAATGAAAAAATATTACAGAGAAAACTGATAAAGATTAGAAAATATATCTCTCAGTTATTGAAAAGTTGAGATTACTGTACCCTAAAAGAATGTCTCTTTTTTTTTGTTTTTGTCAGTCTGTTGGCCTGTTGTCAAAATGTTAGGGTGAAGGTTGGGAAAGAAATAATGGCGTGCACTGCAAAGTAGCGGATCGCATGAAAGAATTTGAAATCAGGTCGTGACATCTTATCTTAAACATCTGTTAATGTTAAACAAACCATTTCAGGTCACAGTCCTGGTTAATATATCATTTGAAGTCTAGTGCTAAACTATACCTTATCAGGGTGCCGCAGTTTCAGAAATGTAACAATCTCCAGGCAAGGTCAATTGAAAAAAAAAAAATACATTTTTCTGATCATAAATATCATTAAAACATTTAAGATTGTAAAATACAAGTAATCAGATTAAAGTTATTTTTTTTATTAATTATATAACTACATTTTTCACACAGTGGCACTCAATCATGCATAATTTATTGATTTTCTCAACATTACATATCTAATCAACTCCTGACAAACATTAATTATCATTTGCACAATCCCTCAGTAAGTCATTTAATCATGCATTAGAGTCTTTGGCTTTCAAACACATTAGGTTTTTAATTATTATCTTTCAGTTTAACTCACGAACCCCCTGCAGTTCCTTCACGAAGCCCAGTTTGGGAAAACCCGATGCAATATTTAATACACTTCATGTTGTTGATAAAGAATGGAATATATTTTCTTTCTCTTTGTATTTTTATATCAATATGCTACAAGAATTTCCTAATCAAATCAATGCGATAAACAAGTCAGAAGTAATCTAAAATTAATCAAAAAGTAGTAAGATTATCTTACCTAAAATGTGTAATGTAATGAATTGTTACAATTTTTGTTATAATTTGGAATACAATTTTGTAAGTGTAATTATATATAATTTTGTCATTATGAATGTAAAATTTCACAAAAAGATTTTAAATTAATTTTTTCGTTAAAACGTGCTTTAATTAAGATGCAAAGCCTTTTTCATCATTTGTACAGTAGGGTGTTAGGGTTTTAACTAAGTTGGATACAATTTTACCCAGATAATGTTAGCATAAATGTTTTTTTCCCCACTAAAATCAAATTAGTGAGTGAGTATTTTATGGTTTTATGGACTGGCCCCATTTTCTATCATTGTGAGTGCCTCAATGCAACCCACATTTCGGCTTTCAAGCGAGTGAAAATAAATTTTTTGTGGTAATTAGCATGCCGCAAGTGCTAATGATTGCGTCTAACTTGTTACGAACCAAAAATATTACCTTAAGCGCTGCTGCATTTAAACTCATTCTCTGTGAGGTTTTCAGACGAGATGCCAACTCAATTATATATACATGTAACTGTTTCCGTTTGTATTCAGTAAACACCCATTAACCAAACATAAATCATGATATCCTGAGCTGGATTAAACAATGAGACTCTTGAGTTTGACGTCTTTCTTGCAAACAAAAAATGTTTCAATGAGATCATGCAACTAGTATTTTGATGTATGCTATGTCAACATCCGATATCATGACATCATTGGTTTGCTTATATCTTTTGGGCGGTAGACATGATTCATTGTCTATTGAGACACAATTATGTAATGTGTTGCTATAGGAAATCCTTAGTTTAACGTTATTTAGAGAGCTTGAGTTGTCCTACTGTCGTGAATAAGGGTGTGAAGTGTGATCTCACTGAATCCATCCATGCCTGTGTCATGACATGGTGTCAGTGGCAAGTCGAAATTTGTCCTGCCATTATCTACTGCAGTGCTAGGAAAGAAGCTCACTTTTTATTGCCAGAATTATTGTGAGGAGTGAATGCTGATGTGTCATGGTGTGGCAGCCAATGAAGATGAGATGAGAATCTAATTGCAGCAGTAGAACTGTAATAAAAGAAACAAAATATTCAGGATCGCAGGAAAATTGCCGGAGAGCTGGAAACCACAATATGATGCAACAAGAACATATCAAACACAACTCAAACTGAAGCAAATAAAATAGAGTGGTGTGAAAAAGTGTTTGCCCCCTTCCTGATTTCTTATTTTTTTGCATGTTAGTCACACTAACACAAGTAAACACAAAATGCAGTTTTTAAATGAAGGTTACAAAGGGAAAACAAAATCCAAACCTATGTGTGAAAAAGTGTTTGCCCCACCTGTTAAAACAACTTAACTGTGGTTTATCACACCTGATTCAATTTCTCAATCCACACCCAGGCCTGATTACTGCCACACCTGTTCTCAATCAAGAAATCACTTAAATAGGACCTCCCTGACAAAGTGAAGTAGACCAAAAGATCTTCAAAAGCTAGACATCTTGCAAAGATCGAAAGAAATTCAGGAACAAATGAGAAAAAAAGTAATTGAGATCAATCAGTCTGGAAAAGGTTATAAAGCCATTTCTAAAGCTTTGGGACTCCAGCGAATCACAGTGAGAGCCATTATCCACAAATGGCGAAAACATGGAACAGTGGTGAACCCTCCCAGGGGTGGCCGGCTGACCAAAATTACCCCAAGAGCGGAGCAATGACTCATCGAAGAGGTCACAAAAGAGAAGTAAAAGAACTGCAGGCCTCTCTTGCTTCAGTTAAGGTCAGTGTTCATGACTCCACCATAAGAAAGACTGAAAATGGCGTGCATGGCCAAATTCCAAGACAAAAACCACTGCCTTAAGAACATTAAGGCTAGTCTCATTTTTGCCAGAAAACATCTTGATGATCCCCAAAACTTTTGGGAAAATACTGTGTGGACTGATGAGACAAAAGTTGAACTTTCTGGAGGATGTGTGTCCCATTACATTTGGGGTAAAAGTAACACTGCATTTCAGAAAAAGAACATCATACCAACAGTAAAATATTGTAATGGTAGTGTAATGGTCTGGGGCTGTATTGCTGCTTCAGAACTGGAAGACTTGCTGTGATAAATGGAACCATGAATTCTGCTGTCTACCAAAAACTCCTGAAGGAGAATGTCCGGCCATCTGTTCGTGACCTCAAGCTGGAGCGAACTTGGGTTCCTGCAGCAGGACAATGATCCAAAATCTGAATGGCTGAAGAAAAACAAAATGAAGACTTTGGAGTGGCCTAGTCAAAGTCCTGACCTGAATCCTATTGAGATGCTGTGGCATGACCTTAAAAGGGCAGTTCATGTTCAAAAACCCTCCAATGTGGCTGAATTGCAACAATTCTGCAAAGAAGAGTGGGCCAAAATTCCTCCACAGCACTGTAAAAGACTCATTGCAAGTTATCGCAAACACTTGATTGCAGTTGTTGCTGCTAAGGGTGGCCCAACCAGTTATTAGGTTTAGAAGGCAAGAACCAATGAGGTTCATTCTCATGTTACACAGGACGTTTGAGCTTTCTCAAGAACCAATGCGGTTTGTTCTCGCACATCAAGGTATGTGATTCTGTTTATGTTTGTTGATCAATGTTTATATGAAGAAGAAATGTACCGGAGAAGATTTCCACATCAAAGAAGGCGGAGCCTCAGAGCCACGCCTACCTATTACGTAACTGCCAAAGACCAATGGTAGTTTGAAGGTGTTTAACAGCCAGAGCAAACTTTTCAGGGAAGTTCACTTTGGCAAACTCCCGCAACTAACACAAAACAAGCTTTTGGCTGGATTTTGTTTTAAAACGTCATCATCAAACACCAGTTTGTTCCTCGATTTCGCTTGAAGTTTAACAAGGCCTATATAATCTCCATGTAAATCATACAGGAACGCTAATTTGTCATCATGCACATGTGTATTAAGTGTTAAGTCTATAGGTGCCTGGTGTTTCTTTATAAACTCAATAATCGACAACTACTGGCCTAGCAGCGTACACACACACACACACACACACACACACACACACACACAGACACACACAAAACGCAAAGGAAACATCTTTTTGTTTTTAGTACATCGTTCTTGTGTAAACATACCCTAAACCAAGAGATGCTCACTGTAGAGCCAAATGACACATCCAGCCTCAACACTCTCTCTTACTTAATCAATCTTGCCTAATAAAAATAAAAAAATATAGAAAATATATTAAACAAAAATAAAACGTCAATTTTCCAAAATTGCCATGTCAATCTTACTATAACTTCACACAGCATTTATGAAAAGTAAAAACTAAGCACCACACATAACCTTGAAAGCAAAAGTTCATCTTATCGCTCCCAAAAACTTCAATCGAATGATGTTTATCTTTGTTCCAGTAAGAATCCATACGCCTCAAAGATCGGAAATACATTCCTCCTGAGAGCGAAAGCAGAACGGGGAGGACCGTCTTTAAACTTTACTACTAACAATCAGCAATCATACTGTACTCACAGTGATGCCGTACACTCTACCTCATGTTTGCAGAGTTAGAAAGGAGCTGTTCAGCCATGTGTGTGTGAAAGACAGACAGAGAGAGATAAATGTATCTCTAATTGAGTTGACTTAACTTTTACAATGTTGACATTAACATTACAAAAGCCAATAGCAAAGCATGGGAAAAGGCCTTTACAGTACATAAAGCATTCTGGAGATGAAAGACTTTTCTTCAGCCTGTCAGTGTAAGATATTTTTAATAGATATCAGAAACTCAAAATAAAGCATATTCAAAATTCCAAATGATTGATGTGCACTATCATTGGTGTTGATACTTTTTTGTTATGTTTTTGAAAGAAGTCTCATCAAGGCGGCATTATTTGATCAAAAAAACAAACAGTAAAAACAGTAATATTGTGAAATACTATTACAATATAAAATAACTGTCTTCTATTTGTATGTATTTTAAAATGTAATTTATTCCATTTGAAAGCGTCTACCAGTGATCTGCTGTGTGTATCTTTGCAAGCATTCAGTGAGAGTGTGAAATATGTCTATTTACAACATGTTTTTGAAGCGTTGATCATTGTAGCCAATCACAGACATATCTGTTGAATGTGTGAACTCAACGGCCAATCAGAGAATGCAGTGAGAATCCGCTCAAAATGCTAGGTGGAAATGCCGGTATTGTCACATTTTTAAAATTTCAGTTTTGATAGTATTTAATGTAATTAAATTTAAAAATTGGCAAGGGCATATTGAGGGTGAAATAACCTCAGACAGTTTACCACTTCTGCAGTTTTCAATAATCACAAAGAGAGATAATGAGTGATTTATAAGAGGGCTTAGGTGATCACAAAAGCTAAACTCTTGTGCTGATGAGATGAGTTCATTGCATATTTTCAGGGGGTCTAAGAGACAGGGGTCTGAATTATTGCCTTGTCTTATCTTTGTCTTTCATTCTAAATCCTCAGAGATTGACTATACTGCTCTATTTATTGCTATATGTGTAGGTGAGTTATAAAACTAGCAGCTATGGAGATCCCATGTCACTTTTAAGATTTAGACTTCATCAGATAAATGATAAGGCCAAGATAATGTCACTTCCGTATGGTATCGATCAGTACACACAACACACACTCATACCATGATTGATATATAACTAAAATTAAAACTAAAATCAATTCAAGTAACAGGTAAAACTTATGTTATTTGAAACAAAATAAATGTTAAATTTATTTTAATGTTAATTTACTATAATGACAAAAAAAAAACATAGATAAAATTAATATTTAAAACATTTTTTTTTTCAAAAACAAAATAAAAAATGTTTTTTGATTTTAATAAAAAAAAAATATATATTAATAAAAACTGTCATAGTAACTCAAATGGTACTAAAATTACACTGACTTGCAGTTACAAAGACCACAAATTATGTACCAACTATCACTTTCACTCACAAACATGACATATCTTCAAAACTACAGCTTGGGGTTGTGTTGGAGTCATTCACGTTGGTGTCATTTTGCTACTGTAAAAAAAAAAAAAAAAAGATATAAGTAAAAGGATCCTGAAGAGGTGGCGATATAGCTTGCTTTTCCTCACAGAAGCCAAACAGTCAGACTCACAGCTGTTTATACACAACGAGGTCACAAACCAGGCGAGACACACCTCACTCTTGTCAGTCCTCTCAAAAGCTTCCGTTTATTCATCCTCCACAGCAAAATGTGTGTTTATGACGAAGCTGTGATAGACAGGACTTTTATTCTCTGGTCTGAAGAAAGCTTGTCATCTGTTGTAAAGGATCCGGTCTATAGATCCCATCATCAGCGCTGATAAAGCACTCAGGTGGGCAAACAAACCCTAGAGAGTAAACAGTCAGACTGACTCAACAGAACACAACCTGGCAACCAAACATCCAACACAGCAGGTTGTGTTTTAATAAGAACAAGTTTGCACGTTCTTTTCAAAATTTCCATGGCTCAGCAACTCTAGATTCACTAGGCTTGTTCTTTCTAATGAGTCCTTATTATGCTGTATGCTCAACACTAATAAATTTTTGAATGAATTTTTGGCTGAAACAGATTTGAAGGGAAAAATCATTGTCGTTTAATTAGTGATGCAGTTTGACTGTGTCAGACTCAGTAGTGCACACAATGTGAAAAAGCTACAACCTAAAAACATGACACAGCATAAATGGCTCAAATTTAATTACAAAACTTATTTCCGGTTTTTGCCTGAAAATTTTAATGTCGGTTTTGGTAAGAAATTTCTGTGCATCACTAACGGCACATTCAAGCATGATCATTTAACTATAACAATAAAGATATACTTTTAAAAATCGTTCAAAATTTAAAAGATAGTAGAGTTCACACCGTAACTATTACGATAATGGCACAGAAAAATGACATTATTGGGATAACTTTCAATACGATTTTTGCCAGCCGATGAACGATAAAAACATTGACAGCATTCAGAATCCATCCAGCTTTAAAGAGCTTGAACATTTAAAATGGCAGATGACAAAACTACAGCATGTACTTATAATAAACAGAACTATATCCTGTGTTAGTGTGGACACTAATATAGTTATGGCTCTTAGTATGAACGGGCTTTAAAGGGATAGTTCACCCAAAAAGATTTCGCCCCCCATTGGCAGTCATAGTATTTGTTTTCCTGTCAAATGGGGGGCGAGATCTGCTTGGTTAGAAACATTCTTCCAAATATCTTTGTTTCTGTTCAGCAAAGAAATTTACACAGGTTTGGAACCACATGAGGGGGAGTAAATGATGACAGAATTTTCATTTTTGGGTGAACTATCTCTTTAATTCTTGTCAGCATACTCTGGACAACATGAAAATTAGAGCAGTATACGGCAGTTATTTTAGTATTATTCATATGTTCATATGCATGTATATGTATATGAATTGGGTTTTATTTTAAATGTATTTAATAATATATTATCCATTTTTATTTTTTCAGTTTTTATTTTGATTTTAGTAATTTATATTTTTGTCATGTTTTTCTTTTCTTTTTAACATTAATTTATATTTTAAATATAAATTTTTTTTTTGTCTGTTTTAGTAACTTTAGTAATATTTAGTCTGACATTTTTTTCTATCTTATTTTTATTTTAGCTCTATTTCAAGTTAACAATAACAACAATGATGAATGGCTATCTTATCAGGGAAGAAAAAAAATAAAACCTCTTCCTGGCAACTCGGTAACATCAAAACCATCAAAATAGCAAATCAAAACAAAAACCTGGCCATCTTATCACCATAGCTAATACAAAGTTGTAGAAATGGAACTGAAACCCATGAGCAGCCAATCATAGTACACTATCACTTCTGAAATCAATGATTTCAAAAGTACATGTGACAGCTACCGGTGAGGAGCGTGAGGGGAGAATCCCTGTTGCCAAAACAAACACTGAGCTGTTTGGTCACTATCTAAGACACAACCTCTGAGGTTATGCTGTGAAAAAAAGATGAATGCATAAGAAGTGGGCGTCACCTTTGCCTCCCACTGCCTCATCACTGTTGAACTGTGGGATGTGTTCTGAAGCTTGGCGTCCTCCCAATCCTCCCACGTGCTCCGGCCTTGCCCTTCAGAGACTTGTCGGACATGCAGAAGCCGTTGCTATGGTTACTGCTCTAAAGTTTGGGTAAAAACAAACCAATAAAAAAGGGAAAAGCATTGCAGTCATGCCTGATGGTCTTTCGCTTATTCCTACTCTGAAATGAGGCATGTTGTCATGTGGCATCAGCTTCTTGCTGCAATAATTAATTCCTTTTTCCAATATCTGAAAGACTTTTGAGTAGGTGAAAGGATAAAAGAATGACTTTTGATGTCATGATATAAAATCCCATGAAAAGCATTGAAAACCCTTCACAGGCACTTTTTCATTCCCTAGAGCATCTGGTTCACACATCAACCATGAAACTTTGTGCGTCATATGCACTTTATAGTATCAGCTTTCAGGAAAGAACAAATGAGCTTCGATAATGGTTTACATTTTCTTTTCTGGTAAGGGCAACACTGCCACACTGTGTTTTACGCTGACATAAAACACCATTTGTTCACTTCATCTAAAACCATTTTAAGTAATAAACAACAGCAGCCTTTGCCTTTTGAAAAAATACTCACATTTAATACAGTGACTCCCAAACTTTTTTTGTCAGCTGAATCCGTTTGAGAGAGAGAGAAAAAAAAACAAGTTGACTTGAAGTACCCCCTGAGATTTATAGTTAATATTTCAATAATTTAATAAAACATTCAAGGTTCTCTGATGTTAGCTAATGGTCACATGACATGCAGATAAACAAAATTTTTTTTAATTTTTCTTAGTATTTGACATTTTTTATTTTAATTTTACAATCATACTTTTTTTAAAAAAATCAACTCAAATACCTCAGTTTGGGAAACTCTGGTTTAACAGATCTGGTTGGTTTAAGTCAGTAGGGGGAGCGGGAGTATCTTTAAAAAAATCTTTAAAAATTGAAATTATGGGTAAGAAAAAAGTTCTAAGCTATCATCAGGAGCCTAATTAGGAAAATGAAAAGGGAAAATGTGCACAAAAAAAACAACAAAAAAAACGTACATAGCCTACGCAGCTAGAACACATATGGGAAGAAGGAGGCGGGAACCGGTGAACGTTCAACCAAAACTTTAATAAACTCAAAAACAAACAACAAAATGAAAGTAAAATGGCAGCAGTTCCTCACAGCAACTGCCAACCACACAAACAAAATAAAACACAACATAAAATCCAGGCCTGGTCCTCTCTCGTCCTTCACTGTTGTCGCTCCTCTTTTATGCTTCCGGAGAGAATCGAGACCGGTGCGCCAAGCAGCTGGCGCTCATTAGCAATCACGTCACCAGCCTCGCGCAGTTGCCTCACAGCTCTCGTCTGCCCTGCTCGTCACATGTACCTTTAACTAGGGCTGCAACTAACGATTATTTTGATAATCGATTAGCTGGCCGATTATTTTTTCGATTAATTGATTAATCGGATAAAAATCCTAATTTTCTTTTTTATATTATTTTATTGGCTAAAAACAAATTATTGCACATCCTGCCCAATGTTCTTCAAACAAATGTGCCAAATGAATGCTATGAACACATGCAGTGCTTAATGTCTTCTTCTAAAGTGCTTAATGCCGTCACAGAAAAGAAAACACAAATATTTTAGGGATCTGACAAAAAGTCATTAACACTTTAAAGTGTTTATATTTTATAAATAAAAATATATTTGTATGTTATATAAATATTTTATACCACTTTATATTTTGTTTGGCCTCCTCTGGCTTTGATAACAGCTTGCATTCTTGCTGGCATTGTTTTCATGTACTTTTCCACTGTCTCTGTTATTGACTGTAATTGGAAAAAATCTGAAAAAAGATGCCCAATTTTCTGTCTTTACACATACCGGTGTATTAACCATTACAGAAAAATAAAAATGATTTTGGTAATCACCAGTACCGTTAGTTTAGGTGGCGGTGGTCTAATAAATTTAAGCACTGTATATAGTGAATATAAGCCGCGATCTCAACACCAAATGCACGGCAATTTACATATAGTGTACCATTAACTATAACTTATTTGACAATTTACATATAATGTACCATTAACTATAACTTATCTGACAATTTACATATAGTGTACCTTTAACTATAAATTTTCTGAGAATTTACATATTGTCACGGAGCCTCCCGACACGCCCACCACCGATCCTGCACATTCCACCTTCACCCGCTCTGCCTCACCGGACTCACCCCTGCTGGATTCCGTTCCAGACTCCCGTCTGCCCGTTCCGCCCGGCGATCTCCATCTCCTTCCGAAACTCACTTCTCCTGAAGTCTTCACAAGTATCCCTCTACGAACATATTACCAGAACTGTGATATCACAACCTACTGATTCCTCTGACTGTTTCTGTTGTCTGCATCGCTATTTAAATAAAGATCATTGTACTAACCGTCCATCTCGTCTGTGTCTGACAGAAGATCAGACCAAACAATATACAGCATGTAGACACCACCGGAAGCCGAGCGCGGACGGGCGACGGATCTGGTGGATGAGATCGTCCGGGCGATTCGCCAAGCACTTCCGGGTCCCTCGCCTCCCTCACCGGCTGCCTCTGCATGTCCCATGGCCCGACTAGCGACCTTCACCGGCGAGGCGGAGGATTGCGGTGGATTTCTGTTACAATGCACGCTGTATTTCGAAATGCAGCCGCACCTCTTTGTGAATGATAAAGCCAAAGTTGCCTTCATGATCAGTCTGTTGGCCGGTCGGGCTCTTCGGTGGGCCGAATCTCTCCGGTCATCCAATGCAGCTGTCACCGCCTCCATCACCACATTCCTTGCGCACTTTAAGGAAGTGTTTGGTCAAACATCCTCTCCTCTCTCCACCGCTGACCAACTCATCCGTATTCAACAGGGCTCTGACTCTGTGGGAAATTATGCGCTCAGATTTCGCACGTTGGCGGCTGCTAGTGACTGGAATGAAACAGCCCTTCTCACAGCATTCCGTCAGGCCCTCAATACCAACATCCGTCCGCTCATGATCGTTTACGACGATATCATTGGTCTGGAGGCTTTCATCCAACGAACAATCCACGTCTCCCAGCGTCTATCTGCTTGTTACCAACCATCTCCTCCACTGCATCCTCCGCCCAGTGGCGCAATCCATCCAACCCCAGCACCAGAACCCATGGCTGTGGACTCTTACCACCTCACACCCACGGAGCGTCACCGTAGACTGTCCAACCATCTTTTCCTATACTGTGGGGGAGATGGTCATCGACTCGAAGACTGTCCTGTTAGAACCCCTCGACCCATGGTGAGTACCTCTCCAGAATTTCCTAAAACCTGTCAACTTGCCCGCACAACTGTGACATTGCTAACTCAAAACTTGTCTGTTTCAGCGCAAGCTCTCATCGACTCCGGGGCGGCGGGGAACTTCATCTTCTGCCGACTCCTCCAGAGCCTCCAAGTAGCCAGTAAACATTGCATGCCACCCTTCAAGATCCACACCATCCTGGGAAAACCGCTGGGTCGAGGCCAAATTCAACCTTCCCGGGTTGCCTCCACAATCTCGATCCATTCCACCTCGGTAGAAAGTCCGGAAGTGAGTCAGCATGTCCAAATCCCCGAAGAATACCGGGCGTTCCAGGATGTGTTTAGTAAACAACTAGCCACTCGCCTACCACCTCATCGGCCATGGGACTGTGCTATTGACCTGCTGCCTGGGGCCGTTCTACCCAAAGGTAAAATCTACCCTTTGTTCATCCTGGAAAAAGACCATGGAGGAATATGTCACGGAAGCACACCAACAGCAATTCATCCGGCCGTCCATCTCCCCTGCCGCGTCCAGATTCTTTTTTGTGGCCAAGAAGGATGGAGATATGCGGCCATGCATCGATTATCGCACACTGAACTCCCAGATGTTAAAATTCAGGTATCCCCTTCCTCTGAACCCCGCTGCTCTGGAACAACTCCGTGGAGCTCGCATCTTCTCCAAGCTCAACCTGAGGAGTGCCTACAACCTGATCCGGATTAGTGGAAAACCGCCTTTGTAACACCAGCTGGCCACTACGAATATCAGGTCATGCCCTATGGCCTGGCTAACTCTCCCGCCATATTCCAAAACTACATGAATGAGATATTCAGAGACTTCCTTCAGCAATTCGTAGTGGTCTACATCGATGACATCCTGATCTGCTCGCCCTCTCTATCTGAACACCATCACCACGTATGGAAGGTACTCCAACGCCTGCAAGAACACCAGCTATACCTAAAATTGGAGAAATGCGAGTTCCACATGCCCTCCGTACAATTCCTGGGATACGTCATTGACAGCGATGGGATCCAGATGGACCAGAAGAAGGTAAAAGCCATCCAAGACTGGCCTACTCCCACTACCATCAAAGAGCTCCAGAGATTCCTTGGATTTGTCAATTTCTATCGTCGCTTTATCCAAAATTACAGCCTGATCAGCACGCCGCTTACCTCCCTGCTCCGAGACCATCCCAAGTCCCTGTCCTGGAGTTACAGTGCCAACCATGCCTTCCAGGCCCTCAAGGTTGCCTTCAGCTCTGCTCCAGTCCTCCTACACCCCAACCCGGATCTTCCCTTTACTGTGGAAGTGGATGCCTCCAGGACTGGAGTGGGAGTAGTTCTGTCACAGCGGCAGGGGACACCTTCACTGCTACATCCGTGTGCATATTTCTTCAAGAAGCTTACCTCGGCGGAGCAGAACTATGACGTGGGCAACAGGGAACTGCTCGCCATCAAATTGACCCTGGAGGAATGGCGTCACTGGTTGGAGGGAGCCAAACATCAATTTCAGGTGATAACCGACCATCGTAATCTGGAATACCTCCGTGAAGCCAAGTGCTTGAATCCTCGCCAGGCCCGCTGGGCTCTATTCTTCACCCGCTTTGACTTCACCATTACCTATCGCCCCGGGAGCAAGAATATCAAGGCGGAGCACCATCACCACGTATGGAAGGTACTCCAACGCCTGCAAGAACACCAGCTATACCTAAAATTGGAGAAATGCGAGTTCCACATGCCCTCCGTACAATTCCTGGGATACGTCATTGACAGCGATGGGATCCAGATGGACCAGAAGAAGGTAAAAGCCATCCAAGACTGGCCTACTCCCACTACCATCAAAGAGCTCCAGAGATTCCTTGGATTTGTCAATTTCTATCGTCGCTTTATCCAAAATTACAGCCTGATCAGCACGCCGCTTACCTCCCTGCTCCGAGACCATCCCAAGTCCCTGTCCTGGAGTTACAGTGCCAACCATGCCTTCCAGGCCCTCAAGGTTGCCTTCAGCTCTGCTCCAGTCCTCCTACACCCCAACCCGGATCTTCCCTTTACTGTGGAAGTGGATGCCTCCAGGACTGGAGTGGGAGTAGTTCTGTCACAGCGGCAGGGGACACCTTCACTGCTACATCCGTGTGCATATTTCTTCAAGAAGCTTACCTCGGCGGAGCAGAACTATGACGTGGGCAACAGGGAACTGCTCGCCATCAAATTGACCCTGGAGGAATGGCGTCACTGGTTGGAGGGAGCCAAACATCAATTTCAGGTGATAACCGACCATCGTAATCTGGAATACCTCCGTGAAGCCAAGTGCTTGAATCCTCGCCAGGCCCGCTGGGCTCTATTCTTCACCCGCTTTGACTTCACCATTACCTATCGCCCCGGGAGCAAGAATATCAAGGCGGAGCCCTATCACGGATTCATCTCCAGACTCAGAACCCTCCAAACCTGAACCTATCCTCCCTCCAACCATCATCGCAGCTCCCATCGAATGGGCTCTTGAAGAACAAATAGCCCAAGCTGCTGTAACCGAACCTTCTCCGCCGGGGGGTCCAGAGGGGCTCATCTACGTTCCTACCAACTGTCGGACCGGCCTTCTGGACCAAGTTCACACGTCTCCGAGCTCTGGACACCCAAGCAACCAACGAACCCTCTCGCTCGTACGCCAACGTTACTGGTGGCTGTCGATGGCCCGAGATACCTCCCAGTTCGTCAAGGGCTGCTCCATCTGTGCCATGACCATCACACCACAGCAGTTACCGGCAGGCAAACTGGTCACTCTACCGATTCCTCAGCGTCCCTGGTCACATCTGGGAGTCGATCTCCTCACTCCTCCATCTGACTCGTACACCTGCGTGTTTGTAGTGGTCGATCGCTTCTCCAAATCCTGCAAACTTATACCCCTGAGAAAACTACCTACCGCCCTCCAAGCCGCCGAAGCCCTCTTCCAGCACGTGTTCCGTCACTTTGGTCTGCCTGAGGACATCGTATCCGATAGAGGGCCCCAATTCATATCCCGTGTCTGGCAGGCGTTCTTCCAACTCTTGGGAGTATTGGTTAGTTTGTCCTTCGGTTACCACCCACAGACAAACGGACAAATCGAAAGAAAGATCCAGGAAATTGGGAGGTATCTCAGAACATACTGCCATCAGCATCAGGACAGCTGTGGCCATTTCCTTACCTGGGCCGAGTATGCCCAGAACTCCATGCGCCAAGCCTCCACTGGACTAACACCATTCCAATGCGTTCTGGGCTACCAACCGCCACTGTTCCCTTGGTCACAAAAGGATGGCGGACAAATGGCGAACAGCCACACCCCTTTATCTCCCAGGTCAGAAGGTGTGGCTATCCACCAGAGACATCGGTCTCCGACTACCCTGCCGTAAGCTGAATCTCCAGTACATAGGTCCCTTCACAGTGCAGAGGTAGCTCAATGAGGTCACCTGCCGTCTGGAACTTCCACCTACTTACTTCTCACCTTCTTTCCACGTTTCACTGTTAAAACCATACACTGAACCTTTGTCTCCCTCCACAGGATCAGACGGTGTCGGAGCGAGCCCTCCTCCCGAGCCGGCCGAAGAGGAGAACATTTACCTGGTCCGTACCATCCTGGAGTCCCATCGACAGTGACCCAGCATCGAATACCTAGTGGACTGGGAGGGGTATGGTCCAGAAGAAAGAGCATGAGTAAACCGCAATGACATCCTAGATCCCTCATTACTAACCCAGTTTCATCTAGATCATCCTACCAGACCAGCTCCCAGAAGACGTGGCCGTCCCTGTCGTCGGAGAGTGCGTCCGTCAGGAGCCGACCGTGGAGGAGGGGGTACTGTCACGGAGCCTCCCGACACGCCCACCACCGATCCTGCACATTCCACCTTCATCCGCTCTGCCTCACCGGAATTATAATCACCTGCACCTGATCCTCATCACAACTGCTTGCTATATAAACTCACCTCACCAGTCACTCAAGGTCTGATCTCATCTCTACATGGACACACAGACTCATCCCTGCTGGATTCCGTTCTAGACTCCCGTCTGCCCGGTCCGCCCGGCGATCTCCATCTCCTTCCGAAACTCACTTCTCCTGAAGTCTTCGCAAGTATCCCTCTACGAACATATTACCAGAACTGTGATATCACAACCTACCGATTCCTCTGACTGTTTTTGTTGTCTGCATCGCTGTTTAAATAAAGATCATTGTACTAACCATCCATCTTGTCTAAGTCTGACACATATAGTGTACCATTAATAGTGTACCATTAACTATAACTTATCTGACAATTTACATGTAGTGTACCTTTAACTATAAATTTTCTGACAATTTATAGTGTACCATTAACTATAACTCATCTGACAATTTACATACAGTGTACCATTAACTGTAACTCATCTGACAATTTACATAGTATACCATTAACTATAACTTATCTGACAGTTTACATATAGTGTACCTTTAACTATAAATTTTCTGACAATTTATAGTGTACCATTAACTATAACTCATCTGACAATTTACATATAGTGTACCATTAACTGTAACTTATCTGACAATTTACATAGAATACCATTAACTATAACTTATCTGACAATTTAGTGTACCATTAACTATAATTTATCTGACAATTTACATACGGTGTACCTTTAACTATAAATTTTCTGACAATTTACATATAGTGTACCATTAACTATAATTTATCTGACAACTTATTTGTCAAATCTTACTTGTTGGTGACTCCTGGCATCTGCTGTAGTCTCATGCCTGTTTGTCTTGTTAATGTAAAGATATTATTTCACACTTGCCTGAAGCCTTCGTTGTGCAAATCTGTGTGGCCAAGAAATAAAAAACCCATTATGTAACAACGGTTGAAGTAAACCGCTCAAAAACATGAGCACAAAACGCAAGTTATAAGCACCTGTGAGAGTGATCCATGTATGTTCACATCGTCGAGAGACTGTCTCCAAAATTTCATTTACAGCGATATATAAGCGTTGTCTTTATGACGTTATCTATTGTGACGTTAAATGGAATTAGGCGTCACACAGACAAACGCCAACAAGCAAATTGGCCGTTGGATTGAGAATTTAATAGGCCTTGACCCTTCGCAAACCGTATGAATGACAGGCGATCTGACCAATCACAACCCAGAATCCACCATTTTATCTGACAAAGCAGTCAGGGGAGTTAGTAGATTAACGTTGAAAAACTGTGTGTACTCGCGTCTCTCTGCGCTTGAAACAACATTCCTTCTGATGTTCATTCATGTTTATTTGATGCTATAAATGAACTAGTATGAAGAGATGGTCGGTTCACGAGCCGCTTGAAGGAGACGACACATTAAAGAGACACTATTTGCGAAGGGTAAATTTAATAGTTAAACAACTACAAGAGGACTGATAAAAATTACTTAATTTAAAGCCGGAATCGCGAGCAGTGCCCTCTGTTGGTCAGTACATCATAAAATGGATTCTGCAAATAAATATTTTTCGGAGAGTTCATAGTTGGTATTGTATAACAAATAAAACTAAAGAAGTAAAGTTATCCTTTAAAATTGCTCACAGACACATTACAGTGCTTTCATCTGGGTATAGATTACAAATGCTCTTTTTGTACGTTAACCATGTGAAAGAGAATCTATTGTGTGTGTGTGTGTGTACATATATATAATTGATTTGTTTTTATTATTAGGTTTATCTTCATCAGACTTCAGAAAATATAAAGTGATTGATTTTACAAAATCGAAAAGCCCAATTAAATGATTTTAACACATGTTTGATGGTCTTTAATTTTCATTTCAACCTTTTTTATTTCATTTTATTTATGTATTACTGTTTCAATTTGTACTTGCAAAATGTGAAAAACAAATTGTGCAATTGTTTTCAAAATGGGGTCCAGGCCCAGGGAGCCGTAAGGGGCCACAATTTTTTTTTTTTTTTTTATTTAAACTAAAACTAAAAATAATAAAATAAACAAAAGAAATAAAGAAATATAAATGTATTAAAATAAATAATAATAAGTATCCAAATATATAGTAATATAATCTACAATACTGAAAATTGATCTAATGCAATGGTATTTGTGCATTTAAAATAGGGTCTACGAGTTTAAATAATGCATTGACAACAACCACAAAACCCAAACTATAGAACCTACATTACCCAGGAGCAGTGACATCAGTGACATCAGTGACATCATGCAACAAACCACGCCCCCATCCGGGGATGTGACACGCACTCCTTCTCCAGCATGGCGGCTTCAGGTGAGGATTTTATAGATTTGTGCCTGGGCCGGTTGGGAATTTTCGGGTGCGACTTGTCATTTGTGTCAGGGACATTTCTTTTAGTGACAGAAAAAGTGTGTCCGAGATGATAGCAACCGCGATACAGGCGAATTAACGGCGAGGGCTGATTGTAAAAGCTTGATCTTGAGTTGTGAAGCGACGCTGCGTCGAAACTGCACCAGCAGCTGTATGTGCATATGCGAAAACATATTGATCAGCTTATTTACTTTCTCTTCAGACAACACGGAAGCACTGTTTACATTGCTTGCGGCGTTTTTTCTCTTCGTTTCTCAGACAGAAAATCCTGCCAAGCTCGTGTCTGTATGCTCGCTGCTTTGTGTTGTTTTCGTTGCATTGCAACTATTTGTTTTTCCGAATGTGAATGCAATGTTGCTTTGCTTTGTTTACAAGACAAGACGCGAACCAAATAAACAATTAGCTCAAGCGCGTGTGTGTAAGCGCAGGCGCAGAGTTGAGGGAGGGGCTGCTGTAACTTCACACGTTCCCGCGTTTATCTGACACATTACATCGCCTCGTAAATAGCTAATGGTGCAAAAAGCACGTTCCGCAGTTTTCGTTATGTTATTGCTGCGCTCTTTGGTCTTCTGCACCCACTGTCCCAGGACAAACACTCCGTATAACTGTCTAAAGCAACTGTCTGTACTGTTTTGGTTGAACTGTTTTGGTGTTGATTTATTAGAAGGTCGTTTTTACAAAATAACTAGCGTTTGCCTTCCTAATGCCTCCTTTACCTGTTGGACCAACAGTTAATGCACCAACTTAATTTTTTTTAATTATATGAATCATTTTACTTTTTTATATTTTATAAAAAATATATATTATATATACATTTATTTACTCATTATTATTTTACTTATTTTTTTATTTATTAAGCCTTTTATTTTTAATGATTATTATTGTTTTTAATTTTAAAATTGAAAAAAAATTATTAAATCGTCTATTTTCTTATTTTTGTTTGTACGTAAGATCTCCAAAAATGTCCGGTTACAATGATTTTGTATGGGCAACAACTGACTGGATACACACACACACACACAAACATTATTTTTCTAATAGAATTGTAAAATTCTACATATGTGTACTTTATCTCCTTGTGAAACTGGAAAAGGCACACGTTTCACAGAATGACCCTGTGTTTTGCATAAGTGATTTATATCAAAAGTAACTTTAATTGAGATTACACCCTCCAAATTCCCATGCAGCAGTCCTAAGAGAAAACGGCACAAAAACACATTTTAACCTCTTTTAACGGTCGAATTTGATTCACTGTTGAAATGAGAGTGTGTTTTGACTTTGTAGGCATTACAGGACATAATAATCATAATTCATAGAGTTGTCAGAGACTCTTTCTTTCTTCTAATTTCACAGGTCACTGCCACCCAAAAACTAGTGTCTATAAGTTGAGCTCAAGGATAATGTTGACAGGACTTTAGCACTTTGTTTTGGTTTTGCAGCGGGGTGTCGTAGCCCTACAGTAAACACTGATTCAGTTTCACTGAGCTGGAATGTCCTGACAGTGCAGTTTGTCACAAAAGAGCTCAGAAGCATGTAGTAGCTCACAACAATGCCTCTCTCCACGTGTTAACCGCTGCAGTCCGCAACAGATAAGTCAATCTGACATTGAAATTGATATTCTTATTTCCCAAATGCTGCAGTTTGTCTATGCAAATGATGTAGGTCCGGTTAGTTCACATTTTCCCTTGGCACAGACTTATATGTAATGCAATGGAAGTACACTATTTGTCGATCTTTTAGTATCTAATTGCAGGCGTAATGATGTTATATTGTACATGTGTGTATAGGCCACAACACTCTTTTGTATTTACAACCCTTTTGTTCTCATTTGTGTTTGTTTGAGTCTAATGGAGAAACACTGGAGGCTTTTCATACTATTTTCAGCACATACTATTTGTTTATTTCATGACAGCTAAAAAGAATAAGAAAAAGGGTAAGACCCTTACCCTGACCGACTTTTTAGCGGAGGACAGCGGGGGAAATGCTCCACCAAGTTACGCACCCGCAAAGCCAACAAGCTGGGCGGACGAGACCGACGACCTGGAGGGAGATGGTGAGATTCAAACATGGAATATTTGAAAATGGAATATGCCAACAAATATGAATTGTTGGCACTTTGCTTTCAAAATATGTGTTTTATATTTTGACAAAGTATAATGTAGGTCATTCCGTCAACTCAACCAGAGGTCCCCTATTTTATTTCTTGTCAAAGAAATACATCTAAATGTTACGGATGTATATGTACTGAGCAATCCTCTACTTTGTTGAGGGGGTCAGCTGAGATTGAAGCCAAGCATCACTGTTATATTTTTACCAAGTTATTGTAGGTCTGTTAGTAAAATCTGTTGACGTATTTTTTATCATTAAATGCCAGCGGTGACGGTTCAAAAATGGCAAAAATCACTTCTTGTGTTTTTTGCCTCAAGTTTGCATTCCTGTAACTCAAGAAGTGTTAAAGAGATCTTTATGCTTTTAGATTCTAGTTCTTAACAAACTTTTCTTTTGGTATCTTAATCTATATGGTTAATTTCCAGACATATGTGGATTTCAATGTGGCGTCATGAGTAAATTGTACACTTTTTCAGTGGCCTACAACCAAATGTTGGTCAGTCTGCTTACAGCTGATACCTTTTTCTTTTAAAGAGAAATATCTAAACAACAAATAATGTTGAAGCTAGAAATGTATCTCCTTTTTTGTCAACACAAACACCTGTCTGAGTGCCATAAAAATCAGTCTTTTTCCAAAGTTTGAATGCCTGTAACTCTAAAAGTATTAAAGATATCTCAATATTTCCTTCTAGATTCTCATTCTTAATAAACTTTTCTTTTGTTATCTTCATTTCTATATATGCTTCATTCCCAAAGATATGGGAACTCAATGCGACTCCATGACCAAATTGTTGAATTTTACCCATTTTCAATGGTCGAAAACCAAATATGGGTAACCTTTTAACAACTTATACTTATTGTGTTTAAAGGGGAATGTCTGAAGAACAAATAATGAAACTAGTAATGTATCTCATTTCCTTCTATCAAAACAATTGCATACAACATACCTCTCTGAACGCTCATGATGTTACAAACTCAAATTATTTTTCTTCCTTGGAACAAAAAAAAATGAGATGTTTTGCACAATGTTCATGCTGCTCTCTTCCATTCAGTAAATACATAAAGTGACTACAGGCTGTGAAGCCAAAAAAGATCAAATAGCGCATTAGAGTATGTGAAGAATTTATTACTTGTTACAATGTTACTTTTTTTTGCCCACACAATAGCTAAGACACATTGCTCAACTCTTCACGCAGTGAGCACAACATCAGTCTATGTGGGCTAAACTGCAGATCATTTATCATTCAATGACTCATCTTTCACAACCACCACCAGAACTCTGACCTACAGGCCAATTTTCACATGTTCACATGGTCTTTTCAAAACCTAATATAGCACAAAACTGAATAAAATGGCAATTTGCTAGATTTTGCTACTATTGAAATATATTCTAAATACTACCAATATGCAGCTGAACACCTACACAGGTTTTTCTGTTTCATTACTACCTGTACAAAGGGGGACAACTTATTATAAATACATAACAGTACTAATAACTTTGTTTGAAGAGTGTTGGTAGTTTTAGTGTATTTTAAATATGAAATTTACTGCTGTGTCAAACTGAAAGTTACTGGAGAACTGAAGGTTTTTTTTTTAAGTGTCTTAAAGGGTTGGTTCGCCCAAAAATGAAAATTCTGTCATTAATTACTCGCCCTCAGGTCGTTCCAAACCCATAAGACTTTCGTTCAGTTATAGAAAACAAATAAAGATCTTTTTGATGAAATCTGAGAGCTTCCCTCCATTGACGGCCATGCAACTTCTACTTTGACGTAAAACTAATCCATATGAATTGGGTGGTTTAGTCCAATTTATTTGAAGAGACGTGATTTCTTTATATGCTGAACAGATTGAATTTAGGCTTTTATTTACATCTAAACATCGGTCAGCGAACATAAACGTAAGCTCAACCGAACAAGTTTCACGTCTGAACGTGAGGGTGAGTAATTGAGTTATCCCTTTAAGTATTGAAAAATTGAACCTAGAGATTGTAAAAAGCTGTAAGAATGATCACCACATTTGATACCTGGCAAAACGCCTCTTAATGCTAGAAATTTTATAGGATTTTTTCAATGAATTTCAGTTTGTTTCTCTTTTGGGTTTGAATATAATGGGTTCATAATATAATGTCATGTGAGTTATTATGGTGCCTTTTTCGAGCTTGACAACTCCTGGTCACTGTTACTTGTATGGGAAAGAGCAGCTTGTTACAGAGAATAAGGAAAGTCATTTGGGTTTGAATCAACATGAGGGTGAGTAAATGAAGATGGAACTATCCCTAATCGACTTCACTTCTTTTATAGTTACTACATCCTGGCACACAGAAGATGACGTGTACCGAGCGCCACCCATCGATCGGTCTATTCTGCCGACGGCTCCACGTGCCGCCCGCGAGCCCAACATTGACCGCTCCCGTCTGCCACGCAGCCCCCCCTACACCGCCTTCCTGGGCAACCTCCCCTATGACGTCACCGAAGACTCCATCAAAAACTTCTTCCGTGGACTCAATGTGAGTTTCCTGTCTTGTGAGTCTGCAGAAGGAACATTCATGCGAATTTTCACATGCATTATACTTTAACCATTTCACACACAAGTTTAAAAATTCTAGCTGAGCCTCTGGCGTGAGTTTTTGAAGGGAGCGTTATTTTAGAATGGGTCACATTATTTCCATGGTGACTCATCAAGCTTGTCCTATCAAAACATGGGTTCTGCCTAACAGTATTTGCTACAGTTTTCAGACTTGTGCTGTTTTGCATGTCTCAGAACACCTGATGATTTTCAAAGATGTTTTTAGAACACAGCTGAGTTTCATCAACGTGAGTTTCTATACAAAGTTGTAAGGAAGTTTTTTTTTTTTTTTTTTAAATGAAAGTCTAAATTTGGTGCTGATGACTTTCAGATACCATTACAACTTCAACAATGCAAGATTCTAATAAATGCAAGCTTATTTTGTATATCCATTTGATATTAAAACAAACTTTCATCTGCCGAATGTTTTTACTACATTAACACAGTTTCAGCTCTAGTATAGCCGTTAGAAAAGTGATTATTTTCACAAAATATTGCATTGCATTGTTATATTATTTTTATGTACTTGCACTACCATTCAAGTGTTTAGGTCTTTTATTAAACATCTTTTATTCAGAAAGTTTGTATTAAATTGATCAAAAGTGATTGCAAAGTCATTTAAAATTTTTTGCAAGATTTCTCTTTAAAAAAAAAATGCATTACAGTTTCAATAAAAATATGAAGCGGCACAACTGTTTTCAACAATAATAAATCTTCCTTGAGCATCAAATCTGCATATTTGAATGATTTCTGAAGAATCATGTGACTAATGACAAGTAATGAAGCTGAAAATTCACCTTTGACATCACAGGAATAAATTTTAAACATTTTAAAAATATAATCAAATAGAAAACAGTGATTTTAAATTGTAATAATATTTCACAATATTGATTTAAAATGAATCAGGACGCAGGGGTCTTGAGATGCAACTTTCATTTGATTCAATTACCATTTTTAATTTAGTTTTAACTTAACACTCCATTCTAAAAAGGCAACATGTGCCTTCACATGTTGGAAAAACAGACGAACGCCATTCCACAATAAATAACATTGCGGACAGAACATGAAGAATTGTTGTAGTTTTCTAGCCCATATAATACGGCATTAAAATATTACCAACTGTTATTATGTATTTTTTAATTCATACAGATCAGCGCAGTTCGCCTCCCGAGGGAGCCCAGTAACCCAGAACGGCTGAAAGGCTTTGGTTATGCAGAGTTTGATGACGTGGATTCTCTGTTGCGCGCATTAAGTCTCAATGAAGAGGTGAGATCCAATTGTCAGTCATGTTACTATGTTATTGTATGTCTAATGACTAACATTATAACTTATTCTTTACCTGAAAACCTGTGCAAGTACATAAATGGTTCTGCATTACGGCACTCACTGTTGGGTTATTTCAAAGGTGGCCACATGGTGGTGCATGTTCACAGTTTGTGAGCAGCAGTGCAGTATTCTCACATTAACCCCATCTTCTTTCTCTCTCTAGAACCTTGGCAATCGTAGGATCCGTGTAGACATAGCTGACCAGTCTAATGAGAAAGGTGTGGATCTGTTTGTTTGCACTATAATGCAGTTGTGAACTTTTTGGAGGAAAAAAGTTCCATATTCACAATCATTTGGATTTTCTCCTGGTCAGAGAGAGATGAGCGCTCCATGTCCGGACGGGACCGTAACCGCAGTGAGCGAGACATGGGCCCAGATAAGACAGATTCTGACTGGCGGGCAAGGCCTAAATCTGACTCAGATGACGGACCACGCAGGGATGATGCCTTTGGAGAGCGTGAGCAATTATTTAATCTGACAAGTATTTGTTGGAGCAGTTGTACGAGAGGACATTACTTTGAATCTCTAGTGTGACAAAAACTTCTCATCGTTAGCCACATGACAAACTATTGGCAAAATGTATTGTAAGATTATATTCAACAGTCTTCACATGGCACAAGTATTTGACATGCTATTGGTTATTGGCCAGTAAAATGAAATGCATCCAGACGTTGTGCGATTTGAATTTTTGTTTAACTCAGCACTCGTCAAGAGTTGAAGGCAATGACTGGATGCATTAAAAAGCTGAGTTTCTAAGCTTTAAAATGATACCTCTTTTGTGTCATTCCTCCTAGTGGTTGCTTAGTAATATGATTATGAATATTTTTAAAGGGGTTAAAATTGATGGAGTTTTACCATCCTGTTCTTAGGATCCCGAGATCGATTTGATTCAGACCGTGGTCAGCGGTGGGACAATGATCGTTATGACGGAGGAAGAGACAGATACCGGGAACGTTATGATGACAAAGAGCGCAGAGACTACGACAGAGGTATATAACTCCTTCATTGATTTCAGTTTTGCACTAGAGATCTGCGAGGGACTCTCGCTCCCACTAAGTTCTACTCCACACCAGCCCTCTCCTGCATAAAATTCACTCTTGTGTTCTCCTGCTATCTGCTTAGAATGATTTTCTTCCCGATCCCACTAAATTTAGATCTCGTTTCCAGAATCTCGCATTTAAAGCCAAAAATACGAATAAACAAAAACTGTTGGGTTACTAGCTAAATTGCAAAATGAAATCTTTGTTTTTTTAACATTCTTGCAAGAGCAGAATGTCGCTGATTAACAGCGGTTTCAATTGTAGGGCTGCCCTCTAACAGTCGACGAGAAGAGGCTTAGACCAAAATTTTATAAGTCGCTTAGTTGCAGAAAAAAAGTCCACAGGATGTGGTACAGTACATCGGACAGGACACCCAATCATCACCTATAATTCATCGACATCAAATATGGCTTATCTGAAACATGTAAGTGGCCACTCCCTTTACTGGTTACCTAGAATAAATAATGTTTGTGTGGAGTCTGAAAGCTGATAGAAGCACGCTTGTTGCATGACACCTAACATGGAGGCACTGATGCGATCACTTGCACTTAAAAAAGTTATTTTTGGTCATACTGATAGGAGCAATAAATCTTTTGAATCTGTGAAGAGTCTACTCTTATTTGTGTGCACTCACAATAACAACAAAACATTGTGCTATTGTAAAATAATGAAAGCAAACAGGGTGCTATGAACTTGTGAAACTCTATGTAAACTTGCCTCAGAGACATGAAAAATGGCTGGGATCCGAGGAACATATCTTCCCAGGTTGCTCGGGCAGGGAACTGGAAACTGTGAACACCACCACTGCAGAAAGTTTTGCTCACTTGGATCAAGCGTGGATACGCTGTTATCAAAGAATGTCAGGAGCGGCCCGGCTATTGTCAGGAGAACACCAGAGTTACAGACCGTTACTGTTTTTCATTGGGAAATTTAATCCTGCGTGCAAGAAATCAGATCGGGAATGATGACCTCTATTCTGCATTGACAAATTGGTGGAGCTTTTTTTAAATGTTAATTTTCCCCTAGTGTCAATTCCAAATTCAGGCAACAATCTAGAAAATGTAATTAACTTTTTCATATATACACTAGCGTTTTAAAAACATTTTAAAGACATTTTAAAAAACTTGCTCAATTTATGCTCAAAAATACAGTAAACACAGTACCATTGTGAAATATTATTACTATTATAAATAGTAATAAATAATATTAGCATTTATTTGAAATAGAAATCTTTTGTAACATAAATATCTTTGTCACTTTTTAATCAATTACATGCTGACTTATAATAAGTTTTAATA
The DNA here is from genome assembly GCA_037194245.1 of Opsariichthys bidens. NCBI lineage: Eukaryota > Metazoa > Chordata > Actinopteri > Cypriniformes > Xenocyprididae > Opsariichthys > Opsariichthys bidens. The sequence continues at coordinate 10,908,552 of CM074285.1, read as the reverse complement.
ATAATAATAATATTAATAAAAACCTTTCTGGCCCCAAACTTTTGAACGTGTATTTGAATACATTTGATTATCTAAACAGACCGTACTAAATTAAGTAAATTTTGTGTAAAATGAGCATTCATTTTTTTCATTTTATTTTGTTTGTTTCATTTGCCATCACTAATTTTGGTGCTGTCAAATCATGTTGGAAAAATCATATTCACGAGTTGAACACACATGAATGCCACCACAACGTCGTAAATGCAAGTGGGAAGCTCAATTTTCTTTAAACCCAGATTTTACGAGTTGGCAGTAATAAACGTGGTGAAATACCACAATAGTTATAGGTATTAAGCAGTGACATTGTCAGGCTTTTTTATTCACAACATAATTCTCTCCACAAAATATAATAGCATTGTAATATATCAGTATATAATATGCATATACGGCTTCAATAACAATAATAATGGCTTCATAAATTGAAAACATAGATCAAAAACACACCTGATGCACATTATTCCTAATTTTAATTATAAAAATTTTGAAAGTAGAGTTTAAAAGCCTTACTGTATTTTTGTGTGGTTAATTAAGAGAAAGTTCATTGTGCTCCGAAGATACTGGCTGTAAATACAAACTTCCCAGGAGGGCTTGAACGCACCATTTGTTTCTACATCTCTGTTAGTGTTATTATTAAAACTAAATTTTATTTTTACCCTTAGTACAAAAAGAGGCTCTCAAAAATAACGGAACGCTGGCTTGGACTAATGGTTAGGTTTATGTTAAAAAAAAAAAAATCTTCCAACTGGTTTGAGGCTATATATTTGGTACAATGAAAACTCTTAAATGACCTTAAAAGAACGAAGCATTCATTTCAAAACAACTAAAAATAAAATCCAAAAAAAAAAAAAAGGTTTTACATTGATCATTGAAAACAACAACTGCCACTAGTGATTACCTTCCTAATCCTGTGTTTGTCATTATTTCAGGTTTTGATTCACGAAGTGGCGGACGTCGACCATTTGGAAGCGGTTTTCGGCGTGACTACGACGACCGGAGGGACGACTTTCGGGGCAGCGGGGAGCGTTATGGAGACCGCTATGGTGACCGTGAAGAGAGATACGAGAGACGGGATGAGAAGCGCGAGGACAGAGGTGGGCTGATGCATTCGCATTTGTCTGGGTGACTTCAGGAACTGAACGTCAGAAAGTCTTTAATTAGATCATCCAAACAGACTGTACTGCATCTGTGTTTAGGTCCCCCTCAGAGGCCCAAGCTAAACCTGAAGCCCCGTAGTGTTCCCAAAGAGGAAGACCAGAGCAGCAGTTCTTCATCCTCTTCTGGGCGAGCTGCGTCCATCTTCGGAGGAGCCAAACCAGTGGACACGGCTGCTAAAGAGAGGGAGGTGGAGGAGAGGCTTAAGAAAGAGCAAGAGAGACTGCAGAGACAGCTGGAGGAGGACAAGAACAGAGGTCCTGAGCGCAAGCCCAGAGAGAGGTACATTCCCACACCACCACAGCGTTTAAAAAAAAATAAAATTGCACGTATTTGTTCATTTTCTTAATGTTGATTTTTATTGCACCTCTGAACCCAAATATTTACATAAACCTTTATATATGAAAGTGTTTTTGAACATTTCAAACAGTTAGTTTTTTTTAGGTTGGAGGGAGACAGCCTTTTCTCCAACCTTTCCTGCAGAAAGGAAAGCATGGCTCTGATTGGGCATCTACAGGGGTCTTCCCTGTGAGAAGAACAACACTCATCGAACAGGTTCCACTTCAAGGCATAGGCATGCCTCATAGAGGATGCTCTCGCTGAAGTGGTGGTCTCTACCACTGCCTGGGGCAGATCACCGAGTCCTAGGACCTCCATGTCCCATCTAGAGACCACATGTGGAGGTGTACAGAGGAATGCACCAGTGAGGAGCATCAGTTCTGAGAACCAGGTCTGGTTGGGCCAGAAAGGCACAACTAGCAAGACCTGCTCCTCGTCCTCCCTGACTTTGCACAGTGTCTGTGCAAGTAGGCTCACAGGGCAAAACGCATATTTGCGTAGGACCCAGGGCCAGCTGTGTTCCAGTGCATCAAGATGTACTGTAAGCAACTCATGGGGAGATGTACAGAGGAATGCACCAGTGAGGAGCATCAGTTCTGGGAACCAGGTCTGGTTGGGCCAGAAAGGCGCAACTAGCAAGACCTGCTCCTCGTCCTCCCTGACTTTGCACAGTGTCTGTGCAAGTAGGCTCACAGGGCAAAACGCATATTTGCGTAGGACCCAGGGCCAGCTGTGTTCCAGTGCATCAAGATGTACTGTAAGCAACTCAGGGCAGTTGATGTGCCAATGCAAATGCGGAACCATCCAAATACCCAAAGCTGCATGTCCGTTGTACATAGCACCCAAGTTGCTGGTGTGAAAACAACAGCATGCCTGGACACCTGTCCTAGGGGAACTCCTGCCCATAGAAATGCAGGATCTGACCACGGGCTGAAGGCATGGCGACAGGTCGGAGGTGTGTGCCACATTGACACGCCCTTCTCTAGACTTGGCCATGAAGCCAGTGCTGAAGCGACCTCATATGAAGCTATTTGAGCGCCGTTACTGCTGATGTGGATGCCATATGCCCCAGGAGCCTCTGAAATGGTTTCAATGGAGCCACTGTCTTGCTCTTGAGTAATTTAACAGTTTAGCTCTGTACGAACATGTTCCTCTGTGAGGTATGCTGTAAATTTGACCGAGTCCAACCCCATACTGAGAAAAGAGATCCTCTGCGAGGGGGAGAGCTTGCTCTTTTCCCAGTTGACCCAAAGCCCCCTGGCTGAGGTGACTGAGCACCAGGTCCCTGTGTTCGCACAACTGCTATTGCGACTCAGCCAGTTGCCGAGGTAGTTGAGAATGTGAACGCCTTGTTCTCTCCATGACCTTCGTGAGGATGCGAGGCGCCAGGGACATCCCAAAGGGGACAACTATGTGCTGGTAGACCCGCCCCTAGAACACAAAGCGTAGGAATGGCTGTCTCAAGAAAGCATCAAAATGTGAAGTATGCATCCTTCAGGTCGATCACTGCAAAACTATCTTGGGTTTTTGAACGGAAGTTTGTGAGGGGGCGATTCAAAACTTGCAGATCCAAGATTGGCCGCAATTCACCACCTTTCTTTGGTACAATGAAGTAGGGGCTGCAGAACCCTGACTTCATATAGGCTTGAAGGACCGGCTTGATCACATCCAAGTGAAAATGATGCATTTAGTGAAAGTGAAAGTGAAAGTTGTGACGTATTGTCAAGTACGGTGACCCATACTCGAAATTGGTGCTCTGCATTTAACCCATCCCAAGTGCACACACACACCCGGAGCAGTGGGCAGCTATTGCGACAGCGCCCGGGGAGCAATTAGGGGTCAGGTGTCTTGCTCAAGGGCACCTTAGTCGTGGTATCGAAGGTGGAGAGAGTGTTGTTTATTCACAATCCCCACCTTCAATTCCTGCAGGCGTGGGAATCGAACCGGCAACCTTCACATTACAAGCCCAACTCCCTCACCATTAGGCCACGACTACCCCAGTCCAGGTTCACTTAGCATTCACACTGTTTAACACAGAACTGTTAACTTTTATGACATACCGAGCTTACTGAGCTTTGAGCATCCCGAACCAAAACAATGTGTAAGGCTATATGTGCATGTTGTAAATGTGTACATATGATTGTATATTTACCAGCTTAGCTCTCAAGAAGAGCTTATAAAATGGTGTGAAATGGCAGGAATTCCTCCGTTACACACAAATTGAGATCAGATGCAAGGAGACGATGGTTCAAACACCTGTACCGAATTGTAATGGGAAACATAGCTTTTATAATGGTATTTAGGCTTGCAACTTTTGACATCACATCCTGTTTTTGGTTTGTTTAGTTGTCTTTGGTCTATCTTACTTTCATATTTCAGTCAAAGAAATATTTGCATCCAGAGTACTTAAGGATGCAAACTGAGACCCCCTGAAATGGTTTTAATCAAACCCAAACCTCCCAAGTGTGAACACACCCTTCCTGGCAAAGCATGTTTGATAGACTGAAAAACAAATCACATCTTTTCTTTTCCTGTACAGTATTTTCACTCTCATTTTCTATTGCTCTCAGGCATCCCAGCTGGCGTAGTGAAGACCAAACAACAGAGCGCTCACGAACAGGAAGCGAGTCATCGCAAACAGGAAACACATCGAGCCGGGGTAAGCAATCACCTTATGCATAGGTTCGATGAAAGCAAAATATTCACTAGCTTTATGGGTACTGATAATAAGATGCATATAAATATAATCCACCATTATACTAACTGTCGCTATGTACAATGATTTATTAAAAAGAAACCCTCTGAATCCAATCCTTCTCCCCATCCGACAGCACCGAGGCGTCGAGAGAGCGAGCGCTCTGTAGAAAACGAGGTTTTCAGCAGCCGTGATGAGGAGTCGTCCTCGCATGGAAGCCAGACTACTACTCCCAAGCAGGAGGGGCTGCCACTGAAAGTTGTTCCAGCGCCACCACCTAAAGAGAACGCCTGGGCAAAGAGGAGCACCATGAGTGCTGGATTCAGTGAGAGTGACAGTAAACCTGTTGTCTCTCCCAGCAGTAGCGCTCCACCCAAAAGGTTTCTATCTGGATTGGATTTGGATATCTAGATATACAGTGGGTACGGAAAGTATTCAGACCCCCTTAAATTTTTCACTCTTTGTTATATTGCAGCCATTTGCTAAAATCATTTAAGTTTGTTAAGTTCATCATTTTTTTCCTCATTAATGTACACACAGCACCCCATATTGACAGAAAAACACAGAATTCTTGACATTTTTGCAGATATATTAAAAAAGAAAAACTAAAATATCACATGGTTCACATGGTATTCACATCCTTTGCTGTGACACTCATATATTTAACTCAGGTGCTGTCCATTTCTTCTGTTCATCCTTGGTTCTACACCTTCATTTGAGTCCAGCTGTGTTTGATTATACCGATTGGACTTGATTAGAAAAGCCACACACCTGTCTATATAAGACCTTACAGCTCACAGTGCATGTCAGAGCAAATGAGAATCATGAGGTCAAAGGAACTGCCTGAAGAGCTCAGAGACAGAATTGTGACAAGGCACAGATATGGCCAAGGTTACAAAAAAATTTCTGCTGCACTTAAGGTTCCTAAGAGCACAGTGGCCGCCATAATCCTTAAATGGAAGACGTTTGGGACGACCAGAACCCTTCCTAGAGCTGGCTGTCCAGCCAAACTGAGCTATTGGGGGAGAAGAGTCTTGGTGAGAGATGTAAAGAAGAACCCAAAGATCACTGTGGCTGAGCTCCAGAGATGTAGTCGGGAGATGGGAGAAAGTTGTAGAAAGTCAACCATCACTGCAGCCCTCCACCAGTCGGGCTGTATGGCAGGGTGGCCCGATGGAAGCCAAGTCTCCTCAGTGCAAGACACACGAAAGCCTGCATGGAGTTTGTTAAAAACACCTGAAGGACTCCAAGATGGTGAGAAATAAGATTCTCTGGTCTGATGAGACCAAGATAGAATTAAGGCCAAAAAGTTCTAAGCGGTATGTGTGGAGAAAACCAGGCACTGCTCATTACCTTTCCAATACGGTCCCAACAGTAAAGCATGGTGGTGGCAGCATCATGCTGTGGAGGTGATTTTCAGCCCTGACTTAAACCCAATTGAGCATCTCTGGAGAGACCTACAAATGGCTGTCCACCAACGTTTACCATCAAACTTGACAGAACTGGAGAGGATCTGCAAGGAGGCATGGCAGAGGATCCCCAAATCCAGGTGTGCAATACTTGTTGCATCTTTTCCAAAAAGACTGTATAAGATCAAAAAGGGTACTTCTACCAAATACTGAGCAAAGGGTCTGAATACTTGATAATGTGATATTTCAGTTTTTATTTTTTAATAAATCTGCAGAAATGTCAAAAATTCCGTGTTTTTCTGTCAATATGGGGTGCTGTGTGTTAATGAGGAAAAAAAATGAACTTAAATGATTTTAGTAAATGGCTGCAATATAACAAAGAGAGAAAAATTTAAGGAGGTCTGAATACTTTCCGTACCCACTGTATATTACTCAGAGACTTTGAATTATTCTAGTGTCATATATTATTTTGTATATCATATAATTATATATTCATTAGTAGTTTAAGCATTTGGGGTTGGTATGTTTTTTTGGAGGAAGTCCCAGTTTACCAAGGATGCATTTATTTGTTCAAAAATATAGTAAAAACTGTAATATTGTGAAATAGTATTACATTGTAAAATAACAATTCTATTTGAATATATTTACTATGTAATTTTCAAGAAGATCTGCAAATTTCTTACTATTACCAATGTTGAGAACAGTTTAATATTTTTGTGGAAACTAATAAATTTTTCAGGATTCTTCAATAGAACAACATTTATTTGAAATAGAAATAATTTGTAACAATGTAAATGTTTTTATTGCGGCTTTTGATCCATCTAATGCTTCCTTGCTAAATAAAAGTAATACTTTCTTTAAAAAATTCTTACTGACCCCAAACTTTTAAATATTGGCGTTAGGGGTTTGTGATATTATCGTAATTGATGTTTTAACGATATTCCAAATCATATTATCGAGTATTTCACTCATTAATTAAATAAATTAATACTTTTATTCAGCAAATATGTATTAAATTGATCAAAAGTGATATAATATGTTTCAAATAAAAGCTGTTCTTTTGACCTTTCTATTTATCAAAAACTTTGTTACTGTTTTTTATTCTACTTTTTTTAATCAAATAATTACAGCCTTGGTGACCACGAGACCTCTTTTAAAAACATTAAAAATGTTACCAATAGCAAAGTTTTGAATGTATATATAAATGTAGAGCTCTTTAGAATTGTTCTGACTTCAGTTTTTTTATTAATTTATTTTTCAGTGTGACAAGCTCAGCCGATGCTCCTCAGAGAACTAAAGGTAAGATTTATAGCTGAGCAGATCCATGGACACGTGAAAAGTAATGCAGGTGGAACATGAGCTCAATCCATGTATGAATTTTCAAACTCAAGTCACTTCTGGAAACGCCTCTTAACATCACAATGGATTGATGTCAGGGAGTTTTGGTGCTTTGCAGTTGTCGTGAGAGCTTGAATAGAGCAAAAAGAAAATCCTTCCTAAAACGGCCTCTTAGTATTGTTCAGTTTGAAAGCAGTAAACTGCTCAAAGCTTTTATAGAAGCCTTCAGCCCTAATGGAGGCTACTACTTTTTTAGTAGAGTTGTCCTCTGCTGAACACTGGGCTCTCCTTACAGATGAAAACAAAACAGATGGGTTGCGCCGGGATCGGGGCCCCTCTCGGGGTCGCGGTGGGGCCTCGGGCTCTGGAGCAGGCAGGGGGCGGGGAGACGTTGCCAGCCGAGACCGAAGGAAGGAGACAGACAGGTTAGCTGCTCTCTGGCACCCCTTCTGCCCAAAAGTGTAGAGCTTTTTATTCATTTTGGTGGAAAATATCTTTAGTAATTTGTTATTGTCAGAGTTTTCTCTTTAGATTTTATAAGAGTTTTGATTATCTAAGTGTGGTGGTTGGACAAATCTGTCTTTGTGCTAGTTTGGCCCGTAGAGCACTGTGTCCATTCGCATCTTTCCAGTCTCAACAACAAAAAAGTGCTGATTTACTCTTTTTTTTTTTTTTAATCGATTGAATGATAATTCAGTGATTCACTCATAAAGTTAGTCACTTGTGATGACAAAACCTGAAGAAAGAGTTACTAAAAATGCCCACCCTAAAACGCAGACTGACAGTCAAGAACAAGACAAGCGGAGTAATGCAAACAGTGAAGTCAGTGGGCTGTTTGAATTTTTTACTTGCACTGCAAACCTAAATAATTTGGCAAAACTCAAAAAATTTGAGGTACTTTTTAAGTTAAGAAATACAAAGTTTAATTAAACAGAACTGGGCGGTTTTTATTTTAATTGTTCTTAACTTAAAATGTTGGAGTACACTCATACATTTAACTTAAAATTATAACGTAATTCCAATATAAACATTTTTATTAGTGTTAAATTAGTTAGCTATAACATGCTAATTCAGAAAAAGCTAACTTTTGGCAGACTATTTTGTACTCATACATTTTAATTTGTTTGAATACACTCATACATTTAACTTAAAATTATCATGTAACCCCAATATAAACATTTTTATTAATGTAAAAGTAGTTGGCTGTAATAAGCTAATTCGGAAAAAGCTCATTTGCTAACATGTTAACAATAACATGGTATAGCACTTATATATCAGTTCTGTGAACTTGAAAGAAAAAGAAAGTGCTAAATACTCATAAAAGTTAATTTGACTGAACTAATTTGTTTAATTTAAGTTTGTCCTACTCAAACCAATTCATTAATTTGGGTTAGGGTTCACAGTGTGTGCAAGTATTTGCAAATGTCTCTGGGCAAGATGCATTTGGTCTCAGGAACAGAGAAATAGTGTATGGCTCCAGAGCAGGGGCCTCAATCTCAATTGAACAACAAACAGAATTTAGAACTTGGATTTTACAATACTGATTGTAATATTGGCAATTGGGTATTTTATTCCACTGGGATGAACGTCCCTGCTCCGGAGTATTTTTCTGAATAAGTGTAGAAGTTCTTGTGAGACTCTGTCTCAGTATGTTGTGCGTTGCTTGTAGAAAGGATGCAAGAAGAGAGCGAGATCTCAGACCAGCACCAGAGCCAAAGAAATTTGAGGAGCCTCCCAGCCCTGTGAGTGACAGAGCTAACACTCTCTCTGGGTGTGATCCCATGATCCCTGCTCCCTGTGCTTTTACTTCTGGCTTTCATTGTTCAACAATCCTTTAATGAATATTTTCTCTAGTGCCTTTTAGAAGCTCCATTCTCTGTAATGGAAATTACAATGTTGGTGTAAGACTGTAATTGTGAGCTTCTTTTGGAAGATATGTGACTTGACAAATGTACATATTTACCTGAGTCTAGACACATAATTGTGATGCAAACATTGAATTATAGCCGTAGAATTGAGAATACTGACGCAAACCTCTTCAATACATGCTTGTATATGAAAATATTACTTTTGACACCCTATTCCAACCTGTTTGTGCTCTGGAGTCTCCAGCCTCCTCCATCTCATACAGGTGTATATCAGTCTTAAAGATGCAAACGTTTTTCCATGCTTAGTAAGACTGCACGATATATCGAAATGAATTGTGAAGTCACGCAGACTGTGATTTAATAAATCTGGCAGCAAATACATCTATTTGCCAGCAACCAGTCAAAATAAAAGCTTGATGGGGTAATGTTTAAAAAGAAGAAGAAGAAATTCGGAGGTAAATATTAGTATTTTTATTAAATGGTTGACTTCTTGATTTTACAGTACAACAGCTACAATATTACAACATATTTCTTACTTCAATTAATAGTAATCACAATAAAAATCACAGTTATTATTATTGTATACTATATCGGTCAAAAACTCCTACTCAAGTAGAGAGATTTTTTTTTAAAACTTTGTTCACACTAGCCAGGTTTCCATTCCAGATATGTGCAAAACTTTTGCGATATTTTCTAAATGTTGATAAAAATCTATTGCGAAATGACACGCCTCATGCAAGCATAAAAAGTTGAAATTGACGTGTTTCCAGTGGGCGTATTTTCAATTCGCAACTTCAGTTTGCGCAGTTCGAAGGGTAATGGAAACACAGCTACAGTGCAGCTATAAAAGGATGGTTTACTCTCACAAAAAAATGTCGATATCATTTTACAATGTCTCTTTTGTTAACATACAATAAGCAATACATTTATTACAGTATTTATTCATCTTTGTTAATATTAGTTAATAAAATCCTGCTGTTCGTTGATTGTTCATGTTAGATCACAGTGCGTTAACTTATGTTAATAAATACAACTTTTAATTTTAATAATCTATTAGTAAATGTTAAAATTAACATTAACTAAGATTGATAAATGTTGTTCATTCTTAGTTCATGTTAACTAATGAACACTTATTGTAAAGTGTTACCAAAATGTCTTCAGGAATAAAAGTATTTTAGCTTTTTAACTACTTCCCAACCAATAATTATAATTATTTGCTCCCCAACGATCACCTCACTTATTCTAGAATGATTCATTTTTACCAAATATAGCTGTTCAAGTCATCTGGTGAACATTTCTGTATTTCTATTCTGTATATCGCAGAAAAAGTTAATGACGCAATATCGTGCAGCCCTAACGCTTCATTTGAATTTTTTTGTATGTGTGTGGCATCTTACAACCGAATGAAGTCTTCAATCGTCTCAGTTATTGTTTGGAATTTCCTGTGGTCTGTTGCATCACTTGCAGCAGCTTCTGAATAAAGAAAAGTACTTGTGCAATTGAGATCCACTCAGGTCTGTTTTCACATTGGGGTCCATCTGGATTTTCACCATGACAGACCTTTTCAAATAAACACATGGAGTTTGAACTCTATTTAGAAGGGACTTTCACGGCAAGCGAAATGAACCAACTTAATGGGCCAGATGGAGCAGACCTTAAAAATAAACCAGGTGTTAAAGAGCCATTATTTCAGTAGTCCTGGGTTTATCCTGTATAACCTGGAAAAGATTTGACTGGCCACATATAGCTTAGAGATGTTTCTGTTTTATTTTTAAAAAAAAAAAGAAAGTTGTTTTAGGGCCTTCTTGAGTCTATGTCCTCCAAAAAAAGTTTTCTCTGTATTTTTTTCACCTTTTTTTAGCCATAAAAATTCATTGAGGCAACAAATGAAAAAATATCCTCATTGTAATTGTTTTTCACCTATAAATCAACAGATTCATGTTGTAAACTTTAGACTACTAGATTATTAGATAAAATAGATTACTTCTGTGACACAAAATGTGGTGGATAGTGGCATCTGGTGGAGCTAGTTGATAGCTAGGAAGCAGGGTTTTTTTTTCTCTCATATGTTGCCTCAGAATTTTTTTTCAGTGAAGAAAAAAAACACAAATCAACTAAATAAAAGAAGAATTCTTACAGAGTAAGAACAACGAAATATTTAAAAATGGATTTTAAAAATAGACTCTACCGGTGTGTTCACACTTCTTGATTCTTTTGGTCCGGACCAAAAGACAAAATGATTCGCTCTGGTTCGCTTAGTGTTCACACTGTTATTTGTTGACCGAACCTAAAGATACAAAACAAACAAACAAACAAAACGGCTTTCATGACATACATTTTGCAACAGAACTTTCCAAAATTCCAGTTGTATGTGCGTACATGTGACATACCAGTTGAGAATTCAAGAAGAACTTCTAAAAATGTAAAGGAGTCAAACAGTTTCAGGAATTCCTCTGTTACACACCACACACAAATTAATAATAGCTGCAAGGAGACAGCGTTTCTGATGCCTGTACTGAACTGTAATCGGCGTCGTAGCTCTTATGACGCAAAGAACCAGGTATTCTTCAGCATTCGGTCCTTTTTAGGGTTGCATCACATCTTTTTTTGATTCGTTTTGATGTCTATGGTCCATGTTGCATTTATGCTTCAGTGGAACTGCACCAGAGTTCATTTGAAAGTGGACCCAGACCCACTTTTCAGGGGTCGCTTGTTTGATACGCAACAGGGTATGGATGGCAGCGTTCACACTTTTTCAAATGAGCTAATTTTAATCGAAACCAAACCTGCAAAGTGTGAACACACCTTAAAAGACACTACAAGGCACTTTAAGAAAATACTATGGGTATATTGGTATATTTTGGTATGTTTTTATTTCTAAAAACGCAGTTACTTGCAACACTAACCTGTCTCCGAGCAGTCAAAATAACAATTTCTATGAAAATCACCTGATTTAGAGACCTCAAATAACAGCCATGTTTTGGTTACGTCTCACTATCTCCTTTTTGTTTTAACAGAAATTCAGCTCAGCCAGTAAATACGCAGCCTTGCTGATGGACGGGGAGCAGGGAGACGAGGAAGGCGGTGGAGATTAAGAGGTGGACAGACTACACGGACAACAGTCCAAATTGAATTACAAATTAAACCTACAGCTTTTGTTTCATGCAGCACTGAAGGACCCAGATGAGCCCTTTGAGAGCAAAAACCCATTTTAGAGCAACCTCTCCTCTTCAGGACTGAACCGAAAACCTAATGGGAAGTTACAGGACTCATTTTAAAGTAAAAGAGGAAGGATGAATGCTTATAACTAATACATTTTTGGGGGGGGGGGGGGGGGGGGGTTAAAATACAAAATAAAATGGATCCTGCTCTTGCACACATCATATGTCGAGTGCATTTCTCGTTAGCTTGATTGCACGTTAAGTGGCAGGAAAGTGTAGAATCAGGGAAAAGTGCCACAAGATGAATGTTTTCCCTGACTTTTAGGGCTTCCTGAGCTTTCCGAAAGAAAGTTTACAGCAGCTGCTTTACCGAGATCTCTGGTCAACTAAAGGGGTCCGTGACCTGCATTGCTCACCCATTTGTTTATAAATCCCACAGCCTTGGTTTTATGTTTTAAACTCGTGTTGGCCTACAGTTCTGCTGATTTGTATTCAGGGATAATAGCCGCTGAATAATGGCCCTCAACGGATCAGAACCAGGTAGAATAGGTTTGATATTTCTCTGCGCTGCTTTAGGCAGGAGACTCCCATTTTTCTCACTTATCATTTGAGGACTTTTTTAAGCCACTCCTTTGGACTGATGTGCAATAGGAATTAAAGTATTCCTCCTAATCTCAATGTTTCAACAACAGAGACTGCTGCAGCTTTGGGTTGAGCATATATCTAAAGGTAGTGACATGAATTGCTTATTGATTTAAACTGTGTACCATCTTAAAAACAATAAAAGACTACATTGTGTCAGTTTGGAGGACATTGTGAATTATGTCGCATCTCTGAAGATTGCAATTTCTACAGTGTTATTATTCACCATTTGAAAAAATGCCACTGAAATCACATGTGCGTTCTGAGCTGATGTTATTTTTATAGGCAAAATGAGTGTCTCTAGGGTCTAAAATTAACTTCTTGCTAAACCTGCTAATGTGAAAAAAAGGTTTATTTTGTTTATGTATAATACAAAATACAGCTTATTTTCTTAAGGCCGATAGTAGATAATGGTCAGCATTAAGATGATCAATTATTTTGTCTAAACAAATTAAAAATAAAGATAGTTTTGAAAAATGTTACATTTAATAGTTCATAAATTAGTGTTTTTAAAGATTATAAGTATACATAATATACTTGCGATTAACATTGTAAAATATTATGACAAAATTCAAAATAACTTTATTTTAATGTCTTAAAATTGACTATTTCTGATGGTAAAGCTGAATTTTCAGCATCATTTCTTCAGTCTTCAGTGATAGATAGATAGATAGATAGATAGATAGATAGATAGATAGATAGATAGATAGATAGATAGATAGATAGATAGATAGATATGTGGCAAACATTGGTGGTATGGTCAAATGTTAAAATACAGTGTTAAGTCATGTGATGAATAACAAAGTTAAGTGTATTTGTACTCATTTGACACTTAGGGAGTATTCATTTCGGTCCCAAGCTCCTCCCTAACTACAAAGCTCGATGTCTCCTAGACCGTTGGCATACTTTGAGGTCAAAGGTCACCAGTCATTCAGTCTGACTTTGGACGGCCACTATGTTCAAAGGACCCAGTGCCTTGATACTGCAAGAGATGACGTCTGCAATACCACCAGCACTTAGTGTTTGTGTGTCTATCCTAGATAAAAGCTTCAGGCCTGGAGGTTTCTGACGATTATCATTTCCCATGAAAATTCCAGTGGAACAAAGTTTCATTAATCCCAGGATGTTATTAAAGAGGGAATGCTTTACCCAATTGGATGAAAAAAAGAATATAATAGTTCACCCTGAAGCGTAACTTAGTACTCGCTTCAAAATATGTTGAGAGGCTGGTGCAGGTCAATTCTGGCTAAATAAAGTTAAATTAGTAACTGGTAGTTATACAGGAAGTTAGTTTTATTGAAAGAATGTTCTTGGACCGATTGCTTCTCTGAACCATTAGACGTCACATATCAAACTATGATAAATGCTACTCCCCTCATGCTGTGCATCCCTTTAACACCCCCTTCATCCTGTGACCTTCTGCTGGATGGAGGCCAAAGAATGTGCCCTTCACCCCTGCCTTTCAGGCCTCATTAAGTGAGCCCAGGCCCCAAAGGGTCGCCTCTGTTCTTAGTACAGCCTGACAGGAAGCAGACAGGGTCGTGGGATGTAGACGAGAGAACAGGAACTCGATGTTCTCGGAACATCTGCATGTGATGTGTCTCTTTGACATTTTCTCAGCATCTTTCGGTTTCTGCCTTTCATATCATTCTATTCTGATCTGTAGAGTTCACCTGTAGTGAACATCGGCCTGGCTCTCATACAGTAGGTGTTTATTGGGAAAGATTGAAGACAATGTGTAATCAAAATTTAACCCATTTACTTTAGTAATACACGTTCCTGGTCTTATTGTGACTATTTTCCAGTGAATGTTATTCAAAAGATAAAAACTCTGGCTTCGCACTATCTCATCAAAATGTAACAACTTTCACCTCCTCTGAAACAACTTTTCTGCCTGATGACATCACCAAGGTGACTAGTCAATCTCTAGGATGAACCATCTGGTTTTCACAATCCACATGTATAAAATCAACAAAATGCTTTGAATTATAAAATGGGTTCCGATTCTTGTTTTATGTTGACTTTATTCCTTAAAACGGGATTAACATTAACATTAGCAGTTTTTATTCTTCTTTAATTCTGATTCTGGACATGTGCAGATATCAGCCCTCACGCCGGATGTTTACAGTAGCATCCCAACATCCGCCTCACTGCGCATTTCTTCTAAGCCACTATTAATAGCTAAAAGCTGCACATCCTCCTTTTGTACCCTTGAGTTTGAGCACAACACATCTTTTGTTTTTCTGCTTTAGTGACACAGAGTATTGACAACTATTTTTCCTTTCCTTCCTGGCACTCAGGTCTGAATTCCAGCTATTTTAGTTGCAGTATGCAAGCACGTTGCTTCAAATCACAAGATTATATCTTTAACTTATAAAAGTTGCTGATGGATAAGCTAAATCAAAAATTGTTCTTTCATTGTAGAGGTAGCCTAGCATGAATTTACTCTTTTATCCCTTGGTGTACCGGAAGTGCTAGAGGGAACATTATTGTATTTGTATTTTTGGCATAGTGCCAGGAGATACAGTACAAGTTTTTAGCCTGATTGCTCTTGTCCTATGATAAATTCCTAGGTTAAATAGGTGACGTTGGTCACCATATATATGGAAGCCGTTTTTTGGCCCTAAATTGGCAACAGCGCATAGCCTACTACAGGAACCAACAAGTTACAAACACTTATGTAGCCCAGATATATCTTTAAAATATTGTTCTTGGCAGAGTTACTATTAAGCACAAAGTAAACAAACAATTGGTGAGGTAACGTAAAATACGATCTACTTGTTGCTTTTTTAGACCGTGTTATTGTTGTGTGGTTAAATGCCTGGCGAGGTTTGCTTTATTTGTCATTGGCATGTGGTGCAACATTTCTTAGAACTTGGCAAGATTTCCCAGTCTCCCCTGTTTATGAAAAAGCAGCTAAATTATGGTCCTTGAGATTGCACACCCACCCTGGTTTGGGCACAATTGGTTTCATTCTCAGTTAGCATCCTCAAGAGTGTCGAGATCTAAAAATAAAGAACCAAACCAAGCCCTGGAAGATTGCAGGACAGTATGTGCAAACTGACCACTTGTTTAGGAGGAGACTGTGAAATACGATGTGGTAATCTTGGAAATTTTCTTGTAAACTCCGAGGGTGTTGAGGTTATGGCTTTGCATAAACAATAGGTGGCCTTTTCAAAGTCTCTCACACACCCTCTGTAGGTGGGACATGTGAGATCATCCACTTCTAGTTTGATCTGTTCAGGCATTGCAGCACATGCTGAGGGCCAAATTCAAATGAAAAGGATCCATTGCAAGTACTAAGTACCTAGTTTTACTTTCTGTAACATGTTCTAAGGGTAAGATTGAGGGCCACTGTCTTGTCGTTTAACACTTGAACCAGCTAATCAAGAATCTTCAGAATTGCCAGGCAAGAGTGTTAGGTCAGGTTAGAGCTAACCTATACTCAATACTGGCCCTCAAGGAGCAGGATTGGAAACCCCTGGCTCAGTGAGTTTTCATAGCCCATTTCTTTGTGAGAACCCATTTTGAGCTGGCAAGACCATTCCTGCTCTTAGAGGGCCAATGTCTTGCAAAGTTTGGCACCAACCTGCCCCAACACACTTTAGTTTCTCTTTAGTTTCTGTGTTAAAAAGGGCAATGTGAACACTAAGCAGGCCAGGACTCTTTTTTTCTTTTCTTTTTTTTTTTCTTTTCTTTTTTGATGTGGACCAAACAAGCGAACTGAACTACAAGTGTGAACACCCTAAATAAACCATACATCTCACATATTTCAACAGGGCATCTTGCGTTATTATTTATTATGAATTTCTTAAATAAGCAAACAACATAAGGGCATTTCCCTAGAGTGCAGCTAGTGACGCTTGAGTGATCAAGAATATTTCAATGTACAAATAAGATTTCCTTTGATTCCTCTGTCCTCATTTTCTTTCCTTGCATCCTTTCCCCGCATCCTACAGGGTGTGGAGCTGAGACGCGAGGAAAGGAATTTAGGATGCGTAAATAAGAAATGCGAAACACCTCGTGACTTTGGTTTCCTCCTTGTGCAGCACTGCAAGCCTGTTGGCCAGATGCAGGTGCACCACAGAGCCCAAAACTGACCATGAACTTCTTAGGAATTACTATAAACTAGATGAAAGTTAAAGGAACTGCCATTAACATTCTGAAAAGAATTGTAGTAAACTGGTCATCCAAAAGTGACTTTGCACCGTCTTAGCCTTTTTTGAATGTGAAACATGAAATGTTTGTATTCAATATCTTCAAAAAAAAAAAAGATTTTGTACTGTCATTCTTCTCATTATTTGTGTTTGCTAAGGTAAGTTTCACAACTACTTTTGCTTATATTTAGATTTAGTTCAAATTCCTAACTTTAAGTTGTAGACTTGAGGAATTTGTTCCCACATTGTTTGTGCCTAGACATAAATACTTCCATCTCAAGAGGCACTTGTGGCCTGATGGTTAGACTCAGACTGGCAACCCGAAGGTTGCGGGTTCGATTCTCAATGCAAGCAGGAAATGTCTGAGGAGCCCTTGAGCAAGGTACCTAACCCCGAATCACTCCCCAGGCGCCGTAGTGAATGGCTGCCCACTGCTCCGGGTTTGTGTTCACTACTCCTAATGTGTGTGCGCGAACTTGGATGGGTTAAATGCAGAGGACAAATTCAGAGTATGTGTTACCATACTTGGCCTTCATTGTGCAGATTATTATGGGAAAAATGCGCTTTTCTAAGCGAATTTCTAGGCTAAGTCATACAATGTGGTAATAAAATGTGAACAATACCATAGGCCTTAATTGAAAAAGGAATCAAAGCCATATCACACAGACGTCCATTAGCTGGTTCAGGTGTCTTTGATTAGTATTGGAGCTAATCTCTGGATTTTGTCCCCTCCAGGAGCAGGATTGAACACCCCTGCCCTAGAAGACATATAATCACCTGAAACATCTAAGAAACTACATAGAAATGCTCTTTAACAGAAGTAGTGTGAACTTTGTTTTGTTTAAGTGTTTCAGTTTTCTTTTTTTTTCATCTGCAATTGCTTCTAGTATCTTTGCCTAGTGGCCAGTCCAGGGCCGTTTGTTTTAAAAAAAAATTGTCTCAAGTGTTCACTTAGATTCTCATCTTCCCCCATCTGTCTATTTATCTTTCCTTTTTTGGACCATACAGTCTTTGTTTTCTCATTCTATTTTAAGCAGTCCCATCAGCTTTTCTCATGCGACTCCTTATATTTCTTCCTCCTTTCCATTTCTTTTGCAGAAATCAGAGTTTTAAAAGAAAAATAGATTCAAAAGTCCAGACAGAATCTTATATGTAAATCCTTTCCTTTCCATTCAGTTCATAATTAATCTTGTCAGTGTAGTGTGTTTTCTCTCTGTCCTCTGCTTCCCTTCTTGAAAAGCCTCCCCACACCATTAGCAGATAGTGAGAATAATGTCTGCCGAACTCTCTGCCAGGAGGACGTTTCCTTACCAAAAAGTGCTCGGCAGCTGTTGGCAACTAGCTGCTTTTCAGTTGATCTCATTTTCCTCCTGCAATCACTTCAGGTGTTGAAAAATGTGTCTCGCAGAGGGCTGCATGCTAGGCTCGTCGACTTCATGGGGTGCCAGAGTCTGTGTATCAGACAAACACATTTCATAGAAACAGTCCATAGATCATTCAGTTCTCTATTTTCTTTAGGTGACGCATTACTTCTAAAAATGTCTGGCTTCGCTTTTTTAACAAATCCAAAAAGTGCTTGTGTAGCCATAGTTTTGTCTGAGCTTATCTTGATGAAATGAGAATGTGAATTTTAAGGTGAAGTGTGCCGTTTTAATCTTTTTATCTGGCACACTAAGCAACATTGGAGCGGGAAAACCTGTTTGGACGAACAGTGAAGATTAGGGAGTGTTTTGAGATCGTCATTAGCCGCTTCATTAAAGTAAAATTTGGATTATTAAATGGACTTTTCTGGTAAATGTTGTTTTGAACCTCTGACTTTCATTGACAAAACCAGTTTTTAAATAATCTTCATATTTTGCAGTATTAAGAAAGTCTTAAAGGTTTGGAATGACATGACGTGAGATTTTTTTCTTTAAGTCAAAAATATACTTTGTTTTCTTTTACTAGTGTATGCGCACGGTCAAACGCACAGCCTTACAAAGTATACTTCACTTGACTCTTAAGTGTACAGAGGCGTTTGACGCTTGTGCAGTTTTGAGCAATCTCTCACCATGAGTTACAACCCATCTTAATATCTTTGTATTCTTTTATGCTAGAGGTGTACAAATGAGGGCACTTTCTAACCTTTTTGCCCAGTGTCTTGTCTATGTAGGCCTCCATCGTGGCTGTAGCTTGCATGTGTTCCGGTTTGTTCTGTTTATGCAGTTTTTCTTTGACTGCTTTGTGAATCGACACCCTCAGGGCACGGTTGCCACCTTGTGTATAAACTAATTACTGCAAAAAGTATGAGCGGTTACAAAAATCCGGTAGTGCACGTGCATATTCTTCTGATGATCAAATTTGCGTCATGCACACTGTATGCTGGCCCTCATGTACGCATAAAAAGTGAAGTATACTTTGGCCTTTAGGATTCTGTCAGGTTGAAATTTCATATGGATCAAGTTTAATCATAACTCTCTTTTCAGATGCATGTGATGTTTGTTAGGTTTTTCTTTTTCAAATTGAGCTATTAATTGAATTCCTAGTTGATTATTAGGCTGCATGTAAACATATCTAGCTTTGACTAACTTGCTAATGTTTTTTTTTTTTCTAGAATTTTTAATTGATGTTTCCAGGCAGGTCTCGTGTGGACCTGTGAACTTTCCACAACAACAACATGGAACTCGTTTCTATGTACCTGAGAAAGTTGTTTAAGGGACTTTGGCTTTCAGTAGAGACTTGGCCTATGTGTACATTCAGAGAGAGAGAGAGAGAACAGGAAAAGAGGAGGGAGGGAAACAAGAGGGGCTGAGGAGGCACGAGTGGAATTTGCCTTAAAAGGGGTACGATTTAATAGTCCCACAGGCCACCCTGTTACCCCCACCCCCCTCTCCATCTCTTATCCTCCTTTGACAAAAGAAAAAAAGGTCCTCTGGAAAACTGAAAACATAAAACAAAAAATGGTCTTAGAGAGGCAGAGATAGAGAGTTTGACTCTCGGAGGCCTTATCAGGGTAAATCGTCTCCAAAGGGCCAATTCTGTTCACACAGGTTCTCAGTTACACAGCCTAAGCCCAGCAGCTACACATCAACGCTGCCAACTCGCATACCAGCTCAGCTCAAAGCCCTGCAGAGCTGCGGCTTCCCTTGCTGGTTGTTGTGGTCTGATATGCCATTTCATTTCCTGGTGAATGGTCGTGGTTTCAGCTGGCCTGATCCACAAGAATACTGGGAAAGTATGCAAGGAAAAATGAGTGAAATGGATGAGTGGAGTCAAGAGAACCATGAGAAACCCTTTGAGTTTGGAAGATCTGTAGGAGTTGCATGTTCTGCACTGTGGCTCCTGGAGACAATGTATTTTGTTTCTTTTTGTTTGTCTTCATTTCAAAGCCATACTTTGATTGCGACTCTAACAAGAGGTCACGTTTTGATGATTTAAAGGTTTAAATTAAAGTGGGTTTTTTTTCTAGCATTTTGATATGTAGTCACTAGAAAGTGTTCAGGGTGGTTGTTAGGGCATTGTTAGGATGTTCTGGTGTTTTTGGGTGGTTACTAGGGCATTGCTAGGTACAGTTGTGTTCAAAATTATTCAACCCCCCAATGCTGTAAATGGTTTTAGAGAATTTAGAGTACATTTGTAATTGAATTCAGAATGAAATCCTACAAGGACTTCTTAAAGAAGCATATGCAACTAAAATGACATCAATTGGTTTTGTAATACAGTAGTAAATGTTTCTTTTGTGAATTCTTCATTGACACAATTATTCAACCCCTTAAAGACTACCACTCTGAAGAACAGAGGTCCATTGAAGTGTTTTCAATCAGGTATTGAAAGCACCTGTGGATGTCAGGGAGCAGCAATAAAGCCTAATAAGCACCAATTAGGCAGCTTTAAAATGACTGTGATACTCAGCTCCTTCTAGACATTTACTGGTGTGGTTACAAACATGGTGAAGTCAAGAGAATGGTCCAGGAAGACAAGAGAAGAGGTGATTACTCTTCACAGGAAGGGCAATGGCTATAAGAAGATTGCAAAGATGTTAAACATACCAAGAGACACCATAGGAAGCATCATTCGCAAATTCAAGGCAAAGGGCACTGTTGAAACGCTACCTGGTCGTGGCAGAAAGAAGATGCTGACTTCGACTGCTGTGCGCTACCTGAAGCGTAGAGTGGAGAAAAGTCCCCGTGTGACTGCTGAGGAACTGAGAAAAGATTTGTCAGATGTAGGTACTGAAGTTTCTGCTCAGACAATACGGCGCATCCTGCGTAATGAAGGCCTCCATGCCAGAACTCCCAGGCGCACCCCCTTGCTGTCTCCAAAGAATAAGAAGAGTCGACTGCAGTATGCCAAAAGTCATGTGGACAAACCACAGAAGTTTTGGGATCGTGTTCTGTGGACTGATGAAACAAAATTAGAACTGTTTGGGCCCATGGATCAACGCTATGTTTGGAGGAGGAAGAACAAGGCCTATGAAGAAAAGAACACCTTGCCTACTGTGAAGCATGGCGGGGGGTCAATCGTGCTTTGGGGCTGTTTTGCTTCTGCAGGTACTGGGAAGCTTCAGCGTGTGCAAGGTACCATGAATTCTCTTCAGTACCAGGAGATATTGGAGGACAATGTGATGCAGTCCGTCACAAACCTGAGGCTTGGGAGACGTTGGACCTTTCAACAGGACAATGATCCCAAGCATACCTCCAAGTCCACTAGAGCATGGTTGCAGATTAAAGGCTGGAACATTTTGAAATGGCCATCGCAGTCACCAGACTTAAATCCGATTGAGAACCTCTGGTGGGACTTAAAGAAAGCAGTTGCAGTGCGCAAGCCTAAGAATGTGACTGAACTGGAGGCTTTTGCCCATGATGAATGGGCGAAGATACCCGTAGCTCGCTGCAAGACACTTGTGTCAAGCTATGCTTCACGTTTAAAAGCTGTTATAACTGTAAAAGGATGTTGTACTAAGTATTAAGATTGAATGTCACTTGGGGGTTGAATAAAACTGATAATGATGTGAGCAGAGAAAAGACATTTGTGGTTATTTCATTATAAATGTTATGTTATATTTGTCTGACCTACACGTGCCTCTTTGATTTAATTGTAAGCAGGATGACTGAATGATCAAAATCAATGTCAAACCGGCCAAAACAATCAATTTCAGTGGGGGTTGAATAATTTTGAACACAACTGTAATTGACCCTTCGAAATATTGTGTGTACTCACGTCTTTCCGCGTTTGAAACAACATTCCTTCTGATGTTCATTCATATTTATTTGATGCTATAAATGAACTAGTATGAAGAGACGATCAGTTCACGAGCCGCTTGAAGGATCTGTCACAACACATTAAGGAGCCACTCTACGGTATTTAGTGTTTAAACTACTTTTAAAAAATTACAATATTTTAAATATGAACCTGTTTCATACATTGTCAGTGTCCTCTTTGCTCCGCGATGTATTTTTCACTGTGGGAGAACTTGATGTGTGGTTTGAGAGAGAGCATGGGTTGTCGGGCATTGCAACAGGGGGCGGGTTTTGCGAAGGGTCAATTACTAATGTGTTCTGGGTGGTTGCTAGGTGGTTGCTTGAGTCTTTTGGGTGTTTACTAGTGCGTTACTAGGTGATTGCTAAGGTGTTCTGGGTGGTTGCTCGGGTATTCTTGCTAATTAGGGTATTGCTAAGTGACTGCTAGAGTGTTGTGGGTGGTTTCTAAGGCATTGCTGGGGTATTCTGAGTTAATGGGTTGTTGCTAAGCGATTGTGTGGGTGTTCTGGATGGGTGCTATGGCATTGCCTGGTGATTGATAGGTTGTCTTGGGTGGTACTATAGGGTGTTGCTTGGTAATTGCCTGTGTGTTGTGGGTGGTTGGTAAGGTATTGCTAAGTGATTCTGAGTGGTTACTAATGTGTAGCTATGTGGTTACTAGGGTGTTCCAAATCTCTGTAATATTCCAGTCTCTAGATATGGCTTAGGTCCCTCCTTTAATGCACGTCTATGGGGATGTATATATCTGTTTTTCCCTATATTATCATCCACCAGGCGAAAATCATAAATCTTATTCCTTGGAAAAGCACTAGTACACCTCTCCTCAATAAACGGTGTGATTTGAGGCATCATTTGATGTTCTCCTAACTCTAAAAATGAGCCATTAAGGAAGAAAAGTCAACATGCGTCTGTTTACGGTCTGAAAGACAGAGCACTTGAGCACAATAGTGTGTGTGTTTCTGGGAAAAGTAGGGGGTGGGGGCTGATGTCCTCTAGATGTTGGCTTGGCGAATTGTGTACATTTGGCTGAGCGTACGTGTGCTGCTTTCAGAGTGCTAATAGACTTTTGATTTAACAGGCATATTCTCACCTTTGTTTACGTTTGTGTGCTCACGAGAGATGGATGAGTGTGAACTGGCGAACATGTGTGTGTGTTTGAATGAGAGCCAGGAAAAGGGGAAGGGCCTCAAGTGAGCGGACAAAAACAGCTGCTCTTGTGTGCTCGGGAAACCTCATCCAGAGAGAGGGAGAGAGGAGAGACGGACCAGCAGGGTCCAGATCTCTATATGGGTTGCGCCCTGTGTGCGGATAGCTGTGGGGACGAGCCAGATCCGGTACCCGTGAGAGGGTCTGTAAGGAGGGAGAGAGCAAAGTCCAGGGGAAACATGAGGCTGACCAAGGTGGGTACTTCTAGAATTTGATTTAAAGTGATGAGCTCAGAGAACATGTTTGTTGAGTGCTCTCATGTGGGATGACTGTGGTGAAACCCGTGTGAGGAGCTGGGTTTGTTGATGTCTTAAGGCTCAGTTAAAAGTTTCGTAAGTTGTTATGAGAGAAGTTAGTCCCTTGAAGAGAAGCCAGCATTAGATGTATTTGAAATGAGCCCGTGTGTGTAATGCAAAAACATGTTTTATGCTTGGTATTAATAGACGAACTAGCCCAAGTCTTTTTTTTTCTTTTCATTTTTGGTGCTAGATATGACTTGGATCCTTCCAAGTCTATGGATGTTTTTCACCAATTTTATTGCACACAATTTGAAAATCATAAGTCTGATCTCTTACAAAAGTAATAGCACACCGCTCCTCAAAAAGCAGCATGATTTGAAGTATCATTCACAGCCGTGTGGGATGAGTTACACGATGAAGTTGAGTACTTAGGATTAGAGGTCTGTTCAGATCCTTGTGTAAGGATAAGCGTATGTGTTCTGGAGTAACATTGTCTCCCTGATTGTTGACACTGACAAAGAAGGACTGGAAAACTTGAGGAGGGCTTGATTGTGTGTTTACATGCCTGAGAGTGAAAGTCTGTAATGGTCTGGTCCCTGAGGCCCGTTCACGTGCAGTGCAGTGTGGGAACTTTGAGCCCTCTGTATGATGTCAGAAAGTTGTTGCTGATCCTGTGAAGCCGGCCTGGGAATCATTATGTGACTCTCTCAGCATTAATTCACCAATGCCACTTTCATATTTCGCCGCATATCCATCATCTGTGCCCAAACACACACATTTTAATCTTGTTACTCTGGGATTGCAGAGTCCATCCACTGTCCTGTTGATATTTTAATAGCAAACTTGCATAAGGCCGTGGTTTATTTTGAATGCTTCCTCCTACTACTGTAACCATAATGTTAGTTTTTACAGGCATTTTTCTTTTTAATACCAGGCCAGTTCTTTTTCTTTTGCTGTGGTTGCAGAGTTTAATGGTAATACCCCTAAATCAGTGCATGATCATGTCACGTAGAAAAGGATTTTGGTCTGCTGATGAGACTATAATGAAACACTAAGTTATGCAAGCATATAACCCATTTATGATGCTATCTAACTAACTAATCTGACATTCAACTAATGCTTTTTAAGCCCCAGTGGAGCAACTGAGGTTTTGGTGTCTTAGTCAATAGCCCATGGTGATGCTTCATAGATCAACCCTTGCAGGAACTGAACCAATGACCCTTCAGATCCTTAACCACTAAAGGCTGGCCCACACTAAAATCTTATCAGATTTCCAAAATGTGAGAGACCACAAACATGGTGATAAACAAAAAATAGATTTAACGGTTTGGTTCCTATAGTGCCGCAACGTAACCAAGACAGCACACCACACACTAACAGACTCCATTCACAAACAATTGTGAACAAAATAGTAGACAAACGTTGATGACAGGCAAGAAGAAATGGTGCTAATAGTGTTTGCACTGCTGTTTACGCTGAGAATCGCTGAGAAAAAAACATTCGTGTTATGCTTCCATCAGCTTGCTTTCTGATTGGGTATTGTTTCGTTCCACGTGACATTCGGCAGACTGCTTGTGCGTTTGTCCTCGGGATTCCCCCCCACACTACAGGATTTCTGATTGTAAATATTCAACTTGTTGGATATTTACGGTTTGAGAATGGTGCTGCCCGATGTTCCTCCGAGCAGATTCATCACATTACAGGAAAATCTGATAAGATAATCATGAGTTTACCTAGGATTGTTGGAAGAGGAAAATTGGGCCAAAAATTGTTCAGATTATCTTCTAGTGCATGGGTTCCTTATGCTGCACCCATGTATTACTTACTTGATCATTTGTGGCCTTGCACTACAAAAATCATTATTTGTTGGCCTACTCTTTTTTGTTTGTTTGTTTGTTTTTGTTTTTGCAATTTAACAAAGAGAGGCTTCAGCTTGTCAGAATCTTGCACTCACTGAGCTGCTATTGTCTTAGTGTCACGAATACCAAGACCTCATTCCTGTCTTAGAGTTGTGTTATGTCATTCTTCTTTGTCTCTAAGGGAGAACAATGCTTCTGGATGGTCACTTTGTTGAGTTTGGCGAATATGAACTGTGATATATCAAGGACTTGCAAGTAAAGACAGTTTAAAACGTTTTTAAATTTCATTTAGTTTTTTTATCTTATTGTGCATTTAATATTTTGTCTTATTTTCATTTTATTTTGCATTGTTTTGTTTTTATCTTTTGTTTTGTTTTTATCTGATTTTCCTTTTTGTATTTTGTTTTATTTTTTTTCTTAATTTGCATTGTTTTTATTTTATCTTTTGTTTTTCGTTTGTCTTTGTTTTGTTTTTATCTTTTTTTATTTTGCTTTGTATTATTTATTTTGTTTGTTTTTTTGTTGCAAAATTTGTGCTCACTTAAGCCAATTTACTGCTGTTTAAGCCACACACTGATGAAACAGAGTTCTTGACTAGCCAAATATTATTTGTGATGAATTTCTATCTAGAGCATTATTTCAGCCCAATGCCACCAATCTCTAGAAAGCTGCTGTGCATTAATGCGCATTTGCGTTTTCCTTCTTCTCTGCCATCTGAAAACACAGCTGTTCTTAAACTATGCTCTTTGTTTATCTTTGCTCATTGGGACTTATGGTATATTCCTAGAATATCCATGGAATGACAGAAACTTTAACAAGTGCTAGTTTACTGCAGCCATAATCCACAGGCATCCACTATAAACGCCGCACAGGAAAACGCCTGGTCAATGTATAAATAGGCTCTATTTTTCCCACAGTGCATGAACACACACTCATGCTTGCTGCTGGAATTAAACATATACAGATACATAAACATGTTTTTG
This sequence comes from Opsariichthys bidens, assembly GCA_037194245.1. Lineage (NCBI taxonomy): Eukaryota > Metazoa > Chordata > Actinopteri > Cypriniformes > Xenocyprididae > Opsariichthys > Opsariichthys bidens. The sequence continues at coordinate 10,882,225 of CM074285.1, read as the reverse complement.
TTTTTTGTCTTTTCTTCAACTGATGCCAACATGTTGTAAAATATCAACACAAACACACATTAAAGAGTTCTATGCGTATAAATGATACCGCTGGTTAAGGAGAGATATGCAATTACATTTCTGAGCCACTGGACTTTCAATATAGGCAATAGAAACCACCCAGAGCCAGAACACCATAGAAACCATGTTTTTAACCAATTGGAACACCTTAGAAACTATTTTAGCAACATGGTGCTTTTCCATGGTGGTGAGTTTTGCACACAATCACTGGAAAGCATTAATCAATCTAATTTTCACCTTTCTTTCTACTACTTCTTCTGTTTCACATTCCTTCATACTCGTATGAAACAGAACTCTAAAGCTCAGATTAGGACAGACGCATCCTGTGTATATATATTCTCAGAAGGAGATGGTCAGACATCAGGGTGTTACTCTGACAGAATGAGGATGTGTGTAGTGAGGGAACATGAGAATAATCATGTATGTGTAATGAGGAATGTGAACTGGAAACACTTGAAAGGAAAAGGAAAGCCATCCCTGTCCTTTTAGTGCCACTTCATCAAAGCACCACTGTGCTGGGGTCATAAAAACAAATCTCTGAAATCTCTGTTTGCTTTCCTTCACCGTTCGGAATACCGCCCTGACATGTGCCCGCTGCAGAGTTTGTGGAGTATTGTAAATGTTTTGGGAGAGAGTTGGGAAATGGGCAGAGAATGAGAAGAGGGATATGATTCAGCGTTTCAAAAAACCCCCACAAAAATCTATGTAAATATTGAGTGTTTCTACTACTACAGGCATTTTAATGTCCCAAGGTTGATTTTTATAAAAAAAAAAGTCAGCTTTTGTTTTTGACCATTTATAAAAAATATACCAGAGTGTACCATTCTTTATAGCTTTTAAATGTTTTTATGAATAGATTTTGTTTTACCCTTATCCCAAACCCAGATATCATATATCATATATATATATATATATATATATATATATATACACACACACATAACATATATTTCCATCAAAAGGTGCATTCTCTGAACCATTTTCTCACAATTTTAATCCCGATGAATCTTGGCATTTTCATCCAGGAATATGGCCATGATAGGTCTTCCTACATGGTTGTTTAAGACATGAAAAGCTACACACTCCATCTTTTAGGATTAAAAGAACAGTTTCCATACATAAAACATTCATAATAAACATAATAAACTCTTTAATAATGATCCAGTCATAGACTCTTAAGTATTTTCCTATTAAAATACAAATGGCGAGCTTTTTTTTTTTGGCTGGGTGTCTATGTATATATATATATATATATATATATATATATATATATATATATATATATATATATATATATATATATATATATATATGTGTGTGTGTGTGTGTGTAATTTTATGATGAAATCCATCATAAAATATTACATTTTTAGTTTTAAACTACAGTGAAATAATCTAATATTTGTATTCTGAATTTTTTTTTTTTTTTTTTTTCCTTTCCATGGAAATTATTCCCTCTGTTATGGTGTCATTTCCTTCACTTCCCCTTGTTTACCTTTGGCAAATATGTAAAGGAACCATTCGTTAAAAATTATATTTTAAAAAATATGATCAACTCAAAATAAAGAGTGAAATAATCGCAGTCATTTGTATAAAGATTGACAATTATTCCCTCTGTTGTTGCCATTTCCATCATAACATTATCATGTCTCTTAAAGTTTGATCAAAAGTTAATATACTTTATTAACTATACTTTATTTTTACTTTAATATACTTTACAAAAGTGCCAGTGAAGAGCTCCATATTAAATATGAGACATGATTTCGGAAGAAAACAAAAGAATAAATCACTTGAGAACGGAATAATTTAGTGTGCATCATTTCCAATCAAGCTGTAATGTTGTCAAATTATTTTATTATCATGAGATCCTAGATTTGTTCTTTAAAAAAGACACTGATGGAAAGTGATCATAGCTTTCATAAAATCAACAGCATTCTTTTCTGTGCTATTTGTCCACTAACAATATCTAACAAAATGGGTTTTTTTTGGTTTTTTTTAAAAAACAGTATTTTTAGTGCGTTCATTTTCTAAAACTCCCCAAAAGTGCCTGTTTCTCTGGAGTCTGCGTGCTCTTCATTCTTCATATTTTGTCTCCAGAATGCCTCATCTTTGACTCCCTCTACTCTACCCCCCGACATTCAGTCCATCCTGCCTCAGTCTCTCTCACTCTCTCTCTCTCTCTCTCCCCATCATCTATTTCTCTCCCTCCACAGCTGTATTTAATCAGCCTTTGGCTCTTTTGTACCCAGTCATTCCTGCACTCACCCCTCCCTCCATTTCCTCTTTCTGCATGTTCTCATCTCTCTCTCTCTCTCTCTCTCTCTCTCAGCATCCTCCTCTTTTTAAGTAATGTTGTGTTCTCCCTCTAACATTCCATCTAAAACTGTTGGTCAACATTACATCACCACACGACAAATATGTGTTTCACTACATTCAAAGCGCATTCATTTGACGAGAGCCTAAAATGTAAACAAGTCTACGCGTCAACTTAGCCACAGGTGTATCTAAATATCCAGGACTTCCTGTTTTGTTATTTTGAGTGATTTTAGGTGTTGCAGTAACACAAGTCTCCTCTGTGTGACAGAAAAACGGCTCCATTGAAACATGGTTCTACCTCCACAACTGCTGTGAGGAATGATCCTGCTCCATTTCACCCCACATGGCTGTGTTTGCTTCTCCATAGCAGAATCTCCTTCATTTCAACCCTTTTTTCAGTTTTCTTTCTCACTTTTGTTCTCACAGTCTCTTGTTTGTAATTGACCCTTCGCAAAGACCCGCCCCCTTTAGTTACTGTTGCTTTGTCCGACACATCATGCGGTCTCACGCATGAAAAATACATGCCGGAGCAAAGAGGACACTGACAACGCGTCGACAGACATATGAAACAGTTTCATATTTAAAATATCGTAATTATTTAAAGAAGTTTAAACAATAAAAAGCGTATAGTGTCTCTTTAAAGTGTTGTGAGAGATCGCTGAAGCTCCTTCAAGCGGCTCGTGAACCGATCATCTCTTCATACTAGTTCATTTATAGCATCACATAAACATGAATGAACATCAGAAGGAATGTTGTTTCAAGCACGGAAAGACGTGAGTACACACAATTTTTCAAGTTCAAGTTCACCAACGTTAATCTACTAACTCCCCTGACTGCTTTGTCAGACAAAATGGCGGATTCGGGGTTATGATTGGTCAGACCGCCTGTCAATCAAACTGTTAAGGGACAATTACAAGCTAGGTTTTTTTCTAAAAATGTGAGTGGCCTGTGCAAAACTTGTCTCTATGGTGCTAGAGTGCAATAGTGTTGGTTCTGCAACTATTTTTCCATTAATTTCTCCCATAGGGATTTTAAAAAAAGTCTTTGTTAAAGCATTATAAGTCATGAACCAAAACAACCAGTTTTGAGGTGAATCACATCACAAACTTTTATTTGAAGCAAAAAAGTGTTTGAAAATCGGACAAAAATACAAAGCTACAAGACTGTGTACTTAATGGCTTTGGTGATGGAAAGAACTAAACTCGCATGAAGCATTGCGAACAGCATAATCGATTTAAAGACAATGGAGAAATATAAAACTATAGTCATTTAAAAGTGTTGATATACTATATTAAAACAATTGCATAATATGCATGTATTCAAACATTTTGAGTGCATAAAGAGTGACTTCATGGCAGTGGGCGGAGCTAACAAGATATTTTGGTGTGTTTTGCTCTTTTGACTCTGGTGGAATTTTCTATACTGCGTTGTAGTATTTGACCAGGAATTGCACTGTTAAACATGATTATTTTAAAAATATATTGAAATAATGTGGGTTAACGGCTTGAATGAAAGCAAATACTGTCGATTAACAACCTCGAAGCTCAAAGTAAGATTGTCTTAAAAGGTTTACGAGTTAACATTACAAATCCATTTCTCTTTTATACTTTCTGCTGTTGACTATTCTTCTCTAATCTTCAAAGTCTGCCTGCTCCAGGGCCCCTCTCTCCCCAGCCATGTGCCCTCCACATCCTGTCTACATACACTCTCCCATGGCCTGTGTGTCCGTCGTTACCCTTTCTCACTCACTCTCCCTAATTGGATTGTATGTCATTTCCCCTCCCCACCTGATACTCATGCTTTTTCTATTTCTTGCCCTTTCCCATCCCTTTCTTTGTGCTGCGTTCACGCCACGTCATAATTGACCATTCGGAAACAGTTTGATTGACAAGTGATCTGACCAATCATAACCCCCGAATTCGCCTTTTATCTGACAAAACAATCAGGGGAGTTAGTAGATTAACGTTGGTAAACTTGATCTTGAAAAATTGTGTGTCCTCACGTCATGTCCGTGGGTTGAAGCGACCCCAAATAACATGATATTGCCCCGGAATGCACATTTTACCAAGTGAACGCAACCAAAAACGTGGCTTTTGGGCTAGTTTTGAGTAGCAATTGGGTGAGTTTTGTTGTTAAAAAAAAAAAAAAAAAAAAAAACTGGCAACCCTGGGTAATTGCGATATGGGCTCTTTTTCCATCCTGTCATCCCACATTTGACATTTTCTAGTAAAATTAATACATTGATTAACTTCAAACTTCTCATCTTCTCTTCTTATATTTTGTGATATGGCAGTATGTGGCGTGGCTAGTAAAAAGTCCAAACATATTTATAATTGTTCATATAATGGTATAAATAGACCTTATGCGCCAGAGAAACAAGCGCGCGGCCATCTTTAGAATTTTGTGTTTGAACTTCCGTTTTCGCGGCATCTTTTTATGGCATTGATGTCAAAGAGTAAGCTGGTTTAGTATTTACTAATTATAGAGTTAACGAAAGTTATCATGAGTATGTAATGTTTGACGCAGATGTTATAAAAAATGTCAGTGAAGATTAAAACGAGCGGTTTATTCATTAATTCGTAAAATGTTGTGGAAATATAAACCGGGAAACAGAACACAACCAGCGCGTGCTGAAAAGGGGCGGGGCTACATCTGTTTTTCTGCTTTGGCCTTCGTCTAAATTGTAAGTAAATAATTTAAATATAAATTTAAATAAAAAAGATATAGCGCTTACTGTTTTTTTTTTTTTTTTTTTTTTTTTTTTTTTTTTTTTTTACAGTCTATCCATGTATAATCAAATGTAGAAATTTCTCAGAGGAAAAATCCACCAAAACATGCTCCAGATATTTTAAAAAAATACAATATAGTGGATTTCTCTTTTTTCACTTGGGCTATTTAAGATTTTATAATGCATATTAGGTGATGCGTTTTTGGAATCAATCCCACAATTCACTATTTCAGACGATTCACAAACAATCATTAAGTAATTCATAAACATTCAATAATACGTTGTTTATTTATATTCGTTTGGATGTTTAATATGTCAGTCGTTACGTATTCTCTGTTTACGGAACTTGTTTCCTAAATGCATTACTCTCTCTCACACTCACACACACACACACACACACACACACACATTACAGTGTTCGTATGGGGCTTCAGTCACTGCTTGGCTGTGCGATTCCAGCACATTTGTGTTTATTCATTTGTGCTCGTGAACTGATGGACTGCATTCATCACTTAGATTTAAGGTCGTTCATTATAATCATGTAGTGTTTGAAAATGTTTCATTGGAAACATAAAAAAGATGAACAAACTTGACTTTCAAAGTCGAGTCTGGGATATGTTCGGTAATAAGGGACAAACACAACGTTTTTATTGCGTGTTTATACCTGGGATCTTTTCAAAAATGCATCAAAAGTGACATTTTATGTATTTTTAAATACTACTCAGCTTTACAAGCACTCTCATGAACGCGCCTGCAGATATAACTCCACTATTGACCACTTGATGTCACTGTTGAGCTTTCAACAGTTCTTTCAAGGTGATCCTTTTTGGCGGACAAATATATTTTTAAACTAATTTCAAACGAATTGCTATAAAAATATCCAAATTATTCAAATCATTTGTTGGTCCTAAATGATTTGCCTCTATAAACGCATCTGTAGAGGCAATCATGTGTAGAACATTAAAAAATAAATAAATAAATAAACAGCTCAATGAATAAATAAATAAATTCCATAATTGTTTTCAAAGTTGTTTAAACATGTATTTATTTATTGGTGAAATTTCTTGTTGTATAAGAGAGGACATCCCGGCCCAATGCAATGCAAAATAATATAATACAATAAATTATAGATTATAGAATAAAGTCATAATTAAATGTTTGAATATTCTAAGCAAAAACATGTAATAAATGTCTAAATGCTGTTTAGAGTCATGTTATAGTAGGTAGAGTGAAAGACATTGCAGAACACGCTACATTCATAAAGATAGAGGCAAGTCTAATTTGCATTCCATCCAATCAACGATCGATTCGACAGGATGCAGCCAATCAGAAAAGTTCGCTTCCAGTAACAACATTCCACAGTGTTCTTTTCCCGCTGTAACTCCTCCCACACTTCCCGACTATGAGTTTACTGAGTAAAGAAAACAACTCCATCAGTGGTCGAGTGCCTCTCTATTGAATCATTGGGAATGTAGCCCATGAAATCTTTCAGGAAACCTTTTTTATCTGGAATATTCTCCAACAACATGAGCAAGGTAAATAATTCTCATTCAGTATAGATATGATTACACAACTCCTGAATTTCAAGAAATAAAACACATTTAAACAGTTTAAATAAGATGCGTTTAGATCTTTTTAGTGTAAATTGGAATTTATTTCTATTGAATGTGATTGTATGCATAATATTTTGGGAGCAGCACCGCATCTGATGCGCAGTTTTCTCTATTTTAACTTACAGCATCCTATAGAGAAATACTTTCCTCACAAGCACTCAAGTTTGTGTTTTTATCTATAATAAGATACTCTACATTTGATGTATGTGGTATAAGACGCTGGAGGATTATACATTTTGCTGCTGCTCTCTCAGCGTCCACGCTTTCCATGTTCACCATCATCGCATGTCAAACAAGATGCATAACAGGCAGCGCGAGCGAAATCTGTCTTTCTCCTGCTGCATGATCACGCGCCTTACATAACCACAAATGAAAGCCTTATAAAACTCTTAAAAGTTTTATCACTCTGCTAATTAAGTCTGGCAAGAACTAATTTGAGCCCAGCGTATGTTTATTGTCGTCGATGGAAGTCCTTCAGTTTTTCCCACTCTTTCCCACTGAGAAAGAAAGAGTCATCATATGACTTCACGAGCTGGTAACTAATAGTAACTGCGTCATTATACATTAAACGCCTCACTGGAGACTGCGGCTGCGTCTCAAAACATAGTGAGCTCACTTCATAGACAGCTGAGAGCTTTTATTAACCTGCACTACGATTTTTTTTTATTTTTATAAATTTTCCTTTCAGTAAAGGAATGCTCCCTTACCAAAATTAAACATGGCAAATACCGCAGTTACCACAGTAAAGGTTATCTCATTTAGACTGAAATTTGATAATAGCATTTAGTCAGCCGAAACTTGTTTGTTTTTTGGTTTAATTGATCTAAATTTATGGTTGAATGTGTTTATTTGTTAATGAGGGATTTGTGGATACATTAATGTTTTTAGATTTGTGGAGTAAAAGCTATAGTCGAGGTGTGTTGTGTTAGTATTTGTAAATATATAAATTATTGTAATTAATGAGGTTATTATGCAGTATTCTTTTCTATTATGCAGACATCTTTGCTATATTAGTTGAGTGAAATCATAAAACTTGCATTTCTGCTGATGAGATGTCTTTAAGTCAAATATAGCTGAGACCAAGTTACCACAGAGTTGAAAGTTGAAAACATATGGCATTTTTTTTGACATGCACCACATACATGGACCTTGAGTTTGCAGAGGATAAAATGTTGTGAGTCAGTGGATCCGGAGTGAGATCATCAGTGAAGGATGTTCTGCCATATAGCTCTGAAAACAGCCATTAAACGAGATTAAATTTTGAGGAAAGCTTCAATTTTCAATGGGCTGGTTGCTTACCCTTACAAAAGATTACTGCATTTTTTTTAGAAATAATACTACAGTTTTTGTTACATATAGAAAAATGCAGTTTTTTGGACACGAAAAAACTGCAGTATTGCAGTATAACCTAAAATGTCTGTAGTTTTACTGGAGTACAACTATACTGCAATACATCTAAAGTTCTAGTAAAATAAAACTGCAGTTATACTGTTTTTATACTTCATGCAACTTTCAGTTGTACTTCATTTTACTGCAGCTGTACTTATACTGCAGTTGTACTGTGACTTTACTTCATTATACTGCAAATCTATGGTTGTGCTTCATTAAACTGCAGTTAAACTACTTGCTACTGCAGTTTTACTGCAGTTCTACTTCAATATACTGCAGTTCTTTTTTGTAAGGGTAATAGCTCAGAAAATAGTTTTTTCTGTGAGCTGACAAGTAATATCGGCCCTCGCATGGACTTCCTCAGCTTACACGTATATCCACCTGAATACACAAAACGGATGTGATGCAAACTTTATTATGTCGCACTCCAACTGTAAAGTCTATGAATCGGTCTGTTCGAAGAATCGCTTTCGCAAGGAAGGAGTTATAGTATGGCAAGCCGTTTTGACTTTTATTCATTCTCAGGATATGAACTTGTGTTATCAACAATTACATTTTCACTAGTTAAAATGCTAATTCTTGATATCAGGAATTAGATTTACACTAGTTTAAACTATAATTCTTGATATCTGTAACTGTATTTTCACTAGTGAAATCTCGCCATAGGCTGCCATTCAAATCAATCGTTGATATCAGAATTCATTTCTTACTAGCTGAAATTCCAGTTTTACATATCAGAAATACAATTCTTACTAGTAAAAATGCAAGTTTTTGATATCAACAATTACATTGTTACTAGAAAAAATGTTCATTTCTGATATCATGAATGTGATTGTTAGTAGTAAGAAATCCATTTTAGATATCAGAAATTATATTGATATCAGGAATTCATTTTCAGATATCAGAAATGAATATTTTTACTTGTAGCAATTCAGTTGTTGATATCAAGAAAAGACATTTCAACTACAGACAATTGAATTCTTGATATCGGACATTTGCATTTTTATTAGTAACAATGTAACTATTGATATCAAAAATTATGATTTTTACTAGTAAGAATAGTAGTCCTGAAATATGAAACTGGAATTTCAGCTAGTAAGAAATCAATTCTTGACATCAACAATTGATTTGAATGGCAGCCTATGGCGAGATTTCACTAGTGAAAATGCAATTACAGATATCAAGAATTATAGTTTTTACTAGTGGAAATCTAATTCTTGATATCTAGAATTTGATTATTGATATCAAGAATTGAATGGTTGATATCAGGAATTTAACACTGTTACTAGTGGAAATGTAATTCCTGATATCAAGAATTAGCCTTTTAACTAGTGGAAATTGATTCGTCGATATCAAGAATTCAAATCCTGAGAATGAATAAAAGTCAAAATGGCTTGCCATAGTTATAGATGTGTAAGAGAGCAGTACAATGGAAGTGTTACTTAGCAGCACACTGTAATAATTCTTGCTGTTGATTTTAGAGCAGTAAAAAAGTTGCAAGTAATTACTATGTGATATACGCCATAATCAGGGGGATTTCTTTACAAGCATATTGAGCCATTTATGTATAGCCATAAAATGTGTGGTTACTGATTAGTGTGTTTTACTTGGTTCTTTCTGAAGTTTCAAGTTTCACATCATATTGAAATGCTCAATCATAACAGTCTGAAACCGACCGCCACGGTTAGATTATACGTTTACTGACATTAAGGTTCATGTAAAAGTCACGCCACAGGAATTCCTGATGAGTAATGTGCGTTATTGTATTTGATCTATACATGTTTGTATCGAGCAGCCTTGAAGTCTTTCTCCTGGATTATATTTAGTAACACGACAACATGAGTTCTTGATAACAGTCTGCCGCTAATAGACTGTGGTGTGATTAGTGTGTGAAGTCTCAGTGACAGGCTTTCAGGAGGAAGTACAAATAATAACTCTCACAATAGGATGGGCAGGTTAGCCCGTCATATCCTGAGGATGCAGGGTCGTAACTATCGTAGACGTGAAAGGGGGCACGACATCCCCTCCAGTATTCAATATATTCGTGTTTTGATGAGCGATTCTAGTAGTTGAATCGTTTTACTTGCCTATTACAAATACAAATGGTTCGCTGTGAATGTTGCACGTGTTGTGTTTTGGTCGTTGCGCAGTTTGTTTGTCATGGAGACATATTTGATTAGCGCAGGAAGTATGTAATGGTGCTACGCTGACTTCATCACTGGAACAGGCAGTTTCTGTTCTTCCACTGCCTGTCCCACCCTGCACACGCATACATACAGTTGTATTCACAGCCTTGCTTTCCCTTTACCACCCCTCAGTGAGGAAAGAAGCCTGTAACACTCTTTTATACTCCCCAGTTGAGATACTCAATATTTATTAACCCTAAAGGTTCGATGCACAACACTCGGGGATGCTTTTTGAGCAGTGTTGCTGGGCAGTGCACTTTCACATTAAGAATGGGCAACAAATTTCTGTCTGGATACTTTAGATCGAAATTTGTTGCCCATTCTCAATGTGAAATTGCCTGGCAACATTGCTCAAAAAGTTGCCCTGGGGCATTAACCTATTGTACGAATTCATGCAATTTAGCCACCAATTTCCCAAAACTTAAAATAGTTACAAATTGCAGTGAGATTGCGTTGAATGGACCACTTACGTTGAACTCTAATCATGTGGCTTTCTATTGTGCCACTTCTATTATTATGGTGAATGTGATTTCATCGAGTATAACGTGTTCCTGGATCAATATCATTGTTGATCCTGGAACAACACTCATCAACCAATCAGATTTGACGGACAAGTTTACAGTTGATGTCAAGTTTAGGCTTACAACTTATAACATCAAGTGTTATTCACCTACAGTATCATTTTCCTCTGATTTTAGGGACAACTTATGGGTAGGCTAAGGTTTAATGGTTGGGATATAGTTTGGAGGTGACCCTAAAACAACATTGCTGTCTGAAAATGTAGTCCCATCCCTACCCCTAAACCCAATCCTACACATAACCTTCCTAAAATTGGAGGAAAATGATAGAAGCACCCTGCTTGTAAGACTAAATGAAGCTGTAAAATCTGATTGGTTGATTAGAATGTTGTTCCAGGATTAACAGCGATGGTGATCCAGGAATATGTTGTACTTGGTGACGTTCACCTGGTTGGTCTTCAATTTTCGGACAGGAATGTTGTTCCAGGATCGACAATATATGATGATCCAGGAACATGTCGTACTTCACACACAGGGACCCTCTTGGTTATAAGTACATTTTAAGCTACAAAGCAAGTAGGTTGTTATATTAACACTATATCACTAAAATATATGGATGTAAGTTGTAAAATACAGGCACTAATATGTAACACTTGAAACATTTTCACTATATTTTTGATTGTGAAATTCTGTGAGCCACAACTGTAAATTTTACTGTAAATTTAACAGGATATTTTTGACAGTGTAGCACATGCTACAAACTACGTAGTGATATCTCTAAAGCAATGTGACTGTGAGTTTTATACAGGCAGAAAATGGGAAAATCTAGTGGAGTATAATCTGCAGTTGGGGAAAATGACAGGTTTTTAGTGCCATAACAAACGCCACTATAAACACCTCATCTGAATACCTTGGGCAGCAAAGCTAATTCCTCTGGCATTAAAAGCACTTTTTCAGCAAGTGTAGATTATAGCAGCAGTTAATCAGGTGCTTGCATATTCTCTCATGGGCTCATCACATGAGGACAGTTCAACGTCCAAGATCTCAGTTCTCTTCATCCAGCGTCGCTGATGTTTATTCTCCTGATTTTCTTGAATTGTTGTTTGTGCCGGCTTACCGAAGCTTCTTTGTCTCTATGATTTGAAAACGTAATGGGTAGCATCTGTTGCTGGACCACCATCGTTGCATGTGTGATTTTGTGATTGATAATATGGTGTTTCGCAGATGCTTTTTGTTTATTGCGACCTACTGGAGAACGATGGCAGGGACGGTCTCCTTGGGGCACCAGGGCATCAATGCCATGCTGATTGGAGAACTTTTGTGGTGAGATCATAGCAATTGTCCAGTTTGTGGGCTGCTTCTACTTGGATCTTTACCTTAGAGGTCTAAATTCATTACCATCTGGCTCCACCACTAAATCTGCAGTGGTTTCAATGACTTTCTTGATGTAGATCTTCGACTACAGCAACAGTTACTAGATGTTTTGTGCGTCTCAGTGACAAGTTTTTATTGGTTTGGGGTACGTTTACATGACAACGATGTACTAAAAATAGAAAAGTTTTTTCATTGCGTTTTTCACGTACAGACGACAACATTAGTAAAACAATCCCCGTTCACACGGATCCACAAAAACAATTTTAAAAAACGGTGTCGTATTCATGCCAGGCCACTAGTTGGCGAGGGCGCTTTGTAAAGAAACACTACGTGCAGGCTAGACTGAGCACATAATACACATGCACATGACGTCACCGTTTCCACAAATTTGCATTTTTGTAGTTAGCATGGAGACGATAATGATATTGTTTTCAAAAACCCCATTTTCAAATGTTTGCATTTTCACGCTCCCAAAACACCTTTGTCGTGTAAATGAACGATCAAAACGCATAAAGAGTTTTCCACTTTCCGTTGAAAACAGTGTCACGTAAACGATGTGATGCTCATTTTTTCCATCTTTGAATAAATAAACAAATACGTTTAAAATGCAATTCATACATACGGTGACCTGAATACACCTCTTATATGATGTCATTTTTTAATTTAAATATATGTACATTTTCTTGGGAGGTTAAAAATGTTTTTTTTTTTAAGTTAAAACGAATATATGATGAAGTTTATATTATTTTATGGCAAGACAAAATGAGAAAAAAGACAAATTTAATGAAGTATTCATTTATGAATTTTGCCTTTTTAGTCCAATTTTTTAAGCCTTTGGAAATGAATGAGATTCAAGGTGTGAGGAAATTTTTTTTATTTTATTTATTTGATGCTTAATCCACATGCCATTTTTATTACTTTTTTTCCCATGATTGAAACCATTAGAAATAATTCTCAAAGCCATGTGTAATTTTACAAATATTTTTTTCCCTTTTCTTTATCGTGGACCTTTGTAAATGTCATTGTCCCCTAAATGTCAATCGGTGTTTATGTTCTTGTTGGGTTTTCCATTCAGAGCTTGCATGTACCAATTTCCAAGTTGGGCTGGAACACAAAGTTCGTTCATTTGCAGGATATTGCACACAATGTGAGGATCTGTTGAAGCTGGAACTATTTCTAGAAGAGAGGAGAGTGCAGAGGTGAAGAATCATGGGAAAATTGGTACGAGGGTGTGCGTTTCGGCCAAAATACGGACATTCTGTCATTTCTGTGTCTGTTCATGTCCAGATTGTCTGTTCAATTCCTCTTCTGTTCTTTCATTTGGGATTGAAGGGGAGGGTTTTCTCTCTCAAAGGCTGTCCTTTTTGCTGGAGAGCTTTGGTATGCCTGTTCTGGATCGCTAAAATTAAGTGAACAGTCCCTCCTTGTCTCTGCTCCGTGCCCTGGGGGCCGTCCCTACCCTGGCTACCCGCTCTTGGCACACTGTCGGCCGGGCAGTAGTTTAGTTTGTTGACGGGTGGTGCAGTCACACCTCAGAGAGCGCTGGACCTGTGAGACGTGATTTTGCGCACTTGGTTATAAGGGGTGGGGTTACTTAGTGCAGATAATGGCACGCTGATTCTTTTTTTCAGTAGGGTCCTTGACCCTTGTGGACTTTAGCAGTGGAAAGGTAAGCTTTATAATGTACTTTCTCTGCTCACCTAGGGCACACAGAAAGCTCACTTTTAACTGTACTAGGGCTAAATTACATACACACTGCCTTAATTAGAGGACAGGTAACTTCTGGTTCCATGAGGTGGCATTAATGACTTCTTTAAGCTTTTGAAGTGTTTTTACCGAAGCACCATCATAGTGAGTTTAGGGCTTACAGTTTCACTTAATATAACTTTAGTACAATTAATTAGAGAAAATACTGTAGGTCAGAGAAAGACTATTCATTTATTTAATCATCTGCAATAATTATATATTATATATTTATTTATTTATTCAGTAAATATTGATGTTTGTGTTTAATTCAGAATCACCAAATGATGTAATTTATCCATTTTTAAAACAACCATACAACCATAATTTTTATAATATTTTAATATTATAAAATATTTTAATTTTTTAATATATATATTTAGTAGTTTTTGGCATATTTGAGTCTCCAGTTAAACTATTTATATATATAAATATACTATTCTTAATTAACTTTTGAAAATTTTGAGGCATTAAACTTGATAGTGGTTTTAAAAAATTCAAACCATATGGATCAAGCATGAATATACGTCAGATGAGCACGTGTTTTCAACTGGAATTTTTTGTCATTTTATTGTGAACAATTTTATGTTATTGAGCCTTGTTTAAAGGTTAGGAAAAGGAATCGAGTGTGCATGGGAAAAACTAGAAGCTGAAATTAGTAGAAAGAGAGGAAATCCAAGCATTAAGGAGCTGTAAAAGAGAAACAGAAAAGCAGCTGATGATTTTTATTTGGGTGGGCTTACTGAACTCCTGGAGCAGCCAAGCAAATCACCGTGATCTGGCTGAGATCTCACTCTCTCTCTCTGTCTCTCTCTGTCTCTGACACGGATAACACGAGACAATCCTGTTTGATTGACCAAGAAAGTGGGCTTTCTTAGAAACCATGTCAACACATATCATGGAACACACATAACGTTTGTCATGGGCACTTTTACAGGGCATTTGCTTACGTCTGAAGCAGCTGATCTTGAATGTTTGCTTAGAGTGAATGAAAGACTTGCTCTTCTTGTTAAGCAATTATAATAAGGTTTCTCAACCATCTTAGTCATACTGAAGAAGTCTTGTGTCACAGTACAGTCAAAGGAACAAACGGTTATGACCCTATTAAAGTGACATCTCAATGTGGAGGGGGCAGGCTGCAGTAACAGATGTTCCTCCGCTTCTCAAGCTGTTTGCTTCATGTCAAGATTTACAGTGGACATTGAGTGATGTCCCATATATATATATATATATATAATGAACTATACAGGTCCAATATTCTAAGCTTTAGAGGTTTTGCCTCATTTCCATGCAGTTTCTTGGTTCTGAAAGTGTTCTAGAGTGTTGCTATGTATTTGTTATGATGTTCTGGGTGATTGCTGCTGCCATTATGTGGGTAATGGAGTGTTCCAGGTAGTTGCTAGGGTGTTGCTATGTGGTTATGACGTTATGGGTGGTTGTTAGGGTTATTATATTGGAAGTGGGGTTTTCTGTGTGGTTGCTAGGTTGTTGTTATGTGGTTATATTCTAGGTGGTTGATAGGGTGTTGATATTCTGAGTGCTTGCTAGGGTTTTAATGTGGTAATGATGCCCTGTCAGATTACTAGGGTGCTCTAGTTGTTATGATGTTCTTGGTGGTTGCTACGTGCTAGGCTTATTATGTGGGTAGTGGGCTGTTCAGGGTGGTTTCTAAGGTGTTGCTATGTGGTTGTTATGATGTACTAGGTCAGGGATTGGCAATGTCAGTCCTTGGAGTGCCGATGTTATGCAGAGTTTAGCTCCAACCCTAAACAAACACACCAGAACAAGCTAATCAATGTCTTCAGGATTACTAAGGCTGCTGCTTGGATTGGATTGAAGACCAATGTTGTCTGAAAACCCCTGTTCTAGGGGGTTGCTATGTGGTTGTTATGATGTTCTGGCTGGTTGCTAGGGTTATGTTTTGCATAGTGGAGTGTTCTGGTTGGTTACTAGTTGATTGCTAGGATATTCTATGTGGTCTCTTTGCTAGAGATTGCCTGTTTCATCAATTTTATCATCCAAAAGGTAAATTTCATTAATAAATCATAAATACTTCTTCTAATTGTTTTTACACATTAAGCTTGGATTTAAAAATGTATTTTTAACATTAAAAAAACAACACACTTCACCTTTAAGTGTTCTGTAGGAGGGTGTTCACAGATGACAGTTGGAAATGCCCATTGATTGTACCTCAAGACATTGTAGAGTGAATGACTCAAGTGACTGTATGTGATGGTGCCAGCTCATTGAAGCAGTGGCTATGGCACCTAACGGGCACATGCTGCATTTCTCGCCAGCTGTCCAAACAGGGTCCAGAAAGAAAGAGAGAGAGAGAGAGTGGAAAAGAGTGCTAAACCCTTCTACCTCTCTGCCAAATGGAAAAGTGCACATCCAAACACAAAGCTGCATTATGCTTCTCTGCTGGGACGTCATACACGGTTAAAACCAAACCAATCCGAGTGTACAAACATGGTAGATGATGAGATAGTGATGTCTGTTAGTCTTGGTCCTAATCAGAAGTGTTAACATACATATTGGCATTTGAGGTGGGCGTTTTATAGTCAAACGCTACAAAGTGGGATTGTTACGTAGAGTGATTCAGAGCGCTTTCATCAGTTTCTCTCCTGAAGATGCGTCACTTTCAGATAAAAGGTTTTGTCGAGTTTTTGTCTTTGTTCTCAGCATTGAAAGATGAGCTGCTGTACAAGGAAAGAGAGACAGAGGCCTGACATCCACAGGAGAGTTCAGGTCAGTGAGGGGAATCGGATGGAAGCAATGACAGTGCAGAATGCAAGAGATTTATTTGCAGAAATAGTGAACTAATGAAAAAAATGATAGGATTTCAGAAGGTCACTGAGAGAGAAACTTGAGGGTCAAAAAAGCCTTCTTTTTTGAAATGTTGTGTTTGTGTTTTCCAGGCGGGGAAAGGCGAGCCCCACGTCTTTAAAGAAAAGACCTTCAAAAAGAAACGCCAGTGTGGGGTGTGCAGGCAGAGCGTGGAGACTTTGGGCTCTTTTTGTCGAGGTGAGTGACATCTGACCAGTATTGCAAGGGGTTTTAAAAACTTTTGATGCCAAGGACACCCAGAAATGATGTGTGTGACATCTTCATATATAAAAATATGTATTTTTGTCTCATAATTAAAAGAAGGATATTATGTTATCAATAAATTATGAAATTAAATTTTATCTGGAAAATGTTTATACATAATACTTAATAAGTATTTTTAAATTATAGAAGCTTGTTTCTGCCACTTAATAAAAAAAAAGATAAAAGTGACTTTTTTTCTCAGATTTACATGATATAAACTCACACTAGCGTGTTATAAAGTCACAGTTGTGATTTATAAAGTCTCGCAACTGCGAAATATAACTTACAACGTTGAGGGAAAAAAAGAAAAGAAGCGTTGTAAGTTATATTTCACAATTGCGAGGAATAAAGTCAGAAATGCGAGTCGCTGATGCCCTATGAAAGTGCATCAAACCTCTTCAGTATTCCCTCCTAAAAACATCTCTCTCTTTACCGCCCACAGTCTGCAAAACAGCCACTCACAAGAAATGCGAAGCCAAGGTAAGACATTTTTTTCATAATGTATTTATCAATGTCTCTTTCACTCCCTCTTCAGATTAACATGAGTGTATAAAATGGGAGTTTATGTAGTTAAAGGCGAGAACTCTCTCTCTTTCTCTCTCGCTCGATCTCTGTGTTTCCTGCACTGAAGGCCTCCCTGTGTTGGGGCGGCAGTGTTGGCAGCCGCACCCCAGCACCACACAGCCGTAGTGAAAGACTCATTGATAAGGCCAGTGGATGCCAGCGCTGGCACACCCAAATCAGGCACGTCTCCAGAGGAGTACCCTGGGATCTAGAGTCCCAAGCCATGCTGTAAAGCTATATGGTTTATTCACAGTTACTGATATTGTATAGAGTAACTACTGTGATACCCAGTTTTATATCATTTTATTCGTCGCTCCTTGGCACTGGCAAAAGTTAAATGTGTAAAGAAACAGTGAATGGTTTAACATGCCACATGGTTACTCAATCAGCAAATCGCCAACCCACTGAAATGCTCTTTATGATATAGGAGTTGAGCTCACTGGCTCAGTAGGATAATTTTCAGTTGTGAGTTCCTGTAATTACTAGGTTAAATGATTATGTGCAATGGATATATTTCAATGGCAATGTGGAATCAGTTCAAAATTGACTTTTTACCAGACAAAGTTTGGTGAGAAAAGGTTTCTTTTTGAGAAAACTGGCCTGCCACAAAATATATATATATATATATATATATATATATATATGTATATGTGTTTTTTTACTTGTTTAAAAGTTTCATTATTTATCACAAAAAATTAAAATCACAAATCTCTCTCTGTAACTTGAATGAGACATAGTTTTGATCAATCGTCCACATACACTACCAGTCAAAAGTACGTAGTCTGTAAGATTTTTTAATGTTTTTGAATGAAGTCTCATATGCTCACCAAGGCTGCATTTATTTGCTCAAAAATGCTGTAAAAACCAAATGTTTTTACAATTTCAAATAAAATAAAATAGAATAGGTAATGGCAACTTTTTTTATCTCAAAATACTAATATTATGATTAATATTTTAATATAACAATAAATATTATTATTAATACTATTACTTACTATTATCAGTGTTGAAAAAAGTTTGATCTGCTTAGTATTCTTGTTGGAAACTGATACGTTTTTTCAGGATTCTTTGATGCATTTTTTGTTGTTGTTGCAACATTAAACATGTCTTTCTGTCACTTTTGATCAATTTAATGCAGCCTTGCTGAATAAAATATTAATTTCTTTTCTTTTTTTTTTATTAAATCTTACTGACCCCAAACTTTTTGGGGTGTCACATTGGAGTTCTGGAGAAAAATAGGACTTTTATCCTGGATAAACTGCTGATATTGTTTTTTCTATTGGGGAAAAGTTGTTAGAAGATGTGACAGAGGGCATGATCTGTGTTTTACTCTTGTTTTGTGCTTGACAAGTGTTCTGTATCCTGTGTGGATTTGGTTGTGCTGAATAGTGATGACTGTCTGTCATGATTCATGTATACTCACTCTAGACATCTGGGTGCTTGTTCAGTGACAAGTTCATATACCAGTCATGGCCATTTAGGACCCTCAGTGTTGACTGTGATAGTCATCATCTTTGTCCTAGTAGGGAGTGTCCACCCTAGAGACCACGAGAAAACTTAATACCTTATTTGCCCTCCATCGACCAGCCCTCCCTCTCTTAGCACCTCGCAAGACAAATTTCAAGTACACTTAAGCCCTCTTATAAGTCAAAATACCATGGCAACGATCCAAGTCATGGGTTCAGGGAGGGTCTGACAAACTCTTGCTCCATATTATAAAAACCGTAGGCAAAGTAGACTCAAAAATCAAAACACTGAGCAACGCAAACCTCAGATGTCACTTTTTAAATGATTACACACTGTATTTGACCCTAAACAGTACTTCGGCACAGCAAAAATCAACGTAAGCCTTTCTCCTCTGCTCTTTAATATAGAAAATCCACTCAAACACCATTCAGCTGTTTCATGCTGCTCTCTTAAGCTTTCGTCCCCTCCCTGGGCTCTGTCTCATTATTAAATGTGAACGGTTTTTTTATTCACCTCCTCATAGCACAGGCCTTATGGGATTTTACACAGATTTGGACCCGCACACTTTTAGATGGCTTCATCTGTGAATTGAATGGGAATGTCCATATGTTAAAAGCTCTTTTAGAAATACAGATATGTGGACCATAGAGAATAGGAAAGAAACCAAAAACTTTATAGAGGAAGCGCTCTCAGACACAAATGGCTTGTTAACTTCAGAAGTCACTGGGGAGTTGTTAAACTCCAATCGCTTGAGTCGCAGAAGTCCTTATAGAGTTCCTTATGAAGTACAATGTGTTGACAGTTTGAGATATGATGCCTGGCCATGTTTTACCTGTTAATGGCAGTTTCCCAATAAAGAAGTTTCTTGCTTTGGTGTTATGTAGGAATTGGTCAGGGTGATCGTCCACCAACCTACTAGATTATTGATTTTTCTCGTTTTTGTTTCATTATGAATATTTCAAGAATACTACTATCATGACTCAAGCATCTTGTTACAGCACTTCAGTGGAAAAATTACTTTAGTAAGTAAATCTATAATGCCTAAAGGCCGGTTCACACCAAGGACGTTGTCTATAATGATAACGGTAAAACCCACAACCAATAATCTACCCACCATCCATATGGGTGGGATATATATATATATATATATATATATATGAATAAATATATAAATATCCCAGCCTTCCCCAGGACAACAGCTGGCATTGGACGCTGTTTATCAGGACTGACTGTTTGCTCTTTTGATTTAAGATATATTCTATTTATATCCGTCATTGTTTGGGTGAAATGTTCACTTGAGTCGCACAAAGGAGATGAGCTGTCTGTGTCTGATCTCTAACCAATAAACATAGTTTAACCACCACTAGTGTAGCCTACAGTGACGGTGACTAAAAGTCTCAGACCTCACTGGTCTGTTAATGTTTTTTTCTTTTACCCACTTACATGGAAAACCCCCGGTTCTTTTTTCCCCGAAATACATTTCCTGAAAACAGAGATGAAAGTGAATTATTGTTGAATTTTTGCTCTCTTTGTTTGTGTCTGTCTGGCGTGATACACCCTCATCTACAACCTTAAACCACAGGAAATAACCTCCAGCCCACTAACAAGCGATTGACTCATGTTCAACTTGCCTTTTAGAATTGAAAATCAAGCGTATAGCTGTTGCTGAGTCTAATTGACTCTGCATGACAAATCACAGCTAAAGAGTCACAATTTGCTTGATTGACTGAATGTTGACTTTGTCATATTCAGAACACTCCTTTGAAGGATGTTATAAAGTTAACACATGTCAAAAAGACTCTCAGAGCTATTCTCAAAACCTAGAGTACTGCCTACTTTTCTTGAAAAGAAGTACACTTTAGCCTAATGGTTACTCAGTCGAGCCAATGCATACTAGCCAGTGATACTATTTGCATGCTGCGTCACTGCTACCTGGACAAACTGATATATTTGGCCAGTTTTGCTTCAGAGCGATTGCTCTCTTCCAGTCATCCTTCGCAAGAGCTGCTTCTTGATTGAAGTTTAAAATTTCCATTCTAAAAGAGCTTGTTCGAGAAGAGAACTCTCTGCCGGTGTGAGGGTGCATCCAACAGTTTTTTGCTCCCTAAAAATACCTGTTTGCTTCAAGTCCTCCCAGTGACAGTTGTTCTATTTCCTGACTGATGGGACCCTCGGCATGGATGCGCTGACAAACAGCTGGCCCAGGGGCCTATGCAAGTATGCGTTTCCCCCAGTGGTGGTAGACACTATCTCTCAAACTAGAGCCCCCTCTACTAGGCATGCTTAAGCATGGAGCCAGTTCATTGAGTGGTGTTCTTCCCAGTGGGAAGACCCCCGGAAATGCCAGATCAGCTCTGTGCTTTCATTCCCGCAAGGTAGGTTGGAGCGGAGACTGTCCCGCTCCACCTAGAAAGTGTATGTTGCCGCCATCACAGCACCTCACAGTGCAGTTGATGGTAGGTCACTGGGAAAGCATGACCTGGTCATTAGGTTCCTGAGAGATGCCAGGAGGCTAAATCCTCCCAGGCTGCTCCTCATCCCTTCCTGGGGCCTCTCTGTGGGTAATTCCTGTCTACAGAGAACTCCCTTTGAGCCGCTGGAGTCAGTTAAGTACAGTACAACTAGGTAATGTGCCGAAAGGTGAGGTTCAGGTGATTTCCCCACTTGATGAACCCTGATTTGAGTTCCTTCAGCATCCTTGGCAGCCAGACACGGTGGAGGTGTCCGACACCAGGCCCAGTACTTGTGTGCATGCCTGGTTAGTCAGATCTTCTACTGGGCTAGATGCCTATATATGCTGTGATTCCCTGTTGGTAATCCCATATGTGTAGTTTTCCACCGTACGGTTTACCTGTCGGTAAACCCCTGTCTTTTCCTGGACAGTGTCTGCTCTGCCTTGTCGCTGCATCAGTAGTAGTTCCATCCCTGGCTAGGCAGGACCTACCGCAGAGATCTTCCGTATGTAGCACTGCCCCACAGGTCAGTCCAAGATGTGAATCTTCCAAACGTCACCTCCGTATCGGCAGGGTGTGGCCTCCATAGCATCCCTCTCTATTGCTCATTCAATACAATTAAGCACACAAGGGTGCGTGGGCAGCAATTTAAGTTTGGCGTCTTTATATTTTGCTTTAGGCAAATTTTAATTTTTCACACGTGTCCTTCAAGAAGGCAATCCCATAATGTATTTCAACAAGCTTAGTTTCAACATGCTGAGTTATGGACAAACCCAACTGTTGGTTTAAAATTTTAAACCCAAAGGTTGAGTTTGTGCATATTTCACCCTAACATATGGAAAATAATCCACGATGGCAGATCAGACACAAGAGATAAAAGATTAAAACACTATAAATAAATAATTGATTCTATTAAATTCTATGTATGTAGCGCATTCAACTTACTTTTGAGTGTCCATGACCGTTAGGATGCTGTCTTAGCACATCAAATCTAAACTCTGTTGTATTTTTGTGTTTTCCACACATCCTGTGAGGCATAGGGTCTTATCTATGTACCAGAGTGGAAAATTCAATCCATGGAGAAAAGAGATGTAGGAGGGGAGGGGAGGGGGGGGACATTTACGGGGCCAGAGAGGGGAAAAAAAGAGGAATAGATGGCAGAGTTGCCCATCAGATGGAGGAAGAATCATTTCTGCCACTTTTCAAGGGAAAAAGGATCCCGTTTCCTCTTGTGCTGGTCATATTGGTGGCTGAAGTGGGATATGAACTGAGATAAATGAGGGAAGTGAATGGGTGGGCTCTTCCAGTAAATCTTTCACTTCATCACCCCTCTTTATAAGCTCATCAATGCCATGTGTTTCCCAAGCTTCCCCCAGGCCAGTGTGTGTATATACAGTACAATCCTAACTGTGTGTGTCTCTGCTTTGTCCAAAGCAGTGCTAGTTTCATTTTGCATCATTTAGGGGTTGGCGCTCTGACTCAGAGGTCTGGATTACATCCGACTCCTAATGTTGGGTAACTAGGAGAGGTATTTGCCAAAAACCTGCACTAACAGAATTAACAGGGTATAAAACCATGATCGTATTGACTGCTGCTGCATTCTAGGATGCTGTGTCATGCTATTTAAAAATATAAAAACATGCGAGACTCACGTTGGACTTATAACAGTAATTTTAAAGATCAGTTTTGTCTATAGAACTGGAATGTTATTCCAATGGCAAAATGAAGAGCAAAGGTTGAACTGAAGCTGCAGCTGATGTGTTGGCTGATGCTATTTGAAGCGATTAAGCTGATGATTCACTAAGCAAACTTCACGCTGACATTGTGCACAGTGTGAGTTAAAGACTTTTTTTAAGCCTGTGTTTTTTTTAAGCTGTGCAATTTGTCTTCGTCACAATATTGCATTGGTACTTCAGGCCCTTTAATGCTGTTATAAAAGTTCCTCATTTTGTTTTGGGGGTCTCCTTCAATAGGTTTACATGCATCCAAGGCCAAAAATTTAATTAGTTTAATTTTTTTAAATTTTTTAGTCATTTGTGATTGGTCTACTTTGCTCTAATTGGTCAGATGGCTCAGTCAGTTGTGATTGGTCCACCGCTTACAGTGCGTGTCGGAAATGAAACACCCATTACCATATCTGAATTTCAGCTGCTTCAGCTTCCTCAGCACTTGATACACAGTGATACCAACAGGAACTATGGTGTTAGTTTTACTGCATCAATCCTGAGTCTTCATCCTTTGGAAGTTCATGCAAAATCGATTTGCTTTTGCAATGCAGAAAACTGCTTCTTCTCAACATATCGACAACGCGAACCAAACTCTTCCATGCCTTAGCTACAACTGCGGTGTTTGAGGGTGGGTCAGACATACTTTGTGTATAGTCATATAATCGTACATGTTAATTAATATTAATTAGTACTTAAATGTATAGTTACACTGTAACAGGGACACCTTAAAATAAAGTGTAACCCAAAAAAGCATAATAGAGGCACTATTATTAATTAATTAATTGAAGAGCATGGTATCATTGATTTTTTTTTGTCAAAATGTTTTGGATAAAATCTTTTCTTATTCTTGTTGCCATGAGTTTTCTCATTGCATTTTGTCATCAGTTGTCACCATGAAACTATCCATATGCATTACTGATGCCTATAACTTCAGTGCATTCTCCAATATGTCCACGTCTTTGTATTTATAGTATGCATGGAGGACTGTATAAACACATGAGATCAGACTAACTAGCCATAGCAGAAGTGGGATTTTACCATTGCTCATATCAGCTGATTGTATTCTGTTAATTGTTTAGTTTTGTTTCTATTTGGTGGGAATGTATTTACTTCTGTTTATTCATATCATACCTTTTTTGATTGTCTGCTTCACTCTGGAGATCTGTGAAACCTGTTTAGTTTGGCAATAAGACAATAGAAGGTGTGATCTAATACTAAAACCCCTATTAGAGAGACTAAAGAAAAATAGTTTATTACAAGATGATTACAGCTCAGTCTGGTTTGTGTATACATCTTGTCTGCTGGAGTTTGGAGATCTCGGTAATAAATCTCCATGTAGGGAATCAATCCAAATAAAAAGATGTAATCACATTGTGTGTGAAAGCCGACCTCTGTGTATTCCCAGCCTCTCCCGTGGGATCTGCTTAAAGCTGACTATGTGTTAACATGCTCACAGCTGCTCGAGGCTCGTTAATGCACAAAATCACAGCGAAATAAGCAGAGATGCATTAGATAGAGCTGTCAGAGGACATGTACATGTCATACTTGTATCTAATAGCAAATTTTCTGGTTTGGTTGAAATATATTTGTATGTGACTTTGTTATGTGAAGTTATTTAGATGCTTCTGTATGAAAATCTAGGAAGGCGTTTTGTCTGCATATGCAGTTATTCCTGCCCCTCTGTCAGTATACATCTATCTTGCGTTTTGTTGGGCATAGGACTTGGCAGCCTTGACTCTGATGCTCCTTTAGAGATAATCACATATTCATAATAATATCAATTATCAATAATAATGAAAACAATAAGTGTAATATATATATATATATATATCATAATAATAATATAATATATTCCCAGATATTTTATTGAAATTATTTTCAATAATAATAATAATTACTATTATTATATTATTATTTTCAAGATATTTTATTATATTATTATAGTTATAAGTTATTGTTAATATTATTAATATTTGTCCAAATGTTTTTTCCCCTTTTGACTTTTTTTTTTTTGTACAATTCAACTAATATTCTTCTTCTCATCTATGTAATGGGTCAAGACTTCATGATTATCATTACTGTAAACTTTTTTTATTAATATACAATTTAAATATATGTATAAATCAGTATAAACTGAAGATTTATATCACTCATAATCACATTCATAAAGATCCATTTGATTTGAATAATGAATGAATGAATATATCATTTTCACTTTACAGTTTTTTCACATTTTTTTGTACAGTAATTCTTTATTAAAAAAGAGAATACAATGCAAAAAGACCTTGATGGTCCTAAAACGATCAATTTTCTTTGAGCAAAATATAATTTAGAACTTTTTAAAAAAACATAAAAATGACCAGGACACGTTCTTGACACGTTTCCTGATATGTACACTCTCTATTGAGGGCTGTTTTTGTTAGTAAGCAGTGAAGAACGCGTGTAACGTTAATATCTGCTCCTCCTGAGACCCCCGCAATCTGCAATAATCGCAATAATTACGCTGTTTACAGCTGAGCCCACCGTCCACTCTCCTCCCACGCTTCCTTCACTGCTCTGACATCCCTCCATCTCTCTCCCCCTCCTTTCTCCATTTCCTCTGCTCTCATATTCATCTCCACCCTTCTTGTATTCCTGCACTGCTTACAGTATGACTCCTTGTTCCTTGTTCTCTTGCCATCCTCTAATCTGCACCTCCTCTCTGTCCACGTTTTTATCTCTACATACATCTCCAGACCCCAACACACACGTGTACACACAGCAAAAAAGAACATTTCCTCTCTGCCTCCGAGGAACTCTTAAAAAAGCCTTACACCTCTATGAACAGGAAACGAGTGCGGAGCGGATGGAGCAGCTGCTACTGGGATGACAGTATCAAAGTCTGTGTCAAAGCACTCACAACCTTGGATAAATAATATAAAATCCTGGTTATCTCTGTGATAAAACTAATACACATAAGTATGGTCTAAAGTTTGGGGTCGGCACGATTTTTTTAAATGTTTTGAAAGGAGTCTTTTATAAGACTATATATTTGATCGATATTTAAAATAATTGTTTTCAATTAGAATATATTTTAAGATGTAATTTATTCCTGTGATGTCAAAGCTGAATTTTCAGCATCATTATTCCTGATTTCAGTGTCACATGATTCTTCAGAAATCATTCTAATATTCTGGTTTGCTGCTCAAGATACTTTTCTACTATCAATGTTATTAGTAGTCACAGTTGGTTGCAGAAAGGAAGAGTAGTTGAGGCAGGATCCATACGCAGCAGTCACTATTAAACGATAAACCAAAACAAAAAACAGGTATAAGCACAGGAAAATACTGGGATGCAGGAGAATATCAACCAACTAAAAATAAATGTATCAAACTAAAGGCTATAAATACACAGTGTAACTAAAGGGCTAAACAAGGAACAGGTGAATCAAACCAATCAAACAATGAGTTCCTATGACAACAAATGAGAACATTCTTGAAACTATGGAAACAGAAAACAAATTGTTACAAACTAAAAGTCCATGGCTGTGTCCGAAATCGCCCCCTATACCCTTAAATAGGCCACTGTTTGTGGGGACAGCCATTTCTAGGGGTGTCCAAAACCATAGTGAACGTTATCGAGTGCACTCATTCAATGCCACAATGCACCGCAATAATGAGTGTACAACTTATGTACACTCAACGGCTGGAGAATACCCATAATTCACTGTGATGGTCACGCTGAATGAATTCCTGCATCTCGCCAGAAGATGATGCCCCCAGATGAATCATCCATCCATCCTTTTCCCAAACCGCTGGTCCAGTGTGGCAACAGCATAACATTAAACGGTAAACTTTTGTTTTTAATTGATCACTAAATTGCTTAATTAAGGTTTATACATGCTAGTTTCCATGATAGAGTTAAATCTTTTCATTACTACTGAAGCTGCCAGTTTGATACTTTCAAATAATTATTAAACAACAAGCACAAACTATACAAAAGTGGCAGCACTCAGTGTCCCAATTCACTCAAGTTGTTTTAATTCACTCTCTCAAGTGCACTATATTAGTCGAGTAATGTAGGGAATAATGAATGAGGGTATAGGTTGCGATTTCGAACACAGCTCATGAAAATAAAACAGAAATCAAACTGAAAGTTACATTATTAAGGTTAACTATAAGTGAGTGTTATATGATGGCAAATATAATCTCAAATAAAAAAAACATAGGGTAAATGAGCATCACAATTAAATTTGCAATATCGATAAATTAAAGAATCGCTAATGTCAACCGAGTGCATCACTACTTTAAACACGCTAGAGGCTGTGTAAAGTTGCTGTTTAACCGTAAACAGTGTATTTTATTCCGAGCATGACATCAGTTATGAGCTCAGCCATGTTTCGTTTGGAGCTTTGATTCGGTGGAGCCACCTTGGAGTCAAAACACATCCCTGTCACATAAAAAAAAGCCATCCTACTGCTGTGGTATTACACTTGGCACGTGGACTCGCCTGTGGACCGCTCCTCACCCTTAACGTCCCATTACACGTGGGAACATGTTCCTCTGGGCTCGCTGCAGAACACAGGGGCACAGAACAGGGGCCTGCTGTTACTTTAGAGACAGACGGAGGGAGGGAAACGAGGAAAGGGGGTTGGGGAAGAAAGAATAATGGATAAATTGAGTAATAGAGGGATGAAAGGCTGCTGCAGGAGTCGTGCATAAGATTTGGTCCAAGAGATGGAATTCTGAGTTTGTTCTGGCTGCAGGCTGCCCGGTTTGAGGGAGGAGCGGATTGGCATTTTGTTAAATGAGGGGAAAAAGAAAAGCGGAAAGTGTGGATTGGATAAGGAGAAAGAAAGTCAGAGCGAGTGATGGAAGGAGAGAAAGAAGTTTACATACAGGAAGAAACAAAAGAGTGTTGGCGAGGAGAGGAGGAAAAAGATTAGCAAGAGGAAAGAGAGAAGTATTTTGGATTCACAGGGAAAAAAAGGAATGATCAGGCTTGTGCGGTAACAAAAATTTACCATGGTGACCATAGTTTTCACCAAAATAGCATACTTACTACACTTATTTGAGGTTATTGCTCATACTTGAGGATCTGAACAAACCCTTAATCCTGTGTATTAATCTTTGGCGTGTAGCTCATCCAGCACTGTTTGTGCTACGGACATGAATGATGACTAAATTCTCATCTGGGAGAGATGTTATATTACCTTTCTTAGCAGAAAGACTTATATTTTTTTTGTTTTTGGACAATGAAACAGCTGAAAAAATCCTAAAGGCACACATTTCTATAGACCTAACCTAACATAACCTAATAACCTAACCACCACCTACAGTAGAAACATGCTAAAAAAAACACCTTAGTAGTAACTGCATAGCAACGCCCTGGAAACCATCCAGTGACAGTTTTGTGCAGGCAAACACCATTCACGAAATTTTCTTCAGAGAATATACAAATCTGGTCATATGGTCATATTAACCACCAATGTCATAAAATAATAATAATAATATTAAATGTTTAAATAGATATATTTAGTGTATTACACCGTATAAAGGAGATTCACTATTCATTTATTATAATTTTATTGTAACAAACACTAATGTGCACTGTTTTTCAAAGTTTAGGGTCAGTAAGATTAACACTTTTATCCAGCTAGGATGCATTAAATTGATCAAAAGTGACAGTAAGGACATTTATAACAAGTTATCTTTTTGTACTTTTGAACTTTCTTTTCATCAAAGAATCTATATAATATAGTATATATATAATTAATAATAATAATAATAATTTGTTACATTTATATAGCACTTTTCTGGGTACTCAAAGCGCTTTACATATGGAAGGGGGAATCTCCTCATCCACCACCGATGTGCAGCATCCACCTGGATGATGCGACGGCAGCCATATTGCGCCAGAACGCCCACCACACACCAGCTTATTGGTGGAGAGGAGACAGAGAATTATTATTATTATTATAATTATATTAAGCAGCACAACTGTTTTTAACACTGACCATCATATTAGAATGATTTCTGAAGGAAATTACATATTACATTTTAAAATATATTCAAATACATTAAACCGTTCTTTTAAATTGTGAGAATATTTCACAATATTACTGTTTGTACGATTTCGTTGATTAATAAATCCAAATAACTTTGGCTAGAATAAGGGTTCTTTCAAAAACATCTATATATATATATAATTTTGTAAAGGAAGACCAAAATACAGAGAGGGTGAATGAGTAATGTATGAAAACCTGAACAGGATGGATGAGGACATATTTGTGGAATGACTGACACGCAGAGGGGCGAAAAAGGAATAGATGAATGGAAGCAGGGGGAAAATTACCAGAGGAAGCGGGAAAGTGTTCCCAGGGAATTATAAGGAAAACGAAAAAGCGAGAGGGGCATTGAAGAAGAAACATCTGCTCATATCGACAGACTTTAAGAGAGTGTGAGGGTCAGTAATTGCATGGCTCTCAGCGGCTGATGTCTTTAACACAGTCGCAGTGATATCTTTTACACCTGGTAAAAATAGTTACACTGTGTTTCACTTAACACTTATCTTCCCTTACAGCGTTACAGGCAGGTTGTGCAGCCCTCTGTGTGTGGGGAGAGATGCAGAGAGATTTTTTGTCTTTGTATACCGTGGGGAAGATGTCTTTTTCCACCGGAGTGAAATATTATCCTTGAATTCTGTCCACACTGCATTTTGAGACATAATCATTCACTTTCTTCAAATGTGACGGCAGCTTTTTTAGCCAAGAAAAGAGGAAACTTGATATCATAATGGGATCCCACCTAGCAACACACAAAAACACGGATGAGAACAAACACTGGCTATTGGGATAATAGTGTACTGTACAGTATAACACTGGATACTGCCTTATTTTGCATGTTTTAAATTAAATAAAATAAAGCATTTTGGCAGTCGGATCAAATAATGAGTCAAGAAAGAAATGTTAATACTCACTGCTGATATATCAGATTCATTCATCAAAATGGAAATAGAACAGTAAAACCATTTACAGTATGTTACTAAATGGTTTTCACAAAAACATATATAAGAAATATATATTTCTTAGAAGTTAGTACTTCTTAGTGTAGTTTTCACATGACTTCATCATGTTGCTTGTGTAGTTCAGTAATATCCGGTTAACATCCTGAAATAAAAATAAATTGAATCAAATTTTGTGTAAAATTATATTTTGGCAGTCTAATTGACTAATACTGTAAGTTAAGAAGCAGATAATCAGATCTATTCATCAAACTGGAAGTAGAAGGTTACTTTCGTTGCTTTATATAGGATATTGACAGCCACATACTCTTATTGTACATTGTATGCTGTATATTTCGCAAAAAAAATTGGTAATCCAGGTGTTCCATTAACCAGCATCTATATCACCCTACAGGCCCAACACTGTCCACTGAAGCTAAGCAGGGTTGAGCCTGGTCAGTACCTTGATGGGAGTCCTCCTGGGAAAACTAGGTTGCTGCTGGAAGAGGTGTTAGTGAGGCCAGTAGGGGGCGCTTACCCTGTGATCGGAGTTGGTCCAAACACCCCAGTATAGTGATAAAGATGCTTTTCTGTCAAAAAGCACTGTCCTTTGGACGAGACGTTAAACCGATGTCCTGACTCTCTGTGGTCATAAAAATTCCAAAATATCCTTCGAATAAAGAGTAGGGGTAAAATCCTGGCTTCCTGGCCAAATTTGCTCTTTGGCCTCTGTCCACTGATTGGGTTCGTCTCCTCTCCACCAATAAGCTGGTGTGTGATGGGCATTCTTGCGCAATATGGCTGCCGTCACATCATCCAGGTGGATACAGCACATTAGTGGTGGTTCAGGAGATTCCCCCTTCCATGTAAAGCACTTTGAGTAAAACACAATAAATGTAATGAATTATTATAATAATTATTATTATAAAAAACACAAGCTGGTTTAGTGGTGTGCTATTCTGAGCATACTCATAGGCTTATTGAGCTGCTAATCACTCATTCTGTACATCTAATCAAGAAAGCATTTGATTGGACAAAATTAAGGACACGCCCACAAGTTCAGGGTGAGTCATCAATATTTTTGGGCCAATTTTGGTCAAATTTTAAATCTGCTAACTTTTGAATTATGCTTGCATATTACATTAGCAAATAGATGACTCCTATTTTGATTTCATCAGGATTTAAGGAAACACAGACACGTCTCTAACATGTATTTTTGGAGACACAAACACCCAAACGAACGAGTCCCTCCATCCTCCAGTGCCTCATAAGTTATGTTTCATTGTCTTGTTGAACAAAAACATACAATCTTTTAATAACTCTCTATCTCACTCCCTAGACTGACACACACACACACACACAGAGTCGTAGGTCAAGGCCTAGTGTAGCGTCTGTGTTTCAGAATGACTTCTCCCTGCCTCAGCCCTTTTCCTGTGGCCAAACAAACAGGGCAGGATTGGGCAGGGGATCGGATGTGCGGGGAGGGGGAGCGCTTCATGTTACGTAAGCGTGAGTGTCAGCACACACACACACACGTTTTCCCGCCTGCGACACTAATGGTGCCTCCGCCCCCTTTACCCTATAAGGCAAAACATGTAGACATGTAAACATCGTGTGTGTCTGTTTGGGTTTGCTAGAGTTGTCATGTGCATACTGTGTCACAATTTATGTTGTTGTGTCCTGTTATTTTGTACGAAATCATCCGAGAGGAATGTGCATACTAATGTGTTTGGTTACTGCCCATGACCCACAATCCTTTGCATTTCACTTCTTCTCCAGTCTCAGTGTTATCAGCAGATAGTTTGCTTATCTGTTGCGTTAGGGAAGCATTTCCTTCTCCTCATCTCAACAGATCCCTCTTCACCACTCCCTTCCCCTCGTCTCAGTGCAAACGGATGGAGCTGGGAAAGACGTCGGGTTATGAGTGAATGTATCTGTGTTGGTCGGTGGAGGTGATGCAGAATTTGGGTTTGAGTCATGTTACTTTTCTCTGTTTCAGATCAACACAGCCTGCATCCCAGCACAGCCCTCCGAACTGGTAAGACTTGGTTTCCATTTTTCTTTGTTTACTTCCTTTTATCTCATCATTTGTCTCATCTTTGTTCTTTTTTCTTCCATTTATACCAGAAGGATCCTTTTCCCACTCATTTGCTCACTCATTATTTACTTCCTTGTTCATTTACTCTTTCATTTATTCACTATTTCATTCACACTGTCATTTGCTCACTTGCTAGTGGTAAAAATGACTTTCTGTAATCCCTTATGTTTGAAAACCATGTAAAACGTAATTCACGTTTTCGAGTCAGTCTCTTCTGCTCACCAAACTTTGAACTGTAGTGTATTAATGTACTAGTCATGTAATGTACATAATCATCAATTATTGTCTTTAATGTGCTAAAACACAGGGAAACTTTAACTTTCATTAGTTTATAATTAAATAGGTTGTTAGTTTATGTAATTTTTTTCATTTAGTTTAGTTTTGTTGATATAATCAGGGGTGTCCTGTACTTTTTTGAGGCGTCAGCAGTTGCACTCAGGGTTCAGATAAGACATAACGATTGCATGATGCTTCTGTAAGTAATGAATGTAAAATATGGTACATTTTTGTGTTGTTACTCTGTTTATATATCTGTGTGTTCTCATCTGCTGCAGCGAAGGGGAAACATCCTCCTCTAGGCACATTCAGCATCTGGTAAGAACTTTTTTTTTATTATTCTTTAATTATCTCTCACTAACTGACACATGGCTCTTCCTTCAGATCAGGGATTCACAAACTTTTTGGTCAACCCCTTTGACCTTTTAAGATATAAATCAAGACGGGAACCACCATAAATATTTTATTTTATTTTATTTTATTTTATTTATTTGAGTTTAGATCGTTGTGGGTTTTAACTAAGATTAATCAGAACCATTAGACTCCACTGTCTCAAGAATAAGTTCTCCTCTTCTTTAATTTTTTTATTTTGTTGTTGTGCCTCAGACAGTGCCTCAGTTCTTAGTTTACATATCGCACATATGCATCTCCTTAAGAGTAGAACAGATATTAAGAGCAAAAATGGTTTAAATAAACAGAAAACACACTTTTGTACCAGGAGTTGGCAGTCATCTAGACAAAACAAGTTTATTGAATTTATTGTTACAAAACACAATGATATAATCTTATTTTGTCCTTTTTCCAGGGCTCAACCAAGTCTCTGACCTACACTAAACAGAGAAACACTCTCCCAAGGTATGTTTGGCTGAAAAGATTCGAAGCTATTAAAGCATCAAATCTCAAACCATGAAGTTCAGTGATCACTGCAGGATCGGTTGAGAACGCTTAAGTTCTGAGACTTTATTTCCTCTGCTAATCTCTACTTATCTCAGATAAGTTACCTCATCTCAGCAGGGTCTTATTCCCTACGGATTTGATGTGTAAAGTCAAAAATCCCTTTTGGCCGCTGTAGTGAGGAGCAGAGAGCTAATCTGTGTCAGGGTGCGTGGTTAGTTCAGCTGCACGCCATTGACAGCTCAGCTGTATCCAATCAAACACAACTCTCAGAACAAACTCCAGTTATCCAATAAAATAACATTTTCTGGACTTCACCAGTGTTTACCATTTACTGGATGGGTAGGTAGGCTGGTTGGTTGGTTGGCAGATCGAGAGTTGTTTAGTAGATAGAGAGATAAACAGATAGATAGAATCAAAGCAGATAGATAGATAGATACATGGAATCAAAGCAAATAGATAGATAGATAGATAGATAGATAGGTAAGTAGGTAGGTAGGTAGGTAGGTAGGTCGGTAAGTAGGTAGGTAAGTATAGGTAGGTAGGTAGGTAAGTAGGTAGGAAGGTAGAGTAGGTATGTAGGTAAGTAGGTAGGTAATTATTGGTAGGTAGGTCGATAAGTAGGTAAGTAGGTATGTAGGTAGGTGAGTAGGCAGGAAGGTAGGTAGGTAAGTAAATAGGTAAGTAGGTATGTAGGTATGTAAGTAGGTAGGTGAACATAGGTAATTATGGGTAAGTAGGTAGGTATGTAGGTAGGTAAGTAGGCAGGAAGGTAGGTAAGTATATAGGTAAGTATAGGTAGGTAGGTAGGTAAGTGGGTAGGTAAGTATAGGTAGGTAGGTAGATAGGTAAGTAGGCAGGTAAGTAGGTAGGTAAGTATAGGTAGGAAGGTAGGTAGGTAAGTAGGCAGGTAGGTAGGTAGATAAGTAGGCAGGTAAGTTGGTAGGTAGGTAGGTAGGTTGGTAGGTAAGTATAGGTAGGTAGGTAGGTAGATAGGTAAGTAGGCAGGTAAGTGGGTAGGTAAGTATAGGAGGTAGGTAGGTAGATAGGTAAGTATAGGTAGGTAAGTAGGCAGGTAGGTAGGTAGATAAGTAGGCAGGTAAGTAGATAGGTAAGTAAAGGTAGGTAGGTAGGTAGGTAGGTAAGTATAGGTAGGTAGGTAAGTAGGTAAGTAGGTAGGTAAGTAAAGGTAGGTAGGTAGGTAGGTAAGTATAGGTAGGTAGGTAGGTAAGTAGGCAGGTAGGTAAGTAGGTAAGTTGGCAGGTAAGTAGGTAGGTAAGTAAAGGTAGGTAGGTAGGTAGGTAAGTATAGGTAGGTAGGTAGGTAGGTAAGTAGGCAGATAAGTAGGTAGGTAGGTATAGGTAGGTAAGTTGGTAGGTAGGTAGGTAAGTGGGTAGGTAAGTATAGGTAGATAGGTAGGTAGGTAAGTAGGCAGGTAGGTAAGTAGGCAGATAAGTAGGTAGGTAGGTATAGGTAGGTAAGTTGGTAGGTAGGTAGGTAAGTGGGTAGGTAAGTATAGGTAGATAGGTCGGTAGGTAGGTGTAGGTAGGTAGGTCAATCCGAGTGGATCACATCATCTTGGACCAGCAACAACGCTCATCATGTTTTGTGACTTTTAGTTCATGTCTGTTCACTTTTCAAGTCATTTCCCAGGATCTTAAAGCTGGTGTGATCAGGTTTTCCCTTCTCTCTCAGGAGCTTCAGTGTGGATCGGGTGATGGACAGAGTGATGGAGAGGAATTATGATTTCGACCTCACGTACATCACGGAGAGGATCATCTCTGTCTTCTTTCCTCCTCTGCTGGAAGAACAGCGTTACCGCCTTAACCTCAGGGAGGTGGCAGCCATGCTCAAGTCCAAACACCAGGACAAGTTTCTGGTACGTGACTCAGTGTGTATGCACTGTACGTCTGCATCAGAGGGAAGCTTGAGTTAAAGGCATTTTCATTGTTCTGGTCCATTTTTATCCAACAGTTATTCAATCTGTCTGAGCGAAGGCATGACATCAGCCGTTTAAACCCAAAGGTAAGGCTCAGTTTTTATGACTTTATGTGTTTCCATCATTAGTTGCTTTACGGTTGCACTTTTAAAGACCCAATTACACCAGCCAAGATTAAAAAAAGACTCTCTCTCCCTCAGGTTCATGACTTCGGCTGGCCAGATATGCACGCCCCTCCGCTGGATAAGATCTGTGCAATGTGCAAAGCCATGGAGAACTGGCTGAACTCCGACCCCCAGCATGTGGTCGTTCTGCACTGTAAGGTCAGAGGTCATAGTCGTCTTTGGACAGTTCATGTCAGGGTCACAGACACTGACAGAGTACTAAAGGGTGCTGACATGACCCTTAAGGACCACCCTGCCGAGAGTCACCATAGATGATAACATAAAGCCAGGCCTCAGAGGATGTCTGGTTTCAC
This sequence comes from Opsariichthys bidens, assembly GCA_037194245.1. Lineage (NCBI taxonomy): Eukaryota > Metazoa > Chordata > Actinopteri > Cypriniformes > Xenocyprididae > Opsariichthys > Opsariichthys bidens. Next base: position 10,846,332 of record CM074285.1, on the reverse strand, counting down.
ACGCTTTTAGCTTGAGTGAGATGTTTAAAACAACAAAGATTAAGAGACGAGAAAGCAGTGATACATATCAAATTTTGGATACTCAGAAGTCTGAGACCCCACTGAAAATCTGGGATTGAAACCCTAACATTTTAAATCAACAAAATGTACAGATGGTCAGATGTTCTTCTTCCATTGAAGCTCAAGTTGCTCTTTATATCATCATCAGATTTTACACAAACTTGCAATCATTAAAGCAAACAGGGAACATGCCAAAAGACATTCTGAAATACGTGTTAAATTTTCAAATTAGCTTTGACTCAAATTGTTTGTCTTTTCAATAGTGGTCTCAGACTTTTGCACTGACTGTACAAGAGGGTTCTAAACCTGATTCTCTGATTATCCTCTTTATTTTAAACAGATGTGAAGTGTAAATCCTATCTGTAGCAGTCGTATTGATTAGTATTGATTGTTTTTCAGGGCAACAAAGGAAAGACAGGAGTCATCATTGCTGCCTACATGCATTACAGCAAGATATCAGCAGGGTAAGTTCACCCGCTCTTTGTTTAGATCAGTGATTCTTAACCAGGGGGCCTGAGGAAACTTCCTATAAAAATAATGCAGTTGATTTATTTATTATGTATTAAAATAATCTATCTGAATTAAAATGCTAAAAAAATGTAATGGATCAAAATTTAAACTGCATTCATATTTTATTTTAATTTCCCCCCAAGCTGTTTTTATTGAAGGACATACACTTTTTGAAACTTTTGGGGGAAAAAAATGTATTGTAAAAATGTAATATATCTTCCCCAATTTGTGTTAATGAAAACAACTTTGTCATACTTAGTTACAGCAGAAATACCATACAAACGTTTTAGCCTATATGGGTGGCCTTTGAGTTAATGAGGTTGAGAACCACTGAACTTTGTCTAAATGAGTTTTGTGGCTTTTAAGGCCAATTTACACTGCATCAACAGATCACCAATCATCGAAAAAGAGAGCCGACAGACACTCACAGGGGTAACAAAACCCAATGGAATGCCTGTTGGCATCTGTCGGTGCAGTGCGAACTGGACTTTATTGGCCTATATCAAATAACTTAAGTGGGTGACAAAATTAAAATTTTGAAAGTGTCTTTGCTGCGTTCTTTCTCTTATGTCTTCAACTTCATTTGTGCACACAGGGCAGATCAGGCTCTCAGCACATTGGCCATGAGGAAGTTTTGTGAAGATAAAGTGTCGTCCTCTCTCCAACCCTCTCAGAACAGGTACTTCTTTCCTGATTTTTATCTTTTTTGATTCTTTATTGACTATTATTGTCTGTCGCTCTTCACATACTTTTTCATGGTTTACACTGATGCCTCTCTCTGCAGGTATATCTATTATTTTGGAGGACTGCTCTCAGGGGCCATCAAAATGAACAGCAGTCCTCTCTTCCTCCATCAGGTCCTCATTCCTACCATCCCCAACTTCCAGGAAGATGGAGGTGAGTGAATGTTTTCATGGCATCATACATAAGCCCTCGGTGAGGTCATATGTGCCTGCGAGTGTAAATTCATTTGTTAAACGAAACCTCCTTCACATTCACACACACATTTCAAGTTTGTTTTAATCTTTCGCTGTGGAGGAGAGACGCTCAGAGGGAGTTTGCCAAATCCTCCTTCATATCTTGCTTTTTCCTCACTCTCTTGACAGGTTTCTTCCCTTTCCTGAAGATCTATCAGTCCATGCAGCTCGTCTACACTTCTGGCATTTAGTGAGTGAGGATCTATTGGAGACGTTCACATAATTTAAAGCATAATTAGAGGTGTTTGCTTGGAAAAATATTATAATTACTGCTGCTTAATACTAAGGGGCTTGTTCAAATCAGTAATCCTAAGTATTAAAATTTGGTATGCAGGCTTAAGAAACTACAACATTTGAGTCATCATTCAAGCCCGTACGTAATGTGACATGTGCTATACAGGCTTTAATATTGCCTCAAATTTTGTAGTTTCTTGAAGAGGTTTGCTGCAACTTTTCTAAGCAATCAGACTAAAGGTTTTCACATGGGGTTGAAAAATCCCATAGAGGTGCATTATAGGAGGGCCGGGAGACCAGAATATCGTAGAAACCCTGGGAGTAGGCTATAGGTTATTAATTTAGTAAGCAGCCAGCCAGAAAGCCCTAGCAACACCTTAGCCACTATCCAGAATACCCTTACAAAACCACCTAGAATGCCCTAGCAAACTCCCCGAAAACTATAGCAACCATCCACAATGCTCTAGCAACAACCTATAACCCTATACACCATCCACAATGCCCTAGCAAGACCTTTTCAATTGCATGAAACAATTTAAAACCACTCAGAACACCTTAGCAACTGCATAGCAACACCATGGCAACACCCTACTCAAGCAACCATCTAATAACCACCCATAATACCCTATCAACCTTCCAGAACATCCTAACAACCACACAGAACACTATAGCATCACCCTAGCCACCATTCAGAATACCCTAACAACACCTTATCAACCACCAGAATGCCCTAGCAACCTCCCAGAAAAGCATAGCAGCCAAACACATTGCCATAGAAACAAGCTAACACCCTATCAGCCATCCACAATGCCCTAGCAGCACTTTATCAACTGCATGAAAACAGTTCAAAACCACTCAGAACATTTTAGCAACTGCATATCAACACCATGACAACACCATACTCAAACAACTATCTAACAACCAACCAACCAGAATGCCCTAGCAACCTTCCAGAACCCCCTATCAACCACCCAGAAAACACTAGCAACATCCTAGCGAACATCCAGAATACCCTAACAGCACCTTAACAACCATCCAGAATGGCCTAGCAACCTCTCAGAAAACCATAGCAACCATCCACAATGCCCTAGCAACACCATATCAACTGCATGAAAACAATTTGAAACCTCACAGAACACCCTAGCAACCACCCAGAGTGCCCTAACAACATCCCAAAACTATACCCTAGCAAATCCCTAGCAACCACTCTTAACACCCTAGCACTGCATGAAAACAAGTTAAAATCCCCCCAAAAACCTTAATAACTGCATATCATCACTATGGGATCAGCCTAAAATCACTGTGGGTAGGCTTTTTTTTATTTTAGCCAGTAAGTAACCACCTAGCAACTTTCCCAGAACACCCTAGCAACCATCTAGAATGCTCTACTAAAACCTTGGAAATCATCCACTATGCTATAGCGACACCCTAACAACCACCCAGAGTACCCTAGCAGCAGCCTAGCAACCTCCCAAAATGAACTAGCAACATCAGTTACAACATCCCATAAACACCTTTGCATTTGCATAGCAACGCCATGGCAACACCCTAACGCCATGAAGGAGAGTTTTGAACACTTCAGATCTTCTTCAAGAAATTAATATCTAGTTTAAAGAGTACATATGTGTTTGTTTTTTGTAGTGATCTGCAGGGCTCTGGTAGCAGACGGCTGATTGTTACTATTGAGCCTGCACTGCTGCTGAAAGGAGACATCATGGTATGTGGGGCTGTTTTTATCTGAACTGATATATTACAACTGTCAAAACCATAGACATTTCCATCACTTTAATCTCTTGCTCTCTGCCACTTTTATGGCCTCTGTTTCTGTCTGTCCTTGTAGGTGAAGTGTTATCACAGACGGGTTCAGTCTGCTGAGAGGGACTCTGTGTTTCGACTGCAGTTTCATACATGCACCATTCATGGAGCTCAGCTCTGGTTCGGCAAAGGGGAACTGGATGAAGCTTGTTCAGGTACGTTGTTAGTGGAACAAGCCAAGAGTCAGATGCCAAACTCATATATTTTCACAATAAAACCAGAGCTGTCTGTCCAACTCTGACCGCTTTGAGCTGAAATGGCCTTGGGATATCAGCTGAGCCTGTTCTTTATGGTGTGCTTTTTTATTTCGGTGGTCTGTGTTCTTTTAGCTGTGCTGTAAATTATCGCCCTCATTCCCGTTGGGTAACACCTGCGCACCACAGCTGTGTAATTGAGATGAGATACAGATTTTCACGTGATAATAGATTCTCTATGGGTTTCACATTCGAGCATGGGAGGTAACTTCAATTGCTCGTAAAACTCTGGGAAAATTCCTGGATATTAATCATTGTTATAATCAACAACATATTTTTATAGTGTGTAATTTGGAGAGGATATTATATACTAATATGAATTTACCAATCCTATTATTAATGACAAATATCATTTGCTGGAAGGGTCTTCTGTCTTCCTAAGGGTGAACACTCTCAATTCTCACTGTTTCTTGTAGATGACAAATTTCCCTCTGATGCCACGGTGGAGTTTGTATTTTCATCTGGGCCAGAGAAAATCAAAGGTAACTTAAAACCTTTATCAAACTGCAGATTAAAGGCTTACTAACTGCTTAAATGCCATTTTAGGGACCATGAAATTGTTTGAGTCAATGACCTGACGCACAGTATTTCCAATTGAAACAGGAGGGCCCCATCATCTGTTTTTTAACTGTTATAATGCAGACATTCTTGTGTGTGTGTGTGATTCAGGGAGAGTGACCCAGAGGAATGATCCAGCTGTCAGCGTGGATTATAACACGAATGATCCGGTGGTGCGCTGGGACTCATATGAGAACTTCAATCAGAGATATCAGGACAGCCTAGAGGGTAAAACATTCATTCTTACAACCACACATTGGTGTTTATTCGATCCTTCAGAGTGAACATACTATAGATAGTAGATAGGACTTTCCTTTTTTCTTTTGAAATAAAAGATTTTGATAGTATGTACACATACAGCACATTTATCCAGAGTTCTATCGGTATGCGTAATCAATCATAGTTCATCATCTTAGTTAAGGCATCAGAACCGTGGACACATTAATACCTCTGCAGAGGTGTTTTTAATTATTTGACTTGTGAAGATGTTAGCCAATCATAACCAGCATTGGAGTAATCTTCAGGATTACTAGAAAGTTTTCTCCAAAAACAGCCTGTTTAATTCTAAAGTTCAGAGAGAGGAAGGAAAGGATAGAGTGAAACTAAATCATGACTGTTTTTGCTGCAAGAAACCTTGATTAATAACATAAGTGGGCTTCAGGGAAATATAAAAGTGTTCTTTTGCACATCTCTTCAGATATTGCACACACACGTGGACCTGTAGATGGCAGCCTGTATGCACAGGTTAAAAAGCGCCGTGCTGCTGGCTCCACCTCCCTGCCCTCCATCAATGGGAGCCCTGCAAGGAGCTCTGAGGAAAGGCCAAGTCAACTTCTGTCTGTCAGCACTGATTCTGGACACTCATCTGTCCCACCTGACCGGCTCGATGAACCAACTCGACCGTCCCCGCCTACTCAGCAAGAGAGGGAGGAGCTTGAGCGTCTACTGGGTGGGATTGAAGGCGATGGAGGGAGAGATCGTGACCGAGAGACAGCCATTTTGGATGATGGTGATTCCTTGCCTCCTGAAAGGACTGGGTCACTAAGGTTAGCTCGTTCATGCTCATGCCGGGTGGGCTACCGATCCCAGCATTGTGCCGAGCCTGGATGCGATGGACTCCACCACTTATCAAATGGTTATTGCCTTGATCGTCCCACCACCACTAATGGACACACAGGGGCTCCTTCTTCAGGTATGCCATCCGTCATAGGGCTTTGCCAACACCACAGTGCCCATCCTCACCAATCCCTGCCGCCTCCAGACTTGCTCTGGGACCGCCAACAAGGTCCACAGCACTACCTTCATCGCACTTGCTCAGAGGGACCATCACGCCACCTGTATCCATATCCGTCCCAAGAGATCAGCCCCCATCCTCATAGTCTGTCTCCCCGACTGCTCTGCAGGACAGATGAGTACATTCCATACCATCACCACAACCATCCACATCACCCCAAACCCAGCGGCCCCTATCATGATGTCATGATGGTAGATGGCCTGGTGACACCCGCCTGCCCCTGTCGGGACTGCTGTCTACGACGAGAAGATTTCCACACCCTCCGTTTAGACAGAGAGGAAGCAATACACTGGGAGAGGGAGGCAGAGCTTCACCGGGACACAGGGTTAAGACGGGGCAGAGAGGTTGATATGCAAAGGGGGCAGGAGATATGGGATCGGGATGCCGGGCTAAGGAGGGGACGAGAAATGTCTCTCCAGTGGGACAGAGATCGAGAAGCAGAACTACAGTGGGAGAGAGAACGAGAGGCAGAATACTGGCACAGACGGGCCACCGTATCCCCTTACGGGCCTCACGGTCATGAATTACCAGCATTTAACTTCGATCCCCTCCCTGCAGGCCATCCCGCATACCCCGAACCCTCCAGGTCGCACTCTCATGCCCATCTGGATCTCAAATACAGCAGCAGCTCCAGTGGCTACCAGACACCACACCAGACGTGCCCCTGCTCCCCTTACCAGCCTTCACCCTCAGAGAGCCGTGGATACGCCTCGGGTTACCAGTCTGAGTCCACGTCTCCACTTCCACCTCCCTCTGCCTCCTGCCCTGGACCAGTGCACCATGCCAGTGGACTTACAGAGAACCAAACAGACCCCCATCCTCAGCAGTACCCCTCTGGCACAAATACAGGTGAGAAAGGACTTGACAGCAACAATTAATGTCTTTTATTACATTGTATTGGACTGTATTTGAACTTTAAAGCTTTTGCAAACATGTTTTGGGTCACCTTGTAAATGTGTATAGAGCCTTCATCTGTGTTAAATTTCATTTTTGCATGATAAAAGTTGTTTATCATTCTGTATGTATGCCATCCCTATCAGATTGCCCTGGCGCAGATACCATAGGTTGGCGTAGTCATATTACCCAGGGTTCCCTGCGGCGTACACATCGAGATCCACAAGCTCCATGTTCAACACCCTCTGATATTTCAGGACCTCCAACACCAGTCCACACAAGCAGCCCTTTGCGAACGCAGGAAAGGTAACAAGCTCCTAAATTTATCAGTAGATTGTGGTAGCCGTTGGAGCAGGGTTGTATCTATGGTCTACCACTACAGTAGATGAATATGTTATCTTCTGACAATAATAGTGTATTTATTTCCATTTCCTTTTTTAGTCCTAGCGTGAGTGTCCGTGATTATGACTCAAGAGAGGTGAACAGTGAAAACAGTTTGGCCCACTCCCACAACAGGCTGCACCCACCTGCCCAACAACCCTCCTCCCCTTCCCCGCCTATGACACCTCCCACCCGACAAATCTCATCAGAAAACCCCAGCCCCTTAACATCTCCATCAGAATCCACCCAACCACAGACAAACTGCTCCCCTATTGCTGCTACAGTGCCACCCACAGGGGAAATGGCACCACAGTCAACTGAGACAATTAAAACAGCACATTCACCACGTCCCTCCTCCCCCATCTCAACGGAGTCCATCCCAGCTCACTTGCAGAGCAATGGAGTATCACCATCTCCAGAACCAGATGTCCCTAAACCTGCTTCTTCTGCCCCTGCGTCTCCTCATCCACCCACTGGTGACCACGAGAGTTCTTCCTCCCCTGAACCCCCAGTACCAGGATTTGCCACGCTGGGCAGGAAGCTGATGTTGGGCTCTGAAACCTCACTTCTTACAGGGCACACTATGGACGGCAGCCCAAACTCCACTCCTACCTTCCCAGTCTCTCCAGCCTGTTGCACCCCATCTCCTCCACCAGGCTCCTACTCAGCTGCCTCTGTCCCACAGCCTCCTCTCCCTGAGAAACGTCGCCCCCCCGGGCAGCCAGGCTCACCCAATGGGAGGCCTGGAACGTTGAGGGCGTCCATGAGTCATCAGGCCTCTGGGCAGCACCATGTTACATTCTCACCTTCAGTAGGAGAGCTGACCATGCCCACTAGCCAGGGAGAAGTTGGTATGGAGGGGGAGATGGGCAGCCGTGTCAGTGTAAAATTTGTGCAGGACAGCTCTCGGTTTTGGTATAAGCCTGGCATCTCCAGAGAGCAAGGTGAGACAACCACTGCGGTCCTTTTATTTAACTATATGAAACTATATGCAGTTTAGAGGTATCTTCTTAACCAGTTGCTGATTAGGGCTGGGTAAAAATATGGATTTCCGATTAATATTAATTAGAACATTTTGATTCATTGAGTTAAAGGTAAACTAAAGTTAAAGAAACTAAAGTTCTTCAGTTTGAGTTACCCTTGTGGGCTTATGAACTGGTTAATTTTAGTGAGTCAAAAACACACAATGCAGCATTATCTGAATCACTTATAAATGACTCTTATGAACTTTTTTTTTTTTGAGAATTAACAATTCATGAACAGTTGACTCTTTTGAGAAATGAATATTTTCGTAATGCACCAAATTAGAAGGTTCCCTGTGTAATTTATCACAATAACTGAGTAAGAATTTCTTTCATATGTCATATGTTTCTTTCACCCAAATGAATCAGAATCGAATCAGATTTGAATCAGTAAATGTGTAACAATGCCCAAAATTACTGCTGTTTGCTTTTGCAAATGCAGCCATTTGTCGTCCTTGCACTTTTCATAACCCGAAGTATGAGTAGTACTAATAATGATGTTTACTGTTGTGCTCTAGTGTTTTTACATGTGCAGCAACAGATTGTTGTTCCATATGCTTGGATCCTTTTTTTAAATAGCGATGTCTCATTAAACTGTCCTGTCTCTGTTCAACAGCTATAGCAGCACTGAAGGAAAGAGAGCCAGGGGCCTTCCTCATCCGAGACAGTAACTCTTTCCAGGGGGCCTACGGTCTGGCCCTGAAAGTTGCCAGCCCACCCCCCAACGTCAATAACCATAGCAGCAAAGGTACGCCACATCTGCAGGCATTTCCTCACACAAACATTTATCTTGCTTCAGTGTTGCTCCCAAAGCTCTCTGTCTGCACAGGAAGCACACGACTGCACCTGAAGTACTCTAGCAGAGCTAAACATCACAAAAATTTCAAGCTTCAGCTGAAGTGTGCCATTTCTGCGATATTAGTGTTACCAAACGGAATTACAAAAACAAAGATCGTCACGCCCTAAATTCAAACCCTTGCTTGACAGGAATTCAGAATTGAACTGAGAATGCCAAATGAGTTGAATATGAATTGCGGATGAAACGGGAAGTAAATGTAAATGTTAGTAGAATTAAAATGAATGTAATGAAATTCTTTAGACTAATTTTTAACTGGAATAGTGAAGTCAAGGCAAACGGTGAATTTTAGCTTGACAAAGCCTTTTTCTGAAAGCTTTGAAAACAGTTTAAAACAGCAGTTTGAAGGTTTATAGGCCATACAGACACACAGAGAATGATAGATTTTATGGATTTTTATTTCAGTGTCATAATTAATACCAGACCAAGTGCAAACGAGAATACTGTGCACTGTTTATTTCGGTCTTCAACTAAATATTTAATTGACACAGCATTGGGAACTGCTTTGGGAATACTTTGTATGACTTCCGCATTTAAACCGTGATGTATGTGGATTTAAATATCCCTTAATCACAATGATACAATATTTTGAGATGTTGTTATGGTTTGGTATGCAACCAATATTAGCATTATAGCTTGCATTAAAGATTTAATTTCCTGTCTGATAGTAGGAGGAGACCCTCTGGAACAGCTGGTTCGACACTTCCTGATTGAGACGGGGCCTCGAGGAGTGAAGATCAAGGGCTGTCAGAACGAGCCCTACTTTGGTGAGCAGTTCAGATTCACCAGACACTGATTAAGCTTAGTGCTGCTTAAAGGGATAGTTCACCCAGAAATGATAATTCTGTCATCATTTACTCAACCTCATATCATTCCAAACTTGTATGACTATGTGAAGATGTTAGGTAGAATGTTCTTGTGGTCGTAGACCTGATCTGAAAGACCAAAGCTCATGTTAAGTTAATAGTTCAGCCAGGCTGAATAAAGTTGAGCTCAGGTTAGTGTGAAAATGACTTTCTGGTGATATCTGAGTGCAGGATCAGTTTGCTCTGTGCATGCAAGGTATTCAGACAGCAATACAGTCAAATCTCCACGATATCTCTATCATGTACTCAGTTCAGAAAATAGTTCAGAGCTCTGCTTCATAAAGTGCGAACGTACTGTCGTGAGTTGTAGAAGTTGAGATAAAGCTCAAAACTTTTATGTTTTTCTGTATTAGAAAGCCAGGAGGTTCTTTTATGCATGTGATTAGTTGATGTCTGGCTTCATTTTGGTGCTTTTGCAATCTGGCACATCAGTTTTTAAGGTAAATAGTGTTGAAGTGTTATGAAAGCGAAGTATTGAGGTCCTCTGTGTGGGTTTTGTCATTGGTAGGGAGTCTCTCAGCACTTGTGTATCAGCATTCCATTACACCTATCTCTCTGCCCTGTGCCCTCCGCATCCCAGAGAAAGGTAAACACTACACATACATACATCAACACGCCACACTGAGATATCACTATGATGAAAGCACATTCATAACATGCATTCAACAATGTGAATTTTGTGAAAAGTTGTTGAATGGTTCAAATCAAAAACAGCTAGAGAAAGATTTTTTTTAAAGTCCATGTTAAGGAATATTAAAATGTGTTCTGAGTGTGTTACACCACAGAAAAATGTGTTATTAACCACCCAGCCAAATTTGAATGATTAAAAAAACGGCAAGTAAATGAAATAAGTTATCAAAATCTTGAGCATCGTGTCTGCTGTCGGCACTGAAACCACACCTACTCACTCTCTCAACTTATTTGTATAATGAGTCAAACATACTGATGCATATAAACAAAAGAATCAAGTAAGAGGGTTACAAAATTTAGTAGAGTTACTGTGGACTAATGACTAATTATAACAAAAGCACACAAGGCAATTTACACTCATTGGTGGGCACATACTGCCGACTGTGGCACCAGATGTTGGTGCTCTAAGACGGGAGGATGAAGGCCGGCATGGAAGATAGTCAATTCGGCCCCGTATCATGGTAATGACAGTAACTCGCGATTGTCTATGGTTATTATAGCGTTAAGCCACTGTTTTAGCCCCGCCCAAAGAAATCCCAAACACCGAATCGGTGAAAAACTGCAACTCCTCAATTCAGTACTATTTAGTTCACAGTCTTTGTAATGTGTTTCAGCAATACATTTGAAACATTTATAATGTGTTACGAAACAATTCTCAGAATTGACTTTACACGGACTTTAAAACTCCAAAATGTTAAAATATAAAATTGTAATAATTTTTCACAGTATTACTGTTTTTACTGCATTTCAAATAAAGGCAGCCTTGGTGAGCATTAGAGACATTTTTCAAAAAATAAATAAATTAAATAAAAATTTTACCAACCTCAGACTTTTGAATGGTACTGTTAACATACTGTATGATCACAAGATATGTATTTAAGCAATCATTATGTCGCACTCTCAGACCCAATAGGTGAAATTGTAGAGGTTCAGCCAACCAGTAACATGAGTACAGCTGCAGACCTTCTGAAGCAGGGAGCAGGTGAGTGTTAACCAGCCCATCTGTCCTTATGTGATACTTCATACTGTAACATCTATAACCTCTGATGTCTCTCTTCAGCCTGCAATGTGCTGTACCTGAACTCAGTGGAGACAGAGTCTCTAACGGGGCCCCAAGCTATCGCCAAGGCCACAGGGGCCACGATGTCACGCAGCCCTCGGCCCTCTGCGACGGTGGTCCACTTTAAGGTGTCAGCCCAGGGCATTACACTGACAGACAGTCAGCGCAGGTACGCCCACTGATTTTTAAAGTATAACCATATCATATAGAAAATATGACAGGTTATTACTGACACAGAGTTGACTGTGAGAGGTTTGGGTTCTCAGGGTGTTCTTCAGGAGACATTATCCGATCAACAGCGTGACTTACAGCAGTGTGGACCCACAAGACAGGAGGTGAGAATGTAGTGGCAGAAATGCTAGGAGTGGTTTATATATCTTCTCTACATGTTTTCCCAAACATATTTTTTTTATTTTCCCAATGTCTGTATATATATATATATATATACCTCTTGTATGAGAAACAACAGTATTCCAAATTTGGAGTGCATTCCACATCCAAAGCAATTGCATACCATTAAAGTGCCCCTATTATGCTTTTTTAAAGATTGAAAGTTCTCCTATAATAGATTTACATCCATCCAAAGTAAAAAAACCACAAAAAAAAACCCCTTCATTTTCTCATAAAATACATTGCAGCATCACCTTGATTCTCAAAGAGTCTGATTCAGTCTCTCTAAACACCTCTTTTTCGAGAGCCTACTATGCTCTGATTGGTCAGATGGCTCAGTCTGTTGTGATTGGTCTGCTGCTTACAGCATGTGTGGGAAATGAAACGGCCATTATCATATCTGAATTTCAACTTCCTCAGCACTTGATACACAGTGATACGAACAGTAATGATCGCATCTGTTTTTCCATATCAATTTAAACTTGAGTCCTCATGATTTGGCTGTGCATGCAAAGTGGATCTGTTTTTGTTGTTCATGGGTAGCCAGTAAAGACCATAGGCTGGCATTGTGCAAATACTTTAAATTGTTATGTAGGTTTGTAACAGGAAGTAAGACTGGAAACTTGTTTCAGGCAGTTCAGAATCAAGTCTTTATTTTAAAAGGCAATAACTTTATTTCTATCATGACAACTTTTTTTTTTAGCATAGTAATGGATATGTCAGTGTTAATATATTTGGTCTTGGCGGAATAGATCTGCTACGCTGCTGCTGAATTGCTGCTGCTGCAGAGCAAGTACAGGAACTTGCCACTGCCGATATATATGCCGATACACTGCTGCGAGTAAGCCATAGTTCTGCTGCACAAATAGCATATATCAATTACTCATTAGCAGATCTATGCAGGTGGAGCTGGGGAAGGTGAAGGGTTTTAGAGGAACTCTGAAGTGTGCTTCAAACTGCTATCGTGAAAGTAAACAGCCATTTAAAAGTGTTGAGCAACAAGCTCAATGGCTGCAGATGCAACATGGACCAACCAATCAGCTTGTGCCAAGTAGTTAACGCTGTAATTATTGCGTTACAACCATCGGCCTGCTCCATCTAGAGTTTCACGAGAGAACTATGTATTTGTCATGAACTTTGATCGCTGAAACTTTGCAGACCTTTTACATTCACAAACAGCTATATTACACTCTACATATAAGGTAATATTTGAAAAAGCATAATGGGGACACTTTGAGGTTACTGTAATTATAGAAAGGAAAATGTGGATATATGTATAAATATATTTTTAAAAAAACTTTTTGTTTTGTGTTGGATATAGGATGATTTTGTTTATTTTGCCTTTTTCTTTGATGCTTTGTTTTTATTTTGTTTTTGTGTTTTGAATCGTTTTGTTTAGTTTAACAGTTGCTTGCCGAGAACTAGTAGACAGAAATCTAATCAGGTAGTGCATGAATCTCTATGGGCTGCTCTTTTTGTGTGCACATTAACGTATTTGTTTTGTTTTTAAAATCATGTATGTGTTTATATGATCAGTTGTATGTAAAACACACGCTTTGGGGCTCATTAAATGTAAACCCACCCTGTGCAGACAAAACACTCATCTTTTTTTAAACCGTCACTTTGAACCCTGTAAATAGTTTTTATTTTGCAAACGCTCTTTCATGGCAGTCAGCAACCAGTTTTGCATCTAAAGAATTTGAGGCAGAAACATTAAACCAGATGTTACAGGAAACAGCATTAGTCTTTCGGGTGAGCCACCAAAAAATGCATGAACCTATGGGCAAATTTTAAAACTACTTCTCAGATTTCATAGTATACAAAATATGAAGTGGTCATAAAAGAAAATTAACACCCAAAGCTGTGTGTGTGTGTGTGTGTGTCACAACCACAGCATACATACTCTACACAAGTATATGAACGCAAATACTTCTTGCTACACAAGCTCGATTTCATGTATCATTGGAATCGGTAATGTGTCAGAACGGAATTCAAATGTAGCGCAAGTATGTTTCCACCACAGCAATGTAGGAATAGGCTAAGTATGCACAACAGGACCTGTGTTACTTGCATGTATGCTTTGACCTCAGATTGAGAGCATGTTCATGTGTGGCTGCAGCAGCGTCCCTTGTGTGCGTGCGAGTCTGTTCCTCAGTCTTGTCTCTGTCTCCCTCTTGCTGCCGTAGGTGGACTAACTCAGACAGCACGACCTCTAAGTAAGTCTAAATGATACGTATGTGTCGTCTGGACTGTTGTGACAGCTTGTTTCCTCTGTGTTGCTCCTGGTAGGGATTATGTGCTTATATGCATGCTGTTTTACTCTTAGATTAACGTAGGTCTGATCATCCTGTCTGTCCATTCACTTTTTGTTTGGATTGTGAGACTGATATTTTATCCACAAGAACTCATTTGCGTATCTCTCTGCCTCCTCTCAGAGTATTTGGTTTTGTTGCCAAGAAGCCCGGCAGCGTGGTGGAGAACGTTTGCCATCTTTTCGCTGAGCTGGATCCCGAACAGCCTGCGACTGCCATCGTCAACTTCATTAACAAAGTAATGCTGGCACCGCAGAGACGCTAGAGCTCCCGGGACGAGGAGGATCGTTTATCTTCACGTACACTGCCGCACATCACAAGGCTCTAATGTTGCACCTTCTGTCAGGTTTAAGGGCTTCGGAACTGAAGACTGCGGGAACTTTTTAGCAAAGACAAGGGCTTTACTGTTGACTAACATGATACCAAAACACATTAAAACCAAAATATACAACATGTAACCAAATTAAAGCCAACCATCTGTTGTGGTTTTGTATTCTTAGAGCTTTTTTTGTGGGGATTGTAAATGATTTTATGAAAGGAGGTCACCAAGATTTTTAAAATTTTATTTTTAGGCACTGCATTGACCCCAGAATAAAATAAAAGTTATATATGCACTCATATGAATTGCACAGATAATAGGACGACAATCATATATATATATATATTATATATATATATATATATATATATATATATATATATATATATATATATATATATATATATATATATATATGTATATGTATGTGTGTATGTGTATATATATATATATATATATATATATATATATAATGTTGGAAGATCGAATATTGCGACTTATTGCATGTAACAAAAGTTTGTATTATATATATATATATATATATATGTACAAACTTATGTTAGATGCAGTTACAATTAATCATGGTTAATTGTTTTGACAGCACAAATATAATGCTGTAAAATCAATTAATCGCGTTGTTTGTTAATATATTTCTGTGCTTGTACATATATATACATATATATATATCTCACGATTAATTGTAACTGCATCTAACATAAGTTTGTACATACACACACACACATATATATATATGTATATACATACACACGCATCTATGTACAATATTTTATGTTAGATACAGTTGCAATTAATCACGATTAATCGTTTTGACAGCACTGATATAATCGATTAATCGCATGTAACAAGTTTGTATATATACATTGGTCTATGTATGTATATATACTCACACGCACACACACACACACACACATATATATATATATATATATATATACATACACACACTTACAAACTTTTTTTTAGATACAGTTACAATTAATCGTGATTAATTGTTTTGACAGCACTGATATATATATATATATATATATATATATATATATATATATATATATATATATATATAGGCGTACACTAAATAACGGTCAGAAATGTTTATTAAATTAATCCGCCAAATTTAAGTGCATTTTTTGTCCTTTCAACTGGAAAGAAGGTGCCATGGTTTCTGAATCTAGCCCGGTGTTTGCGAATGACAGGGAAAGTTACAGAGTGTTTGAGATGGAGAAACAGATTGAGTCCAGACATGGCGTAGTCGTGATGCTGAGCAGCTGTTGTGCTCTGCTGGGGTTCCAGTATAAGGAAGATTTATGTGTCATGTAGTTTGATGTCACAATGGAAGGCTGATGGTCATGTGATTGATTATTACCCAGAGAGAATTCGTTTGCCTTTAGAGTAGGAAGGAACTTTATTTTGTCCCATTTTGTTGTGTATTTCATGCACTGTTCATAAATAGAATAAATTAAGATAGACAGTGGTACATAACCATCCATATTAGCACAAGACATCGTATATGAACCCTAGCCTGGTCAGCTGACCGTCACGAATCACGCTGTACCATTGTGCCTGTCGTAATGTGTAGTAGAACATTATATTGGAATGTAATCAGTCTTTAAACTGACAGGACAGGTGGACGTTTCTGCCTTCATTCTGTATTTCATGTTTTGCATAATGCCTTCATGATGTCCAGAAGCTGTTTATAACCAAAGACGTGTGGCCATGTACTCATTCAGTTACTTTAAGCTGTGCCATTTATTTTACTTGCCTATATCAACGAGTTATTGCTGTTTTTGACATAGTAAGACACGTCTATGACAACTTTAATATATTGCATTCTGTATTTTCTTATGGATCTTTGTATGTAGTAATATATTTTCACACATGCAGCTGACTTGGAAAGTTAAAAAAAGACTACATGGAAGGATTTTGATAAGAAAAGGATTTTTTTTTTATTATTATCTTATGCTATTTTTTCAGTGTATGCAGAAGTGAAAAATATAATAAATGTAAAGTCATGGTACCAAACCTGAATTCATGAAGTGGATTATTTCAATTCTAATGCACTATTCTATTGCCATCACAGTGTATTATTGTTTGTTTGTTAGATCTTTTTAGATCTGAATCTCAAACAAAGGTTTAGGTTTGCCAGGTTATTAAGCAGGTCACAGTTCTCATGCAATATGGGAAGGAAGAAAGATCTTTCTGAAGATGAAAAGCACTAAAATGAAAGAACATCATGCTGTTGTGTTTCGGAGATTAAAGCAAATGTTCTCATAACATATAATGATTTAGTGTTTTGAAACAGTGATTATGCAGGATGACAGCATGTACAACTAGAATGAGAGCATGAGATCAGGTTTTAAAAGGATGACTAGCTGTTACTAATGTGATCAGTTTGGATTTTTCTACTAAGAGTTTTGAAAATGTTCACCTTACGTGTGAAATTAGTGCTAAAGTGAATAATAATTTTTTTTAAAAATGTAAAAGGATAGCTATATATAAAAAAAGCTACTGTTGAGCAGCAAACGGGTATTTGAAGCTGCTGGAGTTCTGAGAACCTCTCCATGAAGGCTGGCAGCTGTGCATAAAGTTGCATTTCAACCACCACTAACCAAAGCTCACAAAGAGAAACGTTTACAGTGGGCGTTTAATTCAACAAAAACTTTACTTAAGCCTTTATCTTACTGTGCTCTTCTGTGCTCTAAGATCATTCTCAAATCTTTTGACAATACAGTTTTTCCTAAATATTACATATTTCATGCTTTTCATTTTCAGAAAGATCTTTCTTCCTCTCCATATTGCATGAGAAATGTGACTTGCTTAATAATGTGGAACAAGTTTCCATTTACCCAAGTAGACCTGGCAAACTATGTAACGAATCTCTCTGAGACTGATGTCTAAAAAGATTAAAAGGCTTTATTTGAAAATATATATATATATATATATATATAAAGTATACACCATCTGCAGAACTAGGAAAGCTGATTTTCTGATATTGTTTTTCCCAAGCACATCAATCATTAATAATTACTATTAATTTTGTATTTAATCATTTAAGTGATACATAATTGTTCATGATGGCAGTAAATGAAAAATGCCTTATTCAGGTGTGCATAATTATTAGCCAGGTTTTCTTTTACAGGCAAAAATGAGCCAGAGATTTAGCTCGGACTGAAAAATCCGAAATCATTAAATGCTCATGAGAAGGATGCAATACTAGAAATCGCAAAGTTAAGGCATGACTAATTGACAGCAAAACACTCATTGGGTCATCCAAAAACAGGTGGAGAAGAAAAGACATTACATATCTATATATATATATATATATATAATGTATGTATATGTATAGATATGTGTGTGTATATATATATATATATATATATATATATACACACATTTACATAAATGAAAATATAATTTATAAATTAACAAAAAACATTGACACCACATTTTTTAATACAAGAATTTATTAATCATAAGGCCATTTTTTCATAAGTGTTGAACAAACTTAAATAGTTGATTTGAAACAGATGTCATCCATTTCTTTTGGGCATGTGTAACAAGTTATTCAGTCAACAATTATGAATTATTTCCTTGTCAACAACTCTTTCTTTCTCTGTGGTACTAGTTGCCAAATCAAATGATTACAATTTATTTCTCAAATGTCACAAGTGTGACATTAAATGCATCCTATACTCATCTAATCCATTCGAGTGAAGACTTCTTAGTCTTGACCATATCAAAAGGGACAATGTAAACGATACACAACATTAAAACAAAATATTTCACAATCTTTGGTAACTGTTGATTCTTTCTACAACAACAAAAACTGTTGCTCTACTCAAATACGGAAAGGAAATGTTTGGTTCAGCTTTACTAGTAAGTGAATAATTGGGACTGAGGCTTGATTTTGTTTGGGTAAATGTGTTGGATAATGGAAATACAGTAACCTGTACACACTAAGTGAAAAACAAATCAAAAACTACAATTGAAAAACATTCATCATCAAGTGCTGGTTATAAAATGTTCCCCTTTGGTTTTGTTTTTTTTTTTTTTTTGTGAAAAAACAAGAGGTAAAAAATATAGACATTCACAATTTCATTTTCCATTCTACCAATAAGCAGCCCGAAATTTAAGGCCACACGTTACCGTCATGGCAACCAGGGCCGTCGTCAGGTCCCGTATGTTACAGCCTGGGCCACCCATAAAAAGGTTGTGAACTTAATCGACGGCCCTGATGGCGATGAACCCTACAGTATTGAGGCAGAGGTGATTCAAACTTGCATTTACAATAAAGAGCTTTTCATTCAGCATTCACAGCGAACAGATTTTGTGGAAAGCTAAATAAATCTTGTCGTAGACAGCTTAAAAAATTCATAGGTGTGAATTCTCCTCAATTGACAGGGAAACCATCTTCCCTTTAAGGTAAGCGTTTGATTCAGTTCAGGTGCCGTAGTGTTTAATATACAAACCAAAGATGACATGTAGCCTACAGCGCCCTCTTTGTCCTCTGAACGCTGATGGGCGACGTTTTCAAACACATAGGAGCCCTTTAAGTACCAGTGAGGTCAAACCATTGCATACAACAGAAACAGGTGTATCGAAACAATAAATAAAGCGTTGATCCCAAAAGGAAAAGCTGCAGCTGTAACTTTTCTGAGTCAGGAGTCTGATGGTGCACTGGACATATCAAGGAAGGAATCCGCGAGGATCTCAGCAGTGGAATGCGTGAGGTGATGAGGAGAATCCCGGCTCTTCGGTGTACTCGGGGTTGTGGTTGGTGTCTGGACTGTGCTGGTCTTCTGTCTCTGGAGACATGGAGCCATTATAGTCCTCGGCCTCCATCTGCTCCTCCTTAATTTGAGACTGATGCCTGTGGAGACAGACAACACACGTGAACCAGGATCTTCCACTCGCTCAAAGTGTGGTCCTCAAAACAGGGTATCTATATAAATAAACAATAAAGCCTATTCACGTTTCTATACATTAAGTTTTTTTTTAAAGAAGAAAATATATTAAAGTGTCCCTATTATGCTTTTTCGGATATTTCTTCAGATATAGAGAGTAATAGAGCTGTTTGTGAATGGAAAAAGGTCTGCAAAGTGCACAACAAATAAAGTTAGGAGGAATTGATTCAGAACTACCTGAAATGAGTCTTTAGTACCTACATAGGTTTGTAACAAATTTGCATAACGCCATCTTATGGTCGTCATTGGCTGCTCCTCAAACAGTGCGGGTGTAGCCGAGGCATGGAAGAGCTTGGTTCATGTGGTCGACTTGTGGAGAAGGTGCCGTTTTCAGAGCCGCCAAAGCAGATCCACTTTGCATGAACTTCCAAACAATAAGGATTCGTGTTCAAATTGATCATTATCTTTTGTATCACTGAGTATCAAGCACTGAGGAAGCTGAAGCAGCTGAAATTCAGATATGGAAATGGGAGTTTCTTTTCCATTACATGCTGTAAGCGGTAGACCAATAACAACAGCCTGGGCTATCTGACCAATCAGAACAGAGCAGGCTATTGAAAATTGAAACCTTTTCAGACACTGTGTGAAGAGAGGTGATGCTGCAATGCCTATTCTAAGAAAATTCAAGTGTTTTTTTGACCTGGGATGCATTTAAACCTATTGTAGGTGACCTCCAAATCAAAATTCGAAACCTCGAAAATAGCATAATATAATAGGGGCACTTATTATAAAATCTACTCCATAATAATACTGGACTGAAAAATAATAAAAATAGTAATACATTTTTCTTTGGGGATGAAGATTGTAATATATCAAGAGTAATATATTTCTGGCTCGAGTCACTTGTATGTGTTTGTTGCTTTTTGAAATCGTAAAATGCATCTAACAAAAATGAAATCTAAATCTTTACTGCTATGATGACTGAAGTTATGACTTTGAAAAGTGGACATTTTAATGCTAATTAAGCCTTACTTTTACATTAAGGAATTTAAGACTTTAAGGATCCAATGGTCACCCTGTCAAAATAACTCAACTGCCTATTTTAATATTTCTGTAACCTTCAGTAATGCTTTCCTCATTTTTTTTTTCATGAATATATGATTGACCTGAAGAATGTAAGCTATATCATATACTTGGAAATATGTGAGCAATATCATGCTCATAGTCATGTAAAATGACTTTATATTGCAGACAGGCTTCAGTTAATTTTGCGTGAAAAAATTGCATGTGTTTTGTAAAAAAAAAAAGAAAGAAAAAGGAAACACTTATTTCATATATATTGTATTATGAGTCCCAGCTCTATCCAGCACTCTCCAGTCACGTTTATTTATAGCCTACTACTTTATAATATAGATTATTGCTTTAAAGCTACAAACATCACAACTATCCATAGGCCTACTGTAATTGAGACATGTATTCAAGAAATTTCTTAAAACAGAAAGACATTGTTTCGGTCTCAACGGGCGTTCATTTATTACGTCCTTTAATCCGCACGCGACGTTCTTGGTTTTCTTCTCATGTAGGCTTGTTAAGTCCGGGCAATTGGTTGATGAAACATTGATTAAAATTAAAATACGATTTATTCAAAACGAAATTCACTTTAAAGAATGTCTTTCAACAAAACAAAACTTAATAAAGCGGTCAAAATCACGTCTGACCCACTGCATGTCTCCCGACATTTCGCGCATCATGATGTCTTACTCATGCTGTTCACTTTTCATAAACAACAGATGAAATTAAACAATAATATAATATGTAAACATAAATATGAATCTAAAATAAGATATGTTTTCTTTAACCCTGAAACACGCTGCGTTCTGCCGGATTTTTCCTTAATGACAGCGGAAGCAACTGTCATTTTTGGCCATAGAGGTTAGTGAAAGACAACTATAAAGGTTCTACTTTTATTTGTGTACACTCATAATAACATCAAAACCTTGTGTTTCTGTAAAATAAAGAAAATAAACAGTGCACTTTCAACTATGTCTCCGCGAGAATCTTTCTAAAACTCAAAAATCAACTGAAACTTAGCGAATAGCCTACTTATCGCACAAACAGGAAATATACGTCTTAAGAAATAAGCATAAAAAAATAAAACCACTATTATCCTGCAATGTAATCTGTACAAAATTAAAGATGCGGTTTGCCTATCTCAGCTAATTATCATTAATGTGATCACACCCACGCACAGAGCGCTCTTATATTCATAATGCGCTGAGGCCGTCTATGTAAAATCGTAAACGTCCCCAACAATGCATTAAAAAGCATCAACAAAGGCTATAGTACAGTACATGGAAATTTCATGTCGGAGTGAGTACCGGTGAGCGAGAGCTACACATGAGTGAAGCGTTCGATTGGGCTGTGAGCGATTGAGTGGAGCGTCACACCGCTCCACTTCGCTCACATGCTCTGCTCCTCATACATATATTGAAGGGTTTTCCAGGATTTAAATTCAAGTACTTCAAGCACCTTGTACAAACCCTGCCAGTCAGTGGCTGACATGACGTTCTCAGTGTTTATGCGCTATTGGACAGGCAGGACAAGGGGACTCACAGTGTGGGCAGAGGAGAGAGCTCCAGGCTGGAGTCACTGTGGGAGCCCTCGTCATGATCGTGAGAACTCATGTCCTCATGCAGCGCGCCGGTCAGGACCTTCAGACTGGACGCTCCCATGGACGCCGAGCCATATAGGGGCAGACTGCTGTCCACCATTGCTGCCTGTGGAGAAACACTGTTTTAAGATCACAGAAAATAACACTAGTATAACAAACAAGTTAAATATACTACCATTCAAAAGTTTGGGGTCAGTAAGATTTTAATACATTTATTCAGCAAGGATGCGTTACATTATTCAAAATAATTCTATAAAACATTTACATCTCTACTAAATGCTGTTCTTTTAAACTTCCTCTTCATCAAAGAATCCTGAGAAGAAAAAAGTATCACGTCTCCACACAAATATTAAGCAGCAAACCCAAAAACATTAAGCAATGTTACAACTAACATTTTAAAATATATTGATTAAGATAATAATAGCTATTTTAAATTGTATTCATATTTAATTATATTACCGTTTTTACTATATTTGATCAAATAAATCCAGCCTTGGTGAACAAAAGAGAAGTCTTAATGACCCCAAACTTTGGATGGCAGTGTATTCATGAATGAATCTAAGGTGAGAATCCATACCTGCAGAGCAGACAGGGCAGGACTCTGACCCAGACTGGATTGGATGTTCTTCACCAGAGGTGATCTGAAGAAACAGACGTCAGTGTCATTAATAACAATAACCTGAGCAAATAAAAACTTTGCAATGAGACGTACGCTTACCCAGTGATCTTTTGTGGCCGCCTTTTCTGAAACTCCAGCTCGTCCACAGTCCACACGGCTCCCTTCACATTCTCAACTCGTACAAAACACTTGTGAAGACTGAGGTTGTGGCGAACGGCATTCTGAGATTGCAGAATAAATGAACAAACTGATCCAGGCCACAGGAAAATCAATCAAGACTGTATCTTTTCAGTTACCTTCCATGTTGCTGCATTGCGCCTGAAATACGCAAATGTTCGAGTGAACCAGTTGTAGATTTCATTTAGTGTTAGCTGCTTTTCTGGAGACTCCAAAATGGCCTGTAAATGAAAAAAAAGGAACAGTTCCTTTTTTTTTAAAGATCAACACGTCTCTCATACAGCAGCTGATGAAAGATAAAAGATTCAACTAAAATTGAAGAAAAAGCCTGGTTGATGGCCGTCCCATCAGAAATGATGGATGATGGTTTCTTACCTGCCTGATCAAAGCTGCATATGTAAATGGAGGCCTGACCTCAGCACTCAGGTAGAACTCCTTATTCTGCACAATGTCTATGAGACACAATGTCTACATCATTAAAAGCAATTGAACGATTTTCAGAACTACATCTTTATCGTTATAGTTATCGTCCTTGTTGTGAACAAGCCTTTACACTGGTTTCAGGCCATCCTTGCTGTAGAGCCGTTAACTACACCAGTGTGAGTGTTATACTGGCTCTGACATTGACAGAGGTCACCGATCTCACCTTGGTCCATGGCCATGTTGTATTTGTCAGAGTAGCGTTTGCGGATGGGTCCCATGCTGTGCAGGCTGGTGGGTATGATGACGGAGGGCATCTGGGGGAGTGACGTGAGGGGTGTAGACGGGGCTGTGGCACTCTGGGACAGGCTCATGGAGGGAGTGGTCTTGGGAACGGTTGCCTTGGCAAGAGTGAGGTTGGACACCAGATTCACCTAACAAAGATATAAAAGTTTACTATTTCAACAGCATCTTCAGAACTACAGAAATGTGTGTATAATCAAACACAGTAAATGGTAAGCGCAATGACATACTGGCTGAGGGGCTGGTTTGGGCTCAGTAGACTTGACATGGAGGTGGGCCATCATGGCCTGAAGGCGTTCTTTGTCTTTAGCGAGCTATTTGACAAACACAAACACAACAGAAATGTACCACTGATAAACCTGAAGCTTACTGTTGTCTCGCGTTCACATGGTGGATTATTTCTGCATATGTACATACAGCACATACGGAGCAGGAAAAAGATTAGAGCTCAGATTAGAGCAGGATGTTCAACTGCATGCAAAGCAGAAAACAAACATTTCTTTAGTCTAATCAGACTAAAATGTCAGCATATCAAGAAGCGGAGAAAAGTCAATTGTGCTGAATGTTTTTAAAAGCTTTACCTGAAGCTCGAGCTGCTGAACCACCTGCATCTGAACTCTGCACTGCGCTGTGCTCTTGTCATCCAGAGCATGTTCACTGTTCAAATGCCTGAAAAACACAACAGACAGACAGTCATTTAAACACATCTGTTAATTGATAGCACTAAATTATTTGTTTAATGTTATTAATTTTTTTTTATTGATCATTCTAACACTGCAAGATTTTTTTTTTTTTTTTTTTTTTTTTTTACATCACTTTGGATTACCACTGTGTATGAAATGTGCTATACAAATAAACTTGCCCTGCCTTTCCTAAAGAATAATATAACATTACTATTGGGTAGTTTCATTCATTTTAGCCAATCAGTCATGTACACAAGTGTTCAAAAGTTTGGGGTTGGATACATTTCATATTTTTGAAAGAATTCTCTTCTGCTCAAAGATGCATATATTTAATTAAAAAAAATACAGTTAAAACAGAAATACATTCTACAACATATTATAATATTATAATGTATACTTTTATAAATGTAATTTATTCCTGTGACATCCAAACTAATTAGTGTCACATGATCCTTCGGAAATCACTCAAATATGCTGATTTGATGCGCAAGAAACATTTCTGATTATTATCATCATCAATGTAACTGGGCTGCTTGATGTTTTTGTAGAAACAATGATAAATGTTCAATGTTCAATGATGGAATGTTCAAAACAAAATCATTTATTTGAAAGCTTTTATAACATTAATAATGTCATTACTGTTAGTTTTGATCAATTTAATGCATCCTTGCTGAATAAAAGCATTAATTAAATTTAATTAAAAAAGAAAAAAACTTTTGAATGGGTAGTGTATGTCATGTTGACATCATATATGTAGCAATAATAATAATAATAAATCAAATCTCCTCAGGTTTTTACTTACAAACACGCTATGAATGAGTTTGAATAACTAATTAAAACAATCAATGTAGAAGAATGATCTATATCCACTAATCAACATGATTGTTCAGGACGCAATACTATAATTGAGAAGTAGAGGGTGCTGTATTCAAAGAAAATCTGAGCAAGGCAACTGTGCAACTACTTCAAAGAACAACTCTTCTATCTAACATATAAAATATTGACTATTAAATCAACTGCATATCATGTAATTTGCTCATAAGTACATATATCCATGAAATAGTCTTGAGAATATATATTTACCCAAAACTACAGTAATGTATTTGCTATTGAACAAAGACAGAGGGACATATTTCTACATGGTGAAATTACTGAAGTAATGCAATTTTCATGACTGCAGCATTATAATATTTGTGATTAAAAAAAAAAAAATATATATATATATATATATGAAGGTTGAATAACAAGATCTAAACACCTTATTTTCGGATACGGCACATGAATCCCAGTGTGATGTGATAGTTAGAAACATGTTTTTATAAAGTGGAACCGTGACCGAGCTGAGGAACAAAGGCAGTGTTGTGGCAATAGACAGGGCGGGGCTTCGGACTGGGAGCAGGGGTCAGGGTCAGTGGAAGGGGCACAGATAAACATCCTCCTGTTGTTTGTTTTGGGAGGGATGGCCAGGATCACCATGGGTACTCTGTTTATCAGTGCACTGAGCTCAACCCTGAGGGGCCCCACGTCTGCACCGCCACAGGGGAGAGGGAGCGAGAGAGCAAGAGCGAATGAGAGCGAGAGAGAGAGAGAGAGAGCAAGGAAACGGAAAGAAAATAAAGAGACATGGGTGGTATATACGTATATACAAGCAAACGGAGGTGGAAGGAGGGAAAAAAATGGACAAAAAACATGAAACAAGTAAACCTAACAGAATAAATGGGATAGAATAAAAAGAGCAGCGAGCACACTCAGAAATAATAATTGGATTACAGCCGCATACGGCTCCTCCTCACAGATCTGCAAACAAGACAAACAGCATAATAAAACGGAGAGGATGAGAGCTGTTGACTCACTTGAGGAATGACTGGAAGTCTCCGAACACTGCATCGCAGCCTGGCCACTTGCATACGCCGTGGCTATATAGAGGATGTGCGCTCTGGGAATGACTCTCCTGAGAACTGAAGCAAAAAATAGACAAAATAAATACAGAATCTGAAGCCTGCTTGATATTAGTTGTGATAAAGTTGATAAAGTTGTGAATCTCCCAAAGCCCGTCTAGAACATGCCATTTTTCACACAATTGTTTATTTTGCATCAGTCCTTCAGTATGGAAATCAATATTTTTAGGCATTTGCATTTATATTTCCTACAGTTCATTCGTTAAATATTTTTGCATAAACTCTGACACTGGAGTTTCTCAAAGCGAGAGATGCTTCTTAGGAGATGCGGTACGGAAAAGAGCGACTGACAGAGAAACAGAGATTGAAACCGATACTGCAGATTCATGCTTTCCGACGAGTGTCTTTCTCACGGGACAGGCTCGGTTTCAGTCTCAATCCAGTTATGATATTGTGATGCATGCAGGTATTTGGTGATGCCTAAGAATATTTGATATGATTTCAAACATTCTTTTTTCCCTCCAGAATTTGCCCACTCCTAAACTATTATAATGTATTAAAAATACAATAAAAACATTAATATTGGGAAACATTACAATTTAAAATAGTGGATTTCTATTTTAATGTATTTTAAAATGTAATTTATTCCTGTAATGGAAAAGCTGAATTTGGAGCATCATTACTCCAGTCTTCAGTGTCACATGATCCTTCAGAAATCATTCCAATATGCTGATTTGCTGCTCAAGAAACATTTATTATAATTAATGCTGTCAAACAATTAATCACGATTAATCGCATCCAAAATAAAAGTTTGTTTACACATGCGTGTGTCCTCTGTATATTTATTATGCATGTATAAACAAGAAATATGCGTTTACATTTCAGCAAGAGAACATCTTAAACCAATTATAAAAGTGTATATATAAATTTAATATATTTTTGTTAAATATACATGCAAGTGAGTGTATTTATATACATAATAAACAAACAGTACACACACATATTATGTATACAAACTTATTCTGGATGCGATTAATCGTTTGACAGCACTACAATTATCAATGTTGAAAACATTTTAGCTGCTTAGTATTTCTGTGGAAACCATGACATATATCAGGATTCTTTGAATAAAAAGTTCAGATTAAAGATCTTTGGTAACATTGTAAATGTCTTTTGGTCACTTTTGATCAATTTCATGTGGAAAAATAAATAAATAAATAAATAAATCCCTTACCCACTCCAATCTTTCGGATAGTATTATAGCACTGTATAATTACTGTTTTAAAAGCAATGAGAATAATCAATAAGAAAAAGCAGCATTTAAGAATATGGGCAGAAAATAATTTCTAATGAAAATATTTTTTAAATGGCCCTATAGATATGCTATATTTTCTAAATGCAAAATGTTTCTCCAAAATCGTATTTTGAGTTGAAATGTAACAGACAGGATTTTGACAGATGTTTTCATAAAGCTCTATTCTTCAACTGAGAAAGTAGCAGGACATGTTTAAGACTTCGCATCTAACAGTGCACTGTTTGAGAAAGCGATTTATTTTTGAAAAATGCCAAGAATGCTTCATTTGTTTGGGATCAAGAGAGGTTGTGTCCTTTGACCATAACCCTCTCCTTTTCTCACCTAAGAGAGCCCTGTGTGTCTCTGCCAGCGGATTCCTTCCCCAACACCAAAAAAGAGGGAACGCGTCTAAGGCAGTCATCTTTTCTCATTCAGTACTTGAACACAACCCCAACAAGGCAGATGACTCACACTTGACGAATTAAACCCGACTTTGTTATTTCCATCCTTATAACACACTGAACAATCAAATAAGCCAGCAAGCAGACACAATAAAACAAACAAGTGCAATGAACGGTTTGTTCTTGCAGATGGGGCTCTGAAGATCCCAGCCCAATGTCAAACACTGGCCTCACAGGAATAAGCACTCGGGAGGGAACATTACAGTAGTATACGGCTCGAGATGGAGTGGGACAGATTTTAATGGATTGATTACATTTGATCCCTCACTCCATCAACGTGAGAGTGTTTGCATGTCACTCAGTGAGCCAGGAAGAGAGACGGATAGACAATGCCCGCATGTTGCGGTCTTCTGGTGGGGTGAAGGGTTTGTTCTCTGGTGCCAGTGGCTGCACTTAAGGTTTTAGTTGCAGGCGTCTCTCTGGCGGGGAGGAGTTTACATGACACATGAAACTGACCACACAGTCCTTGAGCTCTCACCCTCCACCAATATCATGCAAACAATCACAGGCGGGCCATAAGAGGGCTCTGCTGACAGTACAGATCACATCAATGCAACACCAGGACACAATGGCACCTACTGTAATCTGAGCGTGAATTAACAACTCAGGGTTGGGGAACCAGAAGGTTGCTGGTTCTTAACCCCAAATGCTAGGGTAATGGGTTCTCGCAGATGCGGATACAAACCAGTCAACAAACAGCAACACATTAATATAGGCAATGTTCACACGGTCACAGTTTTTGGATTGACAACAGTCAAGAGCTTTCGACAAACAAGCTCCTGGAACATACAGACAAACAGGTTTAGACCTCGGCAAACATAGATGTTTTCATGAGTGTATAACGAAGAGGCCTACAGGGCACATGTTGACTTAGAATGACACCTTTCACACAGCCGTGAAGACAAATGCCTCTTAAGACTGACAACAGTTTTCAACAGCTTTCTTCCAATAGAACATATTAGGCAACCACACAACTCGACTGGTTTGACTGGTCATCAAATACTAATGTTAAATTACAGTGAGACAAATACACACTGTTAGGACTGTCACGATAGTTACTTTTATTAACTGAAATATTGTCCTAAAAAGAATTGCGATAAATGATGTAACTACAATTTAAAGATTTTGTTTTGGTCACCAATAAAAAATAAAACAGTTTTCTATTTTCTAATATATTGTGAAATGCTACTGTGATGCAAAGCTGAATTTTTAGCATGATTACACCATTCTTCAGTGTCACATGATCCTTCAGAAATCATTCTAATATGCTGATTTGATGATCAAGAAACATTTCTTTGGAAAAAAAAAAAAATTAAAAAATTAAAATAATATATATATATATATATATATATAAAATCAATGTTGAAAACCGTTATCAGTAATATTACCTTAAAAAAAAAACAATATTTCTGTGGAAATTATATTTCTGTGGTTATTATTTTAAATGGAAATCTTTTGTAGCATTATAAATGTCTCTTTTGGTAAATATGTCCTTGCGGAATAAAAATATTTATTTCTTTAAACAAATCTTACCGACTTTATTGATGATCATGTGACCAAAAAAAAAATACATAAATGGATACATTTTCCAGTGTTTCTGAATGGTTATAGCAGCGTTTTAGCTGTACCTCGAGGTAATTATAATGAGAAAACTACTGAAACAGAATGTCATAAATTGGATAGTCAAGTTCACTTGTGCATTTGTGTCGATCTAAGTTATTTTTGTAATATTATGTTTATGTTGTGTACATATCTGATTAATCTCATACAGGATGCGCATGGTGAGTTAATTAACCCGCGGTGCTACTACAGTGCTTCAGTTTACCATTGTTCATTTACTCTTCTGAGCTCAGAAATTGGAGAGAGCGCGCGAGAGTCAAGTGCAAATATTAACACAGTATAAAATAAACGGCACATGCTTGTAAGCAATGAAATAATGCCTCAAGCAAAAAAAAAAAAAAAAAAAAAAGATGAAGTACCTCTCTCTCCGGCTGGGTCGGTGAACATTGTGTCCATTGGTGCTGGAGTGGTGGTTGAGGATCTGAGCTTTGGGAGGAGAGGGGGATTTGTCTCCTCTACTCTTCTCCTCCTGCCGCGCATCTGCAGAGTCTTTCCAAAGCTGCTGGAGCTCAGCAGGAATCAGGCCTGTGAGTGAGACACCGCCTTTATTAGATCAATAGACAACTAATAAGACATCTATATCTATGATTCTCTGTCTATTCCTATACATCCAACCTATGATTAGCATTAGCCACATGATTACTAGATTGCAAATAATCTCTCATTGAACCAATTTTGAACCATCTTTCTGTGTGATAATGGCAGATTACATTTCAGCGAGAGAACACCTTAAACCGTCAAACAACTTTTTTTTTTTTTAAATGTTGTTTAATTATACAAAAGCCATTAAAACAAACACACACCCACACGTTAATTCGCTGCCTATCTTAGCCAAAACACTCCGTAAAAAAGAGATCCTTTCAGGTTTCTCTCCTAGTTGAATTAAGGTTCAATAAAATACAATAATAAACAAATGTGTCATGTATATCAAAAATCACGGGTCACATCCACAAAACTATTCTGAGAAAACAATAACCCTGAAGTGCAGGATTCACGCTACAGTTCAAAACTCTTCGGTCGAACTCTGGGTCGATACGATTTTTTACAAATATTTTGAAATGTCTAATGCTGACCAAGGCTGCATTTATTTGATAAATACAGTAAAAACAGGAATATTGTAAAATATTGAAATATTTATTTTATTATTATAATGTATACTATTAATAGTATTAATATTTTAAGATTTAATGTATTATCAAATATTATAATTATATTTTATATATATATATATATATATATATATATATATATATATATATATATATATATATATATATATATATATATCTTAAAATATAATTTATTCCTGTGATGGCATTTTCAATATTTTTGTGGAAACGTCATACATTATTTTCAGGATTCTGTATGTTCTGTATGTATGTTTTTTGACAAGACATGAGTGACAAAGACCCTTGGCGATGCAACAAAGTTGAGTGGAATGAACGGCATGACCTGAACAAGAATGCCTACAAGCAACAACAGTACAGCGACTTGGTGACTTTAGGCTGCATTCATTCATGGTAAACTTTCTCATAACACCGTTTCATGTCATGTGGCAGTGAGGTGTTGTTACCCTGAGGCAGCGCACTGGTGAGAGCCGACGGGACAGACAACAGGCCTTGTCTCTGCAGGTTGAGCAGGTGCTGCTGTTGAACGGAGAGTAACTGTTGCTGTATAGCCATCTGCTGGGCCATCATCTGCTGTTAGGGATACAGAGACAGACACTTGACACTCACAGTACAGTCACTTGCCGGTGTCTTCATTCGCTCATAGTATCGGCGCACAGCCGGCACTCTCACTCAAGTGAGCAAAGGCGCCGACACCACAGCCGGTGTCTTCACTCACTCACAGTACAGTTGCATAAAGCCGTCAAAAGACAGAAATGTGGCTAATGTAATTAGGCTGTGTGATTGCAGTGATTGCTGAGGACAAGGGCAGTATGTCTCATATTGTGATGCACTTACCTCTTTACTGGGTTTCCCAACATTCTGTTGCTGCAGCAGCTGCAGGTGGAGTTCCTCTTGCTGTTTCTTATAGAACTCCTGAAGCTGTTGCTGAGACACAGAGGGAGTGCACGAAACATTAACACCAGAAAACAAGTCGCCCATTAATCCAAGGCGGTTTACGCAATAGTGAAAGAGTGAATATTGACCATGTCAAGTAATAATCTACAGTTTGGATATTTTGAGATGACCATATCGGTTCATGAGTCTGCTCGGCTGATGAACAGAAGTGGTAGCTTCAGTTTAGCTTAGCTTTGTTTTGTCAGTGTTGCTTTGTTAGTATTAGCTGTGCGATAATGTACATGTTCTGTGTTCAAATACGCAAACAAATTGAGTAAATGTTTCGTAAAAGCAGTGTTTGATAACTTCCACAATTTTGAGTAAACTTCATTGGTAGCGTATTGGCCACCAATGCTCTTTAGATATCAGTATGTAGCACATCAAAACCCATATTGTTCGACCACTATTTCACAAAAGCTTTAGTGTGAAAATGCAATAACACAGTGGTTCTTAACTAGGAGGCCTAAGCAAACTTCCAAGGGAGCTAAATTAAAAGTATTTAAATGTATTATTAATATTATTATTTTATTAAACGAACATCTAATTTAAACGTATGCAATAAATAAATCAACTGAACTCATTTGGGCTTCACAATTGGTGTACCTGCTGTAACATGAGGGCCTGTTGTTGCTGCAGTAACAGCTGGAGCTGCTGGGGGCTCAGGATCTGCTGCTGAAGGATCTGCTGCATCTGGTGAGGGGTGATGGCCTGAGGAGTGATCATCCCCACTGATACAGACACCTACAGACACACGTTTAATCATTTATCATACGGTAGTTGTGTATTAGGCTTCCCATAATAACATTTATATTCTCTTAAAACATAAACAAACAACAGTGTTTTTACTAATACCAAGGCATTTTAACGTTCACACACACAGATCACCACAAGGCATGAGTGCACAGCTTGTGGGTATTTAACAGCGGTGGACAGTAAGGAAGTATTCTTTACTGGACATAAGTACATTTTTCAAGTATCTGTACTTTACGTGAATATTTTTTGTTTTGAGCAACTTTTACATCACTACATTCCAAAGCATAAGATCGTACTTTTTACCCCACTACATTCCATAAAACATATCGTTACTCGTTCTTTTAAATCGTGTCTGATTTGTGCACAAACTGATTCTTTTCAATCATCCTGTTAAATCGGTTTTAATTTTGAAACTGACTTGGCACTTCAAATAACGGTTGTATCGATTACATAGTTACGGCACTAGGTGGTGACAAGTGACTGTTAAACTATTTGACATTGAATGATTCATTGAAACGATTTGTTCAAAAACGTTGATTCATCCTGTAACGAAACAAGTGAAGTAGTTATGAGCAAGTCATTGAATCATTCATTCAAAGTCATTTTTTAAATAATTAAATTAAATATTTTTAAATAGACTGCAGAAATTAATATTTTGTCCCCTAGTAAATAATTATTTTTTTAGTTGTCTGTTCAGAACCGTGGGAGAAATATGATCTCTATTTAAAATAAAAAACTCTAACACAAATTAAAATAACGCATGTATGTACATCTTCCCCGCTGCTCTAGCAATTTCTTAATTTTATGTACTTAAAAGTTTATATACTGCCATATACATTTTGTCTGTTTTTATTGTTTTTCAACACACATTACATATTATGTATCTGCATCCACTAAACTTCGATCCTTTCTGACTAGAGCACTAAACACTTTCACTTGAGTAATATTTTATTATACGTATCTGTACTTTTACTCAAGTGTTTGATTTGTGTACTTCGTCCATCACTGGTATTGAATCCCTAACTTATCTGTTAATTTCTCGAACGCAATGGCCAATCAGGTGTGTTGAAGTTAGAATCCACTCACTGGTCAAAACACCAGCGTTCTTGTTCATTGCAGAGTTCTGCACACTTGCAAATCCTCTGATTATAACAAACGAAGTAAATAAATGATGCCTTGTGCAGTGTAGACAGCTTCATTGATTGTAACGGAACTTTGTGAGATCGCCATTAACTAAAACAAGTGGAAACTTTTTTGTGATTATAAAGGGAGCGCTCTTTGCAAGCTTTCTGCCATGCCAAATCACACATGCAGTAGCCTATGCTTCTTAACAGCGGTTTGTGAATATAGATGCTTTAATGAAAGATTTTTTGGGAGCATTTATGCTGGGATGTGTAGGTTGTGGCTAGGTGACATGTAACTTCAAAAAATATCAATGCTTTTACCCGGGGGCTTTTGTGGGTGGGATTGGGACAAAACATGGATGTTGTGGGTGGGAACAGGAGCTCAGGTTCTAGCAGCATACTGTTTGAAGGACAGTATGTTGAGTTTTAGGATAGCTAGAAGACATTAGCCTGGTTCAGATTGATTTTATCACATTAAACAAAACATCTGCACACCCCGTGATATAAAAAAGCAAATCATGAACTCCAAGAACAAAGGACTTTCCACAAACCCAATTTCAATTCTCTTCCCCAAGGATAGTAAACATTGAAAACAAGTGAACAGCTAAAAAGAGATACCAGAGTAAGACTATGCCAGACCTCTCAGTATATTTTATTGTTTAGACATTCAGGGAATAGTTTCCAAATCCTCTGGGCCTAAACGGTCAACATCAACAAATACACAAACAATTTTGAAAATAACAAAGCTTACAGTCCAATAAAATGCAAACAAAAACCCCCAGTGCCTACAACTGGAAAAAACATCTCTTACAAGCATTCATTTCAGTTATCTCAGTTTAATTTGCCCATAAACTGAGGCAAACAACCAGTCAAGATTAAAAAGACAAATACATTATTCATTTGTTGACAGCAGCTCAAACACTGACATTAAAAAAGCTACCAACGAAAACAGAAAAACAAAAATACCCACAACAGAGGCGAGTGTTTTCAATGTAAATGCACTGGATTCATAATGAGTTAGTCCATGCATCACTTGGCCTCTAGCAATTACCACATCTCAAGCCAACACACACACACACACACACGCACGCACACACACACACACACACACACACACACACTGCTTTTAAGATGTTTACAATAAACATAAACAGAATAATTAAAGTCACATTTACGGATTCGTTTAAATAATACATACTGGGGTACACAGCAACTGTAAAAACAAAACTTGAGATTGCATTTTAATTAAGTCTGTGAAACACAAACAAACACAAATTTCCAGTAAAGAAGTCTGTGTTCAGTTTCACATAAACATACTGCTGGACTGAGATACTGCAACTATGGGAGAACAATAACAGCTGACTGTTGTACTCACAAGTCTTTGTGTTTGTGTGCGTTCATGGTCCAAAATCCTGAAAACTGAAGAAATAGTTCCTCCAAAAATGTAAAAATTGGACACTATACTCATTTGACTCTCTTCGATGGAACATAAAAGTAGATATTTAGTAGAATGTTTACGCAGCTCTTTTCCAACTTCGTTTCACTAGACTTTTTGTCAGATTACAATATGTTACACTGACGTCAAACCTGGCTCAACACATCTTCACATGCCATAGCGAATGGGAATCGTAAGGAATTTAATGGGGCTAGGTTAAAACTTTTGATTTCTCAATTTTAATTGAGACAATTGACAATTTTTTATTGACAATTTTTATTGTCATTTTAAAGAACCATTCTTAAATCCCAAGATTAAATTTTTCAGTCCATGTTTTCAGCTGATGAATGAACAGAACTTTGTAGCATATCTCCAGTTTTAGCCATTAAATTCAGTCAATTTTATAATGAACTTCAAACAAATACCGTTTTGGTATTCTCTTTAATGTGTCGTGACAGATCGCATTGCAGCCGCAGTTCCACAGCATGCAGCGCACATGAACTGATCATCTCTTCTGATTTACTACTAGTTACAGCATGGAGTAAACAAATGAACATCAGAAGGCATGTTGAAACGAAACTTCATAGAGGGGAACACTGTATTTTTACTTAACCTGTTCTTCAATATTAAATGTATTTTAGAATAAATTCGTCCTGTAATGACAGTCACCACTTAAATGTTTTTTTAAAAAGACAATTTATCAAAATAACATCTTTATTATAAAAACTTCCTTATGTGCAATTGAAATGCAAGTAGTCTACAAATAAGTTAATTTTATCCTTTAATACTGTGATGTATCAATTGAGGTTCCCTGCATAGTTTACAACATTTTTGAAAGATATTTTTTCCTTGCGAAAATCTGCCCTGTACTGAACCTGATAGGCAAATTAATCAATATCGAATTGAAAACCGATTGTTAAATTTACGTCAATGCTCAGTCCTAATTATTATACAAATTTAAATAGAGTGTCTATCCAGATATTTTCTCCTCATAAGTACTAAAATATTTAGCAGCCTGTTACCAAATTATGAGATCATTTCAGATTTCAGAAATAAATTGAATGAAATAGCACAGGGTGGCATAAAAATGTTGTTACAAATATTGATCTAAAAATTATTATATTTATAAACTAAATATTTTGTAATATATTTTTAGAATATAAATTTTTTTTATAAAATGTTTTCGAATGCATCTTTAACATGTCTCATGAAAAAAAATACACAGTAGGCCCCCATCAGCTCTTGGTTCGGTTAGAGTCGGACATGACTGAAATTAATGACTTGCGGTTCAGTAAGCATGTCAGATTAATTCCGTAGCCGCTACAACTGATTCATGAGCGCTTTCCTAGTTGAGTGTTGTTGTTGCATGCAACTGAAACGTTTATTTTTGTTGTTTATTGTTATTGTAATATTTCATATTGCAAGCTCACAACTCAGCCGAGCTATAGCCGCTTCTCTTTTCTTAACCATGCCATACCGATCCGGCCCAGCCGTTACGAATATGGTTTTATTTTCCACTGTGGGGCTGATTACAGACGCTCTTTTGAATATAATACAAACGTGTCAGTCGTTGCATTAGTAATGCAAGAGTTTACTGATGATATGAGACGTAAATAGCGACCGTTATGGAGGATAATCATGTATTTCTTTTAACTTCATTATTAATTTGGGGTTGCGTCGCTCAAATAGAGTGCTTGGCCAACTACAGAGAAACTGGTAGCCGTCACTGCACACAACTACGGTTAGCCTACCGTAGTTAGAGAATTCCCATAATCGTACCGTGCTGAAAAGGCTCAAGTGGAAATACAATTGGAACTGCTCCTTACCGTTCTTAGAACCGTTCGGTCCGGCGGTGGAAAAGCGGTTTATGTTTTGTTCTGCCATGGTACTTTGGATTCAAGTATTGTTTTACAGTGTTTCCTCTTCATCAGCAGAAGAATGCACATTTAAGAACCACAAACAGAGCCTGTTCTTGGTTCCCAATCCTAAATGCTGTTTTTGTATACTTGGCCACACAATGCAGGCAATGGTTTTCCTTGAAAAATGACTTATTTTGTAAACTACACTGATTGTGTTCCTTCATTAACAACAATTGAACTTCAGGGGTACTGAACTTAAAGATTATACAAAAAAAAAATAGCATAACAAATGAGACATTTGCTTGTGAAAGAGCTCTGAAAAGACAAATGCCTTCGAGTATCGACAAATATTTTAAAGCCTGAGAAGAATGTAAGCATGCCAGCAAATTAATGTAAATATTCTCTCTCGGGGCACAGTAAGCACTGATGAGTGTTGTCTCCATGACAACAGACAAGTCCAAACATTGTTTTGTTGTTGTTATTGTTCTTGCCAGTGTGTCAGAGAACCAACTCCCCATGAGTGAGTACATGTCAACAAGCGATCGCTTCTGAAAACACAAGCCATAAATCAACAGGCTTCAGCAGCCCAAAAACAAATAGAGCCCGTTGTTATTCCCCTTCAATACCTTGAACAATTTTAGTGTGGTTCCCCGCCCAAAGTAAAAATAACATTCTTTCCTGCACTGTGCATCTGGGTAAATATAAATTGCAAAGGCAAGGGAAAAAACAGTTCTGTGAACATAGCCTTTAAAAGACAAAGAGAAGTAATTCAGGGAATAAAATTACAGCCCAAAGACAGCGAGTCACAGAAATAAAGTCCCAGTGACCATTCAAAGCGTCCAGCCTTATGTCAGATCAGATAGTATGGATCCTTGTGGTTAATCATTCCCCCTCTAAAACCAAAATAAAAATGCTCTTCTACAGTGTGAGCAATTAAATGACAGAAAACCCCTCAAGTAAGAATGAATCAAATTAAAACAACAAACTACTTTTGATTTCATGATCTGTAAATTAAATTGTGAGCATAAATAAAATTACATAGAGAATTGCAGCAATTTAGAGGTTTTACAATAGAAAATGTCTAATAAGATACAGACATGAAAAACCTGAACACACTAAAGCAAACACTATGTCTCTTTCCCTCTGCAACTATACGAGCAAAGCCTCAATACTCACAGACCTTGATAACTCCATTGGCGGTAAGAACAGAGAGCTGCGCAGAATGTTTGAAGACTAGTCAGAGTGCCAGTATCCTCCCTACTGTTCTTTCAACTACCCAGCCTCACTGACCAACCCACCCACCTCCCTCTCCAATAACGCTCTCACTGGGATCTCAAATCTAACGTAGCCATCAAGTCATGTGGTTCGGCTAGTAATCCCGCCCATTACACTTGCCATTGTGGCATGTTGACTTAAACTATTGACTATCTGAACCCTAGTTCCACCTCTTGCATTCACATTCACATGAGACTCGCGTAATAAGCATTCAATTCATGATGAATAAATAAAGGCAGCTGTGCACTGGATGGCATATAGCGTGTTTGTTTGTGGCTAAAGCTCTACAGCTGTCTAATTCTCCTCAGTAGTACACCCTTATCTGTTAACTGACAAGACAGAAAATACTTGTTTTACAATAGGCTACACATGCAATAAAGGACTTGTAATCTTCCATCATAACAATATGTAATAATAAAACAGCCTTCATTGCCCCATCTGTTTATGATCTGTTGAAGGCAGCATAAACAAGTCGGTTTGTGTAATAGTGTAAACAGCAAGGTTCTCTGGAGGTGTGTGCTGCGGGTGGAGGAGGGTATGGCCCTACCTGCGTGTCTGCCTCCTTTTCCGAGCTCTTGGGGGACTTCTCACCACTCGTTTGCTGCTGCTGCTGCTGTTGTTGTTGTTGTTGAGCAACTTGTAGTGCCTGAAGATGCCAAAAAACAATAACAAGTTTCTGAGCAGCTTTGCTCTCCCAGGATCTCTCACATTGTTTTCAAGAAGCATAGATGTAAAGGCAATACATTTCGTAGTCAAGGTTTGTTAATAATGAAAGTCAAACTTCCTGTCAAACTGTGTTAAAAGATTATATCTTACTGTTCAAAAATTATCAATGGTATATAATGATAGTGAATGGGGGTGGGATTTTGAACACCAAAAAAAGTGCATCCATCCATCATAAAAATAATCCATACAGATCCAGAGGGTTAATGAAGAATGAAGTGATGGGTTTTTTGTAATAAAATTATCCATATTTAAAACTTTATCAATAATAACTCTAACTATAATCACAAAACATCGATCATGAATTAGAAGTCTAAAATGAGAATTTTTAAAAAGACATGTCAGAGGATTTCGATATAAGAGAAGAGAAGCTTGAGATTGTTGCCTAGCCGTATTTGTTTAAACCGTGAGAGGCGTATAAGCTTACGATACTCCTACATCCTGCGTCAAACATCGGGTCAGGTTACTATGAACGGAAGCTAGATATTTTAGTTTATAAAGTTTAAATTTCCGACATTTTTCTTGCAAAAACCCATCGCTTTGCCTTTATTAAGAGCCGTACGGCCTATTTTTATGATGGATGGACAAAATCTTTGGCCTTCAAAATCGCATCCCCCTTTCAATACCATTATAAAGCTTGGAAATCTTTTTTTTTAATATTTTTAAATATCTCCAATTGTGTCCATCTGAAAGAAGACAGTCAAATACACTTAGGATTGAGGGCGAGTAAATCATGGGATACGTTTTCATTTTTGGGTGAACTAGCCCTTTAAGGAAATATCTAAGAGAAAATGTGATGGACAAAAATGATTACTGCCATAATGCACCTGACAAGCCCTCACAGAACAAATAAAGCGATGATTGCTCAACATTTTTACTTTATAATAACCTGTGA
Organism: Opsariichthys bidens; assembly: GCA_037194245.1. Taxonomy (NCBI): domain Eukaryota; kingdom Metazoa; phylum Chordata; class Actinopteri; order Cypriniformes; family Xenocyprididae; genus Opsariichthys; species Opsariichthys bidens. The sequence continues at coordinate 10,806,645 of CM074285.1, read as the reverse complement.
ATATCCAGCTATAACAGTGGATTCAACCTTTGACTCCATTAACAGCCGCAGTGCCTTGGTGATTGGATCCTATCATACATTCCTCTGAAGACTATCACATGGTAACATTTGTAAAAACATTAGCATAATTCTTTGCATGAGACAATCTAAACCTGCTCTTTATTTAAACCAGAACCATATACGACTTCTGAAATGAAAAAAAAAAAAAACTGTTGTCAGGAAAGAGTAACTAAGTAAATACATGAGCTGTGCCAAAGCAATGAGAGGTCTCCAAAAGTTGTTGAAAGGATGTCTCTCTCACTCTCAGTAGCTTTTGTCTTATTTTCCATTGTGAGGTCCTCTAGATAGAAATCAAGGAAAGAGAAATGCAAATAGTGAATGCAAACAATATCCACAGTGGTGGGACCATCCTCTCGGATCTGACCTCTTACACCTCTGAAGGGTCAAACATCTGGTCCTGCGGAACTCCCCTTTACAAAAAGAAGGGTGGAGAGATGAGCAAACGGATATGGGAGAGTTCAATAGACGAGTGTGAAAAGAAAAGGGAAAGCAGACAGCTCATGACACAGTAATCCTTGGAAGATGAAAACAACATGGAAAAGCATTCACAGGAGCTTTTTAGAGCCTTCTGTCATTGCTTTAATACAGGAGGGTGCCCTGAACCCACTGGGTGATATTCCAGAAGTGACGTCTTATATTTGGAACCTGAACATGGGACACTGAAACGATGTGTGGGTGCTCTCAGCATGAATCTGCTGTACTTAGTCACTGTTTCACAATTTTACCATGTGCACATCCATTTTGCGCACACACATACATAGAGAAAATACAGCATGCAATTTTTTGTGGACTATTTTTGAGAGACTGAAAATCACAGAGCCCCTGATTCATATCAACGACTGAAAAGAATCAAGACGGGTGTGTCACATAATTGCTCAATTTTTCTAATAAGCAACAAAGCTATTGTGTAACACATGTTGACATACCAATAAAAACTTCATTGCTTTGAGAAAGCATTTCCTGGAACGTATTCAACACGTCAGTCTCTTGTAGGGCTTGGTATCGGCAGATTTCACAATTCGTTTCCGATTCAATTCATATTTAGATTAATTTGTGCTTTGATGACAGTGAATAAGGTGCACTGTGACTTTACTTTCACAGTTTAAAGAGGTCAGCACACCCAAAGATAATGTTAAAAGTTGATCAAGTTTTCATATACTCAGCCTCATTCAGCTCTTAACCATTCACCACTTTTGATATTCTTTGATATTTTTTGTCCACGTAAGCAAAAAAATTAAACTTTAAACCATATTTACCACTACAGCATTCTTTATTTGACGTGCTCTATGTATGCATGTTGATCAATGTTTATGTGAGTAAAGCCTAAATGAAACCAGTTCATATAAAATGACTGTCTATCTACAAAAGACTTGCACTGCAGCCTAAATCAAAAACTTCCTTACTTTATTGTATGAGAAAAAAACAGTACGCTAGAAGAGTAGTATGTCCGAATACATAGTATTAAAAAAAAAAAAAAAAAAGGTCCTTGGATGACCTACTTCTGCTGAGATTCTGAAGTGTGCAATCGATGGACACTTCACTATGCCATGAGGCCACAAGAGTGGATTTATGAATGGCAGTGAAGCAACAACTGATGCTGGTAGATCACATGACAGTAACAACATGGCGAATGTAGATAGTACATCCAAATTTCATTCATACTACCTACACTCGTACTATATAAAGTGTACCTTTTAAAGTGAATTAAAATGTAGTACCTACTCAGACAATATGCGTTTCAGATCTAGTTGGATTAAACCGCTCGATTTATATAGATTTTTTTTAAGATACATTTTTGCACCTTTTGAGGCTTGAACATTTTGCTTACATAGACTTTCAATGGATATTAAAATGATCTTCTTGTGTGTTCTTAAGATGAACTAAAGTCTTATGGGTTTGGAATGACATGAGGTTGAGTAAATGATAGAATTGTCATTTTTGGGTGAACTAAAATACTATGTAAATAAAACAACAATACAGAAAAAGAGATGACAGCATGTCTCCTCCTTAAAAACTGGTGGTTTAGTGGTAAGAATCACACGCTAAAAAAATGGAAGGTCACATTTCCATGCTCCATAGTGTTATTGCAATATGTTAAATAATATTAGGTTTATTATTAAATTGAGAATCAATTGGTTACATTGACTTGATGAACCTGAACTGTATAGCGCTACTGAGGAGCACAGAGAAATGAAAAGTTGCCAGAGGTAAACATGACATTTATCTTAAGTACGAATGGTCACAACGCTTAGAATGAGAGCAAAAAAATGACACAAGAAGCTATTATATTTTCAGTTACTTTTAGGACCTTACCTGTGTTTGAAGGGTTTGGGCTGTGGATGACGGGGATGAAGACGTTTCTCTGGTTACTCTCTTCTCGCTCTCTGAGCTCTGACCTTCCTGCCCAGTTGGACTGCTATTGGTTGTTTGATCGGTCTTGGACTCCTGCATGTCGATACGACAACCTTAAAATACAGGAGGGGAAAAATAAGACAGCTGCCAGCAAAACAAATTTCTTTTAACATAGAAGTATGTGTTTTGTCCTTCATTTTCTTTCCTTCTCCCCCCACACAAGCCCACAGACTAGATCATGACAAAACATGCACTTTTGCCAGCAGAGTTGATATCACAACACAAACATTTGTGTTTGTACTGTTCACAAATATGATCATGCATTATAAACAAACAGTTCTGAGAAAGAAGCATTCGATGCCTACAGACATGTTAATGCAAATAACTGACAATCGCTCACTAAGACAAATCTTATATTGTACTGCTGAGACTGAATGAGGCCTTTACTAAGGAAAAAAACATGTCATAGTTAAACATCAGTCAGCATTGAAGTAAGATCAGAAAGACACCATGGGACTATATGGAAATGGCATGGCAGAACAGAAATTGAAAAGAAACGTTTTCTTTTATCCACCTTTTCTTTGGTAAGATGCCTTTTGTAGGACTGAAATCAGACAAATATCTGTTTTGACCTTGAACAATCAATATCCTCCGTCTTCCTCCTTAAAGTCGACAAACATCTGTGTGAAACAGCCTGATCACATCAGTGTGTTTACAAAAAACTGACACGAACAAAGACAACAATCCTCTCAGCCTGATACAATCTCCAAAGAGAAAGGCTCGAGTTCTAACCGTACTTCACATTCATTTTTTTTGAGACGCTGATGCTGGTTTAGATACTAAATTAGTGTTCATTTTTGTAATCAATTATGATAACGTAATTAATTGTGCCACCCGACTAGGGTTGGGTATCGAAAAATTGATTCCAATTCTGGAATTGGATACTTGTTATAAAATTTTGATTCTGTGAGCAATTTAATGTGGTTTTGAACCATTCAAGCGCAAGAAGACGCGAAAGAGAACTCAATTCGGTACTCGCGTGGTGTTTTCTGTGTTGGGCACATTCACAGCACGCACACACAAATACTGAATTGAGTTCTCTTTCACATAGTCTTGCACTTGAAAAGACAAATATACACAAAATTATGTCAAAATATCCTTGTAAACGCAATCAGTTGTGTTTTAATCAGTTACGTGACCGTAAACAATTTAGAAAGAAGTATATTGGTTCCATGCATTAGGTCTTAAAGTGACAGCAGGCTAATAAACCTGCTGCCGTCTGTGTGATTACTGTTAATCAGAGAACTAAAGAAAAAGAAAATCACTCCCTGATCTTGACTGAATAACTTTTTGTATTAATCTATATTTCATTTATAAAGAGAAAACTATGCCGTGTTATTTTACATTTGATTTCAATTTCTGAACTTTATTCAGTTGTATTTGTGCTATTGCTAATTTGATTATTTGTTCTTATTGTGTTAATGACTGTATACTTGTCTTTAACAATTGAAATTTATAATAGTCTAGTTTATTAGTTAGTTGTTCTTTAGGCAGCTGATTTTTGTTCATGGTATTTAGCTGCAATGGAATGTTTTGAAAAAAAGAGTGAATAAAGATGTTTAATATCTAAATGTTTGACTTCATTCAATAAGCGGAATCGCTAAAATTCAAATGATACCCAACCCTACTCCTGACCTGCTTTTAAAATTCCTTAAGAGATTTTCCCATGTCCGATCAAGAGGATATATATATATAACCTATTGTAAAGCCACATTTTATCTTTGAATAATTAATCTTGTAATCTTCAAACAAAAAGTTAAAGTATTTATTTTTCAAGACGGAGGAGAACCTGCAAGAGGCAGGTTCTTATGAATATTGGTAAAACCCGTCTGCCTGCCTTCCACGAAGCTTAAAATAAACCATTTAAGACAATGCAGCTGCGTGGGCTGTGTGTACTGTTGAAAAACGATGCTATGTTGAATGTTCTCTTTTTATCCAATCCTCATGATGGTGGGAAACCAGCCCAGTCCACTTGTTTAAAGGTGAACTGGTCATACAAAAGCTGAAGTTTCATAAGAATATAGGTCTTAACTTTATGAAAACTAATTTCTTTCAACCCCAAGTATTTCATATAGCCTTCCTTTGGCTGGTTCGTACATAGTTAAACACTCTCCCACACAAGCAGGGGCCGATATTTGTTAAATAACTGATTGCCACCATGACTACAGTAAACATTGGGGCCCTGGGTTTGGTGTTTATTAACAAACATCTTCCTTCTGGAGCAATTTAACATTAACCAGGTGGTACGATCTGCAGATCTGGCAGGTGCCATAATACACAGGGAGGGCCTTATGTAAACAGCTGAGAAGGGCGGGGGGAACGGCTCAAAAAGCAACATAGCTAGAGTAAACAGCGAAGAAAATCTCTAGACAAACAAGCAACCCCTCTCCTGACATGAATGTGAACCAGAACAGAGCTCGTGGGATTTGAGTGCTTGTTATTTAGTGCTGCTAACACAGCCTATTTCGGCTGGCAGACACTATGTTGTACTTTCACTGAGGACGAAGGACACATTTCAGATTGGTGTGAGGTTGTGTAAATGGTGGTGAGGTCCATAAAATAATTAGAAGATATGGAACGGGCAATTAGTACTCTTTTCCAAGTGTACAATAGAAGACGAACTGATCCAAAGTATTGAAGCTTAAATAAATGCCACATGTTCTCTAAGAAGTGGAGTCACAACAGCAACAACACAATGTGCTTTGTGTGAACTATTCTGTCACTCATTTAAATTAAGATTATGTATCAAAACATCTAATTGACCCAAAGGTTTCATTATGCCATGATGCAACAGAGACATTGTAAACAAAAAGGCAAGATGCAAAGTGTCTGCAACCCCTTTAAACCTTGAATATATTCTTAGAGGGGACCTATTATGCCCCTTTTACCAGCTGTAATAAGTCTCTGGTGTCCCAAGAATGTGTCTGTAAAAATCTCTCGCAGCCAAAATGACAATTATCATTAACGCTGTTCAGCCAACGGTGTTCAAACCGGAGTCGGACACTGATGAAAGAAATCAGGAAATTATAACGGTAACACTTTACAATAAGGTTCATTAGTTAACATGAACTAATAATGCATATATTAATCTTAGTTAATGTACTGTGAACTAACATGAACAAACAATGAACAACTGTATTTTCAAATGTATTACTCATGGTTAGTTCATGTTAGTTAATAATAATGAACCTTGTAGTGTTACCGTTACAACTTTTCGAATACATCTGGACGCCTCTGAACAGTTAGTGGATAAATTTACATCGTTTCTGTGGAGTTGAAGAAATCATAATCAACCACCTCTTTAACATTCATCATTACATACATTTCTTTCTTTTTTTTTGACATCCATCAACAACCAATAGGCTGTAACCTATTAAATAACCAACATTTTTTATTTTCAATATTCTGTTTCACTCAAATCACAATAAAGAACAAAGATGTGTTGCTACTTCTGTTTCATTGCGACTGCATTAAGAAATTCACCAAGCAATTTGTCTCACATAAAGGTTACACTGAATTGACGACCATTCATTTATAAAAGTAGATGTCAATCGCAGTAAAATGTATGCAGGGATGAAGCACTTCACTGATCACAGAGGAGGAAATCTGGAGCAAAAAGTCGTCCAGCGTAGATTGCACAAATATCCTGCTTCGCATAAACAACTGAGAGAACATTAGTGTACATGAGAAACATGTCAAATATGTACTGAAACATACAGCGCACATAATGAATGCATCACAATGTAACGCAACCTGTCCACAAGCGTGGAAAAAAATAAAACATGAATCATGCACGAATCTCTGAGTTAAACTATGTCATTCTGATATAGGCCGCCAACACAAGCATGTTTGCTGTAAATAGATGTGTTAGAAATAACTACAAAAATGCCAATCTGAACCAGTATTGGCCTGTTTGACTGTTTAAAAGAAATGCTAATGCATGTTTGTTTGGATTTTACGTTCTTACATTGTCAGAAACATGAAAGGGAACAAAAGCTTGTCAACAGTGTAACTGCTGAAGAATGTTTTGTGTTTATTTGACTTACACTGGCATCGGTCTATTTGTACAGATGATAGGCCTTCATCTCATGAACGTTCCTCTGCATTCCTAATGCCTCATTTTCCCATAGACACAAACTTTAGCCGACAAGCAACACAAACATGAGGATTTTAGGGGAGAGGTGAAGCCTCGAAGGACTTCAACTGTCAGGAAGGGAAAACATACACCAACCTGAAGGAATGCCTTTGAAGTCTCAATGAGGAGATATTGATACATAACACAAACAGGGAGGAAAGCAAAGCCATAACGCACACTCAGGCTCTGAACGCAATGTTAGGAGTTAGACAGAGACGTGCTTTATATGATCTAGCATGAAGACGTGGCTCTTAATATGAATTAGAGTAATAAAATTAGCACGAACATCAACAAAAAAGGTTGTTTGTTGTGCAATTATGAATAGGTCCGAGGATGGTGGGGTTTATTAGACATAATGCAATTGAACATTCAACTGGACAATTGATATGCCCAGGCGCAGTAGACCAAATAATGACATAACGAAAACAAATTCATCAGACTCATCTACCTATTAATTCTCCATAATGGCACGTGTTTTTTTTAGTTACGGAAAATAAACACCAGTTCATCAACAGACATCCTCAGGCTATTCTGTTACAGAAAATTACACTGAACATGAAATGAAGTCAGATTTAAAGAAAAAAAAAAAAAAAAGAGCAAACAAACACCTTGTGCATAGACTAGAAATGAATCACTCAATAAATAAAATGTTTGAAAAAGGGGCACAATGTGGGGAGGAAAAAAAGCTTGTATTACAGGAAGACAATTCATGTTTGGCTAGTTAAATACATGTGGCTAGTTTTTCCACAATGATATTACTTCCACAGGATACAGCATGACTGACACCACACCATCAGACTGTACATTGACCAGATTTATACATTTACTAAATGCTCCATATATACGAGTCTAATGAAAGGAAATCAACACTAGACATGTAATGAACTTCACAGTCACAAGTCAACACAAAACTTTCAGAATAAGCATCTATTATTTCACATATATTTGTTAACAATTTGTACCCTTCACCAAAGTGTCTTTCAATACGCTCCACCCTTTCCATGTTTTCACTGTTATAGGGAGCGCCATTACGTATCTTCTGAAATAGTACAGAATCTCTAGATCCAAAAACAAGCGAAGAAGAAGCTAAAACGAAAGCAATAGAAGCATGGCTTAAGCATTTGTCAGCTAACGCAAACATCAAATCATAGAAATCAAAACTGCCTAACTTAACTGATAAACTTAAATCTACTTCATCTGTGTTTTGATTATCATTCTGAATCCGATCCGGATGTAGTCTTTGACAAAATCTCTTTTTTCTCAGCTTTTTGCTCAAAATGTTTGGTCAATGTTTTAAAGCTAGTTGGGGGCGCTAGAGAGCGCTTTGGAGGAGCAGCTCTTTTTTCCAGTTTTGGTTGCAATGATTTGGAATATCCACGGCAGTAATGCATTACTAGTATCTAGTATAAAAATGCAGTAACCGGCAATATTAACTTTTCCATTGTTGTCCAGTCGTTGGTCGGTGTAGTAATTGTCCTGCTCCTCCTCCACTGTGATTGGACAGCTGGGTAAAAAAAGTGAAAGTGACGAGTGCGGCCTATTACTCAAAGTAGTCAGTTTTCAACTCTCAGCTACAAAAAAAAGGGGCAAAAAACTCGTGAAATATTATTATGGTACAAAATTCAGCGTTATCAGTATGCCTAAAAGAACACAGAACATTCTAATGTTTTACATGGTAGGGAGCAGGTGTAAATTTCTTTCCCTAACAACTAACATATAAACATTTTAATGAATCTGAAAGTTAATGAAAGCTCTACAGTAACTGAACAGCTTTACATATTATTTACACAAATTCATTCTGCTCATGTTTCCTGAACGAGGCCTAATGACTTTGGATGTTCCAGAGATATGAAACTGTAATTAATGATACAATTTAGGTAACCAAATACATGTAAAATTTAGAAGCAACTTGTTGTCAAAGACCTTCACTGTGACTGGTTTAATGCATCACCTGAGAACACGACACCCTGGACAGCAAAAAGAGTTCAATTAACCAAAACCTGTATAGCTTAGGCTTGTTTCACACTGGAAGCAAAAGCAGAGCGTAAGCAGCACAAATTTTTTCGCCGTTTCGCATGCTGAGGCGGCGTGGCAATGCGGCAGTGCTGCGATCGTTTGGTGCCGAATCTATTTTTGCTGCCCCGCTGACGCTTGAACTAAAACAACAGAGCATTGTTCATGGTCAAAATATACCAAAGTAAAAAATAAAAATCCACCTAATACACACCATTGCCAGGAGTTTGCCCAAACTTCAAAGGCCTGTTTAAATGATTAAAACTGTATCTTTACTTTAAGATTACTTTCATCATGTACACTACATACAGCATGTGTGTTGTGACAGTAGAAGGGGAACATGGTCGCGTCGCAGCAGAGTTTGCTGCCCATTATAAATCAAAGCATGTGACAGACAGCGGTCGGAGGAGAAAGGTGACACAGTGGACGACGCTCAACTGCATTTGCAGTACACAAGTCGTGTACGTAGTTAAGCTGTGCACGACAAACGTTGCCTGTGTGAAAGCACAATGGGCGAGTGCTGCTTCCGCTCTGCGCACGCAGAGCTTCTGCGCCTTTTCTGCTTTGCTTGAGTGTCCTGTCCAGAGTAAAATGGCTATTACTTTCTTCTATGGAACATTTTTAAGCAGAGTCTTTTTCCCCCTCCATGCTATGACAGTCAGAGTCATGTTTTGAACAATGTTCAATGTTGTTTTGAACCCCTTTGACTTTTACCGCAAGAACAATTCAGAGGCTGAAACCTTCTTCAAAATATCTTCTTTTGTGTTCCATAGTAGAAAGTCAGGTCTGGGGAGACAATTTTGGGAGAACTGGCCCTTTAAGACAAGCAAACAAGGAACTTACAAGGTGACTAAAAGGTACTCAAGCAGGTGCCTACTAGCAGAACAACCTGAATGTTTCACAAGACATCCGTATTCCATGAACTTCATGATGCAATCAATCATTTACCTTTAACCTGTACAGACTTATTTTAGGAGGCTAAATTCAAACTCTAACACTCAGGAGAGCTGTGGTTCACGACAATTGTGTACAGTCTCACTCCATTCACATCACTTTATTACTGCTGAAATGGACTAAAAAAATAATTGAACAGCAAATAATGCGTAGACGGCTAAAAATGAGCGTCATGATTTCATTCAACCAAGTTTTGGCAGCAGGACGAGGCTGATGGGAGCAGTTGCCAGAAAGACGGGGCTAATGGGACTATGTAGTAGCTACAGCATGGTGTCTGGATGCATGGGTCTATTTTTAGAGAGGTTTCTGAGATAATGGAAGAGGCAGCCCTCATAGAATATCACATTTCATAGCCGGGCTTCGAACGCATGACAAATTGTGCAGATACACAAAACCACTCTGAACGGATACCAGCCAAGTAAAAGATAGGCAGGCTGCATCAGTGAAATTACAGGGCCAGACAATATTATCTTGGAAATGTGTGACAGGCTTAGTACAGAGAGCAGTTTGTATATAGTGCCTGCTTTTCATTCAGGTGTACTACTATGTAAATACACTTTACTGAGATGGAAATTATGTGGTTTCTACAGAGACTGAACATTAGGGCGATGAATGCTTGTCAAGCATTAGATTCCGAGTCCAACTCCATTCAAAGTTTTTAAACTTGAAATTGTGTGTGTCGACTACAAAAGTCAAGGCTGAAAAGCAAATTTTGTTGCCAAAGATGTAAGCAAGATGAGAAAATACTAGTGTAGTGTGGTCATTTTAATTTTTAATGCATTGTACTTTTCTGTTTTATGATTTTAAAATTGAACAAATTAAAAGTCTGGCTAAAACTGAAAAGGCAATAATTATTATTCCCGTTTATGGCCGATGACCAATATTGCAATTTTATTCTATTTTGTCATAGAAATATACGACCATTCAAAAGTTCGGGCTTAGTAAGAACTTTTTTCAAAGAAATTTGAAAGAACACATTAAACTGATCAAAAGTGACATTTATAATGTTACAAAAGATTTCTATTCCAGATAAATGCTATAATTTAAGTGTAAGTGGCCTCCACTGTCACTGCAGGGGGAATAAAACATTCATCTGCTTCAAGTGGTGAAGAACGGTCTCTGCTCTTCTTAAGTAAATAATTGTATAATGTAGCCTATATGTTCGTCTTTTAAGTTCATGATTAAAAATGAAAATGTGACTGAAACAAAAAGCTAATAAAAGTCTTTTAAATTTCATATTTTAATATGACTAATAACAGACTACAACAGAATTTTTACAATCCTGTCTGTCAAAGTGACTGACAATTAGAAATTGTAATGCTGTACCTGTTATTTTGCTATTTTGTTTAGTTGTCTATTCAGAATCGCGGGAGAATCGTGATCTCTATTTTACAAAAAAAAACGGGATTCTCAATTTATCCAGAATCGTAGAGCTGTACATCATCTCAATAAATTACATCTTAAAACATATCAAAATAAAAAAAAACAGGCCTTTTTGAGATTAAAAAAATTTAAGTCTAGATTTCTGATTAAATATTAAATACACAAAATTGGTTGTGTTTTTTATTTAAATTATACAAGTGAACTGATTGGAGAAGCTTGTGTTATTAAATAAATGTTTCATTTAAGCAATTTTCTGTATCACTTCTTATTACTTAACGTTAGATTTTATGAGGTGAAGGGGGGTGGGGTATTGGCCCAAAAAAATCAGCATCATATCAGTTGCCCTGATTTCTAAATATTGAAAAAAAAATTTTTTATTATATATATATATATATATATATATTGTATTATATATATATATACATATATAAATCAGCAGACCTCTAAAGTCAATTTAAACATCATAATTTTCATTATGAAAAATTATATTCATTTTGAGAAATAATAAACACCACAAAGTCTTGATGCAACCTAAAGTATTTCCAATAACCTCAAGCAAACAATTCATATAATAAAACAGTACAGCGGCATAGGCTCCTCTAGATCACATCAGTGGTGCACAAAGTGCTCAAACTCTCCAGGATGGCAAACACAGATAGCATAACCACACTTACTGTTCTGGAACATTTGAATAGGTGTGTGAGTCAGTTGAGATAGGGCAGCAGAACAATCACCATTTCCATATAGATAGCGTAGAGTGACAAGCAATTCCTTCTCAACTCTCCAGCAACACCTTTGCAGTCCACAAGGTAAGCTTACACTTATTTATCAGAAACTGATCATTGTGCACAGGAATTGAGCTATAAGTTTCGTTTGCTTCAAAAAGTAACCCACACAAAGGACTCGGCTTATTCACTATGCTAGCGGGAAAAGGTAGTGACTGAATAACACTAACCAAGAAAGAACCTGTCACCTTGGACAGCCAAGACACCAGCCATCACACGTCTTCACCACAACAAAGTTTGCTCAATGTTACTGCACTCATCTGAAACCCCTTTCACCTGGGGGGGGAAACCCTTGGTGAAGCCAGAATTTAAGAAAGGGGAAACAGAAACTAAAACTCCCACCTAAAAAGGAAATATCTGTCACGTTCATCTATGCATCCACGCCTATGAGCGACACACGTGCCGCTTCCTCGGAAAGAACAAACCGCATTACACTTACTCCTACATTCTCATTCTCGTGGCACTCCTTCAACTATCACACGGTTCGTAATTTAGGTACTATAGATTGTCGTTTCCTATGCAGACAGCAATCACTGTAAGACGTCTGAGTATGATATGCCATAAAGGTGTTTATGTCTAGAAAACTGTTAATCATTAGATCAGAATATTACATTGACATTACCGGTTCCTGACCATCTTTGAATTCATTGCGCACCAGGAGGTGGGGGACGTTATGTCATTCAGAAACGAGGCATCACTTTTACACTAGTCATTTAAGCTGTTATTTCACAAGCGTGGCAAAGCCTGTCAACTGACCACATCATTCAGCCAGATACTAAGAGCGACAGACAGAAATGGGCAGCGTGCAGTTCAGAAATACTATATAAAGGACAATACCTCTTTATCAATAGCACAGTTGTGAAACAAGACAGGTCATCACAGGTTTGTCAGTAACATGACGAAGCTCCAGGATACAGAAAAATGCCTGGAGGAGAAAGATCTGAAAGAAGATGGTTGTAACAACAGGGTTTCACAATCTGGGGTCTGGGAGAGAACTGCAGGGGGTTTGTGAGTTGATGAAAAGCTGATGATTAAAGGGATAGTTCACACAAAAATGAAAATCCTGCAATCATTTACTCATCCTCAAGCCTTTATAAATGTCTTTGTTCTGTTGAACACAAAGGAAGAGATTTAGAAGGATGTTTGTAACTAAGCAGATCTCGCCCCCCATTGTCTACCATAATAAATTATTATTAGACATTTCAAGCTTTCCATATGTCTGTAAAGGCAAGTATACTCTGGGTTTCAGTTCATTTGTGTCGAGCTCATGTTTGTTTGCTTCATTATTTCACTACAGCACAACGTTCTGTTGTTATTGTGAGTTAATAGAAATAAAAGCAAATCATTTACAGTTTCGAATGCTGGATTACTCTTATCTGTATGAACAAAAATGAGTATTTTAAGTTAAATGCAACTGATCGCACCTGCGCCTCAAATAATAATAATAGCGCATATTTATCTAGGACGGCCGACTAAGTTTTCTCAGTGTGTTGTGCACCGTGGGCAGCTTTTGGCCGATTTGAAATGTTGAATCGGCGTCGGGCCGTCGGTGAGACTCTGATCGGCTGTTCAGTGTAGCAAATTAGTCTGTTCACGAGAATATAAGCAAAAGTTACGAAAGCAAGCAAACAAGTCATGACGGCACAGACAGAAGGTTGTTCTGATTGTACTACCCGAGCACTCGAATGCGCAAATATTTTCATAATAACATGAGCGGAGTGGAATACAGAACGTGATCAGCATGATTGATATTCAAAACGGTAAGCAAGCACAGCTTTGTTTATGGTTTGTATGCAGTCTTATTTTCGCTTTCCCTTTTTGAATGACGAATATTGACAAATATCTGCTTAAATAGACGTTCTAGGCAGATTTTATACGCAGGCGCAGAACCCATGTGACAGTCGGGTGTCGAGCGGCGGGTCGGCTTGATGTGTTGCGGGCTTATGACGTTACGGTGGCCGAGAGAGCTCAAAGCGCTTCAAATAATAAATATTAAAATTAAAAAAAGCACATGCAAATAAAAAAAAAACGTGATCATCAGTTTGACAACACATGCAAACTCAAAAAAGCACATTTACAAAAAGCGCTGCAAAGAGCACAAACCACAACGGAAATGTTTCAAGGGGGACCCTAAAAAGTGACGGACCCTACTTGACAACAGCACAAACTAAAAAATATTACAATATATTATGTAGGCATTAACTCAATGAAATGTGTTTCACTAACAGAAAAGTGTTTTAATATGTGGCATTGTTGTTGACTCATTAAGCTTTAAGAGATGATAATTTAGTGGATGATTTAAAAATATTCGTTAATTATCTGTAGCGTACTAATGTGACGTCTGAGGCGCGCGACGACCACGTCATCAGTGAGCGTGAGCTTCTAGCAAACTGAAAAACACATGAAATAATGTACAGTTGTTTATTTTTGTTCGCAGTTTTTATAGTATTTAATGATTGTGAACACTTTGTGCACTCAAATGCCGTACACTATATAGGGATTAGTGAACGGTGAGTTGAACTGTTTTTGGACGCTTTTCCTACTAGGGTCCATCACTTTTTAGGGTCCCCCCTTGAAACATATCCGCTGTGGTTTGTGCTCTTTGCAGCGCTTTTTGTAAATGTAGCGCTTTTTTGAGTTTGCATGTGTTGTGAGGATTTGCAGCACATGTGTTGTCAAACTGATGATCACGTTTTTTAAAATTTGCATGCGTTTTATTATTTGAAGCGCTTTGAGCTCTCTCGGCCACCGTATGACGAGACAGACCACAAGTCGTCCAGTTCTGTTCACACAGAGAATGCGGTTCTGAGTCCTTACAGGTGCGAGTTTGGTAACAGAATGCGGTCACTCCTGTAATTAACTGAACTGTGTGTGAAGGAATTGACATGTTAAACGCTTGAGGGGTTGAATGTTTGACAAATATTTGTATTGTAACTTGTGGAGTTAGTTGGTTCCTGTAAGAGGTGAATATATGAGACCTTTCCATATAAAAATGAATAATGTCATATCGCTGTTTAAATCACAATATATGACAAAATATTCAACTTTTGGCCAATAATAAAAAGTTACTAAACACAGATTAAATATTTTGTTCACCGGCATGCCATGTGATCAATAACTGAAATCAAAGAACTGTGAACACATCATTAAATTGTTTAAATATTAACTTCAATCTCATGGTGTACTTCAAGTAAATATTTTATGTTTTTATGTTCGGCTGACCAAAAAAAAAAAAAGAGAAAAGAAAAAAAGTTTGCGATAACAAATGAAATCCTCTTGAATACCCCACTGGAAGTGTTTTGCAGTTGTGCTGAATGGACAGATCTTCCCAATGGACTGTAAAGTGAGGGAACCCGATCCTAAGGGCAGGTAACACCTGGTTTAAGAACAGACAGCTCAAGTAAAGAGACAGAATGGGATGCCTGTATAAATGCTCCAACAAATGATTAACTAAATCGTAAATGCTCCGAGGCAAAAGGAGAAATGAAACCCATCAAGGGGTGTTGCTTTTTTTGTTTGTTGTAGTTTCAACAACTTCAAAATCAAACAGTGAAACCGAAGGAGAACTTTAACTCTTCAGCACACCAATGAAGAATAACGAAACTGGGCACACGAAGCAAACAAAAGAAATACTGGTTGTGAAAACCTAGTGTTTTGCCAAACTAGGCAACACTTTTGGGCATTATAGGTGCCTAAAAATACTGTCTAGGCAACACTTCACTACCTAGTGACAACCAAAGTAACGCCTCTATGAGAGGATGCATGTGAGTCCCTGTTTAAACCTGCTGACCAAAATCAAACCACCCAGTCAGGATTAACACTCAGTTGAATGTGGTTTGACTAACTGACAAACATTGTATAATAGGCTGTATAATAATAGTGTGGAGAATGAGATGTCAAGAGTTTGAATGAGCCGAGATGCTTTGCTTTATTTCTTTTAAATTGATTCATTTTGTGAGAAAAAATATGCATGTGTAAGCCAGTAATGTATGTGTGTATGTATGTATAATTTGTACGTTAAATGATAAGTGCATATGTACAGTACATACATGTTTTATACAACCTGTCTTGATGTTTGTTTTGCTATCGTAAGAGCTCAGGAAAAAATAATGTCGAGATGAGGTTAGATCTGATTGACGACAAAGACAGACTGCATGCAGTGTCTTGAACTGAAGTTACTCAGGCTGTTTTTGTTCTCCACATGAACTGAACCAAAGGCACATGTTAGCGAGCTAACACTCCCAAGAGGGCTTTCAATAGTGTCCTACGGCAGTTACTGTGTGTTATGCAAGCCACCGACTCTGTTCAAGGCAAATTGCCTGTTATAAAACACTAAATAAATGGCGATAAAAGTGTAGAGAGCTTTGAATTAGCTGCTCCTCCTGTCTCGCTGCCGTTAGTTGCGATAAGGCTAATAACTAGCAAATCAACCTCGCGTGTACATTAGGAATAAACACAGGCAAAGAAACTGGATAAAAAGAATAAACTCACCGGGGATGAAATGGTTTCTCAACGGACAGAAATGAAAACTTAAACGGTGACTGCGGAACGAACTTTTGCGAGCTGTAAAGCGCAGTGCGTCGGTCTCCCATGAAGCTCGCGCAACAGCGCGCTGGCCGACACACTGCCGCGTGCAGCACAATGTAAACAAGTGTATTCATCCGCAGTGCGAGTGCCAGGGACTACTTTACGAGCCACACAACCAGCTTTTGCGCGTATACGGTACGTTTACAGCGAGCGTTGAATTGTAAAGGTTTAAGAACATTAATCGGATTACGTTAATGTGTGAGTCTCGGAGTTTTTTGCCATAAAATTCAGAGTAGCTATAGAGGTGTGACGTCACGTCCACCTGCTGAGGGCTGAAGTGATTCGTCGCTCAAGGAGCGAGGAACAAATACTATCGCGCACAAAACTAGACACGAGTACTTCTTTCATGCATTAATCATTAACATGATAAACACGAGCGGACAGTAGAAAAAACTGTAAAGCTTCCATAAATCTGGTGAAATGTGAATTAACTAAATGTAACGTAGGTGCGGACGACTAAAGACTGCATATTGCGTTTAAAGGGTGTGCAGCGCCACCTTGTGGTGAACAAATCCATGCACAACGACAGGATACTTGATTGCAGACTGAATAAATAACGGCAATACTCATACTTCGAATTCTGCTTCGTATTTATTCAATATTTCAAAACCTATAAGCAAAAGAAAAGAAAGAAAAAACTAATAATATAACTGATTAAATACATAGAGATAAACAAAACATTCTATGAGTGAAACCCTGGGAGAACACAAGGCACCATTCCAGAAGATTGACAATCAGTTCGAGGTTTCATATCCTGATTGGGAGCCTAGAAAACTGGGAACAAAAAAGAGAAGAAAAAGAAATCCACCTCAGTACTCATATCTCACTCAGAGATGAGTAATAGGTAGGAAAAGGCTGAAAAATGAAAGGTCAGCTGCATGTACAGGTTATTTTGCACATCCCTGTCCATATGAAGGACAAACTCATAATTGTGCTTTTTAGTGCATTAAGAGACCTGGATCATGGAACAGGTCTTTTTGGGCTTGACGTTTCCAACTTGACAAACCTAAATAAAATCGGCACACAGCATCATGACAAGCATCGGTAAAGACAAACATAAGAAACGTGGTTGCAACTCCCTCTATGCAAAGTGCAGGAGGACGCAGGACACGATAAATTATAACACAGAAGAACAGAAAGGAAATATCTTTGGTACTGAAAAACTAAAAAATATATGCTCTGATGATTACACAGGTCATTTTCAGTTACATCATTTTGACAATATCTACACTAGTCCCTCTCGACTCGATCCATCCATCCGAACACAATAAAACAAACTACGATAAGAAGCACTCCGAAACAAGACACAGTGTGATTATACAGAACAAAAAGGCAGTTAGGAGCAAATGCATAAGTAAAAAAAAAAAAAATTATATTAAGCATTTGGACTATTCTGACGAAGACAAGACACTTATAGGGTGAGGGGCTAAAGTTATTAACATATCAACCACAATGCAAAATGCAAAAAAAAAAAAAAAAAATTCAACAGTGCACTGACGCCATTCTAAAACGGTTTTCATATGCATAAAATACTACAAGAGGGGGTCTGGATTCAGTTTTCTAAATCATAAAAGCGAAGCCGTTTGCGAGATGCAAGATTTTACCCTCATGTGATTAATTCATTGTTATTTAAATGTACTTAAATAATCAGTTTGGGGTGAAAACGACGAATTGCATAAGCATTTTGCTGAATATTTACGGTTTAAACCTAGATTGTATTACACCCACTTACATTTGCTCTGAAATCATTAACCTCCAGGCCAGAAGAGAAATGTGCAATACTTTTGCATAAAACATAGTTCCCCAGAAACACATTTAGCTTAGCCTTGGACTTTTTTTTTTTTTTTTTTTTTTTTTTTTTTTAAGTTTAAGGTTATGCTTAATGTGCGTCTAAGAAAAACAGCCCTAAGAGTTTGATGCTAATGGACGCTTTAACTCTGCAAATAAAATTTCTAACACATCGAGTATATATTCTGACAAGCAGTAACTGTCACTGGACTGCACGTTTGATCAATAAACCTAGAAATAGGGGGGAAACGATAACAATTGGCAAAATTGCTCTGTTGTGATGATTTAGATTACACATGCTACTGCTATTATCTATGAATTTATCGCCTAAATATGAGAAAACTCTTTACGAAAAGCATGGAGGGATCATCTGCAACGCTTGGAACTTAAAAGCAGGGCTGTAACATTCCCTATGATATGAAAGAACTGCAAAACCCAAGAGTTCTGTTCGCACAGGAGGGATTCTGTTTTCCGTTTTCAGTCCATTCTCTAGGATCAGTCCAAAAAGAGGGAAAAACAAGACGAATGTGCAAAGCTCGCTAATGTCTTGAGCGACCGCCTTCAAATGCATGGTGCTCCTCGTGCGCTGGAAAGAAAAAGATTTAAATCAGTCGCTGTTCTCACACATAAGATGTGTTAAAATTCGAATGAAATCCGTATAACATTGTATCAAACATGAATGAATGGCGATGGGTTTTATAGGAACTCATCTAATGTTATTGTAATGTTATAACAATAGACGGGGTACTCGGTACGGACAGTGTGACATGCAGTGAGAAAAATGTAAACTACTTACGTTTATAAAATACTGCTTTAAAAGATATCTGTGGAAGAAGTTCGTAGATTCTTCCTAAAACGTTTGCCTCATTGGCAAAAGAGGCGTTTCCATTCCAGACCTGAACCACATCTTCTCGTTCTCTCACACTGACGCTTACTCCCACAACTTCATCCTCTGAAAGACATACGAATATAATTTTTATTTAATAATTTTTATTCATTTTATTTGAACCCTTCAGTGCTCTTTGGTCACTATTGATATAAAAAATGTTGATTTTTTATTTTTTTTTAATTTTGTACTTCATCAGAATGGTATGACACTGACTTTAGTGGAAAAAAAAAAAAAAAAAAAAAATTGTGAACATTATTTAAAAAAAAAAAAAAAATAGACACTTGTACTCCTCGCAGTCAAAAATGACTACCACAGAAATGAATGGAATCAATCTACAAATTAGCCACGATGCAGAAAAAAAATATCACAAAGTAAAGAAGGGGTTAATAAAAATAATAAAATATTAGAAAAAAAAAAAAGATGAATTAATTGTATTGTAAAAATTATGGAAAACAAATGGATCATAATTATTGCATAAATATTATTTAGTACCATAAAATTCCATCAAAATACAAAATATTAAATAAAAAAAATTATTAAACAAAAATATATTTACTTTGAAAAAATATTATTTTTAGTTTTCAGTTACTTCCGACCCTAAATGAGAAGCACCAGAGGGTTAAATGTTATCAACAAAACAATACACAATATATAAATACATTTGTATCTACATTCACCTGATGCACAATAATCTGTGAATTGTTCACCAATCGTAGCCAACAGCAGCTCTTTCCACACAGCTGACTGTAAGAAAAACGGATACAGGCAAAAAAAACTAAATTTGTGTAGAATGAATTTTGTGTATTTACATTATGCAGTCTAAGTCAAAGTGCTTTAGGCCTGAACTGACAGACTTACTGTGCTCTCCTTTGACACTTTCATTTTCCAAACACCTCCCTTTGCATTGCTTTCCTCTTCCCTGTGTTTGTATAGAAAGCATTATATTTAACGGTATGGTTCAAAGACATTTCCTAGACTAAGGACAGATACTGATGAGATATATTCTACGGGTAAAAAGTTTAGAATCGGTCAGATTAAAAAAAAACAGTCGACAGTCTACAGTGTCACATGATCCTTCAGAAATTATTCTAATATGATGTTGCTCAAGAAACATGCCTTATTGTCAATGTTGAAAACAGTTGTGCTGCTTTTGAAAATCTTAAAAATCTTTTACATATTTTGTAGAAACATTTTGTTTAAGGATCATTTGATGAATGGAAAGTATAAAAACAGCATTTACTAGAAGCCGAAATCTTTTGTTACATTATAAATGACTTTTACGAACACTTTAGATCGATTTAATGCATCCTTGCTGAATAAAAGTAATTAATCAGCTGAATTTTCTTACATGAAACTCAAACTCACCATAGTGGTCTTCTTTCTCCTCGCATTAAGTGATAGCTACACCTCAGAGGAAGGGAGGACACAGCAGGGATGTTGTTGTACACACTCCAGAAACTCTGAATGTAATGAAAAAGAGGTGATTAATGGGTGACAATATTTTTCTAACAAGTTTACTTTTTCTGCTGGTTTACAAAAGCATTAAACAGTTAATTATATTTATTACTGTACATTACACCGATCGGGCATATCATTATGAGCACTGACAGGTGAAGTGAATATCACTGATCATCTCTTCATCACAGCACCTGTTAGCGGGAGGGATACATTAGGCAGCAAGTGAACATTTTGTCCTCAAAGTTGATGTGTTAGAAGCAGGAAAAACGGGCAAGCGTGAGGATTTGAGCGAGTTTGACAAGGGCCAAATTGTGATGGTTAGACGACTGGGTCTGAGCATCTCCAAAACTGCAGGTGTTGTGGGGTGTTCCCGGTCTGCAGTGGTCAGTATCAAAAGTGTCCAAGGAAGAAACCGCGGTGACAGAGTCATGGGGGACCAAGACTCATTGATGCACGTGGGAAGTTAATCCAGTTGAACATCTGTGGGATGTGCTGAACAAACAAGTCCGATCCATGGAGGCTCCACCTCACAACTTACAGGACTTAAAGGATCTGCTGCTAACATGTTGGTGTCAGATACCATAGCACACCTTCAGGGGTCTAATGGAGTCCATGACTTGATGGGTCAAGGCTGTTCCGGCAGCAAAAGGAGGACTAACACAATATGGTGTATAATATTTTGATTCCTAATATCACTTAAGGCTTATATAAAATAAATGGGAAAAAACAAACAATTAATATATTGACTTTGCTATAATTATCATCTGTCAAATTTTGACGGAAATGTTAGCCTCCATATCGGCATATTCCACAATGAAAACTCCACAAAATAGCGACACACCTTCATAGATATTAAAATGACTAGCTAAAAGACATACAAATTGTATTTCATAATTCATCGGAATGGCATGACACCGTCATACCTATCGCTAAAAGACAAATATTTCATTTTTTCTTTAATAATTCTTAATCATTTTAGTTTAATCCTCTGGTCCGCTTCGATCACTTTTCAATTTTAGGCTGATCTGGCAAAACATACATTTTGTGTCCACAAAGCAACTCAGAGCTGTAAATGGCAATTCAAAATATTTATTAATAATTATAGTACCTACCTGTACAGTATGGACGGTATATATCTTTTTCAAATTGGATTCACACTCTGCTGCCGTTGTACCTGG
This sequence comes from Opsariichthys bidens, assembly GCA_037194245.1. NCBI lineage: Eukaryota > Metazoa > Chordata > Actinopteri > Cypriniformes > Xenocyprididae > Opsariichthys > Opsariichthys bidens. The sequence goes on along the minus strand of CM074285.1, from coordinate 10,785,003 downwards.
TAATGACCTGGAAGATACATAAAGTAAAATTACAAGATGTGTGTTAGAGATAAATAGTTTTAAAAGAAAGGAATTGAAAATTCTGTCATCATTTACTCACCCTCATGTCATTCCAAACCTGTATGACTTTCTGTCTTCTGTGGAACAAAGGTGAATTTCTACGAAATATTATCAAGGGTGGCCAGGATAATGAAAGTGAATGAGAACTGGTGCTGTCAAGCTTCAAAATGTCAGCTGGTTGCTGGAAAGAGCTGTGCCATTTGTCATTTTGGAGCTTGACAGCCTCGTATTATGTGATAAAGAGCGGTCAGGTCAGGCCATTCTTCAGAAATTCACCTTTTGTGCTCCACGGACAAAAGAACGTCATACAATTTTGCAATGATATGAGGGTGAGCAAATAATAAAAAAATGTAATTCTTTAGGAACTATCCATTTGTGCTACACTAAACAGGGCACACTAAACATATCTGTGTCATAAATCATAGATTCATAGAGGAGTTGTCTTCTGTATTATGTCAATTAGTTGTACAGATCATGCAATGGGACAAAAAACAAGCATTTCACAATCGTTATGGCAACCAAACATCAGTCTGACAGTAAACAGGACTTCAACCCTTTGAAAATCATTACCAAAAGAGAATTTTACAGAAGAGAAGTTGAAGAAAAAAGAAACTACACTATAAAAAGGTTTATATTGAAATATATATGTATGTGTGTGTATGTATGTAAATTAAATTTATGCAAATTAACAATCAACTTAGATGTGGCCATTTCAAAATCAAGTTATTTTGCATTGACAGTGTCCTACATTGTATATGAAAAATCTCAAACAAAACTTAACTGGGCTCATGACAAAGCCTTGGGGTACACCCTTACCAAATTACACTATTACATGATTTACAGAGCCTCAGAAAGGGCATGAAATCTGATATTAAAAAACAAATATGACCTACAGGTGACTCGACCTACTTTACCAAGTTATATCAGCTCTGCGTTGAGGAAACCACAAATCTTACAACCACAAAATATGAACCATGCACTTGAACCATATAATAGAGTTAGATGTGCTCGTTTAGAAGCTCAAAAGAGCAAGTTTAACTATAAAAGAGAGAGAGAGAAAAAGAGAAATATCAATCTTAGGCCTTTGTTCACAGGCTTATGAATGTAGAAAGTCTAATCCATAATAGCAGTAATATGCCACCATCACCCTACCGATCCAGCCAGAAGGTCCAGGGAGAATGGAGAGGCAGAGAGGTGCCGTCCTCGACATTGTTGGTGATGTTTTCCAGCTCTCGCTCGTCGATGTGGATGTTGTTTTCTGTAGAGTTCACTGGGCTGCTTTGTCTCGCCGTGTTCAGCTGCAGGTTTGGGGCTGCAGGAACCGCCATTTTTTTGCTTTATTACCTCTAATCGATATGTGAGTGTTTTGCTGGGAGACCTAATATTAACGTTCACATCCAAAGACAGGCAGATTATTGATGCTGACTCATTTGCCGTTCGGCCGGCTGAACTTGCCGCGTCACCGACACAACAACAACAACAGAGTCGGAGTGTCGGACTGGAGAGGGTGAAGACAGACACAGCGCCCTCTGTCTGAAATACACTTCAAAATAAAAGCACACACACACATGTTTTAATGCAAGTGGTCTAATTTTTTTAAAACCCTGATGAAAAAGCTATCCTAAACTGGAAGCTGATTTCTAGCTAATCCATTTGCTGGTGCGAGCTGGTTGAGCAACTTGGACAACACAGTGTTTAACTAAAATTTTAAAAATAAAAAATTCTAAAATTTTTTTAAATAAAGCCAAAATATAAATATAAAACTTACACGAACAACTTAAACTAAAAAAAAAGACTTTAGCGATTATATTAGTGAAAATTAGTTAAGATAATGTCATCGTGGCGCCTAAATTCATTTTTTATTAATTAATTAAATAATTAATAAATATAAAATAAAAAATAAAAAAAATGACAAAAGCAAATAACTACAAATGAACATAAAATTGAAATGAAAGCTGAAAAAAAGTTTATAATTAATACTAAAATAACACCAAGCCAGCTCTGACTCATGATTTTTTTTTTTAAATATTGCATTATTTATTATAAATGCTTGATTCGTGCACATTTAAAAAATAATGATAATAATAATTATGTGCTCTCGTAATCTTTAGTCTAAAAATTACTTCCCCTCCCTCTTACTGCGACATCTCTTTTCTCTGATGACGTTTACCTGACGGGATCTGTCACTCACTTGAGGTCGACCAATAGTAAGCCACAACCATCAGAGACACATCAAGTCCCGCCCCTTTTTTTTTTTCAAGAAGCCGTTTCACTCAGACAAATGTCACAATACGGAAGAAAAGACTATCAGAACTTATATTTCATGCTGAATTTAAGGTGGAATAGGTGTTTTTTTGGATCATGGTAGCTGCTAATGACTAGTTCAAGCCAGCTAAAACTAGCTATTATGTTCCAAAACATCTAACGCCAGTGGGTGGATAAGACATGTTATTGGATCAACATCCTTTGTTTGCCTTCCAATTTAAGGGTTAGGGGGATGGAATTTCAATTCATTGATGTTCCAGTAATTAACAACAAGCGAGGAATACGTCTTTTCTAAATCAAACTGTGCAGGTTGGCCAAAAAGGAGGTAGATTCAATGGATGTCTGGCTTCAGCCAGTGGGGTCATGTACAGATGCCTAAACATCATCATCATTTAGTATATTTTAGTTGGGGGTATGAAGTCGATTTCTTAAATCAAGATTAGAGGATTTAAGTAAAGCTATAAATTTAAGTATGCATCAAATGTAAGCAACACTGGATGAGTTTAGAGCTCTATAGCAGGGGTGTCCAATCCTGCTCCTGGAGAGCCACTGTCCTGCAGAGTTTAGCTCCAACCCCAGTTAAACACACCTGAACCAACTAATCAAGGTTTTTAGGCATACATGAAACTTCCAGGCAGGTGTTTTGTGGTAAGTTGGAGCTAAACTCTGCAGGACAGTGGCTCTCCAGGAGCAGGATTGGACACCCCTGCTCTATAGCATGAAAATTTATTAGTAAATAAATTGTGTGAGTTTGTGCACCTATCTTTAAGTCACAATAAAATGGAAGAAATTGTACTGTGACATATATCTGAGAGTAATGGATTATAGGGTGGGGGAAAGTAGGGTGGAGACTTGGGTCTGCGCATCAGTTGTTAATTGGATGTTGAGATGTAGCTGTTGCTAAAGAGGAGGCTGGAGCGAGTTCAAGCTCATACTGATGCGCAACATTTTGCTACGGTTTACGGGTTGAACGACATGTTTCCTGGAAACGGTGTGCAACAGGGTTTGAGATACGTTTTCTCTTGTTTGGGGGGTGTGTCAAAAATGTCTGCCCAAACAGCAACAACATGTATACACGGAATTAAACAGCTCACACACTGGGTCCAAGTAAAGTCTTTTACGAATGTGTCTGCTGCAACCCGGTATTTGCAACAATTGAAGATATTAGAAGACATGTTTGCCATAAGAGTTTTATAGTAAAAATATAGCATATCAACATGATGTAGTTGTTAAAATTTTTAGATTCATTGCAAGCCAAGTTTATTTATATACCAACTTTCATAGACAATGGTAATTAAGTGCTTTACATAAAAATGAGAAAGAAAATACAAGGTATTAAAAAAGAACTAAAAATAAAACAAATTTAAATTAGAATTGATTACCAGGAGATTACCGTATTTTGCAGTACTATACATGTATTTATACCAATTTCATCAGGCTCAGAAAATTCTTCAGAAAGAGCAAAAAAATGGCCTTCTCAGCTGCCGTAGTTACAATTCTTGCGTCATCAGAACAGGGTGTTCCACGCACCACGTTTCAGTTTAAAATACGTTTTGCAACGTTTTATCGGGGCTGAATGCGGCCCAGATGAATGTGAGCTTGCAGGGGCGGGGTTTAAGTGGACTAAAATTATTAGGGAAGTCCTGCATACGTCACCAGAGAAAAGTCAGTCATTTCACCAGAAGGTACAGTTATGACATTGATTAAAAATTAAGGTCAAAAACAGGCAAACAAACAAACAAAAAAAAACACACTCATACTGATCAGGCATAACATTATGACCACCTTCCTAATATTGTGTTAGTCCCCCTTTTGCTGCCAGAACAGCCTTGACCCATCAAGTCATGGACTCCATTAGACCCCTGAAGGTGTGCTGTGGTATCTGACACCAAGATGTCGCAGCAGATCCTTTAAGTCTTCTAAGTTGTGAGGTGGAGCCTCCATGGATCGGACTTGTTAGTTCAGCACATCCCACAGATGCTCGATTGGGTTGAGATCTGGGGAATTTGAAGTCAAAGCCAACACCTCAAACTCACTGTTGTGCTCCTCAAACCATTCCTGAACCATTTTTGCGGGATGCATTCTCCTACTGAAAGAGGCCACCAGGGAATACCATCTCCATGAAAGGGTGTACGTGATCTACAACAATGCTTAGGTAGGTGGTACGTGTAAAAGGAACATCCACATGGATAGCAGGACCCAAGGTTTCCCAGTAGAACATCACACTGCCTCCGCCAAGGCTTGCCTTCTTCCCATAGTTCATCCTGGTGCTATGTGTTCCCCAGGTAAGCAATGCACACGCCCCCTTGCCATTCACATGATGTAAAAGAAAATGTGATTCATAAGACCAGGCCACCTTGTTCCATTGCTCCGTGGTCCAGTTCTGATGCTCACGTGCCCACTGTTGGCTGGACAGGGGTCAGCATGTGCACCCTGACTGGTCTGCAGCTATGCAGCCCAATACAAAACAAACTGATCCATCTGTATTCTGACACCTTTCAATGAGAACCAGCATTAATTTCTTGAGCAATCTGATCTACAGTAGCTCGTCTGTTGGGTTGGACCACACGGGCCAGCCTTCGCTCCCCACGTGCATCAATGAGTCTCGGCCGGCCATGATCCTGTCGCTGGTTCGCCGCTGTTTCTTCCTTGGACATTTTTGATACTGACCACTGCAGACCGGGAACACCCCACAAGAGCTGCAGTTTTGGAGATGCTCAGACCCAGTTGTCTAACCATCACAATTTGGCCCTTGTCAAACTCGCTCAAATCCTCACGCTTGCCCATTTTTTCCTGATTCTCACACATCAACTTTGAGGACAAAATGTTGCTGCCTAATGTATCCCTCCCGCTAACAGGTGCTGTGATGAAGAGATGATCAGTGATATTCACTTCACCAGTCAGTGCTCATAATGATATGCCTGATAGAAATAAATGAAACTTATGCACAGATAAATTGTTCACAAGATCAATAACAAGCACTTAGAAAATAGATAGGGTACATTTCCATTTCATGCTGAGTCTGACTTTAGCACAGTAAACATTGGTTACTATACAAGAATATAACTGGTTGTGGAAAATGTAAATGATCACCTCAAAATGCCCAAAATGTTTGGAGACCTTAATGAGTTTAAGAAGGTTTTTATTAGCTTCATAAGCTTCTAGATTTTTAACAAAGGTCAGAATGAATGTGTAAACCTGTGCAAAACGTCCTTATGGGCGAGAAGAAGCCAATTTTTACAACACAATGCTATATTGGGAGTATTAATCAGTGATCAATTTTCAGTAGCGATCTTGGTAAAATGTAAATATAATGTATGAAATCTCACAAATAGATAAGCTGCTTTATATTCCAACAACTGCCAGTTTCTCTCTCTGAGTTTCCTTGCCATGAAGTTGAATAGTAGACAGTCCTGTGAATCTCGATATAATTTTACAAGAAATATGCAAAAGTTTAAAATCTAAAAACAGAGAAAGATAAAGAACAATATTCTAAATACTCTCTTATCATCTTGTGAACCACAAAACATGTCTACATGGTACACCGTATGGATTTCAAAGTTGGCCTTGCATTCATAATACTGTAAACTCACATAATCACAGTTTGTGTTTCCACCATGTAAACACACAAGAGTTTTTCATATGAAATAATAAGGGAACAAATCTCCCTGTACACGGTGGTCTAGCGTGATCTTATTGTCGGGAACTCACGTTCTACTAACAGCTGCAGCAACGGATCGTTGACTTGGAGCCGTCTGAAAGATGGAGAAATGAGTTCGGATACTGTACATTTAGCATAAACGATTCTACGTTCTAAACACAAAGTCAAAACAGCCGTCTGCACGATTTAATGACAATGAACAATAATAATGCAAACTTGGGAGCGCTGATTTCCGTGGTGCACAAACATGGATTATATCTGGTAGGAGTAGGGCACAGAATATACAGTGGGTCTCGGCGTGACAGTGACTCACGTGAACATCAACACATCAATCTACAGGGTGCTCCACGAGGGTTTTCGATAGGTACGTTTCTGCCGGTGTGTCAAGATGGACATTGTCTGAATGAGTTGGAAAGATCCCTCTTCCATGAACAGTTACGAGTGCAGGAGCTCCAGGCCTCGTCCAGTGAGATTGCGGTGTCCGAATCTCTTCCCCTTCACAGGGTGTCATTATGCCCAGAGGAGTGGTCTCTTCTGGGCGTGGAGGCGCGGGACGACCCCTTGTCCGTGCTCTCCGAGCTGGAGCTCAGGTGCTGCTGCTCAGAGCCAGCACTGGAGGTGACTGTGGAGGAGGAGGTGGAGGAGGAGCGCGTTTTCTCCTTAAAGTCTGTGATGATGACCGTCACATTGCCCACCGTTATAGCGAGCTGCTGAGCCGAGCTCCTGTCTATGTTCTTCAGTTTAGGTCTGCAGTGCAACAGAGAAATGGAACAAGAGGGAGTTACACATTAATATAATAGAATATAGATATAAAATAATAAAATATATACACATATATATATATATATATATATAAAAAAATAAAATAAATGTGAAGTCTTCAGTAGGAATCAAGAACACTCTAATACTCCATGGGCTCTTTAACCTGCATTAGAGTATTCTTGATTCCAACTAAAGACTTCACATTCAATTTATACAGTTACTGCTTTGAGTTAAACGGCAAATCCAATGAGCGTCTAATAGTCTTTTCCTTTGCATAATCCATGGGCTCTTTAACTTGCATTAGAGTATTAATATAAATTGAATGTGAAGTCTTTAGTGGGAATCAAAAATACTCCAATGCAGGTAGAAGCCTGTTTTTAAGTCACAGTATAATGTGATGCACATTCAAGTGTAACGGATTATCAAAACAGTTATCAACACACTTGGTTCTATCCATTGGTTGTTGAATGGATGCATAGATTAGGTTAATTTCACTTAACATTTCATGCAAACTTTAAGAAAACGATCCAAAATCAGATCAGTTTTGAACTTACCTCGAGATGACAGATTTGTTATTCTTCGTGACAGACTTGCTAGCCTTCATGCCATTACTTTCCCCAGGCGGACTTTTCTGAACGAGTTTGGGCCTGTAAATGTTGTTACAATATTAGTAACAAATTATGAGCAAATAATTCCCCCCCCCACTTTATAGACTTAATCATTGTAGCTGGCCCGCAGTACTCCACTGGTGTTTTCATTAACATTTACATGTATTCATTTAGCAGACGCTTTCATCCATAGGGACTTACAAATGAGCAACGTCACAAAAATGGGTGCTTGTCTCATTTAAGCTTAGCAGATGCACCATTTCAGTAAGCAAGTCAAGTGTCTAAAAAAAATGAATATTTTTGTACAATACTTGTACTGCTCCTGTTTCAATCAGCCCTGAATAGAAAGAAGACAAAACAGAATGAAACGGTTATAGAGTGCAACAGCGTCCGCCCACTTTTGCAGCGGCCTTGGATCCGGAAGCATTTTTCCCATGTGGATTTTTTTTTTTTTTTTTAAGTTATAAGCCATGAACCGAACCGAACCAACCAGATGAGGTGAATCACAACATTACAACTTTGATTTTGAAGCAAAAAAGTCTTAATAAAAAGGAGGAACTCTCACCTCTGGCTAGCTTAGTTGGGGACATATTCAATATCAGTAATATTCAACAATATTACCGATTTGACTGCGCTGACACTATTGGATGAGAACTGAACTGAGCAGGACAATGCCATCACTGTTTTCTGCAGTACTGCTCTATAGATGAAATTAACTAATTTAATAATTGATGATCTTTACAGAATTGAATCAACACTGAACTGACTTCAGCTGAACAATGACACCATTTTCTTTAAGAGCTGCAGTACAGAAGAAATAAACTCCGTTTGCATCATTGAATCATTTTCCTGTTAAATGATTAGTTCTCTTCAGAATTAAAAATTTCCAAATAATTTACTCACCCCCATGTGATCCAAGATGCTTATGTCTTTATTTCTTCAGTCGAAAAGAAATTATGGTTTTCAAGGAAAACATTCCAGGATTTCGAAGGTTACCAACAGGTTGAAATTTGCAGTTTCAATGGGGCTTCGAACAGCTCTACATGATCCCAGCTGAGGAATAAGGGGCTTATCTAGAGAAACAATCGGTCATTTTGTAAAACAAAATTAAAATCTATACTTCTTAACCACAAATGCTCGTCTTGCACAAGCTCTGAGATGCACCATGTGTGACGTAGGCCGAAGTACCGCTGTAGGGCGGAAAAACCCATCTCATTTTCTCCTCCAACTTTAAAAATCACCAGACATCATGGTTTTAGTCTTTTTTTGTAAAGGCCATTTGTTCGCTTTGTAAACACTTGCTCGGTATTCCACCCAAGTCACGCGTGACCTTTCCAACGTGATTATGTAATGTGTGGCGCGTCACAGAGCTAATGCAAGATGAGGTTATTTGTGGTTTAAAAGTACACAATTTGTTTTTTAGAAAATGACCAATTGTTTTGCTAAACAAGACCCTTTCTCGCCCTTTGAATCTTCAAACCATTGGTATACCTTTAAGTCCACTATATGGAGAAAAATCCTGGGATGTTTTCCTAAAAAAAAAAACTTTACTTCTTTTCGACTAAAGAAAGACAGACATAAACGTCTTGGATGGCATGGGGGTGAATAAATTCTCAGGAAATTTTAATTTTGAACTGAACTAATCATTTAAACGCTAAAAAGCTGTTTTGAAACAACCTGTATTGTAGAACGTGCTATATAGATAAAGGAGAGTTGACTTGACAAGCACGGAATGACAAAATAATTTGAGCATTTAAATGGTGAAATCAACTTCGAATTCGATTACATCATCCGTCATACAGCATTACGCTTCATGGAAGCGGGTGGGAACTAAAGTGTTCTTTTGGCACCATTTGCTTGTTTTATATCTATGATTGGTGGATATTCTCTGCAAAATCATGAGTAATGTCGTTTTTCACCAGGAATTCCTGTTAAAAAGTAGGGTAGGCAATTTTTCATTAACATTTTTTGTTATTCTGGTTGAAACCCTTCATATCCTGATCGCAATAAATAACAGAGGTGGTCTAACATATATATATATATATATATACACACACAAAATCTCTTCTGTGGAAATCTCAGGACCAAGCAATGTTCGTCCAATCATTTGATTCAGTCCAAATGTCCTACCTGCCTGTCAACAAATGCATTTCCACATCCTCAGACTTGACTTTGTGAGTTTTCTGGCAACACTATCAACGGCGAAATGAATCTGCAGCAGTCAGATGGTACAAGGCCGAGCTCTGCAAATTGTTTACGTTCATTATTATTGTAATGTTATGTGCTATGAGACATAATTTATCGCCGTCTCAAATGACGCTTTGCAGACTCTGCTCTGCTGTGTATGTTCATGTGTTTTGAAGGAGACCTGGCTTCGGAGATGTTCTGAAGGGAGGGTGGAATCATGCTTCCAAAGCTAGCTTGCAATTGCCTACCCAACCTTAAAAACATGATTACTTAAAAATAAGTTGAAATTATGCAGGCTGATGGCTTCGACAAATATACCATCGATTAACAAACATATAGCTCAAAGTACTCGTTGTGTCTTTAATGGTTTATAAGTTCTCGTCAAAAATCAATAACCCTATGGAGAAAAGGAATGGGATTTTTACTTCTGGAACCCGACTGTTGCACTCTATAATGTAAAATTGACAACAAGCGTCAATAGCTTTGAAGGAAATTCACATGATGTATTAATTGCATGTGTTAGTTAACTTTGACAACACGAAAAAACCAATATCTAATTGGATCAAACCAAGACCAAAAAAGACTATTAGCAGCTCGTAGCTGCATAACAACACTCACTTCATTTTCTTAGCAGTGGGTTTTTTACTGGGTGTGAGGCTTTTATGCCTCTCTTTGTGCTTCTCCATCATGGCTCTCTCGATCTTTCCTTTTTTGAGTTCTTCTCTCTCCGCACCCATCCTCTCTGCTGGCTGCATCCCAGAGCTTGCCGTGTGCGGGTGATCTTTATCCATGTGTTCTCTGTGAGGCTGAAGTTTTTCCAGCATCGTTCTGTCCGTGTGCTCTCGGTCTATTCTGTTGTGCTGCTGCAGCAGGTTGGGGGTCAGTCCTGCTCGCTCAGGCCCCCTGTCTGTATCGAGCGTTGGCGGCTTGTCCAGCCCGCGTTCCTGTCTCCGATCCTTATGAGAATGTCCACGGTCCAGCTGACCTCCATCCAGACTTAATCTCTCGGGATGGTCGGAGTCAGGGTGGAGACTGCTGAGTCTATCTGAGTCGGAGTTGTCCATGTCGAAGTGGTCGTCGTCAGGCAGGTCTCTGTCTGTCCTTTCCCTTCTTTCTTTCTTGGCTGGGGGTGGGGCGGCGTACTGTTGAGCGACCTGCTGAGCCACGAGTTGAGAGTTTATCCTAGGTTTTCTGGAAAAGATGATGTTACCAGAAATCAAGTGCTTTGTCAATACTGAAGCCAATTTATAGATAGCAGGACAGGGTGACCTCAGGTAAAGTGGGACAATTTCTGCTAATTTGTCAATGGCATTTAAAATATGATGCCAGACAACTCACACAACACCATTGCAAATAGTAAAGAAATATTAAACACAAATCCATGTCGCATTTTACCTGCATTCATCCTTATATGTGCAGTACATTTTGTACACACCTACTAATTACTACAAGTTTCCATTAATTACTCACCTTCATGTCATTACACACCCGTAGGTTCATCTTCAGAACACAAATGAACATTTTTGATGAAATCCGATAAGTATATGACTCGTCCACAGACTTTCAAGGTCCAGAAAGGTACTAAAGACGTCGTTAAAATAGGCAATGTGACTACAGTAGTTCCACATTAATGTTATAAAGCGACGAGAATACTAAAAAAAAAACGACTTTATTCAACAATCTCATCTCTTCCTTGTCATTATCCTAACACAGGTGAGGAAGTAAGCACAGTGAAGGTTTCAAGTAAGATGCATGTGTGTGATACTGACACAGTCGGTGTTCTGACGTAGAACCTGGCGGGAATGGACATAAACAACGTACAAGAATGACACAGAAGACAAAGAGAAGATATTGTTGAATAAAGTCATTATTTTGATTTGGTTTTTGCGCACAAAAAGTATTCTCGTCGCTTCATAAAATTAAGGTTGAAACTCTGCAGTCATGTCGACCTTTTTAACAATGTCTTTAGTACCTTTCTGGACCTTGAAAGGGTTAATTATATTGCGGTCTATGGACGAGTCATATACCTCTCTGATTTCACCAAAAATATCTTCATTTGTGTTCCAAAGATGAAGGAAGGTCTTACGGGTTTGGAACGACATGAAGGTGAGTAATTAATGACAGAATTTTCATTTTTGGCTGAACTATCCCTTTAAGGGAGAATCACAGTAAATATTCATGGATGGGAGTTAATACCCGCTGACAGCTCATGCAATTCATTGGCGGCTCTCTACGATGCACCAATTATTACCTGTTCCAGATTTAACATCATACTGACAGCACATTATCTCCATCCCCTAATCTCATTAAAGAACAAAGAAGTACATTTTGCTAAATAATTCAGATTAAAAATATTCCATTTCTGCAATTGTCCTAAATATTAACATAAACCCTTTCTAATAATACCTAGACTGGTAAAACTGCATCCTCCCCACCCCCCACCAATTAGCTTTGATTATGGCGTTTTATCAAAGCTTTGAGTTGAGTTTTGCAAATAAATAAATAAATAAAATCGCCTTTGCAAAGTTTGAAAACTGAAAAGCTTCTTTGACAATTTTTTGCATTATTATTGGTGTGTGGTTCTTCTGTGTGGGTTTGTTTGGGTGGTACTAGGGATACACTGATGTGTCAGCCAATAATCAGTATCGGCCGATTGTTTAAAAACAGCAAAAGATGAAGGCAGATTATATCCCATCAATAAAAAGCGGGTGGAAATATGTCAGACTGCAACTTACACGGTGTGTGAAGAAAAGGTCTTGTAGAATCTAAGGCTGTCTAAGTTAATGCTACAGTAATGCAAAAAAAAAAAAAAGCGACATTAAAGCAGTCTCTATTTGACCCTATGAATCACCCGAAGTTCAAGCTAAGGGTGCCAGGTCCACGGTTTTCCTCAAACTTTTTTTTTTGTAGTGCGCCTCCCATCTAACAAATCACAAAGTGTGCTTTGTTACTTTTAATAACGAACAAAGTCTCAACTTCCATTTTCTGTCCATTTTAATCACAAAATTGAAACAATAAACGGTGTTTTGACGCTCTTAAATGTGATGGATCGCTGTAGCACGAGCCATCTCCTTCTCTTTAATACATGTTATAGCACAAAAAAACATGCATGAACATCAGAAGGTATGTTGTAGAGCTGCATGATTAATCGTAAAAAGATCTCGATTCAAACACCCACATTCTCATTTTATAGAGAATCGTGCAGCTCTAATATGTGGAAACATCCAGTAACGAAACACATCACGTCTCATGTAAATGATCAATCCGCGTTTCAACAGCAGAACGACTTTAATAAAAGCTCGTAAACAATATAACTTAACATCGTATCTACCTCAGGAAAGTTTTCCAGTGTTTACAGTTTGTTAGTTAACTATAAAAATGTTTGAATAAATCGGTCATGAAGACAAGTGTATATGAAAACTACCTTATGTGGAACTGCGTTGTGTTCAAACATTTCAGTTTTTATTGAAGTGTAATTATTATATCTAAAATTAAATAAGAGTTGAATATAATAGTTTGGGCTCTGCTGTTCACTTCATTTTAACCTCATTTATACGGTGGCCGAGACAGCTCAAAGAGCTGCAAATAAAATAAAAAAAAACCGTGATCATCAGTTTGACAACACATGTGCTGCAAATCCTCACAAGACATGCAAACACAAAAACGCGCTGCATATACAAAAAGCGCTGCAAAGAGCACAAACCACAACGGAAATGTTTCAAGGGGACCCCAAAAAGTGACGGACCCTACTTGACAACAGCACAAACTAAAAAAATATTACAATATATTATGTAGGCATTAACTCAATGTAATGTGTTTAACTAACAGAAAAGTGTTTTAATATGTGGCATTGTTGTTGACTCATTAAGCTTTAAGAGATGATAATTTAGTGGATGATTTAAAAATATTCGTTAATCATCTGTAGCGTACTAATGTGACGTCTGAGGCGCGCGACGACCACGTCATCTGTGATCGTGACCTTCTAGCAAACTGAAAAACACTTTTTGTAAATGTAGCGCGTTTTTTTTATTTGCATGTGTTTTTTTTTATTTGCATGTGCTTTTTGAGCTCTCTCGGCCACCGTACATTTACCAAATGAGAGGGTTCTCTGTATGGTTTACAGCAGTAGTTGGGAAAGATTTTCCCTTCAGAAACTCAAGCTGTCGGTATTAGTATCGGAAGATAATATTGAGCAACTGGATATCGGTGTCGGCGGAGAAATTTAGTGATACCCTGCAGATTCCCTCAACTGTTGCTACTCTGGTGTAGATGACACTCACTCAAGTCAGCAGAACGGCATAATAAAGCCGGCCTCATCAAACAACCTCTCAACAAGAGAGCTCGGACTGATCCTGTCGCTTCAACAACAAAGCTAGAAAATCAACATTCAAGCATGCAATTTATTCCGAGATAAGATGCCAGCGTACTTCACAATACATGAAAAGACCGTCACTTTGGCAGAGACATAAACACCTGGGGAAGAGCCACTAGCCACATTCATCCCACTGGAATATTTGGCTGAAAACAGGTAATGGAGCGAAACTTAAAAGAAAATGGTGTTTCTTTCATTAATCGGTCAATTTCAGAAAATATGTAAGACGAAACACTTTGCAAACACATTGGGGTTTACACATGAGACCACTGGGGATTCATTTTTCACAATAAAATATTTTTCACTAGAATTATCAGCATAAAATGTGAAGTTAAATTTAAAAAAACGACAATTTCAGAAAGAACCTAATGTTTCAATGGAAGCATCCGATATGTTGTACAGAGGAGTTCACATGTTTGATGCCACAATTTTGCTTATTTCATTAGTGACCTAGAAACAGTGTCAGAAATATCCCCACTGTATCTCATTATCCACTATTGGGACATCCGAACCAGCCAACATCATTATACACTACCATCTGTGCTTTGCTTTAAAAAAGAAAAACAATTATGCACGTTCAGATTATCAACATGCATTCGTCTTCACCATGGGCCTATATATCCCCTTCCTACACCTTGGCTGCACGCCATAAGCGCCAGTTTTCCCTATATTCTAGCACACACGGTCATCACTATGATAGCATCAGTGCATTAGTGACCACAGCAATACATCAAGCTGCAAGAGTCTTTCATATTTTGAACAAACAGCTCCACGCTTATAAAAAACAACAACATCCACTAACAAACCAGAGATGTTTAATGCCCTTTTTCCATTTCCAATTGGATCAAATAATGGGGCCCGGCGCACAGACCAGCGTACTTCCATACCAGCCGGATCCTTCCGCCTGTCCTAGAGTGTCATTGAAATTCTACAGGAATCAAATGACGTCAACATGGACAAAAACACAATCCTCATCAACAAGTCATAATATCAGTTTATTTTGACATCCTCACTGCATGCATGTGCAACGTGTTTATGATGGCTATAACCTCCTGTGATAAGCTGCAGGGTCACTTTACCTTGTAGATGTACCTTTCCGCACATCACATATACTGCATTTGAATGCCTCTGCACTGTTTTTGAAGGTGCAGACGCTACAGTCCCAAAATCCGTTGTCTGCAGAGGGCTTGGCTTGTCTTTTTGGCCTGCAAGATTTAAAGAGGAAATGGTTAGGGCATTTAAATAGCATGCTGCGCTCTAATTAGCGCAAGTGTCATCAGATGCACTTAATTCAGCGAGCTGTAGAAGAAGACGCCTGTCCTTTACGAACACACAATAACACTCGCGATTTGACGATTTTGCACGCCTAAAGGGTAATCAGGCTTTATCGGTTGAAAAAAGGCGACGGAAAAAGAAGAGAGGAGGCGTTTCCGAAATTCCCTTTGTCTAAAGCTGGATACCGGGAGTCAGGCAAGGCTCCGTATCCGCCATGGCTGCGCTTTTTTTCCGTTAAATCCGACCAGGAAAAATAAGTACACTTCAACCGCAATTCGCGGCTATTCTTCAATGTACACAAACGCGCAAGATGCTTTATAAAAAGACAGAGGAAATGGGATGTTTCTATACCTGGATGGGCTTTTCTTGTCGCCCATAATGGGAGAAACACCGTCTTCCAGAGGAGGGGGCTTCTGTAATGTACAGTGTGAGCTCCAGACAGAGCCGCTGCTGCTGTTATCGCACACTTGCACTCGCTGACCGCTGCAGCGCAAGGCGTCGGTCCGTCACGTGACCCTGTCCTTAGCCAATCACGGCTTGCGCACGTTTAAAAGTCTAAATGTTTTAGAAATAAATGCGCTCGTTTGAAAACTATGAACGGCATTCTTTTATTATAACCTATCAAGGAAAAAAAAAAAATTATATATATATAATAATATATGTGTATGTGTGTGTGTGTATATATATATATATATATATATATATATGTTTGTAGGCCTACATATTGAAGTCCAAATCCACATTCAAAATTAAAAGTTAAAAGACAAGACTTTAATTTTAATATAAGTAAAAAAAATAAATGTTTAACTCAATAATTAAATTCCACTGAAGCACAAGATGCCCTTTGGATGCGCAACTTCATTTTATTTTTGCAATTCAACTTTTCAATTGGGCCTAACTTTATAATTTTCTAAAGAATTTTTTTTTAGCAGATTATAAAATGACAGCCAAATCAACAATCAGATCAACACACTCTTTATAGCAGTTTATGAGAACTTCATTTGCAGAAATTTGCAGAAAACACACGTTTAAAGACATTTCAGCCCATAGCTTATGTGTTTTTATGTATAAGCTCAATTTGTTGGATCACGGAGGAGCAATTCACACTGATCACACTGAATTTAAAGTAAGTTTAGATGTAACTGAGAAGATCAGACACTATTAAAAAGAGAAATGTTGGTTGTAAAGGTAAGACACAAAATGGACAGTTTCTCACATGAGTGCACAATTAGCTTGAAAAATACTGCCACCGTGTTTTTGTTGTTTTTAAAAAATAAACCTTTTTAATAGTGCATAGACAGCATCCCTCTAGTTAGCTTTTAATTTACTCTCTTGCAAATATATTCAGACATCTGTATTTTAACATACTTTGACTTTTGACTTTAATTAAGACCTGAGATCCAAAATCCTTAAGCTATTTTATTCTTCATTACAGGGTAGGCATATTGATAAGTACTACTTCAATGTAACCTCATAGAGACGACATAACATTTAAAACCAACCAGAACTGCTTTATTATGCACTTTCTGGATAGAGAAATCAGCCTAAATCAGCAACAACTATGCTAAATATATACAGTATAAATGTTACAAGTTCTGCTTATTACCTTCAAAGTTTTATTTCACGTTGGCGGCCGCATATGGGTAACAGTTTAACATTTAAAAGACTGTTTCTTGCTCCTCTATGCCAGATGAGCAGTTTTCATAAACATCTAGATCTGGCGCATGCGCAGCAGCAGCAGAAAGGTAGTGACGTCACCGACGCCATATTAAAGATTTGCTGCTGTTTTCTCCGTGTTGCTGTTGCCATCTTTCTGTTTCCAGCTGGACTCAGAGAGTAGCAAACATACCTCCACAATGGAAATCGACACACTTCTGGGAGCCTTCAGAGGTACCGCTAACAAATAACGAATAACAGAAAAGGTTTGGCAAATTCGTTAGCTTGTAAGCTAAGCTAGGAAAGCAAACTAGCAGCCAATGCTAGGTGCTGGTCATGCCGGAAAAAAAAACATTAAATATCGCTAATAATCGATATAGATTTATTTTCAACGATACACAGAAAATGTGTTTGAGTTGATTTTGTAGATGTACCACGTCGGAAGTTGATAAAGTCCTCTGCTACCCGGGAACGGAAAGAAAGCCGGTTAGCTGTGAGCTACACTGCTGTGACTGAGCACAGAATGTACTAGTTTAGATGTTTATTTACTGTCTGAAACTTCTTCCTTGCATCAACTTGGCTGCATAGTCAGCAAAAAAGTTTGTCAGGCGCTTATTTATGTGACTTAACTTTGTTAAGGAGTCTGCAGCAGAAATGTCCATTTCAAAGTGCTTCATTGGCATTTTTCATAGAAAATTGCCGCATGTATTCACACTACAAGTAATGACAAGCATTAACTGTAAAGTAAGATGTCAGAAATTTTGATAAGCACAATAGAATAAACTAAACATTATCCAATCATGATTGTTTACTGTATTGTTCACTAGATTTCGAGAAGAAAGGAGAAAAAGAAACCTGCCCGATTTTGGATCAGTTTCTATCTCATGTTGCAAGAACAGGAGAAACCATGTAAGTCCAGCACTCTTACAGAGTCAAATGCTCTTCAGGTTATGCTATTGTAGAGAGAATATTGCTTTATTCGCAAGTATGTTAAAGTCAGGATGAAATGGAAGTTGGAATGAAGAACGTTGCGTTGCATTCTGGGACGATGCCTTGATCTTAATGCAGAATTAATACGATAATGCTGATTTTCTGGTTTTGATTTTAAATGAAATATTCACATGCTTCATGGCATCATTTGCAGAGAAGAGAGGCCGCTTTATTGTATTGCATGATAATTTGACTTTTCCACAGTAGTTTTAGGGAATTTCGTATCTGTTTACTACGAAAATCGTATCATGCACTCGCTGCCGCTGCTTCAGCCGTCACACGGTAGAAATGTCCAAATGAATAATGTTCATCAAGCTTAAAGAAGTCGATCCATTTCTTTGTAGGAAACGTTTAAACGTAAATATCCACTTTCCCATGGTCACAGACTGGAATCTGAGATTGTGGGTAACATTCAGTGGATGGACACCCTACACAATTTTTTTGTTTGTTTGTTTTTAAACAAACCTTTATATTTATTTTAACACGAGACGGACAAAATCAAAGCCCTATAAGTTTGTGAAAAGCTTTGCATTGGCTTCGTGCAAGTTATGGTAATTCACAAGCAGGGTGAGAGTCATACTCGCAAAGATAACGTTAATTATTGAACCAAACAAAATACAAAACTCCCAAAAACACTCAGTAATGTGATTACTTTACTGAGTGATAGACAGTGGGTTTAAACAGTGGCGACATTTTTTCACAATCATCCTCGATCCTCCTAATATGCTGTCTAAACAAGACGATTACCCACAATTCAACACGGCGTGACGTCAGCTTCATATTCTCTATAGTCTTTTCTTCCTTGGCATTGATTGGATGGTTGTGATTTGCTATTGGTCAATCTCATGTTGTCCCGCCCTTGCGCCAGTAAACGCGTCATCAGAGAAGAGATGTTATTACAATAGGGAAGTGATTTTGATTAAAAATTACGAATGCACATGAATTTTAAAAAATGATGTGCACAGATAAATCATTTAAAATAAATACTTCAATATTCCATAAAAAATAAGATTTGTCCGTTTTGATTTCATGGTGAATTTAAAGGACACAAGTTGGATTTCACACCACTGTGGAGTGGACACATCTGTAAAATCACCATGAAATCAGAATTGACAATGCTTATTGTTTATGGAATATTGCAGCATTTCATAATTGTCTTTTCATTCTGACTTTAAAAGTGATTTTAACTGATCAGCATGTGTTGTTAGAATAGAGAAGCTTCTGATTTCCTTTACTGAATTACCTATTTTACCATCTTTATTGAATCATTTACAACATTCCTCAGCATTCAGTGGTCTCAGTTTAAAAACTACTTCCTCTTCAAACTGGAGAAAGTGATGGATGATTTTAAAGCATCATGTCCAGAGCAACGGGGAGCTGCCAATCCAAACGTTGAGTACATTCCCTTTGAGGAGATGAAGCAAAGGATTCTCAAAATCGTCAATGGATACAACGGGTAAGAGACTACAGAGATATTCCACAGTTCTTTACAGAAGTGGGGATAAATCTTGATACAGCATAGTGTCTTGAGATTTTGAGTATGGCCATTTTATTGATACATGGAGGCCAAGTATTAATCGATCCAGGGCCTGAATTTTAGAGTATTAATCCGGGAAATAATGATTATTTTTCTCTCCGCTGTAATTTCACTATCGGCACCAGTAAATAATTCTCTCTCGGACACACACGGTGAGCTGTGTGTTAAGGAAAGCGCAATCTCACATAATGTGTTGTAAAAACAAATACATTGGCTTGAAATGTGCAAAAAATTTGATTTGACTACTGTAATTTTTATTAAAATGTCTAAAATATGAGGAAAGCAATATTGAACGAAGGAGATGGATATGAAGATGTGAAATGAACAGACTGAGAACTTTATCTTATTAGATAAAAGCGTAAATGGACAAAGTTTTCCTTTGAGGACATTTGCAGTTGAAAAAAGGTAATCGCAATGCATTTTATTGCAATACTCAGCATATAGCAAAATGTTTCAAATCACAATATTGTATTGTGACTTAAAGGGATAGCTCACCCAAAAATGAAACAACATGAGGGTGAGTAAATGATGACACAATGCTCATTTTTGGGCGAACTATCCCTTTAAGAATCATGATAATATTGTATCATGGGGCCTCTGGTGATTCCCACCCCTTGTTGTTTAGTCCCTCTGTGAAAATATTAAATGTAAAATGATTTTTTCCTGTAGGATTCCATTCACTATTCAGCGTCTTTGTGAGCTTCTTACTGAGCCAAAAAGAAACTACACAGGAACAGACAAGTTCCTCAGGGGTGTGGAGAAGGTATGTTGCGTTTAAGGAAATGAACAATTCTTTGGGAACAGATTATTTGTAGATGATAATTAAGGCAGATTAAAACTCTCTACTCAGTTAAAAAGAAGCATTTTATTGATTTTTTTTATTTTCAGAATGTGATGGTGGTCAGTTGTGTGTATCCTACCTCAGAGTGAGTTAAACTCTTTCTGTTCTATTTTACAGTTTTGTGAGTGGGCAGCTTTCAATATCAGCTTTTTGGTGATGCTTTGGAATGCTTTTAAAAACCATTCCGCTGTTCTTAATACTATTATGCGTCTTTTATTTTTAAAGGAAAAAAGGGTCAGGTTGCGTGAACAGAATGAATGGTGTCATGTTCCCTGGCAACACTTCAGCTTTTCCAGATAGGTGAGTTTATCGCTTTAACCACCATTGTGGAAACTTTGAAAATAGCCTTATGGGTCACTAAACCAATTGAGTTTGTGATGTTAGAGCTCACTGTAAAGAGAGACTAGTAGAAGAATCTGATTTTACTGTCTGATGGTTTGATGTGTTTTTGATTGTCTGTGATAGAAATGTGAATGGTCCAGGAACACCCAGACCACTGAACAGACCAAAACTCTCCTTGTCCAGCACTGTAGCTACCAACGGCCTTCCTGACAGCACAGAAAGCAAAGACGTGGCCTCCGAGCAATCGGAGAGAGCAGTCAAGTAAGTGCCTAATGCCAGTGTGTGCATTAGATATGCGTAGATCAGCTCGATCGTCACCCAAATCCGCTTTTAAAAATAAATCATCCACCCGAACCTATGATTTTCTCTGATTTAGATATCCGCACCTGACCCGCAGGTTACAGTTATTCCAATTCTCAGTGTTAAGCGCTATGATATGGTAACGTATTACTCTGAAGGAGGCTGCTTTTAATATGAAAGTAAAAAAATTTCTTTGGCAAAATAGCCTAAGCAGAGGCTTTACTTCCTTCAAACATAAATTGGAATGTCGCTGTTTCCGTCACTGCAACTTCCTGAACACATGCAAGAAATTAAGTCCGTTCAGCTCAAGCAAAGGCTGGACATGGGCTTTATTAGTTTATTTTCATGTTCAACACTTCACCGCCATTGAATGTAAAATACACAGTACTTGATTGGTCCTGGTTAACTGCTTCACTAAAACGCTCCCAAACGGTACTTTACTTTCCTTCCTTATGTTTCATTTTTAATTCCCCCTTTTTAAATTTCTCTCGGATCTGTTTTGCCTCCATTGCTGCTTAAACAACTGGACCCCGCAACTGCATAGCTTAATGAGTCTGTAAATTGGTGCCTGATGAAAAATGAAGCTTTAAACACATTAATATCTCCTTCATTATGTTGGAAAACACTCTTAGGAGAAAAATTTCTTTTAATCTTGTGTGTATTTTTAGTTAAAGTTATTAAGTTGAGCAATATCTTGTGCAGATTTTTCCTTTGTTTTAAGACCACTAGGAGGTGCTCTTCGCATGTTTTCCTTGATTGGTTTTCCCTGAAGAGATATACATTGTTGTTGTTGTTGAGTGAAAGAGTGAGTCACGATTGTTGCGTTTTACCATGAAGTGCGAGTTCCAGGTCTTTATTAAAATCAACACATTGATTTATCTCTCATCCACCCATGATTTACTTGGCCGGCCGCCCGATCCGCACATCACTTGTGTGCATGTGACGCTCTTGTTCTAACCGTGTAGCCCCACTGTTTAAAGACCGTATGGAAGATTTGATGAATGCAGGTTTTTTTGTTTTGTTTTTGTCTGACTAGTTTCTCAGCTATCATTTTACAGACCCACATTTTTAATATTTTATTATATATGCCCTTTTTGCATAATTTGACAATTGCAGAAAGTGACGCAATAAAAAAATATTCAGTTTTACTGCGAGTATATTTACCTTTCTTACTGATGCTCCCTCTTTCAGGGATATGATTTTCCGCCCTGAAAAATATGACCCATGTGAATTGCGTAAATCGGAGACAAAAATAGTTTTGGGGAGGGTGTAATTCTGGTTTACTATATGATGATTGAAACCGCTAAATGGACTTAAATAATTACTAAATGAACTGCAAAATGACCCGTTCTCTAATACTTTTATTTTATGCACGGATTGCTTCTGACAGTGCGACACAAGCTTGTGGCGCCATCTGCAGTACACTATTAACATGGGTTCAAAGCGCCAAATGTGAGTTAAAAAAAATATAATTGAAACTGTTACTCGCCAGTTGCTCTGTAACTTTTTTTTTTTTTAAAGAATTTTGACAATACACAGGGCCACATTATCCTAATGGGCAACATGGGCTGCAGCCCCGGCCCCGAACACTAGGGGGCCCCCAAGACAATTCTCTTTTGCAGCAAAGATTAAAAGATATTGAGAATAAGCTCCATTTCAGTGTCAATTAAAAAGGAGAATTGTTAAAGATTAGTTTGCGTCCACACAGCTGACATGTTTATCTGTCAGAGTTGTTGCTCGATAGAGATGAGGGCTATGAAAAAGACATTTTTATTGTAAAAGATGTTTTTAGGTTGACATGCGTTTTATGCGGAAAACTGATCCTCGCAGCGGATTGTGGCGCTCGCTCAATTCAGTGAGTTGTTTTTCCACTGCAGCTTTGCTGCGCGTCGTCTTATTTTAGTACTGAGGGCGGGTGGACTTTGTTAGCCCCGCAGAGGGTTAACACGGCACTGACAATACATAGTGGTGAGAATATAATATGCTTTAGTGCAATCATCAAATCACAACATTTGTGATGTGATCATAAATATATATTCTGATGCAATGCATGTTTCAGAGTAAAGCCTAGCACTGTGCTTTCAGTTTCGACTCACAGTAAATGCTGCTCTGCAAGTGGTGTTTGAGTCATTTATTGTTTGCATTTGGGAACACAACATTTGTCATGAGAATTGTTTATAAAGAGAAACGAAAAGGTCTCCCTGTGGTTTTCCGCCAAAAAATGCTCAATAGTTTAATGTTTGAAAACAAAGAAATTAAGACAACTATAAGTGTTAGTATCGTTATTTTAATGTTTTTTTGTAAAATAAAATAACTGTGGTGCAGTCACTTTTTTTATTTTTAATTGATGATTTTCATAAAGAATATTAAAAAGGTTTATTTCTCTATTTGTTTAGATAATCACATTTTTAAATGTGCAATCATTTTTATGATAGATTTTCATAGTTTAAGATTTAAGTTTGGTAAAACAAAAGTACAACAAAATCTGTACTTAAAGAAAAGTAACTAAATAAATAAATGAAGGCATAATAAAAAGTTATGTTTAAATGTCACCTTTTATTCAGTTGTAGTACAAAAAAAGAACCCTTTGATGGCAATAAATGCATGACTTTGGCTGTTAACTTACGGAATAAAAACAGTGAAACTTGCATTGTGATTTCATGGATCTGTAACTGTATTTGGAGTCTAAAACTTATTTTCTTTTTTTTTAGTGAGTCTACAGCATCAGAAGCAGAAGGTTCACATGTTGGTCCAGTGAAGAGTAAACATTGTGAAGATGAGGATGCAACAAATTCTGAGATGCACGAAGCAAAGCGGCTCAAGTTTGAAAAAGAGGAAGAAGAGGATGATGATGAAGAAGATGAAATGGAGAAAGAACCAGATGAAAAGCAGTTGTCCCGCATATCAGTAGCGGAGAGCTCATCGGATCTACCGCAGTCCTCATCAGACGTCACTCCAGAGGTGAAGGATAATAAACCTGATGAATTCATCGCTGAAGACCAAGGTACGTCCTTTTTTTACACTTTCAGAACATAACCGTGTTTTGACTTCTCCAAGATGACACCAGCAGACCATTGGCAAACACAAATAGACACATGTGGTTAGTTTTTTACGTATAATTGAAGCATCTGGAGCTTTTCCATGAATTGAAAGCGTTTTGTCAAACATCAGAGTGGCTTTTGGGACCGTCAACTACTTGCTAATATTGTTGTTGGATTATTAGCTTATGACACTGTCTTAGGCTGTTTTCAAATTTGGTTTGAATGTTTAGTCCAAACCTGATTCTTTTCCCCCTGAAGGTCTTTTTAATATCGTATTATTGTGGTTCAGAGCCACAGTGCATTTGTATTATCAAGATGAGTACTAGCGGCAGCTGTTTACCACAGTAGCTAGGTAACCGTTCCTGAGAACATGCCAAAAATGGAAAGTGCTATTTGGTTCACTTTTTTTTTTTTTTTTCACTCGTGTATTTTTTCTTCGCTAGCAAAATGATATCCTGACATGCACAGCGAAGGCAATTTCAGCAGACATGAGCAGCAATGAAAAATGCATTATACTATAATAGGCTTCCACATAATAAACCAGATTACTTTGTCATTTGCTAGAAGTTCTGGAGTTCACATAAGCCCTACCCCAAAATCCCATTTTGGAGTTTTGGTGCGCTGCCTCGTGAAGAAGGCGTACTCGTCCCACTCTGCCTGTCAGTCTGGTGGTGTTTACACTGTACATTTAATATATCTTAAAGCATCAGTGTCATTGCAGGGTTTTAAAGCTCTATTAGTCTTTCTTTATTATGAAGGTCTACAAGCAGGGAAGCCCCCAATCTGATGACTGATAAAGCCAGCTGGATTAGTGGTGCTTGTGAATGCCTTCAACAAATGGAGACATACTCTGCAATTATACACTAACAGTAAAAAGTTTGGACACAGTATTAATCAGAACTATTATGCACATTTTAGAATCTTAGAACTAAGAAATGACGCACATGAAATTATGGGTGTAACATCATTTTGTATGTTTTATGATTATTGAAGATGATGATGAATATAATTTTGTGAAATTTTTATATTTGGATTGGACATTTGAGTCTTGTAGTTTATTTTATATATTGATTTGATAACTATTTTACTTGACATTGTTCAATGGCCTGGGAGACTGAAAATCATTATACACTATTAATTTTTAATGTATTTGAAAAGTCTCATGCCCAACTAAGCTGCATTTATTTGATCAAAATACAGTAAAAAAATGTAAAAATGTAATTTATTCCTGTGATGGCATAGTTTAATTTTTATTACTCCAGTGTTCAGTGTCACATGATCCTTCAGAAATCATTCTAATATGCTGATGTAAGTAAAATGTAATTTATTTAGCACTTTTAAAGCCGCAGCGCACAAAGTGCTTATGAGAACACAACCACTAATGATACAGTCATGAAGAGCTGTGCTATTTAAGAGCCATTTAAAAACTGACACACATTCAGCAGATCTAATAGCCACTGACAAACTATTCCATAACTGTGGAGCCCTTACTGTAAATTCTCTGTCTACTTTAATTTTATATTTGAATGAAATGGTAATACACTATTCAGAAGTTTGAGGTAACATTAATCAAATATGACTGTAAAGACAATTGTTACAAACGTTTTTTTTTTTTTTTTTCAAATAAAATCCTGCTCCATTGAAGTTCCTATTCAAAGAATTCTGAAAATGTATTGCGGTTTCCAGAAAATATTAACCAGCAAAAATGATTGTCAGCATTGATAAGAACATTTTTTTTTTTTAAATAATTGAGCACCAATAATAAAGCATCATATTAGAATGTTTTCTGAAGGATCATGTGACACTTAAGACTGGAGTAATGATGCTGAAATTTCAGATTTGCATCACATGGATGAATTACATTTTAAAATGTTTTCAAATAGGAACGTTATTTTAAATGTTTTTTTAAAATAAATCAAATAAATACAGCTTCAATGAGCATAAGACTTTAAAAAAAAAAAAGCTAGAAAAATCTTATTTGGGTTCAGTCAGTGTAAAATAAGTCACTAATGTTAATTTCTCTTGTTTTATTTCAACCAGCTTGTTCATGTGAGTAACTGCTGTGCTAATATATTTATATCTTTGCATATCAGCAGCTGTCGAGCATCTCTTTGCATGCATGACATTTTCTGCTCCTCTCTCTACAGAACCCTCTAGTACACAGTCAGAGGTTGTAGAAAACGGGGTTGACAAATCCGCTTCGGAAGATTCACCGGACCCTTCCCACAATCAGGCGACCGTCAGGGAATCGGACCTATCACAGCAGCCGTCGGAGAGGGAAGAGGGTGCCGAGGCTCAGGAAGCGGAGGAGAAAAATGACCCCGTCAGCAGTAGCAGCAATAACGGCAGTGACGAGGGAGTGTCCAGTGCAGAGACTCTATCTGCATGTCCCAGCAGTTCCACAGAGCTGGCAGCAGAGGGCAGTACCACTGCAGAAATCAGTTCAGACAGCTCGGAGACTGCAGATGACACCATGGAGCAAGACTGAAGTGGGGCCCCACGTTGTTGATTTTTACACTCTACTGTACAAACACCCCAAAAATCACTTATCCTGCAAGTTTAGCAGATCCTTTATAGACCAGGAGAGGAGGGCATCTGGTGACGTCCTTAAAGACCTCTCGTGACGCATCTCCTCCTTGTGACCCTTCTCAGGGCATCTTCACTTAATGAGTTTTTCTCTGAAGAACAACTTCAGAAACTGGAAGCTCATCTTTCTGGTGGTTTAGTGGAGCATTTGCCATTGAATAACAAGAAAGCCTTGCGTACATGGCAGTTTTCTGTAATCCTGTTCTAATCATGGGCGTCTATCAACACGTTCTAAAGTTGTCGGGTAAAACACCTTTCACTTCGCATCAATCTCTCTCCTGCTCTTCTAAGAGTGAAAATGTGGCAAATCTTTGGTTGAATTTGTGTGAATGTGTGCATATGTTTGTAGGGGTAAGGGGTGTATGTGCACTTCCTTTAGTTTTGATAAGTCAACGAATGATCTCAGGATTCCCGTTGACCGGCAGACCAGTGTCTAAACATTCCAGGAGAACGCCCCTTTTCTCCCAAATTGCCTTCTGTATTCATCTGCTGGTTTGTAGCACGAAGTGCTCAATAGCAGAATTCGACAGACAGATTTCCTTTCTTTGCTAATTCTTTTTATTTTTAGATCCTTTGATTTTAACTGCCTTCCCAGCATAGCACCGAAATGTATTAATCCACTGATGCTGGTAAATAGATTCTAAAATGGACTAATGTGATTTTCCATGCACTAGATATTCGAGTGCTGTTGGTTGCAATGTGTAACTTAATATAGTGAGCCTGTCTTTTCAACCGACATAATGTGCTTAACCACTATTGAGCCATCCTTATTTGTCATAATCTTTTCATTTTGTTTAATCAAATAATGGCAAACAGTTGTATGAAGGTTTAAATGAGCCACACTGTCAACACACGTCTCTTAAAGTGTACTGTACATGCTTCCTACAGACATGTATACAGGCTGTCCTACCCATACTTATTTCCACAGCTCCTTTTTGATATGTAGAATTTTTAAATTAGATTTTGTAGATTATGATAAGTGTTCACTGCTTTTGTGAAAAGTGAAATTGTATGATCTCCTTGTGAACTGAATGCTTGGGCTTTCAACAGTATTCCTGAAGAGCAATAAAAGTTCACGTTAAAAGCAGCGATATGGTTAATCTGAGGCATTTCTAACCTTTTATCTGAATAAAACTCTTTGGAATAACCAGGTCATAGACACAATTCATTTGCACTACAATATTTGGTAAGTGAAACCTAAAACCGAAAGCCATCACATTCAATAAGTGGGTGATATGAGAGTAATGGGCAGTAACTTCAAAGAAGAGCTAGAATTTTACATAAAATAGATCTGCATCGATTCTTAGAAACCTATGATCATTCATCAAATAAAATAATATTTCATACTATAAACTGATGTGAATTTTTGGTGTGGCCTCAAGTATTAAGATATGAAGTCTGTGCTTTTGTTTCATCGTCACTGTTATGTACTCCCAACTGTTAAGTCTCACAAATCGCAATAGATCTTCATAAGTCCCTAAATGACCCACCTCCTTAAATGAGGCAAGATTTCCCACACCAAACCGCTCGCAATTTTACACAGTAAACTAGTAAAGTGCCCTACACCAAAAAATCCCTTACACTGTAGTCACAGAAAGAAAGGAATTATATAGTCTAGTCCCATCTGTGGACTTTGTGCCATGTGTCAGCAGCTCCTGAATGGTCATCCAGTTGTCAAATATCCTCTTGTTCCTCCTTTTCATCATCTTTTTACGGCTCAGCTGGATGATATCAGGCTCCTTCTTGTCGTTCATTGCTCCTGTTTGTCCATTGTTCTCTAAGTGGCACTGCTTCATGAGTTCCCGTCTTTCCTTGGCTTGTGCCACATGCTGTTTGCGCTCTTCCTTTTTCCAGTATCGACCCAGCTTTAGTTCACTTGCTGCATCATCATCTGTAGTTGCGCTGCAGCGTTCTTCTCGAATGCGTAAAGCACGCTCCTTCAGCAGCTGGTCCCTGATGGGCCTTTTGGTAATGTACCTTGTTCCATCGCTACGGACCTTTACCTTCCACCCCATCTTGGGCCTGGCATTAGTGGGAGTGGTTTCTGGGTTCTTGCACAGGCTGGCTAAGCTGACTTGACTCTGGACGTACTCTACAGATGACTTCTGCTGGATAAGTTGCATGTAGCTTTGGTAATGTTGTGCATGGGCTGGGATATAGGTATTCCTGTATGTGGAATGATGTAAGGAACTCAAAAGACTCTTCCTTGGGTTCCTTTTCTTACTCTCCTTTCTTTTCCCCTGATTTGTGACCTCTGGATCTCCAGGTAGACTCTTGGTGGGGCTGATCTCCTGAATAGGTGAGAGGTGATGTTTGGAGCATGCTGTTGTTGAGTTGCGTCTATGCATGGGAGAAACTTTACTCTTGTCTCCAGGAACCA
The DNA here is from genome assembly GCA_037194245.1 of Opsariichthys bidens. Taxonomy (NCBI): domain Eukaryota; kingdom Metazoa; phylum Chordata; class Actinopteri; order Cypriniformes; family Xenocyprididae; genus Opsariichthys; species Opsariichthys bidens. The sequence goes on along the minus strand of CM074285.1, from coordinate 10,756,140 downwards.
TCCTTTGGTAGTCAGGTGAATCTGACTCCAGAGCAGGATGTAAGCTCCAACAGCTCTCTCCAGTGTTGTAAGCGCTAGTAGAGCCTTCGTTGTCCACCTGGTTATTAATGAGGTCCTGATGGACTTCATTAATTTGCTCAGTTAAGTGCTTGGTGCAGCAATTTTTGACTTGCTGATCATCACCTTCAGTCTGAAGCCTGTGTGCTCGTATGATATTCAGGCACTCCAGCTCAATATTCAGTAACTCCTCATTAAGCATCTGAATCTCCTGATCATCACAGTCTACGCAAACCTTCTTTCCATATAGTGTGTCATCATGCTCCAGAAAGCCCTGAAGACCATTACCATTGACCAGGCATTTCAGTTCAAGCTGTTTCTGGAAACGTTCACATGCCGTGCCAGGTATGCAAAGGAAGTTTCCACTGTCTCCATTGTCAACTGAAAGGAAGGAGTCATTGCTTAAGTGCATGTCCCCACTTTCAAAAGTGCCTTGACTATACTTCTTGTGGTTTTCTGGGAGTGTGTCACAAAGGGAATTCTGGTCATCTCCCAAGATGTCCTGCTCTGAGCTTTCATCATTACGAGTACTTTCATCAGTGCGGCCAACGCCACTGTCTTTCTCGTGATGGTTGGACGGTAAGGTTGCTGTATCTGTAGTGCCTCCATCTTCTTCATGTGTGCTCTGTTAAAGTGAGAGGGAAGACGTTTTAATGGCTTTCAAATCACTTGTAGTGATGTTAGCACCTTTTTTGGAAGCAAATTATTGTTGACTTGACCCTCATTAACATATCTGTTGCAACATAAATGCAGTGAACCCCCTGACCTTGTTATGCCGTTGCTCCAGCATGTTCATGTGCAAGTCATCTGCCAAGTTGTTTCTATCCTCTTCCAACCAGCCAACATCCTGTAACCCAAATCAAAATGCAATGTCATTCTTTTTCTTGAATCAGAGGTCTCCAAACCTGCTCCTGGAGGGCCACTGTCTTGCAGAGTTTAGCTCCAACTTGCCTCAGAAACCTGGCTGAAAGTTCCTAATATGCCTAGCAAGACCTTGATTGCCTGGTTCAGTGTGTTTAATTGGGGTTGGAGCTAAATTCGCCAATCCTGCTCCTGTAGGACCACCTTTATGCAAAGTTTGCATCCAACCCAACTTAAAAACATACCTGAACCAATTGGACCTAACCTCTAGAGCAAGGGTCTCCAAACCTGCTCCTGGAGGGCCACTGTCCTGTAGATTTAGCTCCAACTTACCTCAAAACACCTGACTGGAAGTTCCTAAGCAAGACCTTGATTGGCTGGTTCAGGTGTGTTTAATTGGGGTTGAACTTTGCAGGACAGTGTCACTCCAGGAGCAGGATTGGACACCCCTGCTCTAGAGTTTTGGTTCAGGTTTATTTAAATTGGATAGGAGCTAAACTTTGTAGAAAGGTGGTCCTATATGAACAGGATTGAAAACCCCTGGCATGAGTCAAATTAAATTTACCAAAACTATCATCTGCGAGTTCACAGAACAGTTAGCAGACCTGACTTTCTGGTCGAGCCACTAGGAGGGTCACATTCTTGCTCTCCACCTGGGTCAGAAGTGTCACTGCCTCCTCATGGCTCTGGATGTCCACTCCATTGATCTTCAACATGTGATAAGTAAAATAAATTTTGTTTTAGTCAAAATATTCCAAAAAACAAACAAATCTATGGAATGAATTCTACCTGGATAATCTGGTCTCCTTCCTGGACTCTGCCATCCTTTGCTGCAATTCCTTCAGGATCAATCTAAGCATGGTAAGAGTATTTAGCCTTAACATTTATGAATACATAATCTACAATGAGCAAGTCTGGTAAATATATGCTGTATACTAAATCAGAGGGGTAATTTGACGTTTATGCAAAAATTGCCTGATCAGTTAGTGTACGGAGAAATTCCTATTTAAGAACGCTACCTCACGAACATAAATGGCAGTCGTCTCATCGACAGTCTTGTAACATAACATCAGGCCAAGCTTATCCTGAGTAGATTTCCTCTGCAGATCCACCTCCTATTAAAACAGATAATTGATTTTGATGACAAAGATTTGGCATTTTATTAGAGTTTTATTAGAGTTCACTGCAGATAATGATTCATTTGCTTAAATCCATATGCAATTATAGAGGTCTTGGGGAAAATATTAGAAAGTATATGAAATCAAAATTAAAATGACCTCAGGAGAGGGAGAGTAAACATGATTTAGACATGCGTCACTCAGTAGAGTGAGTGAATACAGGATATGCCAACGCAATACCTCATATTCCAGTCCTCTACTCTCAGTCTCTTTCTGTGTGCCATCATGGAAGTCTGTGGGGTAAGGGGAGTCACATCTTGCCATTTGACACCTTCAGTATAAGGAAAAATTAACATTAACTGAAGCCTCGTTCACAGCAAATTTGATCTTAATATGAAAATTGCTCTCATGTTTCACAGCTATGATAAAGCTGGTCAAAGAAAGGCTTGACAAACGCTGACTAGCACTTACTGTGAGGGTGAATGGAAACTATCCAGCATAGCCATACACAGTGCTGCCGGAGGTGACGGTAACTTGGCTATAGTCTCTATATGTTTCAAATATTTCAGTGTAATGTTAGTCTGAGTACTGTTGTTCACTCCTTGGGCTGGTCCATGAGTCTTGTGCGCCGCTCTGCGCAGTACCACAACCTCAATCGGGTCTTTTGCAGTTTGGAAGGCCTCTACTGCTTGGTCATGGGTAGCGGCGGAAAGGCTCTTTCCATTTACCTACACACACAAAAAAAGGGAAGTTTAAATGAAAAAAGGTTATGGAATGTAGTTTTCGGAATAATAACGTATAGAACAGGATGCTGGCAGGTCATGAAAAAAGTCCACATTAACTTTTACTTCCAATAGAATTTTTTGGAACCTTATTAGTGTTACTGAAACTTCTTTTGTGGGTCAGTTTGTTTATATATGTGTAAATAAATTGAATAACCTTGGCCTGTGCCTTTTTGCTTTTGCTTCACCAGTGCTTATATTATAGTGTTCTACAAGCTGAAATGTACATAATGTAAATGAAATGCGCAATGAGCATTTAATTATATTTTGAATACACTTAAAATATCACTTTAAAAACTCTTATATTCTTATGCACAGCCCTTGTATGCATTGTCATTCCAATTTCACAGTATATACTGAACTTGAGTGCCATGTGTGGCTGTACATTAACCTTAAAACCAGACATGAGGACAAAATCCAAAAACCTGTCTGAACGAGGATTAAACATACCAAGAAAAGTAAAGCAAGTGGGACAGTTCAATCATGAGGTCTGTTTTATAAATGACTAATATTTTTTAAAATAATGCATACTATAAAGCCTCTGTATATAAAAAATGCTAAACAACCCTTGCAAAACAGTTTATTCAAGTGTGCTATTATATTTCTTTTAAACAAAAGATCAACAAAGTATACTTTCAGTCTAATTTTATGTACTTCTCAGAAATATACTTTACACAAGTATAATTAAGTATTCTAAGTGTACTTGGCAGGTAGTTGTGTTTACTCTTGAGTAGCCTATTAAATACTTTTTTTCCCACATAGTTTCACATACTGTGAGAGAATCTCTGGATCAAAACACAGGTGAAGAAGCAGAAACAAGCAATAGGAGCTTTACTTATGCACATGTAAAAACATTAAACAGCGTATAAATCAAAACTGCCTACGTTACTGAAATAAATGTTGACCCAGGAAGGGGTAACAACTGAAGCTTTGGGGTTGTTGATGGACTCGATCTACTCCATCAATGTTTTGATCATTGTTCTGAATCTGATCCGGAGGAGGTTTTCTTAGCTTTTTGTTCAAAATGTTGCTGTTTTTAAGTGAAACTTACCCACATTCAAGTGTTGATAAAAAAAGAATGTATGACGCTTTATTTTGATATATTGCATGTTCAGATATTTTAACACAATATTCTGGGGGGTCATGAAGTTTTGTGAAAATGATCAGAAATGCAGGCCCTGGCTGGAAACTTAAAAAAAAAAAAAAAAAGCTGTCAGGGAAAGATTTAAAGTTCAGTTAAAGGTATATTTCAAGTATAAAAATTAATACTCTAATAAGAGCATAGTAGTATACTTAAAGTGCAAAATAATATATAAATTGTGAACTATAAGTATAATGTTAAGTTCAATTAAAGAAAACCTACAAATATACATGCAGTGTAAACTTACTAAACATTCATAAACTAAAAAAATTATTAGTATAAGAGCACTTGAAGTAAAGTTGCAGTACAAACAAAAACAAGCTTGTAAACTAGTTTTGTATTCAAAGTTTACTAATGTTACACTTAAAGGTATACTTAAAAGTGTACTTTTATACACTAAAAAGTGGAACAATTTAGTTCCAAGTAGTACTGAAGTACACTTACAAGTATACATCTATTACACTGATCTAAGTAGTATAAAATAAACTTGAACTTAAGTATTAATGAAAGTGAAATATACTTATATACCAATACTTACTTTTTGTAAGGGCAGGAGTATGGTACAGAAAGACAAAGCAGTCTAATACTGTCCATTCAACTCCATTAATTTATTTAATCATTGTAAAAAAAAATAATTTTCGTTTCAACTCAAGAAAGCGTTTGTGTGGCCTGAAAATTTGAAAACTTGAAATTTGAAAACTTTGATATTTGAGTTGACCAAACTTTAAATTTTAAGGCAGCATGGAGACTTTTAAGCTGAAACATTTTTTATTATTATTATTATTATTATTATTATTATTATTATTAAATTAGCTGAATGGAAAAAGGAAAACATTTAGACACTATAAGACCCTGAAAGGTTGTTAGAGTTGCAAACAACCTGCAAGGCACAAGTTAATGATTTGGTGACCAAGAACGAAAGACTGAGGACAAATGTTGTCATATGAAACACTGACTTCTTGACCTAAAACAGTTCATTTGGCTAAACATTGCAAAGTTAATCCTGAACGTGCAAGGGCGATACACCGAGATCTTTATGTCCGGAAGCTCGGTTTTAACATTATCACACAGTTAGCGAGATTTCATTCATTGATTGAAGTCTAACGGGGTGTGTAAAAGCTTTTGAATCACACAAGGAAATGGCAATGTGCCAGATATCTAATGGGAGAGAACTTCATTTATCAAAGCGCTGTAAGATTCAAATCTCAAAGCTAATGTCCTCAGGGACCTCAGCTAAATCTGCTGTCTGTTCTGGAATCTAGCAGTGGCAATAACACACATGGGAACTTTGTCAGTGTGCCCATTCATGTGTGAGCTGACAAACTACTTTAAATTCACTCACTCACACTGTTTCTCTTATGCCTTTTGGCACACAGGCAGAAAATTCACTGAATATACTTTTTAATTCAACGAGACACCCTTTGCCTGACTATAACTATTTTTAAAGTTGCAGTAAAGCACATTCTGTATGTAGAGTTGCAGTGTGATTAACATTTTTTATTTTCTTTATTATTATTAATAGATTAATCAAACTCAAACTTTATTTCCAACGTTTTATTGAAAAGCATTGCATCATGTGTCTTGTCCAGTTTACAATCTTTAAATTGTGGGGCTATAACCAAAAAATGCAAATGTATGCAATACACTGTGTGCATAGAAAAATAGAAGCATAAAATGTTTATTTTTGTTATGAATTTCAATGAACTGCAACCCTTTAAAAATGTATAGATGGAAAAGCAGACATTATAGAAACGAAACTGCATACTGTTTAATATGCTTAATATTCAACAATAAAATGTGTTAATATTTCTATTTAACACCCTAGCTGGATTTATATATATATACATGTGTGTGTGTGTGTGTGTGTATGACAAGCTATAAAAAATGATTTGCGGGGTATTTTGAGCTGAAACTTCACAAACAATATAATAATTGTGTTACACTTTTAGAAAGTATAATGCATTAAAGCACGATGAACAACCAATTTCAAGGAATCTGCAAATATTATAATGCATTTCAACATTGGTCATAATTATTTATGAATAGATATAATGCATTATAATGTACATTATGAATTCCTTCATAATGCATTATACATAAAGGCTTTAAGTAAAGTGTTACTGTATTTTTTCCCTCGCTCTCGATCACAACTTTTGCTAAAGTGTAGCATAGTTCACACTTTCAGCCGTACAGGAGGTCAACTGGAGGTTAAGTTACAGTGGAAGCTAATTACACAGTGATTGTGGGAATGCTACTGATCTATAATAAACCAAGCCACATAAACACACAGTCTTTAAGTATTTTGACGGACCTCAAACGTTTCTCGTTCTTCTTCAGTAGAGTGTGACCCTCTCGTGACCCTGTCAAATGTACACAGTGTCCAAAACGCATTCCTTCCTTCAGCAAAATAACTTTTTTAGCATGCAAAACAACCCCAGAGGCAAACTCTCAAAGGCATTTGAAACGTAATTCAATTCAATTAAAATGAACGCACTAAAAATGAATGACAATTCCTAATCAATTTAAATTTAATCAGTCATCCAGTTAATGAACAATAAACGAACCAAAATGACACTGTGACAAGTCAACTACAACACAATATTGCTTCACTATTGTGTATTATCCTTTTACCTGATATGTGCCTTGTAGATGTTTGTAGTGCTCATCTGGGTGCTGTATAGTACAGAGACTGCACCCCATGGTGGAAACACATCAGCAAAGAGCACCTGATCATAAGAGAGTATCTACAGAGACTAAAGCTTACAGACACAACAACAGCAGCGTGAGTCTGTGTTTGTCTGTAAGCCACACACATGTGAGAGCTTGTTCCCTCCTCCCATTCAGTGCAGCCATCTCTCTCTCTCTCTCTCTCTCTCTCTCTCATTAAAGGAATGTGTTGTCTATATCCTCAACTATGTTGTTTTTATCATCATAAAAAATAATTCAACCCCGTAATCAACAATCCACCACATTACCAAAGATGATAATAACCACGTTCCTCAGGTATGGCGCAAAAGAGTCTGTTTTGTAATGTGCGGAAACAAGTCAAGAAAATGTTTTGTTGCAGCCCAATTAAAATCCCGCTTCTCCAATTACTGGCTCGAGCACGCCGATAGGAAAATTCTTGCAATAAAGTGAGCAGCTCCTGTTATGTCAGCGTTCTCAGCAGCGGTACAAGCACAACCGGAGGGTTTTGCTGTTTGTTGTTCCTCCAAAAGTACACAAATGCTCAGCCTGTGGGCTCCAGCCTGTGATGATGTAATGTGGCATGTCACAGACAGGGTAAAGGTTACTGAGGAACATGGTGTGTTCATTGAGTTCGAATATATTATTGCAGAAATGAACAGGACTTAAGGACTTAAATGGTTTCCTTTATCTTCACACATATATGAGTTCAAAACATCAGTGATTTCGGAACTCTAAAAAAAGAGTGTCTATTGATGTCTAACATGTAAAAAGCCCAGTAAGATATATTTATTTTTAAAGAAATTAATACTTTTATTAAGCAAGGGTGCATTTAAAGAGAGAGTTCACCCAAAAATGAAAATTCTGTCATCATTGACTCCCCTCAAACCTGTATAAATGTCTTTGTTCTGCTGTACACAAAGGAAGATACTTTGACTACTATGGTAGTCAATGGGGGGTGAGATCTTAAACTCTTAATTTTCTGCTTATTAATAGTTACTAAGGTATTTGATGTAGCGTTAAAGTTTAGGTATGGGGTAGGATTTAGGGATGTAGAATAGAGGGTATACACGTGACGTCGCCGGAGAGACAGCAGTTACGCCCACTGAGTGGCAAAAAGACAGCATTGGTTTTCAGAGTGAATGCTGCGAAAAACATTCAAAACGGGAAAGAACTTTGCGACTGACTGTACAAATAGACAAGAAATCTGATGTATATTTTTACAAACTGTCGAAAGCTACAGAAAAAAGAAGCAAATGGATCACGGCAATTGACCCTTTGCAAACAGTTTGATTGACAGGCGATCTGACCAATCATAACCCTGAATCCGCCATTTTGTCTGACAAAGTGGTCAGGGGAGTTAGTAGATTAACGTTGGCGAACTTGAAATATTGTGTGTACTCACGTCTTTCCGACCTTGAAACAACATTCCTTCTGATGTTCATTCGTGTTTATTTGATGCTATAAATGAACTAGTATGAAGAGATGATCGGTTCACGAGCCGCTTGAAGGAGCTACAGCGATCTCTCACAACACTTTAAAGAGACACTATACGCTATTTATTGTTTAAACTTCTTTAAAAAAATCTTAAATATGAAACTGCTTCATATGTCTGTCGATGTGTTGTCATTGTCCTCTTTTCTCCGCAATGTTTTTTTCACTGCGTGAGAACATGATGTGTGGCATGAGAGCGCATAGCAACAGTAACTAAAGGGGGCGGGTCTTGCGAAGGGTCAATTCACAGAATCAACTAGACTCCAGGCAGCAAAATGTGGATTTGCGGTTCATTCATTATGCCAATACGTTGAATTTTGGGGTAAAATCATACCATATATATTGTGTTTTTTATAAACTGCATTGACAGCTCTTATATTTTGCATAACTGGGTGTTTTTAAATAAACACTGTCAAAAACTACAAAAGTTTTAGGACTGGATGATATATATATATAACATTGATATAAGTGATCACCCAGTTTTAGACCTACCTATATTGTATTTATATAAAGCGTTCACAAGAAAATTTGCTTTATGTATTTCCCCGGCGTTGAAATCATACACATATAAATGTCTGGAAACATGATTACTGGCTGCATGTCAATATCAATAGATTACTGGATCTTTGGTAAGTTGTAAGGAACACTGTCGCGTCCAACCTTTTAGTTTAATTTGTGACATCAATACAAACCCTCTATATGGTCATGCAGAATAAGGCAATAAAATGTGCTTTATAAGTACTAATAAGCAGCCAATAAGCAAGCTAATAAGAAGCTTTAATTATTCATTAAAAGACCTGGCTCATTTGCATCAGACGTGGTTCACGCTTGTTTTTGAGTGCAGCCTGCAAGGACAAATCAGCACATAGACGTGTATATGAGACATTTTTTTTTTTTAATCATATTCAGATTGAAAACTCATATTATAATGGAGTTACAGTGACGATTCAGCAGCGGTTGGAGATTCACACTGAGTTCTGGTGCTCATGTGGATGATCTAACAAGGGATGTTTACTGATTCTGTCCCCCCTCATAATTTCTGTTCTCATCTCATTATTCTACTACTAAAAAAAGATGAAAATCTTAATTTACTTATGAAAATACCAAGTTCCTTTTCAGTCGGTCAGTTCTGACATACGTCTCTGTTCCCTCCTTCAGGGAACGAGGGTTGCATACGTAATGGAGACATTACACTTAGTGAAAGAGCAGAAAATTAATAGTATGACAAATGCTGTGTAATCTTGATGACTGCAGTCAGCCATGCAAACACATGACGACCAGACACATGGCGTTTGCAACATCCAGCCCCTTTCAGATCAGTGACTGCATACAGTATGTTTGATATGCATGTAAACACTGAGGAAGCACATAGTTAAAGGGTTGAAAGTCCCTTTACACTTATGTGTACTGATATCCAGATATCATTAAGCTGTTCCTCAGGGTCTCTATAAACCCCTCATATGATTCAGTGCTCCATCAGCCTAATGGAAATCTCTGCTCTAGGTTGTGTATCACTGAGCTGCAGTGTCTTCCGCAGCACATACATGCGACTTAAATCTAAAGTGTGGCATTTAACGTGCATTTTCCTCAACCAATGGAGTCAGTCATTATTTTTGCAATTACCTTTGCTAATGTAAATGGTGCAGAAATTAAACATTCCACTTATAATTTAGTTGCAGGAACCTCCAGTGTGGAATCAATATAAAACATTCGTCATGAAATTCACAGCACTGGCTCGTAATTGAACCGATTCGTTACAGAAATAGAGAGCTTTTTCTGTTATGTGCTTTGTATAGATTTATAATGTCTTTGCACAGCTGTGTCTGAGCTTTAGTGTGGTCACATATCTTCTATTTCTGCCTGTAAACTGAGGAGAGATGATTCAGTTTGTGGAAGAACAAAGTGTCAGGACTGAGTCACCTTTCGTGACTGTGCTGAGAACAGCTCTGTCTCTTTTGGACATCTTAGGAAAACCATGACTCACACACTGACTGTCAGATAAACTGTTCTGCTCTGCTTTGTTCTATTCTAAACCATCTGGATGTTTATATGAAAGTGTACAAAAGCCTGTTCTATTCTATTCAAATTTGGAGTTAAAAAGTTCAAAATGCTTTATGCTTTTAAATTTGGTTATCAGCAATTTTCAGCATCATTATTCCAGTGTCACATGATTCTTCAGAAATCCTTCTATTATACTGATTCCGTCACAGTTATCTGGACACATTTATCTTTAGTTTCACTTTCATGGACTTTCAGTTTGATCTGACAGATCAACGGACCCAAAAATATGGATTATGCTGCACAATTTTGCATTATTGCTCCTGCAAGCCTCCTTCATTGGACAATTCACAGATCCTGAAGTCGCTGTTCTGGATCAGGGCTAATTACCATCACCTTAGACCTCCCAGACAGACCTCTGGACTTAACAGGAGGGACGCTGTCTGGTGTCTGGAGAGAGTTTATCCCTAGTCCAGAACACAGCCAGAACCAAAGCCTGTAGCACCACCATCAACCATGGAGGAATCGTGCGAGCCCCCCACAAATGGAGAGCTACCACCTGCCGTGATGCGTCAGCCAGTGCCTGAACATAAAAGGTCACCGCGGATCCTCGCCCCGGAAGAAGAGCCCCCCAAAGTGAGTCTGACCAGGGGTGTTTGACCAGTCCACAACATCTTTGCCCAAGGGTATTTGAGGAATTTGAGACTGAGAACTGGCTCATTGACTTCACCACGGAGGTATCGTCTCCCACATATCCCACCCTATTTCGGATTTTTCATCACTGTCCCAAGACACTATGGACTGTTTGAACTTTTTATCTGTTCCTTCTGAACCTTCATTGTTGTTTTTAGAAAGCACAAACACCTGCATGGACAATGCTGTGTTACCTTTGACCCTGTCAAGCCTTCAGCCCTGGCTCTACTAGGGGTTGTCAGCCCTTCACCATCTCCTGCGATGACAAGGACTCACGTTGAGCCTCAGGTCCTACAACACCCCTTAGAGCCTGAGCGGATAGATCCAGTGGCTACGCCTCCACCCTCAGATCGTCTCACTCCGTCTCAGTCCGTCGACCTGCTGGCTCAACCTTGTCTCCACCCACCTTTGGCCCCACCAGACACACCGGGTTCCTTCGTTCCACCAGCTCCCCCTTGGTCAGTCATCACTACCCCTTTGCCACGGACTTGCAGACCCTTTGCTACGCTCTGTTCCTCCATCCCTACAGCTGCGGTGGGCTCCCCATTCCCTTCAGGTTTGCCTCGATCCTCCATCACACTGACATCTCCTCAGTCCTCAGTTAGGCTGGCTCCTCCTTAGACGATCGTCACCGCGGCATCGCCCAGGCCTCCTGTTCCAGCAATGTCGCTCTTCTCCATTGGCTCTCCTTCTGCGCCCTAGGATCCATTGGCTTCGCCTCCATCGGTCGTACCCCAGTTGATGCATTCTCCACACCACCTTGGCTCCTCCCTCCCTCAACTCCACCATGTGCTGTAGTCTCTGGGCTCTGGGTCTGTGCCGTCAGACACGCTTCATCGCCACCGGGGTCTCATCGACCGTATTGCACCATCCCCTCATCATTCTTCCCTGTGTCATTGCCTCGGCCACCTCCAAAGCCCTCTCCATCACTATCTCACTTCTGTTACTACGACGCAAGGTTTGCGCCTACTGGGAGCTTTCTGGGGTTCTGTCCCAGTTATCTGGACTCATTAATCTTTAGTTTCACTTTCATGGACTTTCAGTTTGTTTTCATCAGTCACATGTGTTGCTTTGTCTTTGTTTCCCGCCACTCATCAGTTCCCTTGGACATCACAGCTGTTCATCATTTTAGTTCGTTATCTCTGTGTATTTAGTTCCTCTGTGTTGTCGGTTGATGTTTGTGTACATTTAGTGTTTATGTTACATTTATGCTCCCATGCACTCTGTTAGTCCTGCTTGCCTTCTTGTAAATAAAACCCTGTATATATTTGACAACCTCCTCTTCAGTCTGTCATCCTTCATCTTCATCTTGTGACAGATTTGATGAAATATTTCTTATTATTATCAGCGTTGAAAAAAATATTTTTTTTGGAAACAGTGATTCCTTTTTTCCCTTTCAGAATTTTTTGGATGAATTTAAAGTTTTAGAAAGTTAATCAAAATAGAAATCTTTTGTAACATTATTCGTTTGTACTGTCAATTAAAATTTGATGAAAATCCTCTGTGAATTATTTCTTTCTTTCAAAATTTAAAATAAAAAATCTGATACTGTATCTGTGCATCAAAGGAATTTTAGATCAATTCATTATCAAAGTTTGACTAATGAACTATTTAAGTTGTGCAAGTTATTTTGGTTTTTATAATTCATAAATGCCAAACAATATATAACTCAAAGCTGTGCAATAGTCACTAACAGTAGCCCATGGCGCAAGCAACACCAATGTCGTGGGTTTCACTCCCAAGGAAAGGATATACCAATAAATATACAACTTGAATGTGTAAATATATGTAACATTATGTAACCAGTTTTACCTTTTTACTCTAAACTGTGTCATTGTAACACTTGTGCTCTCATGGTTTATTTCATCCTAATGAATCATGATTCAAACAGTGACTTTTCTTTCTTGCAGAGGAGCCACACTCTCCACAATCACTTTCTTCCTCACCACCATAAGATACTCTCTCGTCACATCAACACAATTATCATAATTACACAGTCGCACTACACTCACTCAGGATTTCCACAGAAGACAAGCCAGTAAACCTGTTTTTAACATCTTGACATGAAAGCACTTGCCACACCGACACCTTGTGCAATTTTAGGACAACTTGTACAAAAACAACCACAAAGAAACCCATCAAGCTTCTGGGGTCAGGACTCGAGCTGCTTTTAAATGCGGTATGCTACATAGATGCCTTGCAAAATTAAGCATGAATATTTATGGAAATGGAACATTGAGCTTATGAAATAATAAAAAACAACAACTGTTCAAACGCTGACAGCTAGCCCTTAGAAAAAACCCAACAGATGCCAAAACAAACTGAGGTGTTATAACATTCTGCTCTTTGTATTTGTCTGTCTGGTTTATCATTTCAAATACTAATTCTGCTTCTGTTAAAGGGAAATATTATCTTGAGCAAATGAAAATCAGCATTTTGTGAAAGAAAGAAAGAAAAATAATATGTCACCTCACTGAATATTTTACGTTAAAGGGATAGTTCAAAATGGTTGTTTTTGGGTGAACAATCACTTTAAGATTCGGTCCAAATTATTTAAAATTTTATATTCAGGCATCACATTATACGTAGAAGTGGAATGTGCAAAACTCCAAATACATACATATACATACAAATCACAGCAGCTGAAATGAGCACTAGACATTCCTGCTGAAATGAGCACTAGAGGCAGTAAAACACCAATAACTCGTATTCCTTTATACCTTAATTGTCATAACAGAGGGAGATTTTCGGTTAATGAAGACTTATTTTCATGCAGTTGCTTGTACGATGACCTCAAAAGACTTTTACTATAGTTGATATTTTGTTAACTAATACATTTTGACATTTGCATCTCATAACCAGCTCCATATGTATGGCTTTCCTGGTATAGTAAACTTGCTCTGAAGGTGCTGTACTTGTACCTGGTACAGCACTGCATATGAGTTCCATGAAAGACGAGTCATGATGAAAAAGCTCAAAGACTTGTAGAAGCAAGCTAAAATGGCATGGCTATCTCATATTTGTTTTTGTTTACAGTATCAGTATGTTTAGGGTTTAGTGAACGTTACTCACGTTCAACATTTCAGAAAAAACTTAACACGCTCTTAGCACTACTCACAGGGCATTTCACTTTGAAACTGTGGAGAAACAAAATATCATTTTGTGATGTTTTTCCAAAGAGCCAGTGTTGTGTTTATAAGGATTTGTTTAGATAAGACACATGATACAGGGTTTAAAGGGGACCTATAATGCCCCTTTTACAACATGTAATAAGTCTCTGGTGTCCCCAGAATGTGTCTGTGAAGTTTCAGCTCAAAATACAACCCAGTTAATTTATCATAGCTTGTCAAATTTGCCCCTATTTGGGTGTGAGCAAAAACATGCCGTTTTCATGTGTCCCTTTAAATGCAAATGAGCTGCTGCTCCCTGCCCGCTTTCCAGAAGAAGGCGGAGCTTTAACAGCTCGCGCTTCAGTTGCTCAACAACAACAAAGCTGGAAAATCTCATTCAGCTCATCGACTAGCAAGTGCTGTCATGTTAATCTTTTGTGTAAATCCAGCGTTAAATTCACCCTCGCTTGTGAAGCAGTCCGGCGTAAAATTACGATGGGGCAACAACACTCTACAACAACAATTCTTCCTCTTCTCTAGAACGGCCTAACATGGCCTCGCCCCCTCTGTTGCATGTTCCCGGTGGCAGGGTTTAAGTAAATTCAATTTTAGGGCTAGTGATGTCACCCACCCGGGAAGAATCTCCTTGTTGTTCCTACCAGCCATTTGTTGTAATCCTTAAAAAAGGGATTTCTGTAAAAGAAAATATCTCCCTTTCCAATGAACTTTGAGCATCATAATTTTGCAGATGTTGTTTATGCTCAAACAGCAACATTACACACTAACAAGTTAAACAAGTGGAATCATAATCAAGGACCCCCTTAATAACTAAAGCTGTAGTGTTGTGAGAAATGATCATTTTTTTAGTGTTTAATTTCTGTAGTGTTTCTTACCTCCAATACTACAGTTAGATCCATCTGAAAAACAGTCATGTTTATTTCATTTGCTTCTTTATTCTCTTTATTACTATTTTTATTTTTTTATTTTTGCTGTTGTAAATTTAGTACAAAGATTCAAATAAAGCTTTCTTGTACTTGGCATAAGATATTACAAAATAATCTAAACTGAATATCTAAAAAATATCTGAATGTCAGTTTTCCATGTGGTATCGAAAACGGTATCGAATATCAATATTTTTTTCAGGTATCGTATCGAAGTAATAAATTTCAGTATAGTGCTAACACTATAATGCAGGACACCTGAATCTACGAAAAGATCTTTGAAGTCACAACGATGTGAAATTACAAGGCCTCTTGTGATTGAACTCATGAACTGTCTTGAACGAAGGATCAGGCTCTGTGTAAACAACCTGCTGTCCAACTGCTGTTTGCGGCTCAGGAGATGCCCATTGCTTTTGATTTGACCTTTGTCATGTTTGATGACAGACCAAAACAGTCATACCGGTTTGGAACAACATAATGGATAGTAAATGATGAATTTTCACTCCTTTAATGTAATACTGAATGTACATCTAACACCGCTAGAGTGTGCATTATGCTCTAGTCATCATTTGTTGAATTCAGATAATGCTGTTGTGAAACAGGTCTGGTCTGTTTCTTCATATAAGATGACTTTACAAGCTGTAAGAAGGAAAAGAGGTGCTGCATGTTTTTATTAAGCAATGAAAACATGGCTTTATTACTAGAAATGACTTACAGTGAAGCACTGTAATGGTTAGCTTTGCAAAGAAGGTACTTCCTCTCAGGTTTCCCAAGTCCACGGTTTTCAGGCAGGATTGTGCTAATTTTAAACTGTTCCCACAAGTTGACTCCCCCACCCTGAAATGCTTGTATTGAAACCTTTTGTATCCTATCAATGATAAAACTGTGCCAGATGTTAAGTTTTGCTATGGAGGGCCACTAATGGAGCCTTTCAGCGGTGTTAATGATCACTACAATATAATGGTTTTCCATTTGCATAACAGTGAATGAAAAATATGTATTTCAGGTATGGGATTCCATTTAGAAATGGAATATTTTGACTTTTGATATTTAGGATGGGCAACTTTTGGGCTATTTTTGATTGGCCACTGGGCTAGTTTTGTTGCACGGACCTGGCAACCCTGCTTCTTTTGAGACTAATCGCGTTTTCAAGTTTTAAAATGGGCTGAAAGGGACAATGGGAATAAACTATTGTACAAAAGAGCTGTTCAGCCTCCTTTCCACAAGAGAACAAAGGATGCCAAAGAAAAGCAGACCTGAACTTAAGACCAGAGTCACATTTCACAGAAGGTAAATGCAGAGAAAATCCTGTAAATGGATGATCTATACAGGGGTCATTCATACCTCTATTTTAGGATGAACTCCAACTGTGTGTTACCATTCATCTCTTGTTCCAGACTAGGATCAGCTGAAATTATTTATTTATTCATTCAAATTTTATATTCTATAGTTCTATCTTAGTTCATAGTGCTATCCATCGTTCCATCATCCAATATATAATTTCTTGAAATATCCCATATGTTACATGTTTATGGGTGATTCAGGTTAAAAAAGGAACTGAAATAAAATAATGCATATTTGAAGCATTGTATTCTGTTTGCTATTTGAGTTCAAAATCACGAATTTCAAAGGAATTCTCTGTTGATTTCAGAATGGCGCTGAACCCTGATTCCATAATGTTTGAGCAATCAGTGACACCTAACACTTGGATTGTTGTATCCTTGGCAACGTCATTTATAAAGCAAAGACAAAAAATG
Source organism: Opsariichthys bidens (assembly GCA_037194245.1). Taxonomy (NCBI): domain Eukaryota; kingdom Metazoa; phylum Chordata; class Actinopteri; order Cypriniformes; family Xenocyprididae; genus Opsariichthys; species Opsariichthys bidens. Next base: position 10,739,503 of record CM074285.1, on the reverse strand, counting down.
ACTTAAAATAGGATTATATGATTAAAGTAATGCCTTAATGTAACTATTTGAGAAGTCCAACCAGAAGCAATGAAAGCATGTGACATTGAACTCATTCAATGCAAATTAATGGCTGGCTGCCCACTAAAGTATGATGCTTTTATTCAAAACCTCTCTGAGAGGCACAAACTGTAAAATCTGTGCAGCACAAGAGCACGGTAGCTTCTCTGTGCCAAATTTTTCAAAGTGAGCTTGCCAAGCCTACAGTTCTGGCCCAATAATAGCACGTCTTAAAAAACCATCATACCACCAAGTTTTTTAGTATCTCAAAAGTATTTTATACACATACAGAACAAATTGTTTCTCAAAATATTGGGTTAAGACATTTTAATAATATGCAACTATTCCCATTTGTATGTATGTGCTTTGATTTTCTTTTGTCATTCATTGCTAATATCTTCGGCGTCTGCCAACTTTCATTACTGATGTTGTTGTTACTGATATATAAAAAACATTAAAATTACTGTTGTTTTCCAGTTTAACACGGTTTTACTGCAATAACTAGGAATGATGTCATTTTTGACAGAAATTATGGTTACCATCGTAAATTTGTGAAGGCAGTATATTTTAGTTTAATTAATTTCAGTTAAATTACTGTTTGTGTTTAATCAGTTCCAACATAGACTTTTATCTTCATAGCCATGATTTCTGAGTATATTTGTGAACATGTGCAAATGTTTAATTTTAATTCAAATGTCATTTTGTTCAGTCTGTGAAAGGATTACAGATTTTTTAGGAAGTAACTGCAATTGCTCTGGACATACAGAGCAAATAATTGAACCTATATAGTAATTATTACATGGTTAAGTAATTGCGGGTCTTAAATGAACACAAAAGGCCCAAGAAACTCTAATGTAGAGAATTCACTCTGGGATTAAATGGGATGCCACTCCTAAAAGTTTGCTTGTACATGTGGCCGGTGACACATAACATTTACATCAGATTATCTCTTACACATGACAGCACAAAACAACACATGCATAATGTGATGATGAATTACCAGAGGAATGTTTATAAATCTGCTTGGAAGACATTAGATCATGTGAATGCTGATGGTAAAACTCATCTTCCTGGTTTTGTTCATAGTTGTTTTGAGATTATCACAAAACATTAATCATCTTATGTCAATTCTGATCTTCATTCCATCTGAATATTTTATGAAGTAGGTAAACAGCCAATACACTTCTGGTCTTAAGAGTTTATGAACAACAATGCTTCACATGACTGTGATCTGTTCTAAATGTCAGGTGTGGTGAGATCTCCACTTGGATGCAGTGAGCTTATGTTTCAGTAAAAATGCCTGCCGCCATTACACCACACCTAAAAACATCATTCTACTTTCACTTAGATTTGAATGTTTCCTATGCAGATATTAGAACGCTAAAATCATAAAATATTAGCATCAAATTTCCTTGAGAAAAGTGCACTGATTACAATCAAAGGACTGTGAAAATATTACAATCTTAAATAGAATATAAATTATATTTTAAAACTGAATTCGAGACCCTTCCATTCAGTTTCATTCATTTGTACGCAAGGCACCAACAAAATGTACCTTTTAAAAACACTTTTACCATGTTTGTGTATGGTTAATTAAGCTGTGAAGTAAAAGTCAAGTCCCAAAATTCAGACTCTAAACTTCTTGTGTTTGATCACAGTCTAAATGCTTAAATTCGGCATAAAATGGAAGTTGCCTTTTCTTCTCAATTATGTTCTTTCACACTGGGCAGTTAAAGGAACTTTGGTATAGGAACTAGCCACCTGGGCGGTTCCCGAGAACTAAACGTTGACCTGACCAGACAGTATATGGAAGTATATTATAACAAATTTTTACATTGTTATTATACATTTATATTTCAAATAAATGCTTTTGAACTTTCTATCAAAGAATCCTAACAAAAATATTATGTTTTCCAAAAAATAAAAATAACAAGAAATAATATTCAGCATATGAGAATGATTTCTGGAGGATCATGTGACACTGAAGACTAAAGTAATGATTGTGAAAATTCAGCTTTGACATCTCAGGAATAAATAACATTATAAAATATATTCAAATAGAATTAGTAATTTTAAATTGTAATAATATTTCACAATATTACTGTTTTAAATAAATGCACCCTTGGTGAGCATAAGAGACTTCTCTCAAAAACATTTAAAATCTTAGCTTAGTTCTTAGTTCTTTAGTTCGCCAGTTAGTTCTTCAATAGACTCATTAAATGCTGTCATTTGAAGTATTTCACTAGAAGAGCTGTAACATTCAGTTTATATTTATCTCTTATATGTTGATACCTGTTTACATCAACAAAAGTTTAAACATTTTTAAAAGTGCTTGGTTTTTCTGTTACATATAAATGAATCATACTTCAATATGAGTAAAATAGACAACAATTAATTATGTTATAATACTGAATATATATATATATATATATATATATATATAGGAATATATATATGGAATCTAAAACAAAAATCCAGAAAATCACATTGTATGATTTTTAAACAATTAATTTGCATTTTATTGCATGACATAACTACTTGATCACCGACCAACCAGTAAGAATTCCGGCTCTCACAGACCTGCTAGTTTTTCTTTAAGAAGCCCTCCTGTTCTCCACTCATTACCTGTATTAACTGCACCTGTTTGAACTTGTTAACTATAAAAAAAGACACCTGTCCACACACTCAATCAAACAGACTCCAACCTCTCCACAATGGCCAAGACCAGAGAGCTGTGTGAGGACATCAGGGATACAATTGTTGACCTGCACAAGGCTGGGATGGGCTACAGGACAATAGGCAAGTAGCTTGGTGAGAAGGTAACTGTTGTAGAGGTTCAAGATGACGGTCAATCTCCCTCGGTCTTGGGCACCATGCAAGATTTCACCTCGTGGGGCATCAATGATCATGAGGAAGGTGAAGGATCAGCCCAAAACTACACGGCAGGACCTGGTCCATGACTTCAAGAGAGCTGGGACCACAGTCTCAAAGAAAACCATTAGTAACACACTACGCCGTCATGGATTTAAATCCTGCAACGCAAGCAAGGTCCCCTGCTCAAGCCAGCGCATGTCCAGGCCCTTCTGAAGTTTGCCAATGACCATCTGGATGATCCAGAGGAGGAATGGGAGGAGCTCATGTGGTCTGATGAGACAAAAATAGAGCTTTTTGGTCTAAACTCCATTCGCTGTGTTTGGAGGAAGAAGAAGGATGAGTACAACCCCAAGAACACCATCCCAACCGTGAAGCATGGAGGTGGAAACATCATTCTTTGGGGATGCTTTTCTGCAAAGGGGACAGGATGACTGCACCGTATTGAGGGGAGGATGGATGGGGTCATGTCTCGCGAGATCTTGGCCAACAACCGCCTTCCCTCAGTAAGAGCATTGAAGATGGGTCGTGGCTGGGTCTTCCAGCATGACAATGACCCAAAACACACAGCCAGGGCAACTAAGGAGTGACTCCGTAAGAGGAATCTCAAGGTCCTGGAGTGGCCTAGCCAGTCTCCAGACCTGAACCCAATAGAAAATCTTTGGAGGGAACTGAAAGTCCGTATTGCCCAGCGACAGCCCCGAAACCTGAAGGATCTGTAGAAGGTCTGTATGGAGGAGTGGGCCAAAATCCCTGCTGTAGGTCAAAAACTACAGGAAACGTAGGATCTCTGTAATTGCAAACAAAGGTTTCTGTACCAAATATTAAGTTCTGCTTTACTGATGTATCAAGTACTTATGTCATGCAATAAAATGCAAATTAATTACTTAAAAATCATACAATGTGATTTTCTGGATTTTTGTTTTAGGTTCCATCACTCACAGTTGAAGAGTACCTGTGATAAAAATTACAGACTTCTACATGCTTTATAAGTGGGCAAACCTGCAAAATCGGCTGTGTATCAAATACTTTTTCTCCCCACTGTATATATATATATATATATATATATATATATATATATATATATATATATATATATATATATATATATATATATATACATAATATATAATTTATATAATATAATATATATACTGCAACTGCATTATGTAACATACAGAAGCACAGCTTTCAGTTCTAAGGCCCAACACAGTTTGCGTTACCTTCATTCACTGCAGCTTCCGTTCGGCTCAATGACCATTGTCAGAGCCCTGTTTCCTCATTCCTCTAATCTTTCCACGATCCTTTTTGATGTTTTTCCCTGTATCTTTAATCTAATTCACCACGTGTTGTGATTATTCTAAGCAGCAATTGGAGATTTAAAGTCGAGAAAGGCGGTGACAGGATTTAACTCGCATAAACACGGCACACCAAGATCAAAGAATTCTGTCTCAGCACTGTTTCTCAAATGAATAGAGAGAAATCGTTATAGACCTTAAAATAAAGCACAGTGGTCATAAACGAGCATTAGACAATCCCATAACAAGGATATATCCTTGTCTCTGTAATAAGGATAATGATAGTGAGTTTTTGGATCATGAGTTTTCTGACAAGGAGTGATTTTCTTGAGAATCTCTTTCACATTTTAGGGTCTGTCAAGTTCAAAGACACCCTTCATTAAAAAAGATCAAATATCAAGTTCTAGAAAGAATTTACCTCCAAACATATTTCCAATTTCTTCCAAACCCCATCAGATCCAGATCGCCTCCGTCTAACCTACATTTCCTGTAGGATGCAACAGACCCCCTAACGTGAGATGCGACTTCAAAGCACCTTTTATAAACACTGAAGGCTAAAATATCACTGCTGTCCTGCTGACACTGACCTCCCAAGCTGGTGGTCTTAACCTCTGAATTGGCTCACCGCAATAGTTTTCACCACACACCGGTGCACTTAATGAAAGTATCAGTGGAGGAATGCTTTCGTAACCCCACAACCTCAGGGAGGAATAAAACTTGCTTGTGCGTATTAACTCGGGAGAAAAACATTCCAACAGTTTGTTTGTCCAGATATACAGGATGTCCCAAACATGTTTACAGTACATGAGTCACCTGGGTATGACTTTTAGCATATGCAGAAAAGCCTTAAAGTAATCCATTCACAAACACATCTAAATGTCATTGCAGCATGCAGATTTTCCTGCTTTACCACATCTAAAAACAAACAAACAAACATTTGCTAAGGGCTCAACAAAAAAAGATTAGATCAGCGCAACATTTTTGGAAAATACATGTATTTTTATACTTTACAAATGTAAACATTTGGTTTTCAAAGAAATTTTCTGTGACAGTTTGAGAATTCTGCTTGTCAATTTTTTAAAATTCTTAAAAAAGTTTTTGTCTGGAATAATGAGTTAAAAATTACAAAACAAACAGTAATGTTTTACCATGTATGCCATCATTTTCAGTCAAAAATAATTTGTATTTTTATATATTTATTTAGTAGGATTGATTTAGTAGGATTGTCAACATTAACGCATGCGATTAATTCAAAATTCTTAACGTTTTAAAATAATTTAACTCAAATAACACAAATAAATCAATGATACATGAGAAATTGCGTCATTAATGTCCCAGATAGCACAGGTACATCTCTAAGATGTCTGCTAAAGAGCGCTTCATCAGGAAAACATCTGTTGTGTTCAAACATCTGATAAACGTCTCAGGAAAAGCAGTTTTACATACATTCTAAATCATAAACATCTTATGTTTTCATTTAGATGTTTTCTGAATGTCTATTTAACGTTGTCAGGTAACATCTAAGTGTGCGTTCACACTTGAAGTTCGGTTGGTTTGGTTCGTTTGGTCCGGACCAAAAAACAAAAACAAAACATATAGTCCTAGTCCGCTTAGCGTTCACACTGGCATTTTTAACAGCGAACCTTAAGTTACCGAACCAAAGGCATAGAGATACGGTCACAACCTGATTGGCCGGCTTTTATGATGGATATTTCGCGACGGAGCTTGCATACCGAACATTGAAAACAATGCTGTGTGCTGGGTTAAACACAATCATTTTATGCATGTATAAATGCTTTATTTTTACCAGCTGAGAACTCACGAAGAGCTTATAAAATGTTCAAAACATTCAAAACAGCACCAGGATTTCCTCTTTTGTATGCAGAAACAAATATTGATGAGGCCCTTCACCTCCTCGTTGCTCCACGTTTGCCCTCCACTCATTTTGGATACACCGATCTTCCCGCGTCGTCAAATCAGCTGACTTGTAGCGTCGCATCTTGTGACATCACGTCCTCTTTTTGGTTCGTTTACATGTCTTTGGTCCGTGTTGCGTTCATATATCAATCGAACCGCACCAGAGTTCATTTGGAAGCGGACTGAGACCCATCTTTTTAGCGGTCTCGGTCCGCTTGTTTGGTGCGCACCAGGGTTCGGATGGCAGCGTTCACATATGTTCAAACGAACCGCACTAACTAAGCAATCGCACCAGGGTTCGTTTTAATCGAACCAAACATGACAAGTGTGAACGCACCCTTAGAGACATTGCAGAGGAGCAAACACTGCAAAAAATATATCTTGAAGATGTAATGCAGACATCAAATAGACATCTCTGTGTACATGTACATCACAGAGTATTTGTATTCTAACCCCTTAACCCCCTAAAACAGCAATAATGTAAAGAAACCCAGGCTTATTACATCAACCCCGGAACATACCGGACAACATGTTAGTCGGTCGACTAAGTTTTCCCAGTGTGTTCTGCACCGTCGGCTGAAGTTGGTCCTCGTCTGTTTTTTTTTTTTGTTGAATCGGTGTCGGAGCTCATCGGTCAGTCGGGCCATCTGATCATTCTGATTGGCTGTTCAACAACTGCCACCTGCTAGTATGGAAAGGACGTGCACCTTGGCTGTCCCACCGAGCGTTGGTTTGGTGTGCCAGGGCAAATGTGCACCCAGACGCTGCAGCCGTAAGCTAATCCCGCAGTCTGCTTTCATTGCCACTAGTTCATCGGCGTCAGCTTGATGTGTTATGGGCTTCAGAGATGGCAGAGAGATCAGTGGCTTGTGGCCAGGTTTCAGTGAATTATTCGTTCCAGTGTTTTGATTTAAAACATGAGCTTTTTCATATTCTATGTTTGTTTCTGAAGAGCAAAATACAGAAATACAGACTAAACGGAATGTCAAAGCATCCCACCGCTATATGGCCGGGTGAAACGCAAACCATTTGTTTCTAGGCTGGATACAGCAAACCAGCTTCTCGCTAGTAAAGTTTTGATGGATATGAATTGTCAACAAGTTAAAGATGATTGTGGTGACGTATAGGAGTCGTACAGTAAGCATGTGTGAGTGAGATATACTGATGTGCTCTTGATGCACTGATTGCACATTGTATTTTTGCACAGACACATACATACACAGACCTACATTGTTTCCACACACATTCAAGATAATGTTTAGTAAATATGTTGCGGTTTAGTAATTCAGAATGGATTTGTGTACTGTAGTACAGTAGGTACATTCAGTCAGGTAAAGGTGGTTAGTTTAGGGGGGGGGGGGGGGTTGCTCTAAACAATCTCTTTGCTGTTGCACTGTACAGTGCACAAAATTCTAAAAAGGTTTGTTCTTGTAGCTGTTTTTGAGTAGTTCTTGAGTAATTCATTAATTATATGCACTCCTTATATCATTTTGTTTTTTGGTGTCCTTTTGGATTCTCCAAGTGCCCTTTTTTGGAAAGACAGCTAAATTTAACCTGAAAATATTTTGCAGAATATATATATATACATACACACAATGTGAAATGTAATATTAAATATAACTAAAATGATACATTTAAAATATAAATTATATAAATATTCATAACAATCATATAAAAGTCTAATACCCATTCTGTTCATGACTATCAAGAAAAAGCACCACAAAAGAACCATAAAAGTAGTCCATTTGACTTTGTGAGCTATTTCGCAAGTATTCATTGCACTGTACAATAGCTTTGTATGAGCAACAGAATTGAATTCATTATTTTTTTCATTATTGATGGAAAATCCAATCTCGTGACACCAGAAAACCTACAATACAGCATAGAAGTCATATCAATTCATTTTATTATTATATTACTCTTTTTGTATTTCATGAAAAACACAGCATACAGAATTGAAATGACAAATCGGGACCATCTGTACCATCTCGGTTTATAAAGGGGAGTCCTGAGACCACCACAAAAGCTCCATGGCTGACTTCCTCTTTGAAACGAGTAGTTGTATCATGCATTCTTTGGGGAACAAATCGAGTGTGATGCACAGATTTCAAAAGGCTCCGCTGCCATTGTTATGTTCTTCACGTCAGACAGACAGCAAAGAGCCCACATGAGACAAAGTGAGTCAAGAAAGAAATCATCATGCTCTGCTCTTCTAGTATAAGAGTATAACATGGTTTTTTCTTATATATTCAATGACAAGATGATGTTTTGTTTGCTCTTTTGATATTTACAAGCTACTAAATCTTGATGTTGTGTTGTCATTGTTACGTGCCCTTTCAAACGCATTCTCTTTTGTTAGATGAAACATTTTGTTCCTGTTAGATGGGAATAACTGAAACAGTACTGCTGGATGAACAGACTAACACCCTTTTTAAAGGAATCTGCCCAGTGTGAAATCAACCTACAATGGCGCCAACATTGTTAGTCTGACTAGATCTGACAAATCTAACAGACAGACTGTGAAAACATTGGCACCAGTTGAGGAGCTCAGACTAGCGGTATGATGTCTATCTCCTTTGGCTTTCATCTGTCTAGTGGTTGTCTTGGTGACCCTTTTGAGTTTGATTGCATCCAGCATGTTGGCCTTCATCCTGTCTAAGCAAAAACTTCACAAACTGTGCTATTTGCAATATAAAAGTAAATTTTGCACCCATAAAATCAACTCATCCCCATCACTGACAAACCTCAATGATCCTGTCATGAACATGCAGTCCGGCCTTGTCAGCTGCTCCGTTTTCCACTATCTTGGATATATAGATCCCATCACTGAAATCCTCATGCTCCTCAGGTTCCTTAGATAGAAGCAAATGTTGAAAATTAGACAAAATAAACACTTCACTGCTGGCAAAATGGGCTTTCAATAAAACCTGCAAAGGTCACTCCCACCAGTCTGCTATACGCTTACAGCCTTGCTTTAGTAGGAAATACTTCTTAGCAAACTTTTAGTCATAGCAGTGTCGACTCCCAGCGATATTAATATTATATTCTTGCAATACCGGAGGCTGGACCACAGTTCTAGGATCTAATTTCTATGACTCTAATTTATTTGTGACAGCACCACTAGCCAATTCAGCAGTCTCCAGTTATTATTTAGCAGTGCAAAAATTGTTAATTGTGCTGCTGGGTGCTGTAAACTGGTATTTCTTTTCAAATGATTTTCATTTATTAACATAATAATAAACACTTGTTTGTAGAGCAATTGTTTTACTATTTACTGCACTTTGTTAAGTGGGTCACACATCAGATGAGACATGCCATGCTGTGCTGCGGCTAATGATTTCCACAGATACAGAAAATAGTCTTTATTTCCAAGAAACTGAAGAAAAACCAGTATATAGTTGCTCATATATTGAAACGGCATGAGGGTGAGTCATTAAGAAATTTAATTTTTTGGTGAACTAACCCTTTATATTAAATTTGCAAGGCAATTCAATACATCAACGTACAGTAGATATTCTTTCCTTTATGACAGTTTCTCAATCAGGAGCAGGGAACCAATTAGGGGGCCATAGAATGACTTAAAAGTTTTTAAATTAAACAATTATTTATAATTATATATATATATATATATATATATATATATATAAATATATATATATATATATATATATATATATATATATATATATATATATACAGTTCTTATCTAAAGTATTATTGGTTAAAAAACACAAATAACTTTCACAACTTTCATAACTAATAATTAAAAATCAAAACGAATTATGGTTCCTTCATTTAATATATCAATATTCAGTTTCGGTTAATAAACATTCATCATTACGTAATTACAGCAGAAATGCCAGAAACAAACGGGAAGGCTTCAAATATTGGCCTTTGAAGCAAAAACAAAACAAAAAAGTTGTAATTCAACTAAATTGAAGACTTTAATTAGTCCAATAAAATGTTGAAGGACTTTGTTTTATCTTGTACACCCATTCATGTCGTTTGGCTCCGTAAATTAGGGGATTCAGACAATTCCGAATGGAGCATGAGCCTGACTCAAGGGCATGCTCTCTATGTATAAATGTATGTACAGCAAGGATAAACTTGAATGGAAAAAAGGTTAACTGTGGCTGTCCATTAAAACTGAACAGGTGGTAAACAGCCTGTGGTGATTCTTCACTAGATTAGAGAAGAGAATGTGATGTGAGTGAAAGCCAAACCCACAGCTTGCTCTCTCCTCTCCCCTTGGACAGAATCTATGTGAGAATTTAATGGCTCCCACGCTTGCATTTCACACAGTGTACTCGAGAGAAATGTGTGGAGCTCAATTTGTGCAATCTGCAATTATCTTTTTACATGTGGCTTAGTTGCTGATTTTGTTTTTCTTTCTTACAGTGGCGGGGTTGGTTTGGTTGATTTCATACCATTATCTTTTTATTCCTGTCATTTATGTAAAGTGAATTCAGGTTGATTGGAACAATTTTCGCCATTGAGATGACTGGGGAAAAGTGTCGACATAAAGCTGATTTTTTTTTCCATACATTGAAAGAAAATGTTGACCGGAGCATATTTTTCAAAGCTCATCCGCCAGACAAGACCTACATTTCAAGCATTTCCTCACACAAAGCTATCGTATGACTTCGGAAGTTTCGAAATATAATCATAAGGACCACTTTTATGATATTTCAAGCTTGACAGTCCCTGGCTTAACATTGTATTGAAATAAGCAGCTAGGACATTTGCAAAATATCTGCTTTTATGTTCCACGAAATAAAGAAAATGATGATTAAAAACTGTATTATATACATGGCAGTTCTTTGCACAGTAAACCTACCTCACACAATCTTCCTCCGATGATACTGAATCCAAGGGATCCTGATTTTCTGTGGAGGGTGACTTTAAGGCTTCTTGTATCTTCTCCCTGGGATAGAGGGATAGGACAAAAAGAGAGAAACAGAAAGGAGAAAAGACATATTTCAGACGCTGCAACCGACTGCTACAGCAGGTTTCAACACAGCTTCACTGACCATACTAACCATCTCTCCCCTAAGAAGCGGGGCTCTCTCCATTAGTTACCTAATGAAATGGCAAAGCCACATGAGATTCAGGGTATTTTCATATATCAAGCAGTGAAGACAGATCACACCCTCAGAGACACCTGGCAAAATCATAGTCAAGGCACTATAAATGTCTAAAAATAATTTATGAACACGTGGCCAGGTGTTTACCGCACTCATGAAATTACAGATGAATTAAACCACACTTCCTTCCTTCAGATCAGGGCAAAAATACAAGAGAAGGAGATTTTTCTTAGCAGCAGGGGTGGAAAGAGGTTTATTTTGTACCCTGGGTATTGCTAAACTTTTTTCTATTTAATTGCAGTAACATTTGTTATGTAGAAGGGAAATTCATATTTGTAATAGAGCTTCACGACAGACATAAAAACGTCTCGGCAGCTGGGTTTGATCAGCTGTCATGAAGCAGATGTGCCTGAGTGAAAATCAAGGGAAGGCCTGTGACTTCTCAAGAATGACAGACTTAAGATAGCCTTAAAATATCTGAACTGAAGTGAGTTGTCTATCAGACATTCCTAGCAGTGGCATCCCCCACTGAAACTGCAGCTGCAGGCGGAAATCTGTCACACTGAGTGAGACAAACATCATGAGCTCTTGATTAGTCTGACCCAACCACAGCGAGCTGAGAGAACAAGAACGGACTCTTTTTTTTTAACATACTATGAAGTCCACAAGACGTGCCTCCTGTCAACTCAATTAGACTTACGTCTTAAGTTTGATGGTTTCACTGACTATCCACTCACTGACAAACTCCTTGTATAAGATGGGAGACAACATAATTATGCAAAAGAATTTGAATACAGAATGAAGACGTTCAATTTTTTTTTTTTTTTTTCCTGTTCAGATCTTGATCATTCAAGTGTGAATGCTTTAAACTGACATGAAAATGAACTGACAATGCTGTCTTAGTGGCAGTGAAGTGTCTTCAGTGGAGGGAGAGTACTGAGAGAAGTAAAATCAGAAGCTTCCAGAAGTTGTTTATTAGAATATCTTCAGCAGAATCTTCCTATATACTGATTTTATTTTATAGTTTTTTACATTAAGGTCTTTTGTGTTGCATTTTCTGTTTACTGCATTATTTCAGTATTGTGAGGTACTCTTTTGTCTTTGTATGACCCGGTGAACCTTTATATATATATATATATATATATATATATATATATATATATATGACTATTGTTCGTGTTTTGTGGACTGGCCATAAACTCTGATTCATCATGTGGCTTTCTATTGTACCATTTATTGAATTATGGTTATCAGTATATTTTATGGTTAAAAGGAGATTTCGGTATGCTAATATTGTATAACTTAATGAAATATGCAGTTATGAGTTATAAGATATACAGGCCCCAATATGCTATCCCTGAATCATCTTCAATCTTCATATATTTTTTGTAGCTCTTGGGTGAACACAATGAAATTCCTTGAGGCAAGTGTTAATAATATGTGAACAAAAACTTTTTTAAAACAAGATTTTAAAGGGATAGCTCACCCAAAAATGAATATTACCCCATGATTTATCATTCTAGGTGTATATGACTTACTTCTTTTCTTTGTAATGGCATTAAATAGCGCCCGAGTTTTTGAAGCTCCAAAAAGTGCATCCATCCATCATAAAAGTAATCCATATGACTCCATTGAGTTAATAAATACCTTCTGAAGAGATGGATTTTTGCAAGAAAAAATACTCATTTTTAAAACTTTATGCACACTATTCAATGCCATTACAAAGCTGGGAAGAGTCATGATATTATTTAATGATTATTTTGATTGTGAATTGAAAATGATTGTGTTTGGCTGAAAGAAGATAGTCATAAACATAAACCTAGAATGGCTTGAGGGTGAGTAAATTACAGGATGATATTCATTTTGGGGCGAACTATTCCTTTAACTGCAATTTCCATTTAGATAGTTTGAGAAATGATCAGAAATGATATGAAAGCGATTAATTCGTCTGCACATATCTGTTAATCAAAAGATTACTTTTTATTTTATTTCATATTTCAAAAGAAATACTCTTTTCTTGGTCTTCCTCGAAATAATAATAGGCCTTGTCATCAGATTCCAAATATTAATCTGCTTTTCTGAGAGCTCCTCAATGACAACATCTTTGTTTCCATCCAATTAACTTGTAACAAGTGTCATATACTCGTTTTATGAGTATTCAAAGTGTCAGTAGTTCAATTCAAAGCGAATAGATAATGAACTCCACAGCACAGCAGGTTTTCACTTTGATTTGAGCTTAGAGGGCTTTTTTTTTTTTTTTTTTTAACATTGTTCACTCCATCCACACCACATCATGATACACTGACCTTATCGAGAGGCATCCAGCTGTTGGACAGCGCGTCAATCCTGCTCTTGTACTCGGTGATTTTCTTCTGAAATGTGAGAGCCGTGATGTGCAGCTCGCAGTGGAGCGCGGAGAGTTTGGAGAGCAGAGACCTCTCTCTCTCACTGAAGCTCAGGGACTGGCGCTTCAGCTCTTTCTCCAGACTCAGCACTTTGGTTTGGAGGAGACCGCTGCGTGACTTAAGTGCTCGGAGACAGCTGTGGTCCTCCGACCTCTCCTCGAAGGTCAGCACGAGTCCACATCCATCCTGACAGACCTCCGCCGCCCGGTGCTCGCATTTCTCCCGCATGTGTGAATCCGCATCCTTCAGGCTGAGCACCGCGTCGCATCCTTCATTCGCGCATCGAACCGGAGAAAAGTCGCACATCTGCGCGTGCTCTGAAAGATGCTGGAGCTTCATTACCCGGTTGCAGCCTCGTTCACGGTGGTCGCATTTGATGTCCAGCTTAAGAATGAGGTTTTTTAGCGGCAGGACGTGGTTCAGCTCTTTGGTGGTGACATTTTGGCACAGTTCAGGGCAGCTGCTGACTTTGGAGAGCCAGTGTAGCGCGCACGCGGCGCAGAAGACATGTCCGCACGGAGTGCTGAGAGGATCCTCTAAAACTTTCCCACACAGTTTACAGATTAAGTCCGGATCCACGAGACCCTCAAAACGGTCTAGTTCAAAGCCCATTATCTTGTCATGAAGGTCGGGGACGACTTCGAAACAAGGAAAGAGCCGTCTTCCCAGTTCCCACACTGATGAAATGAGTGAAGAAACTACGCGCTTCGCTCAGAACTATAGGCGCGAGCTACTAGCGGAGCAGTGCGCGCGCGTGCGCGTGCGCGTGGACGAGCGCTCGATTCAAGAATAGAGAAGATCAAGCGAGCGTTGAAAACAGCTGTGCTGCCTAATATTGTTGTGGAAACTATGATTCACTTTTTTGAGTTCTTTGAGGAATAGCACAAAAGAACTGCATTTATTTGAAATATATATGTTTTGTAACGTTATAAAAGCTTTTAATGTCACTTTTGATCATTTTAATGTGTCCCTGTTCAATAAAAAAGTAAAATCTTACTGGCCAAAATCTTTTGAATATATATATATATATATATATATATATATGAAAAAAAGTATGCACATTTTTTTTCCAGTTGATTAATTACATATTTGTTGGCTAAAAATGTTTTACCTTTTTCATTTTTTGTTTCTTTGTTACGTTTCATGAATGTTGTTGTTTAACATAATACATCTACATTTAAAATATAACACTACAAACATCTTATCTCAGCATACCCACTGGATAATCACTAAATAATACCGAGTCCCTTTTTTTGTTTTGTTTTTTGTTGTATGAACAAAATTTAAATAATGATTCAATACATCATCAATCTTTCTCCTAAAACGTGTTTTTGTCGGATACCCTGATTCGCTATGGTAAGCCTATTGTGCATTTATATTTTAAACCTGCCGGGATGGTTTATCATGGTTGACATGGAACAGCTAAATCCCCCCAACCCCCCCCCCCCCAAAAAAAAGAAAAGAAAAAAGAAAAAAGTCAAACAGTCTGCTGACAAAAATAAAACGTGATAGGAGCTCATAATAATACGAGAATCAACATTGGCTTGGCTTTTTGGAGATGGTGAGAACTGAGGGGTTTAAAATGTTAAAAGGACGTAAAGACGTATTTATTACTTAATAAGCTACTTTATTGAACAGATAAATTGCCATGTAGCTCTCTAACAGCATTATCTATAGTGAAAGGTTATATTCATCCACAAATTCACACACAGCCAAAGCACAACCATAACAATGTTCTTCCTTAAAATGCATGCAGTTTTGTTTTCAACCACTAGAGAGAAAAGCAAAATACTGAACCTTTAAGCCAATTGGACATTATAGTTCAAGCTGGAAGATTGTGGCTTTCTGTGTGAGCTCATGTCAGCTTCTTATCAGGCCTGCATTTCCAAAGCATCAGCACTTGCCTGATGCCCCGGTGTAGATACAGCGGTGTTAATATATTTCCTAGCACAGGGTCAAATGGCAGAAAAAGTGCTGTGAGAGGCTGCCTTATCAAACTCCTGAAGATTGGGAGGTAAATCTTCAGCGTCTTACATGACAGCTGGCTGTTTTTGCTGGAGGAAAAGGAAGATGGAAGAGTGCGTAATAATTAAAGACTATCTGTTAGGCATAGGCTATGAGGAACAGCGCTATTCATTAACATCTCGTTATTTTTCAGCTCCTAATTAAAGGGGAGGCAAAGGGCACTGTTTAAAGGCATGTGTGGGTAAACAGCATTTATCTCAACATATTAGGTTTATGTGACAGGCCGCTTATCAGTTCACCTTGTAAATGAGCAATACTGAAGTCTAAACATGGATCTAGTTTTCTGCATATGTCTATAGGAACGATTCATAAAAGGTTGAGCAAACCAAACATTAAAGAAGGTGCCCGTCATGGGTCATTCAACACAAAAAAAATTTCAATTGTGCGATTATGTTCTGGATTGGCATTAAAAGAAATCATCAATAGCCATTTTTTTTCATATTTTCTTGATCAAATTTGGTTGAAAAGCTATATGCATATGTTTTGCTTGGTGTTCTCATGTTGTTATCTGCACTTTTTCAGGAAAGATGGCAGATCAGCTGACAACAGGATCTGACAGCTAATTGAGAAAATCAACAAGCCATTGTCTGATAGAAGCCTTCATGACAGGATAGACAAAAAAGGAAACATGTAACAACTTAAATTGTGTGAATTGTCACTTCATTAGTGTGATTTAATGCCTTAAAGCTCAAAAAAATGTAAATTCTGTCATCATTTCCTCACCCTCAAGTTCCCATCTGTGTTTCTTTCTTCTCTGAAAAAAAAGGGAAAAAAAAGAAGTTTTAAAGAATGCTCAAGCTGCGCTTTTCTATATCAAAGTGGATGGGGGACGCTAACGTTGGGTCCTACTCTCTAAAACGAACATTCTGTTCAATGCCATTATTTATATGACAAATGTAACAGAGATGCAAGCAGTCAAGGAGAGATTCTTGCCACAGTTTAATGTTTGGCAGCCTCTGCAGGAGGAAACAGCTGCTGAATTATTGTGTGACCTGATGACTCACGCGCTGCTACCACACATTAAATCCTCTGCCTTGAATTACAGCCAAACCAATATATCCATCACATCCACAGGCAGTCACTCACTCATGACCGATGCTTTGTGTGAAATGACAAAGACAGAGAAAGAATATGAATTTGTGTGTGAAAGGAGATTTTCTGATACCCTCCCTCTCTCTCTTTCTTTAAACTCCATTTCTCTGCAGATGAAAAACTGCTAACTGCATCTCTGGTTATCTGAAGCGCTGTGGCTTGATTTAGGTCTTATAGAGCTTCTAGATCCAATTAGTTCCCTAAAGGCCCATTTGAATGAGTAAATCATGCTAAAAATCTGCAGAGCTCACAGTGCACTTCTTAAATTAACAGTTTCAAATGCTTGAGGATGGTATTTTTTCTCTTATGGCTCTTATCTTGGGTAATTTCTGCTCCTGATTACACAGCAAACTCTGGCGATTAGCTACACCGGGTGCTTGAATTAAACCAAGATACCAATTTTTCTGTCTTTCACAAAACACATTTAGAGATACTGCTGATGAAATCATTTTAGTCCACAGAGCGCAAGTTGTCCTGAGTTTTCGTGCAATAGCGCCATCTATTGATACGGCAACAGTAGTTATAATTCTCATCACACACTCTGGGTGGCACTGTTTTGCTGTATATGAGCATTAACAACACTCACCTGCATGCATGCTGCAAAAAGAAAATAACATTTGCTTTGTTTTAATCCTACAGCAAATCATGGCTCACATATCAAGCCTCCACAAGCTTATATGGGAAATCTATGCAATCTTTCTCTTAGTACACTTGACAGTGACATCTTTGTATAATTCCACTATTATTTATTCAACCAACTGTCCGTCTACAGTTACGATTAAAATGTCAGCATGCAAAAGTTCTGCTTCAGTGAGATTTAATCTTAGAAGTTTTGTATACATCTCCATGACTTTTGCACAATATGCAAATTCTTTAAAAATATTCAGACAAGATAATTTATGGTTCTTTGTAGAACTACATTTAGTTTTGTAGACTGATTTAGCACTTAAAAAGGGGGGGAGGGCAATGTTTCAAGCATAAGTGCAAATATAATTGCTAGGCAACTAATAAGCATAATAAGTAAGCAATAATGTACGAGAGGCTGTGCTGTATCGTGAATAAGTCACGGCTGAAGGGCGTTGTTAGGCACGACGTGAAGCAGACTGCCTGCAGCGTGAAACCCCTTCAGCCGTGACTTATTCACGATCCAGCACTAGCCTCAAGAGAACGGTTACCACACAATATAAATATTAAAGCCAAAAATATGTGTCAATGCAACTTTCATGAAGTAAACTTCTAATAAAAGCCTTCCTTCCGCTGGAAAAAAACAGTCCCTGACCGTGAACGGCAACAGAAGTTACATTATTACGCCATTAGATGGCGACAAAGACTGTGAGTGTGTCAGTCAGTAGCGAAGACTTTTACATTGAAAGACTGAATTGTTGTGAACATGGAACAAGACGTAACTGACAAATGCTTTGACTAGAGCTGTTAGTCACGGGAAAGCCCATTAACTGTTAAAAGGACAATATAATACATCGGACGTTTAAACAGATTTTTTATTCGACTGAGCTGAAGGAAAATGCTAAATCTGAATGCAGGTAATAAACTCGCTCACTCGAACTCTTTCTCATAATACTCTTCTACATAATAGTGTGAGCTTCAATGAACAAAATAAATTGAGAACATACAGTTTACGTTGCTAAAAGTGGTCGATAAGGTTGTTGTGTAGTGATACACAGAACCGTATCGTGAATAAAACACAGCTATTAACCAATCAGAATTAAGGACAGGAACAAATCATTTTCTGATATGGAGTGTGTATTTACATATGTTACACTAGCTCCGCCCACCATTGTCTGGATGGGCCACTCATATTTTAAAAAACACTGATAAACATTGATATTTTCAGTAGTACAGTAGCAGCAATTTCGCTTTGCAATATTGGCTTTTAACGCGTTCGATGTGGGTTCGAATTCGCCTTTTGTCGAGCTCAAATTTATTTTCAATAAAAAAGAAAATAATGTTTTAAAAGTGGAAATAAACTTCAAACGAGTGTTTAATAATATTGTTTTTTGGGTAGGGTTAGGGGAAGGTATAGGGAGGGTTTTATTCTCCCAATAAGGCAGTATCCATTTAATAATTTTAATAAATATAATTCTATTATATTATTGCATCCTGTTAATGTACAAAAATACTGAGGTGCAAATATTATCTGCCAATATAGAGTATAGATACCATCTAATTAGGCTAATATTTACTCTTATTGCAAAGAACTGATACTTTTACATGGTGTAAATAGAATCTATCACTATTTTCACCTAGTGTAAATAGCATATTGTTAAGAAAATGCTGCTATTGTCACTTAGTGTAAATAGAATATATTGCTACTTTCACGTAGTGTCAATAACATCTATCGCTATTTGCACTGTTTGCAAATAGTTGCTGCCTTTATAATCTACAGTAAATGCACATGATCTTGTGAAAAGATCTTTTTTTTTTGTTTTTGTTTTTTCATAAAGTCCTGAGTGCTCAGACCAACTAGCAAAGCATCTCATCCGTGTCTCTTTGCTGTCTCATCCCTGTCTTGCTTTGAGAGCATGGCCAGACCTTCAGGCCACGAACAATGATATTTTCACTGCAGACGCCAATCTTCACAAGCAATAAATCATGACGTTTTAGCTTCACCGTAACGCATGTTGGAACAGATTTCAAAAGCATATTGATTTTTTTGGGCGATGGCAAAGTACTGTCACGCTGTCATCCATTTGAGGTGGGACTGAAGTGTCAGGCTAAGCAGAAACTCCCTCAAAGAGGCGCCATTTCAAGATGAGGCCTCTTGAACTGAAACCCATCATGGCATATTACTTGCTGGGGAGCTAATATAGGATTTATCAGTGAGTTCGGTTAACGCAGTTCACATTGCACTTTTAACATACAAGACCGCACATGGATACATAGCGTGATCAAAGTGAGAGCAGCTCATTTACCTTAACTGAACCATGTTGCTTGACGCTCATCCTAATTTATGGTGGAAAATAGCATGCTTAAACCTTCTGTAATTGAACTGATTAATCAGCCTGGGTTCAAATTTAGCTTCATTAATGAGAACTAATCTCCAAATAAGTACTTGATTAAACTAAAAACCTTCAGAATCCACTGACTAACAGCACCAGAGAGGTAATAATATGAACATGAACTGACTGAACTGCTGTTAATTACAATAAAATAAATTCCTTGATTTTTTTTTCAAGGCAGGATTGCAACTCAGAGCTTTCCAATTCACTGATACCTTTGAAAAGAATTAATGGTCACACTTTATATTCGGTGTCTTTAGCTACTATGTACTTTCATCAAAAAGTATATATTGTGTTCATGTTGTGTTGCAAAACATTTTTGCTGCTACTTATGTGGGATATGGATACGGTTAGGATAGGTTGGTTGTATGAGCAGGTTTTACGGGTAGGTTAAGGGATAAGGAAAGGTCAATAGTGTAATTATAGATGTAATTGCAGAAATTAATTACAGATGTAAAACTTACATTGCAGGTATTTTTAAAATATTAGTACAATGTGAAAACATGTATGTACACATTAAGTGTCTTGAGTTAATTTAAATGTTACTACATAGTAGTTAATATAACCACTATTTTTGGACAAAATTGAGTTCTTAATTTAATGTAAACTTAATTTTTTTAATAAATTACAATATAGATACAAAACTGCATAACATATGCACATATATATGTACCTCGAACCCGGGTCTCTGGTATAGGAGCCGGACGCTCTAACAGCATCTAGCCTTAGTTGCTAGATGTTGAGAATTATTTTGTGCTTCAGCTGAACTAAGAACATTTGACCATCAATACAATGAGTAATGAGTCACATGTTCAATGTCACAAAGCTACTTATTTGATTAGTGACCCGAGGAATATTCTGCATTCACGTTGTGTCATAGCATGATTACCATAATTAGTGGTTTAAGATTTGTAATCTTAAAGTTTATTTAATGGAAAATTAGATAGCTGTTTAACCCTCTGCTAGCCTAGCTACAGTAAACTTTTGTATCTCTTTAATATATTTTCAGATTAATCTTATTAAGACTTTAAAAGTGGCCAATTATTAGAAATTTTACAGATATACTAAATCTACTCATAACTGCTAAATCCCATTTTACTGCTGAAGCCACTTCCATTGCAAATGTTCTTGCGTGATGCTGCAGCGGTCAGGTGGTATAGCCACAAATCGGAGCGCTCCGAAAATTTAGGTCTGTGATTACGAGTTTTACGAGGACATAAATCTCGTATGACAAATGGCATGAATGCACCTTAGAATTTGAATCTGTTTGTGCTGTTTTTCATAACTGTTAGTTGTTTTAAAATCTCTTTGTTTGTTCCCAATAAAAATGATAAATAATAATAAAAATAAATATAGCTGCAAGCAGCAATTAATGGGGTTCAAGCATTTTAAGACCTTTATGCCGTCTGTGCTATGAGGGTCTAAGCGACGCTTTTGTGTAACACAATTTTCAGGTTTAATCATAATGTGGCATAAGGTAAAAGGTAAAATGATACACTTTGACAAAATGTGATTATAAGTGTTATAATAGTTATTTTATAATGTCTAAAAATGAATGCAAAAGCAAACCCCCTGAAAAGAACTATATTAGAGAGTAGAATGACGAACTTCTGACCAATAGAAGGCAGCACAGGACTCATTGGCTCACCTTTCATTTTACAAATGTTCACCACCAGTAATCTCCACTAATGTAAGGCACATTTTCCATGCTAACTCCTTTAAGCTTGCTTATGTGCTCTTTAAATGATCTTCTCCTCCTTTTTGTGTCCCCAAGCTCCAGCGATCTCCATCTTCACCTGTAAGATTACTTACTTACCTGATCTGCTCTATACTTACTCTACAGCGACTCAATAAACCTGTGTTGTCTTATCACCTGATAACTGCCTTTGAGTGTGGTATATTCCCTGACAGTCTCATTTGCAGTGTGTACTCTAGACCCCTATATGACAGTTTGAGTGCCAGTAGATTCAATCCATACAGATGCTTCTGTATAATGCTAAAATGTTCCACATTGAAGCTTCTTTATTTAGTAGTCAGCTCTGTTGATAAGTGAAAATGAAGTGTAATTTTCTCTCCACTGTGTCCAGTCATTAACTTACTGTCAAGCTTACTTCACCACCACAGGAATGAGCTCAGGAACTCTATAATAAAGACTCTCGGGGAAATTTGACAAGACAATTCTATATATACATGACTTGGAAGTAAATTTTTATCTTTTTTATTATTACAATATTGAATGATAGAGAGCTGCATTATTGGGGAAAATGTTAAGTTTCGTTATAAGAGACCTAAAACATTTTCAGTGAAGCTGTTTGTGTGGTTTCATTCAGTTAATAACATGCATTACTTACTTAAAAAAAATATTTCTTAATGTGGGAAAGGCATTTTCTGTCTTTAACCCATTTTAGCTTTTCTTGTGTTTAGAATTGATCACTGTTGTGAAAATGAAGCAAATTGTCAAATACAAATTAAACATGCTGGAAAAACCTTCTTATAGCTACTTCCCACTGTCTCCTCAACTCTTTGTCTCTGTAAAACCTTCAATGTGTGAGAAGTAAGCTAGCCAACTAACTAGCGTCACAGTTACTCACAATGACAGTCACCTAACTGAAACGAGTGCTTGTCTTAAAAAGTCAGTTTTAAGAAAATTTCATTTTTCATTATTTAGCACACGCTTTTATCCAAAGCGACTTACAAGGGGAGCAATTAGGGGTTAGGTGTCTTGCTCATGGTATCAAAGGTGGAGAGACGCTGTTTATTCCCAATTCCCAATTCCCACTTTCAATTCCTGCCAGCATGGGAATCAAACTGGCAACCTTCTGATTACAAGCCCAACTCCCTCACCACTAGGCCACGACTACCCCACTTTACAAAATAAAGATGCATATTTAAATTTCAGGAAATTTAGTTTATAAAATAATATACGCTAAAACTATAATATAAATCATGTAAACTCATGTCTCAACTTTCACAGCTAACTAGCAACATCGCTAGCTATTTTCTGACTTGACTCCGGTGGCCAACTACAATCAACATACTTATATAATGACCAAATACAACCAGAAACAAATGTTCGACCTTACCTGTGAAAGGTTATTCCCCGAGACCTGTATTCAATTGTGCGGCGATTTGTACAGCCCCAAGCAGCTTACCAAACAGGTATTTTTCTCAATTCCAGTTATGAGCGTTATGCGAACGTTGTCCTGCACAATATGGCGTCGCCATTGACGTACGATCTAGAGGCCAATGGGGAGTCTATGTATTTTGTTATGTCCATGGGAACATCCCCTCCAGTAGGATTTAAGACTTGGAAACTCAGAGGAAGCGCAACAACCTTTACAAAAAAAGAAGTATATTCAAGTGTGCTTGAAGTGTTCAGTTTACTTTTTGTGTACTTCTCAGAAATATACTTAAATTACACTTAAGTATATTTGACTGAAATGTATATTTGAACTAGTGGTGCACACAGTATTATCCAACCTCTTTTTGTGTGTTGTGTCATGTTTGTTTTAATGTTTACAGCCAATGATTTGCCAGAGCTATCGTAAGGATAAATAAGCCAACTGACATTAAATATTTTTGTATGTTTCTGTTTTACCTTGAGAGCTTTAAAGTAAAGCCAAAACATTTAGATCGCCCCCTGTTGGCTGGCCAACAGTATAGGTCATAAATCTCACCCTCGCCATGTAATCGAATAGGATGCGAGTCAAACTAAAAAAAAATTACACTTTTCCAAAGATTGTTACTGTCATTTTAGGTAGTCCTTATCACGTGGACATATGTTAAGTGTTTGTTCTTCCAATAAATTTGGTTTTAGTTAGTTATTTGATGCCATAAAAACCACAATGGCTTAACTTACATAGACTGACCCCTGGTTTCACAGATAAGGTTTACGTTTGAGCTGTTTTAACTGAAAACATCTTGCATTGACATCTTAAAACATGTCAGTGTCATTGTTTTGTCTCAACATGCAAACCATTGTTTTTTTTGTTTTTCTAATGCATGTTTATAAAAACTACTTAAATGTCCTAATGAAACTAAGGCTTAATCCTGGCTTAATCTAAGCCCTGTCTGTGAAACCAGGCCAAACATGTCTCATTAGCAGCTGTTTCTATGGGCCGCTATACATAAGCCATCTGCCATTTTGGAAGGGTCAATGCCGGTCCATGAACATTCAAGAAGGAGTTGATTGAGCGTCTGCAACTGTAGATACGAATAATGCATGTTTGAAAGCTTTATCTGCAATAGACAGCAGATATTTTGCTAAATTAACACAATATAAGATGAAGGTGTCAGCTAACACACAAGTTACCATAGTGAAGGTATGGTAAAACATTAAAATGTACCATAAAAACCTGCAATATTACATAAAAAACAAACAATATTCTATTCTGGAAAATTCCATGATGGCAGGTGCACCGACGTGTCTGAAACGGTCGAATGTGGCATCTACGTATACGTCACACGTGGTTGCAGTAAGGATGACGCAGGATCAAAGTGCAGCAGAACTTTTATTAAATAAACTCAAAACAGAAACTCAGATAACAGAAAGCAAGCCCAGGAACAACTGACATAATACTGAAAACAACAGACAACTAAACAGAACTAAACAGAGGCTTAAATAGATCTGGAAAACAAGACACAGCTGACAAGTCTAACGCATTAATGAGAAAACAGGTGACAGGAATCCAGCAATTAGACACATGAGGAAAACTAGGTCAAAGTAATGGGAGTACAGGCAAACATTAGATTACAAGGCTTAAACAAGACATGAACAAAATGAAAATGCTTCTAGATATAAAATCAGAATAAATGAACGGGACTGATCAAAACACATGAACAACTCATGGTGCGGGCTCTTGGTCTGGGATGGACTCTTGGATGGGCTCCTGTGCTGTAGCAGGCTGTGGAACAGGTGTTTGGGTAGGGGCCCTCTTTGGACTCTGGACCAATAGAATCTGTCTGCGGAACAGGAAGGGGGCGTAACTTGAAGTTGTCCAAATCACACAGAACCACAAAAGATGTCAAAAAGAGATGAGGCGAGAAGATCAGAGCTTCTTGCTCGGTCAAAGGCTAGAAGGGATACAGCTATGACATGCTGGACATGCGCACGTCAATATTGCGGCATTTAATATTTATTCATTTACTTTAATAACTGCATTTGCAGTATTGTTTAGGTTTAGGGTTGGGCTAGGTGTAGATGTTAATAAAACACAATTTGATAAGTAGCACAATTAATTTACTGTTATTTATCCTAAGATGAGTCATCACTAGTACTCCTCTTCTTCTACTTCACTTTCCTTACTTTTTAAGCTTCAATATAGCCACCTAGCGATGAGGCATCAGATCGTATAACAACTACAACACCATTGTCATCCTGTTTGTTTTCGTCAATTTTTAAAAGTATTTTAACTATGAACTTTTACAGTAAATTTTATTTTTGTGGAAGGGGCAGGTTTAGGGTAAGGTTTGGGTGTGGGGGGTAGGTTTTTATCCATAATTGCATGAGTTTGTATTAATTTGATAGTATAATTTATTTTGTTTTACTACTAGCTGTTGTTCCATACTTAAGATTTGAAATCTATATAAGCTCACCTTACACAAATTTCATTCAATAAGCATAAAAAAAATTTACTTTAAAAGATTGTTTTAGTCAATGGTGTCCACGCTTGTTTCCTCGCAGAAGGTGAGAAGTGAAGTACGTTGAAGTACTGTGAGATGCAGACAGACCCTTCTCCTCTGGACGCTGACAGGGGGCCTTTCTGGACTCTGGAGGCGGACAATGTTTGTATCAAAAGATGCAGTTTAAAAACTCAAGGTAAAACAGAAGCATATAATACAAATATGTAATGGCTGTTGGCTCATACCATACCTCTGGCAAATAAATGGCTTTAATCACATCCAACATTACATACAGCACAATAAATAAATTGATATAGATTGATAGACTTTTTCAATCTCATCTTAACTTTCTTTCCCGTCCATTTCTGTTACTGTTATACATTTAAAACTATTTTTTACAGAAATTTAACGCTTAACATGAAAAACGGGCAAATCATGAATATTCATAAGCTCCGCCCAGTGTATCTGAATATTTCAGCCAATGAATATTTCAGAACAATGGACAAATGATTGCTTTTATTGAATTGTTCTGTATTTGATTAAATCATGGCCTCTGAACACACCCATTGCTCTAAGTCCAAAAAAATTTACTTCACTAGGAAACACTCGAAACGTCTAAATCAATTAGGACTCTCCTGGTATTTTTAGATTAATATAGCTGATCTATCTTGCTTTTCCCATTCAATGTCCTTCTATTGGCCTTCACATAAAACCATAATTTCTGCTTCTGTGCCTGCAGGATAATCAATTATTTACTTCTCATCACCGTCTATTGTCCAAAGCTGATCATCGCCATTACACCGTGCGGGGAAAAAAATCTCATTAAACAGCTTTCTCATCAGCAAGAACATCATTCTGTCACCTGCCTGACTGGACCGTAGGCCGCGGGAAATTGGACACATTGCCACATTGAACTTATTTCTCCTAAATATTTGAGACTTCACCTTGCAGAGCACCCTAATGGACAACATGGTCTGTCCTTCAGAGGTGAACCTGAGGCAAGGTTTTCTGGGTCCTTCTGTGCTGCGGCGTCTGACTGAGGTAAGAAAAAGCTATTGATCTGCGCTCTTAAAAATAAAGGTTCTGGAAGGATGTTTTTGCAGCAGTTGAGACTTTTGTACCAAGTACTGAGAGGAACTTGGTTAATATAGGAACAAGCCACCAGGGAGGTTCCCAACTTGCATTCGCACCGCATATGGGAACTCAGAAGTGATGTAAACCGAGCTCGTTGTTCTGGCTTTTATTTTGACGGTGTGTCAGTTTATGATCGGTTTAACACGTTATTAGAACTGTTAAACAAGGAAAGTATATGTAAACGAATTAGCATGTGCCATGTGGTTGTTGCTCCAGCTGAGCAGAAATATATAATCAGTCACAGTTGGTCCCCTCAGAGTCGCGTTGGATTTCCTCCTTAGCATAAAGTTTGAGAGGTCCATCTATCACTGTTTTGTTCGTATAGCTAGTTTGTGGAGTAAATATATAGGCTATAACCAATGTGTGTACACTGCTTTTTTAAACATGGCAGGTACTGTTTAACATGTGTTTGGATAATCAAAGTACATTTACGTCACTAGTAGTTGCTATTGTGCTCGGTTAGACTCTACTCTGAAGTAGCAGCTAATTTAGTTCCCCCAAAAGGCGTTCCTAGAACGTTCCTGTGGTGCAAAGACGACAAAAAGCGGGTTCTGGGAACTATGAAAGTGTTCCTTCTAACCATACAGACAGTGACAAAGTAATATCAAAGATTGCGATGTCCATAAAACTGAATAGTCTCTATACTTTTGACATGACAAGAGTCGCATCGAGCTTGACCCTTCGCACAGACCCGCCCCCTTTAGTTATTGTTGCTATGCCCGACGAGCCTCAAATCATGTTCTAACGCAGTGAAAAATACATAGACAGAGCAGGTTACTTTTGATATGATAAATTTTTTAAGAAGTTTAAACAATAAATAGCGTATAGTGTCTCTTTAATGTGTCGTGACATATCGCTGAAGCTCCTTCAAGCGGCTCGTGAACCGATCATCTCTTCATACTAGTTCATTTATAGCATCAAATAAACATGAATGAACATCGGAAGGAATGTTGTTGAAAGACGTGAGTTCACACAATTGTTCAAGTTCACCAACGTTAATCTACTAACTCCCCTGAATGCTTTGTCGGACAAAATGGCGGATTCGGGGTTATGATTGGTCAGGTCGCCTGTCAATCAAACTGCAGGCGAAGGGTCAAATAATAGATGATACAGGTTTGAATCTTTGAGGCTCATCGTTTCTGCCCTAAATTAATACATTGTTTAAATTAATAGATTGTTAGCTAACTGCGTAATTTGTATATGTACATTTCTGAAATTACGTAACTTGGTCAATAATCTCTGATATCTGATAACATTGACTTTTTTTTTTTATTCAGAATACAATACTTTTTCAAGTAGACATCATGCTTTTTTGTCTGTATAGCATTTTATGCAATGAAAGCCCACAGAAAAATCCTTTAGAAAAATCTACAATTTATTATCTTGTTGGACTTTTTACTGTTTAGATCTTGAGCTCCATCTTGCAGACCTTGAATTTTCTCAGCGGGCTGTGACACCATGCTTTAGTTGTGAAGCCAATGATAGGGTGAGTGTCTCCTGAATTAAAGTTGCAGTGTTACAGGAGCTATCAGTCCAGAGCTCATTAGAGAGGATGTGATCTGACGGTGTGTGTCAAAGCGTGAACACCGCACACAAATAAAAAGCGAATGTGCTGCCTCAGCAGCCCTCATGGTCTCTCCTCTCTGAAAGCGGACTGACTCAGTGAGGGGGAGAGCCACGGGTGGAATTAAAGGCCCTGTGTTCATCTTCCAGGCAGGTGGACATAAAGACCAGCAGCCATCACAGTTCACCCATTAACCACAGTATATTCTGTGTGGAAAAGGATTAATTAAGACAAAAGACATACTGGAGGGGAAGTGGAAAGTCATGTAAAAAAACTAGATTTGTGAAAATCTGGAGCTATCTAATTATATCTTTCCCCATACAGCACCGTGTTTATTAATAAATATTCAATATATATTATCATCATTAAACATTTTGGTGGAGAGTCAATAATTTATGCCACTTCTCGCACAGCAGCACAGGCGAAGTCTAACCTTAAGTATCCACAAATACAAAACTATAAAATCTGAAATATAATGCCCAAATGCATGAGTCCTTGCTTTTTCTTTCTTTTTCAAATATATCATTAAATTCAAACACATTTTTGACACAAACCTTTTTTTCAAATTTTAAAAGTAGCAATGTAATAACGTAAAATAATGATAACTTTTTATTGCAATAGTGAGTTTAAATCTCACACTTTATCACTTTCTTTCTCAGAATTGTGTGATATAAACTAGCAATTACAGGGGGGAAAAAAATCATAATTCTGATATATAAAAAGTCACAATTATTGAATTATTTTTTTTTATTCTCTGGCGGAAACAAGCTTCCATAAAATGCACTTACAGAGTCTCCAGTGTATTTTACTGAGTGATATCTAACAATATACAGTAGCTCCAAAAAGTATTTGGACACTAAGCAAATATTAAAAAATGTCTTTGCATTGGCATTGTAAAGAAATACAGCACAAGCATACTTTTCAATCAAAACATTTCACAAATGGAGTGTTTTATTTCTTCAAAACCAATTCATAGTTAAAAATGTCTTGACACTTTCTGGTTGTCAGACTTTGCGAAATATATTCATATGTTAATATCATGAACTGTACTGGTGATTATTCTGCTGGGACATTTGTGTGAACCTGAGGGGAAGTGACTTCATACATCCACAAAAAATGCCCTTGAGATCATTTGATTAAAAATAATTGAAAAAGTGCCTCAGAAAATTCAGGGTTCAGAGAAAATCTCTACCAGCATTTGTTTGCAGATGCCACTTGGTTTCATATGTAATGCAGTGAAATTCAGGCATTTTATGTGTTATGTGTATGTTCGGTTTTAAGTATACGTTTACACGCCAATGATATACTAAAGATGGGAACATTTTTCTTTGTACAGATGACGTTTTGAAAACTATCCCTGTTCACACTGTATTCCTCATGCCAGACAAGTAGTTGCCAATGTCAATTTGTAAAGAAAAACTGCGTACATACGCATTCTTCCACAGAGCGCTCGCCTCGCACATGTCTGTCAACCACATTTTTAAAGTTTACTGCACTTTGATTTTCTTCTCGTTATTTCCCTGTAATGGCTAATAAATAGGAACTCTCGCACATTCACGGACAAAGGGGGATAGACACGTGTTCACAGATTCGCGTTTTTGCAGTTTACACGGAGATGATAACTGTATCGTTTTCAAAAATTCCACTGTGAAACTCTACTCTGATTGGTCAGATGGTTAAATATGTTGTGATTTGGTCTACTCTACTCTGATTGGTCGGGTGGCCCAGTTGTTATTGCTACTGCACTCAGCTCAGCAGTTTAAACAGAGATGATAAATGATGTTTTATTAACAAAGTTCGGGAGGAACATGTTCAAATGATCTAACTAATCATCACATCACTCCAACCAGCAGTCATTAATCAGCAATCAACATGTCTGCCCAATCAGCATGAGCGGAAAACTATATATATAGACGCAGTCGACTCACCTACGCTTTTGGACAGTTTCAGCATCCCTCCACCACCCCGTCTCCTCACACTTGCCTGGTTACTTCTTAAACCAGAATACGGGGGGAGTACTCCGGGCTCGGGCCAGATACCGAGCTCGGAGCCCTCTCCTCGGACAGGACGCCAAATATGCATACTAATTACTCTATCTGATTATTTGTAAGTGTGAACTCGTGAACTGTGTAGTTTTCAAAAATTCCACTGCGAGACCCGTTTGCGTTTTCAGGTCACCAAAACATCGTTTTGTCGTGTAAAATGAATAGCCAAAACGCATAAAGTTTTCAGTTTTTAGTCATGTAAACAAGCCCTCAGTTTCATTTTCACGCTCTTTGCTTTGTTCCCGTTTTCCTTGGTTCCCTTGTTAGTCTCCTTGGCTGTTCATTAGCTATATCACACCTGTTCTGGTCTGTTGCTAATTACTCCCCAGAGATCAGTGAACCACATTTTTAGACAATTTAATAATCTATTCTTAACTATTATTCTTTGTTGGTACTGAGGTACCTAATTTTAACATACAGCTTTATTGTAAAAATATTTCAGTGTGTGCATTTCCCTGTTTTGTATATATAATCCTGTGAGTATGTGAACTAGATATGTAAATTCACATTTGTTGGCAATTTTGACTGTTTTACTGACGAAGTTGGTAGTTCTTGGCCAGAATAAGCTGCAAAATGGACTAGACATTATGCCCATAGTCAAAAGTCTGGTTCGACAAGACCAATACTTATAATCAATGGTGCTGATGTGGGAATAGAGATGATCAGGCCTACTTTTCGCAGCTTTACAATAGTGCTTACAACCTGTGATGTTTGAATAGAGTTACATGCAACAAAGAAACATCCAAGCCTCTTTCTTCTCTTTGTCCCACTGTTTCCTCTGAAGTGGTTGTCATCTCTTCATTGTACAAATTAACCGCTGCAGCTAAAAATCTAGAACAAAGGCTTGAAATGTGGTATACGCAAAGGTGATAAAGCGACAGGCTTGTGGAACAAGATGCTCGGCTCAGATTTAATCCACCAGGCACATCATGCTGCCAGAAATTCACACCTCATAGAGAGAGAGAGAGCGAGAGATTGGTGGAATATCCTAAAAATAACCTGAATGCTAAATCAACCTATTTATTCATTAATTTCTCTCCCAATTCAAACATCTGTTAGTTTTGCATCAACAGACAAAAGCTAAAAATGAGAGCGGCAATCAATAGTAATTTAGCATGGACCTTGAGGTTGCCCTCAGTTTAATCTGAAAACATTTAAGGATGCGTCTCTGAATTTACTGATGTACACACACACACACACACAATGAAGCCTATTATTATTCTGAATCACAGGATCAGCATTGCATTGAGACTGTATATTGCACATTATGACTCAAAGATCAATTTAAGTCCCAGCTATAGCTAAACCTCCAGCGAGACATCTTAGTATCTGGTTGGTGTTAGAATGCTGGTCATTTCTCAAGTATGATTATTATCTTCAGCAAAGGGCAAGTCATGAATTTATATATCAAATAGAGCTTTCTTCTGCTGCAGAATCTTGATAGTGAAGTGCTTATCTGAAACAAGAATATTATGCAGTTTGTGAGATATACATTTCATGGTGGTATGAGTACATGTTTTCTGATGATACAAAACATCAACCACGCTTTATAGCTATGATTTATCCCTCGTGGGAAATGTATTTATTTCGCGCAATAAAATCAGCCTAACACCGTATCTACACCCTACGTGACTTTTGTTGCGTCGCAACAGCTAAAACCTGTCTACACTGAACGCGACAAGCCGACTCTTGCAAAACACTGACTATGTCAGAAATAAAATGGAGAATCCGTTTACAGTCGGAAATTTGTCGCATCACACCGCACAGCATCCAGTGTACACCATACAACTGATTATAATGGCTTCTACTGTCTTTCGATGTCGCGTCGCACCGCTCGCGTGCGAAGTAGACACGTTGTAAGAAGAAATGTATTATTTTGTCAAAAAAATCTAAATTGTCTACACTGAATTCACCCTGAAATCGGTAATAAATGTCACAATTAATTACAAAGAAACGTCCACATTGGATTAAACATAACATTTTGAAGACTGAACTAGTATTTTCTTGTAAAACATACATCAATAATCTTTGTTTTATTTACATCTTTACAGTCATGAAACAAATCATATCTTTATTACCTTGGCAAAATAAATTATTGAAAATAAATCAATTAAAAATAATAAACTGAATGCGACAAAATCTTAAATAAAACAAAAGTGCTGTTGAGGTGAACATTTTAGAGTTTTTCCAATCGTGAGTCACAAGACAGAGTGCACGCACCAGACATTTTAATATGTCTCCGCATTGATTTGGAAGATAAAAAGTGGCTCTTCATTACAAGCTGAGGCCCTGAGGGTCTGTGCACTGTTAACTTCAGACGGAGACAGATATGGATTCCCGTGCCTGTTCTTACCCAGGTCACTCAGCTCAGAGATGTTTCAGGTTTAATATGTTCTAGGACCTCCATTAATGACGTGCCCCAAACCCCGACTAATTCATTTCCTTATCTTCCAGTCGGGCAGGAATGCAGGTTGCGTTCAAATGAAAATGCATTAACTGGCGTCATGATGGAACACTGGCCTTGATAAGGTGAGAACATCCCTGTCTGACTGCAACGCTGATACATTGTCGAATTATCAGAGTTGTTTGCTGTGATGCCAAATGAAAATAATTGGTGCATGCTAAGACAGTGTTATCGTGTAGGATAATTAGTGGTTCTTGCTAAGGCATCTCTATTTGCTCAAATGCTCAACGGAATTAAACTTCCCACACCGTTTGTTTTACGGACACGAATGTTACCTCAAATCATGCAGCTTGTTGAAGAGAGGAATTGATTTCAGGTCAGTCTAGAATTGAGTCTGAGATTAGTATGTTGCTTAGCTAACAACATGGTATTCTAATAAGCATAGAAAATGGCACAATATTGCCTTGGTAACCACCTAGCAAGACCAAAGCACCAAAGTATTTTTCCCATAGGGATTTCAAAGTTCACATATTTTAAGAGTTCCTAATTTTGGAGGTCTCCTACAATAGGTTTACATCCATCTAAAGTCAAAAAACACTTTAATTTTCTCATAATATACATTGCTGCATTACCTCAATTCTCACAGTTTCTGAAACGGCTTGATCAAGGATTCCATTAGTTTCTCTAAACCCCTTCGTCTTGGTCAACGTCACCCTGTCCGCCATATTGCTGAGGGCAAGACTGCACTGGAAACTTAGTATTTAGTATATAGTACTTAGTATACACGCAGTGAATTCGTGAACACTTCATGCAGCATTTGGTTGGTTTCTAAAAATGAGTGAAATACTCGATAATATGATTTGGCGAATCGTTAAAACATCAATTAAGATATCATCGCACACGATATATATCACACACCCCAATCTACTCTGCTCTGATTGGTCAAATGGCCCAGTCTGTTGTTATTGGTCGACTGCTTGCAGTGCGTGTGTACCATTTCTAAATTTCTGCACTCAGCGCTTGTAATACAAACAATAATGGCGTCTGTTTACCGTTTCAGTTTGGGCAAGAGTCCTCATCCTTTGTAAGTGATTGTAAAGCACATGACAGCAAGCATTATGCTGATTTGTTACAAACCTATGTAGGTTCGAGCAAGAAGTAAAATGAATAAAATGTTGCAGTAATTTTTATAAATGCTTTATCCATGCACATCATTAAAAAAATCATATCTCCTCGCAATCTGTAATCACACCCATCCACCTCTAAACAATATCTGTTCTCTTCATGACGTGTGTCTCAGCGGAGGGTGGGACTAAATATCCTCCACAACTGACTGCAAACTGGAATTCAGCTTTGTCTTCATTTAGTTAGCAATAACCAACTTCCTACAACTATCACAACTTGCGTTTCATTCCAACTTTAAGTAGTTTGAAAGCACAGGGAGATTGCTTCAGTTCTCTGACTGGGTGATGTAGCTTTTCACCCTGTGAAAACAACAATTCCATTGTTAAATGCGATTAGATTTACATCACATTTATTAATTTGGCAGACGAATACAACAAGCGATGTACCTAGCTGGATGGTGAAATTGTGCTGTAGAGTTGGATTGGCAGGGAAGACGAGAAGCTCAGTTTTTGCCAGGTTGAGCTGCAGGTGGTGTTCTTCCATCCACGTCGAGATGTCCGCCAGGCAGCTTGAGATTCGTGCAGCTACTGTGGAATCATCTGGTTGGAAGGACAGGTAGAGCTGCGTGTCATCAGCATAGCAATGGTAGGAGAAACCATGTGCTTGTATGATGGGACCCAGCAATGTAGTGTAAATGGAGAATAGGAGGGGACCAAGAATCGAACCCTGAGGTACCCCATTGATCAGTTGATGAGCTTTGGAAACCTCCCCACTCTAGGCAACTCTGAAAGTCCTACCTGTGAGATAGGACAGAAAAATTTGATTCAAAGTGTCAAAAGCAGCAGATAGATCCAGTAGAATGAGAATTGATGATTTAGAATCAGCCTTTGCAATCCACAGGGATTCAGAGAACGATAGTAGTGCAATCTCTGTTGAAAGGCTGCTCTTGCAATCAGATTGGTTGACGTCCAGTTGGTTGTTCTGTAAAAGGAAATATGGCACCTGGTTGAAAACAATTCATTCAAGTGTTTTCTATATGAATGGTAGGAGTGAGTCAGATCTGTAACTGTCTACAAGTGATGTGTTAAATGTGAGGTTATTTTAGCAGTGGAGTTACCAAAGCCTGCTTGAATCCTGTAGGGAAAATGCATGTGTGGAGAGATGTATTGATAATTTGTGTAAGTGCTGATAAAAGTGTAGGAGAGGTGGCTTGAAGAAGGTGTGAGGGGATGGGATCTAGAGGGCAGGTGGTGGGATGATTGGAGAGGAGAAGTTTGGATACTTCTGCCTTAGACCATCCACAGCCACAAATATTTTCTCTTCCTTCTCTCCCCTCACTGAGTTCCCATGTGTGTGGAGGTGAGAACTGACTGCTGATGGAAGATGTTTTGTCAGTGAAGAACTTAGCAAATTGATCAGCAGTTAAAGAGGTGGTGTGTGGTGGTGGTGGTGGACAGAGGAGGGAGTTGAATGTTTTGAAAAGTGTGCGTGTGTTTGAAGCGCTGTTGATCTTGTTGTGGAAATATGAAGATTTAGCTGCATGAACTTCATCATAAAAGGATGAGAGCAGAGATCGAAAACTACCTAGGTCAGATGGGTCTTTAGATTTGCACCATTAGTTAAAAAAATTAATTAAAACAATTCTTGCTGACAACTTCAACAAAAGCCCATTCAATCAATTGATAACCTCATATCTCAAACTAAGTCTTATGCTTATCATTTTCCCTTGGATAAAATGAATGCACCACTAGCATTCTTCTTCTTTTATCTAGTTGAATTATTATTATAATTTTTTGTTTGAGGTCTAGAATATTGATTTCAAGAGAGCATGTTTCTAAGCCAACAGCATGATACTCTAATAAAAATATATAGCACACATGTATTGAAATAAAATATATAAATTTTTTTTATTGATAAATGTGTTTTTATTGTATTTTTTTCCACTCTGCTCCACGCAGTGCATTATGGGATTGCCTTCTCCACAAAGAGTACATGCAATGTCTTAAACACCACTCACATTTGTGACCCTGGACCACAAAATCAGTAATAAGTCATACGGGTATATTTGTAGCAACAGCCAACAGTGCATTGTATGGGTCAAAATTATCGTTTTTTATTTTTTTGGCAAAAATCATTAGGATATTAAGTAAATATCATGTTCCATGAAGTTATTTTGTAAATTTCCTACTGTACATATATATATAAAATTATATTTGTGAGTGGATATCCATTGCCAAGGACATCATTTGAAATTTAAAGGTGATTTTCTCAATATTTAGATTTTTTTGCTCAGATTCCAGATTTTCAAATAGTTGTATCTTGCCCAAATACTCTCCTATCAATACTCTCCTAACAAACCATAAATCAATGGAAAGCTTATTTATGCAGCTTTATGATGATGAATAAATCTCAATTTAAAATTTTTTACCCTTATGTCTGGTTTAGTTATGACACTTTATTATAAGGCCCCATTTGTTAATGATAGTTCATACATAAGTAACAATGAGCAATACATTTATTACAGCCAAGCTTTAATTAGTCTTTAGTCTTTTTTAACGTTAGTTAATAAAAACACAACATAACATACAATTTTTTATTTTAATAATGTATTAGTAATTATTGAAATTATTAAATAACTACAAAAACTGAATAAATGTTAATTTTTACTAAAATGAATAACTGCTTTAAAAGTATTTTTCATTGTTAGTTCATGTTAACTAATGAACCTTAATGTGAAGTGTTACAAACTTTTTAATAATAAAAGAAAAAACTTGTCAAGACCCCAAACACTAAAGCATGGCGCTAAAAGAAACACAGGCAAAAAATAAATAAATAAAAAAACAACACCCCAAAATGCAGTGTAATGCTATGCAGTTTCTAGGTTGTGGTCTAGCAAACAGCAGCATCCAATATATGGTTTGTAGGAAGTTGCTATGCAGTTGATAGAGTGTTGTGAGTGGTTTCCAGGGAGTTGCTATGCAGTTTCTAGGTTGTGGACTTGCAAACAGCAGCATCCTATATATGGTTTGTAGGAAGTCGCTATGTAGTTTCATAGAGTGTTGTGAATGGTTGCAAAAAAGCTGTTATGCAGTTGCTATTGTGGGTGAGTGGTTGCCAGGGAGTTACTAGAGTAACAGTTGCTAGAGTGTTGTGGATGGTTGTTGGGGCATTACTATGCAGTTGCTAGGTTGTTGTAGGTAGCGATTGGAAATTATTATCTAGTTGTTATTTTGAGTGGTTGCTAGGGATATAAAATAATGCCCAAAAATGCAGTGTAACAATACAAGACTTCGCACAGAATGAGTGAATACACAGGGCTAGTTAACAAGGTGACGAGACACAGCTGAACAATATCAAGCATGAGTCTAGGCAGTGGATTATGGGAAATGTAGTCCATAATAAGATGGCATAAGAGTCGGGAGGAATGCCCTCTGGTGGCTATCATAGGTACTGGTAGGCGTGACAATATGAGATTGTATTTGAACATTAGAAAGCCTAAAAAGGTTGAAATATTTAGCAGTTAATGTTTTGTGGTACTGCGTAGGGCTCATGTACGACAGTACAGACATGCTTAAGATTCTGCTGGCTAATAGGCAGTGAGTTATCACAGCAGCTGTCAGACAGTGTAATCATAAAGGGCTCCCTCGTGTTTAAAGAGCATGGAGCACAGGCCCTGCTTGTTTCTGATTGCATCGGGGCATCATGCATTGATTGCATCGACCCCCCTCCCCCCAGCTTCCACAGAGCCGGATTATCTGGAACTCTGCAGTCTTGTGAGGCACCTGATGAAAAAGATCGCTCTTCCCCTCCCTTTCCCATTCTTTTGTTTTTACAGTGAGAGTCATTAGTGCATTACTGGCCAATTGTGTTGGCTCTGAACACGTGCCAGCCCTCTTGCTACTTTTGAGAGATTTTTTGGCATGGTGTGAGCATATTATTTGGAGAGTGCAACAATTTATATTACATTCATCTTGCACTGTGTGAGAGCCAGCATGCACTATAAAACTCATCTGATGTCAGTACTTAAAATCAGATGTCAAAATAAGCTAAGAGAAATTTAGAATTGTAAAACAAATTGGTAAATAAGCACACTACTGCAATTAGGCCAAATTAAGCATGCTTCAGGATCTCAACTAAATTAAGCTTATTTTGGCTTCAAAAATCCATACAAAATTCACTACTAAGAGTCCACATTGAAAGTCTGGGATTCAAAATGTAATTTAAATTGATTTAATAAATGATTTTTTTTTTTTTTTTAAAAGAGACACATTTTCAGATGCAAAATGATTTTTGTTGCTGAAACTCATGTTAATTTCCGCTTTTCAGTGAAGTTGTCATGGCGATCATGATGCATAATGAAAAAAAATGTGTATTAAAATGCAAAAATAATGCATTGTTAGTTGTGGTCTAATCTCAGCACATTTACATTTAATGTGATGATAAATGATTCGTTAATGAATACAGTGTCTTTAATATTCTGTGACCATAGTTCCAGAAAATTATGTGTAACAAGTACATATTTCAATTGTCATATTTAATATGCTCACAAATTTGAATTAAATAATTAGATGTATCAGAAGGCTTTAAAACAGCAATATAAAACAGGCATATATTTATTTAAAAAATAAGTATATGCCTTAGGCATCGTCAAAATCCATGGTGCTATTCATCACATTTGCTCTGGTGTGAAATTTTGGTCACAGTTTTACTGGTTTCATAAAGTGTAATATGTAAAATTTCTTACACCCTCACAAAATTAGAGGCAATTAATCCAAAATATGTCGTGTGTATAAACTTAATGGAACTGGCTGCTATTAAATGCTTGGCTGTGCTCCCAAAGAAAAAGAAAGAAACAAAACAGCACATCATTCCTCTTTGTCTGTCTTTTCTTCAAATCATGTGTGTATTTGGCCTTGTAGGTATCATGAAAAAAAATATATTGAGACCTTCTTTGACACCTGTATTTGATATAAAAATTGTGTTTTTGTGTTCAACATTCAATTTGTTTTCCATTTTGAACAGATACAGATGAAGATGGGTCCAGCACATCCTGGCTGATAGAACACTACTGTTATGTTTGATGATCTGAGTTTTGTTTTGAGTCGTATTCTGTGTTGTTTTCAAACTGTTTTCTGTTCTGTTGACTGTTTCTTACCATGGTTTTTTATTAAATGATTATACACTACACCTGTTTCTTGTTTCGTTCATTGGTTTGTATTAGTATATATTCGCTGCGTCTGAAATCGTAAACTGTCTTTAAATTTGAATTTACTTTGCGACCGTTAAAAAGTGTTCAATATAGTATGACTATAGGTAGTATGAATTAAATTCGGATGTAGTACATCCGCCATGTTTTTACTGTCATTTGACCTACCAGCGTCAGTTATCTCGCTACACTGCCATTTATAAATTTGAAAGTGTCCATCGAATGCACATTTCAGAATCTTTTGTAGGTCATCCGGGGACTTTTTTGCCTTCTGTTTTTAGAACACTGCATATTCGGAAAATTCTTTTGGCGTACTGTTTTTCAGTATTTGATTTCGGATGCAGTGACTGAGTCAGTTTTCAGTAAGTCTTCACTTTTAGCTGGTTGTTCTGATCTTGTTTTTTTTATTCCTGTATTTCCTGATGACCTTTGTTATTTTTTTTGAGCTTGTTAAATAAAATACTGCTGTAAATAGATCCTGCTCTTTTATCCGGGCTGCAACCATGGCGTGACAACTACAAATAGAAAAAATTAATTAAACTTATAATAAACTACATTTTTAGAGTGATGCTTGCCCATGCAAAACAAACACAACGCTATTTCTAAGTTTTTGTTAGAGGCTGGCAGGGCATTGCTATGCAGATGTTAGGGTGTTGTGGGTGGTTGATAAGATGCTACTAAGGTATTTAGAGTGATTGCTTGGCCACCCACAACACCCTAGCAACAGCATAGCACAGTTGTCTTATAGGAAGTTGCTATGCAGTTGCTAGGGTGTTGTTGGTTTTTGATAGGAAGTTGGTATGGTATGGTGTTGTGGATGGTTGTTTGGAAGCTGTTATGCAGTTGTTGTTAGGGTGTTGCTATACAGTTGTTATTGTGGGTTGTTGCTAGGGCATTGCTTTGCAGTTTCTAGGGTGTTGTGGGTGGCCGATATGAAGTTACCTAGTTGTTACCCAGCACCTTATGGTTTATAGGAAGTTGCTATGGTGTTGCTAGGCTGTTCTCGATGGTTTTGGGGCATTACTATGCAGTTGCTGGGTTGTTGTGGGTGGGTGATAGGAAATTGTCCAGTTCTTATTCTGAGTGGTTGCCAGGGAGTTGCTATGCAGTTGCTAGAGTGTTGTGGGAGGTTGCCAGGGGGTTGCTATGTAGTTTCTAGGTTGTAGTCTAGCAAACAGCATCATTCTATATATGGTTTGTTGTTGTTGCTATTTTGGGTGAGTGGTTGCCAGGGAGTTTCTATGCTGTTGCTAGAGTGTTGTGGGTAGCAATAGGAAGTTATTATCTAGTTGTCATTTTGAGTGGTTGCTAGGGAGTTGTTATGCAGTTGCTAGAGTGTTGTGGTTAGTTGCCAGGGAGTTGCTATGTGGTAGCAAACACCCCAGTGCCCTATATATGGGTGCCAGGGAGTTGCTATGCAGTTGCTAGAGTGTTGTGGGTGGTTGCCAGGAAGTTGCTTTGGACTGACGAAAGCAGCTTTACTAGAGTACAAAAAAAATCAACATTTTAGTGGGAATTTTTTTTAGACTTAGTTCTCAAACCTAACTATTCAAAACTGATCATGATATCTAGATGTACTGTAGCATTTAAAGATAAGCAGTTGAGTCAGACGTTGGAGGTTTGAACCGTAAGCATTGACTGTGCAGGCAGATAACAAGTTTTAGAAGGGTGCTAAGGCACTTACAACCCTCAAGATGAGAGGAGATACATTCATTAGTCCATGACCTGCAAGGTCCTTCGGTGTCACTATTCCCTCAGATCCAGATCTCACGTTATTGAATTCTTCTCCAAAAAGCAATAAGCAGCAT
Source organism: Opsariichthys bidens (assembly GCA_037194245.1). Classification (NCBI taxonomy): domain Eukaryota; kingdom Metazoa; phylum Chordata; class Actinopteri; order Cypriniformes; family Xenocyprididae; genus Opsariichthys; species Opsariichthys bidens. The sequence goes on along the minus strand of CM074285.1, from coordinate 10,698,847 downwards.
CCTCTTTCAGAGCGGCTGGGGACATGGATGTTAGACAACACGCCAATATTAAAGAATCACAGCCAAGGCAAATGAAATTATGGAGCCTCTTGCTTGCTAAATGTCACCACCAACCGAACACCTCAACCAAACAAAACAATGACCTCCTCAGACTCAGATTCACCTAGCCGATGCTTTTCTTCCTTTTGCTCTTCTGGAATTAGGGTTTAATGCTCCTCAAATAGTGGTGTGGAGAGTAAAAAAAAACAAAGATGACACTCATTTAGAAGGACAGTGGTGAAAGCACACAGGAGCAGTTCTCTGAGGAAGGGCCTTGTTGGCTGTCTGAAGACTCTAGAAGCTTCTCAAATGATTATTTTGATTCTAAAGTGTTGAAAGAGCAAATGAAGCAATATTCTTATTCTCCCACGTGGTTTTGAATGAACACAATGCAGTGATAGCCAAAGAGCATCTCTAAAGGTACTTCAGATATAAACTGATTTGATTAACTTCGAGTGGAGAAGATTTATAGTTTTGTCTGTATGCGTTCTTGAATCCCTATCAATATATTACTGTGCTGGACTGTGTGGCATTGGACAGTAAATTGGCTCTTTTATTGTCCTGGAATATCTGTATCTGATTTTCCTGTTCCATCTTGTCAAAAGCAGTGTTCTCTTGGACTCTTTTTCTCTCCAGCATCCCACACACTGAACAGCCAGAATTTCACATTTGAATGCAAGAGAGTATAGTTTGAGGAACTAGATTTCATTCCAAACTTTTTGGGATTGTGCTCATGTGAATGTGTTGTCATAGCAATGATATTTAAATTCCCTAAAGGCAGATTACTTTTGAGGGTCTGGTGCTAATGCATATTTGGGAAACCCACACAACACATGTATAATGTGATAATATAACAATAAACTAACATTTTCTTCTTACCAGTAATTTATTTTCTGGCAGAGCTTGTGTGTTAACTTTAAAAGTTGTGTCTAATACTGCTCTTTATTCTAGTACTATATTCTCCTGGGGGAGGTACTATATTTTTGTCCTGTTTCTTCAGGAATGACAAAGTGTCCCATGAGTTTTACTGGATTCTTGTCCAAATATACTCCAGGGCTGCTTTGCTATCTTAGTCAGCTTTAAAGTCAACATGAAATAAAAACAGATCCTACTTATTTTATAATACACATTTCTGATTTCTTTGTGGGCAAATCATCAGTGCATATTATTCCAAAAAAGATATATATATAGTGATCTATCATTGTCCGGATCTATTTTTGAATTCCTTCAAAAATACATAAAAATGTGACGTAAATAAAGTACTTACACACATTTGACCTATTGTACAAAGAGCAAATTTGAGAAACAAACTTAAAACAGGAAATGATAGCATAGAGCGGTCCCCTCATCACTGTGTGAATATTAATAAGGCTTTTAGAATATGTGAAAATTTGACCTTTTTATAACAAGGCAAGATTAGTTCAGGTTGTAAAATGTCATGTGTGGTGACTACCCAAAAACATGAAATATAATAATTATTGATACTCTGGAAAAAAATGTTTCTTAAAAATATATTTAAAAACTTTCCTTAAAAATAATGTTTAAGATGCGTCACATGTATTCCTTTTTTTTTTTTTTTTTTTTTTTTTTTTTGATTGTTATACCACATTTTAGACTCGTTATATGTAATCTTGAAAATTGTGTCATGAAATTGGCACATTTAAAACTAAGGTTTTTCCTCTTTTTATTCTGGACACTCATATGTCTTTGACCAAAAAAAGAAAAGAAATAAAAAGCATTATTTAAGCAAGTATTTATGCTGTAATTGACAAATGTGCATGTGACAGAATGTATAAATAATAGTATTTATAATAATAATAAAAAGTGTCAATTGTGAGAGCTGGCTTTGACCTGAGTGTCTGAATAAGACACCAGGGGTGCATTTCCAGTACAACTGTGTAACTCGCTGCTTCATTATAGTATGATGCATTGTTGAACAAATCAACTAGTCACGACTGTTTCCCGAAACCGCATTGTCGCAAACCAGTCGTTCAACCACTTTGTGAATGGTGTCACGCAGGTCGTGGAGTAATAACCTCTAAATGAATCCGTTTGAGATCAAATTAATGCTAGATTTTTATTTTTATTCATTTTTATTCATTCATCAGGTAAGCACATATGCATTCAAAACAGTGCTTAAAATCTCACGACAAACTAAAATATGTAAATGACATTTGTATATATTCAAAATAAAAATATACATTGCACTTAATGTCAGCTTGCTTATTTTGCTAATTTATTGAGTACACATGTCAAAAAAACAAAGAGCTTCTAACAACAGCTCGAGAGCTGTTGTCCCAGCCACACAAGTTTGTGATGCTGTTTGCGAATGTTTGTTTGAACTATGTTTTCGGGAAACACCAAATCGCTGAACTATGATAACGACAGAACTTGCGATGTTAGTTGGCCAACGATACTTTTGGGAAACATAAAGGTAGACATCTGTCTGTTATCGTCTGTCTGTCTACCTACCTATCATCTGTTTGTCTGTCTATCAGTCATCTGTCACTGTCTGTCTGTCAATCTGTTTATCATTTGTCTGTCGGTCTGTCTATCTATCTACCTATCGTCTGTCTATTTGTCAATCTGTCTGTCTATCTACCTATTGTCTGTCTGTCTGTCTGTCCGTCCATCTACCTATCGTCTGTCTGTCTACCTGTCATCTGTCTGTCTATCTGCCTGTCTGTCTGTCTGTCTATCTATCATCTGTCTGTCTGTCTATCATCTGTCTATCTATCAATCATCTGTCTGTCTGTCTATCGTTCGTCTGTCTGTCTGTTTATCATCTGTCTGTCTACCTATCTACCTATCGTTTGTCTGTCTGTCTGTCTATCTACCTATCATCTGTCTGTCTGTCTGTTTATCTACCCATCATCTGTCTGTCTGTCTATCTACCCATCATCTGTCTGTCTGTCTGTCTAACTATCTATTGTCTGTCTATCAATCAATCATCTGTCTGTGTCTGTCTGTCATTTGTCTGTCTGTCTATCTACCCATCATCTGTCTGTCTGTCTATCTACCCATCATCTGTCTATCAATCATCTGTCTGTGTCTGTCTGTCGTTTGTCTGTCTGTCTGTCTATTTACCTATCATCTGTGTCTGTATGTCTGTCTATCTACCTATCATCTGTCTGTCTGTCTGTCTATCTATTGTCTGTCTGTCTGTCTATCTACCCACCATATGTCTGTCTGTCTATCTACCATCATCTGTCTGTGTCTGTCTGTCTGTCTATTTACCTAACATCTGTCTGTCTATCTACCTATCATCGGTCTGTCTGTCTATCTACCCATCATCGGTCTGTCTATCTATCTATTGTCTGTCTGTCTGTCTATCTACCCACCATATGTCTGTCTGTCTATCTACCATCATCTGTCTGTGTCTGTCTGTCTATCTACCATCATCTGTCTGTGTCTGTCTGTCTATTTACCTAACATCTGTCTGTCTATCTACCTATCATCTGTCTGTCTGTCTAACTATCTATCGTCTGTCTATCAATCGTCTGTCTGTGTCTGTCTGTCGTTTGTCTGTCTGTCTATCTACCTATCATTTGTCTGTCTGTCATCTTTCTCTCTGTCTTTCTATCCTTCTTTACGTTCTTCCTTTCATCGTTCCGCTCAGGCCCATTACACATTAGCACTTGCGAACACACACTTAAACACACAGTGTTATGCTACGTAGACGCATGGAAACTGCGGGTGCTTCACATATAAAAGAGATAATGTGGAAGTTACCAAGTGAAGCGGACAGCATAAGGAAAAGTATGCATGGCAACGGCAGTATTAAAGCCACGGGTCATTTAGATCAGGACTCAGGAGACACTTTTAATTGACAAATTTTATCTAATAAGGTTCTGCGCACCACTGGGTTTCTCCCTTTAAATCACCTCTACCTGAGCCAAGAGGTTGTAAAATACTCGGTGGAGATATTGATCTGAAAGATTTACTTAAATGCCAGGTGGTTCTAGAGGTCGCTGTCACTGTTAAATTTAGAGAGACTCTTCAATAAACCCTCAAGGCTTTTTCCTCATATAGACCTTTCTTATGAATTAATTGGATGGAAATGGAAACGCATATGCATATATAATGAGGTCATTTTTAAAAACTGCACTTTGTAATAACATTTCATTTTATATTTAGCATAAAATAAGCCTGTGCCGTTCCCAGTACTCATAAATGTGTTCATTTCAGAGTGAAGCAAATTAGGAGCAAACAGATTTGCTGAAATGGGAGGCATGTTTTTTGGCTGACACACGAAGCATTTCACTGTGGTTGACGGTGGACTTTGTTTGTTTGTTTTCCCCATGACAGCTGTTTCAGACTCGACCACACAGCAATTTATGAGGGCACTATGGACAGTTTATCATAGACAGAGCATAGAGCATACAGCATTCATCACAGAGGGAGCCAGGACATAGCCAGGAGAGCAATTCCAGGGGCTACCAGTTTGCAAGGCACAGCATGAATCACTGCCAAAGCAAAGGCACAGAAAAGGAAAAGAGAAGAAAAACACTTAAAAAATATAGTTCTCCCCAAGATATATAAGAATGGACTGCAGTAAATCCTTCTGCACATCACGGCTTTAGACACCAATAGAGAACTCCTCAAGAACCGCACATGGGGGAAAGCAGGGATGATTGCAATGCTGAATAAGTTTCAGTAATGACAGAATGCACACTGGCCATATGCCGCTATATGCAAGCACAAATCAGCTCTACTCCAAAAATAATGGACAGTTGCAGTGTCAATTGACATATAAAAAATGTTTTGCGTGAATTAAAATGTTTTCATTTTCAATTTCTTGTGAATTGGCCATAATTATGTCAACTTATCATTAATTTTAAATAATTATCTTTCCATTTTTGTGCCCAATTTGGTTGCGGTTACAAAAGTATCAGTGTTGTTTCTATCTGTATGAATGTAATGGCTGCCTTTAGGTCAGTGGAAATGAGTCCAGCAAATGAAGAATACACAAATAAACCACCAAACACACATCTTACATAACTATAAATATTAAAATGTGGACGTGGGGTAGATTTTAAAGCCCTATTTTAAAACCACTGTTTTTGTTAAAAAGTGTATCTATGGGGTTTAAGTAGGATAGTGTACAACCTGTCAGTCTGTTATCACAAAACAAATACTTTCAGGATTGATCTCGATTGCGTATTACAGGGCTTCTCACTAAATAAATGCAGTGTTACCATGATGATGGTAAATATCAGATGGTAGGATGCTGCTACAATCAAGTACTCTAAAGAGCCACATTCACAGAGCACTCATTTGCACCAAATGGAAATCTTTGGACCCTTGCATTCATGTTTTCCTTCTTTTTTCTTTTTTTTTTTGCAGTGACTCATGACCTTGATCTTGAGATCTTGCAGTTTTCCCCATTCCATTGTTCACATCTGACAGCATTTATTACACATATTTAATAAACGTTATTAGGGTCCTTGCATGTAACGTGTTTTGAGTAATGAATAAAGAGTCAACTGCGAGCGGCCATGTAAAGTTTCTAATGTTAGGCTACGTAAAGGTGCAATATGTAAAATTACAATCAAAACAACAACAACAAAGGCGTAGCTTGAATTATAGGAACTGTCATCTGGGACTTCTGTCATCATTATGGGACTTCACCGCTGATTTAAATCAATCATATATCATGTTCATGGATGAGGTAAAGTAGTAGTTTTATAAATGTTGCGCTTGATGACATGATTTTATTTCATTATAATGAATTAGCCGCAAGTAAAGGAAGGTTTAACACTGGATTGGTTGTCATAGATTTGTCCAATTCATTGTTGTGATAACGCTGTCCAGTTTTATGTGTTCAAAACAATAATTGTAAAAGTACAGTTTAACGTACCCACATCATTTGCAAAAAGGCTGATTAATATTATAACACATACTGTATTAATTTCCATTGTTAATCACGTCAGGTGAAGTATATGGCAATGTCAACAAACTAATCACAAACCAAATGCAATAACGCTGTCCTTAATAAACATCACTCGTACAGAATGAAACTCATATGCAGTTTTGGCATTTGACACCTTTGATGTAGTGGCAAGTATTTCACTAAAGCTACAGTATAAAACAAAATTATAGCCAACAGTTCATAACATGCCTTGAAGTATTCGTAGTGAACGTCACCTCAACATTTTTCTCATCATATGAACAGACAAGAACAAGACATTCAAACAATAAGACTAACACTGTTGATCGATATAATAATCACAAGTTTTCTGTCAGTAAAGGAATCCAAACAGTTCCTCACGTGTCTATTAAAACACATGCAAGATCGGCATCTCTGTCTAGTTGAAGTTTGTCGCGCAGTTCTCTCCCTTTAGGAAATGTGACACCGATGTTGATCCTCGTTTTATTTCTCTTCTTGTCCCAAAATCTTCTTGGGTCATTTGGTTGACGTTTACTTTTATGGGACTTGTCTTTGTTGACAGAAGCAGCCACAAACAGTAAAGAATAATTGTGTTTTCTGCGCGAAACAAGCTAGTTACTTGATATACGCTACAACTACTATTTCTGCATTTGTCCATGAGACTATGTTGTCATGGATTCTACAGCAGTAAAAGCAGAAACCGAGGGTAACATAGACGTGACGTCATTGACAGGCTATTCCCGCACACGTGCCGAAGCCTTGGTTAAAATCGCAATTTTCTCATGATTTACAAAGAGTCAGAAACATTTGGGCTATTGTAAGTATTCAACTGGACAAAATATATAACACTGGCCAAATGATTTTTGGATCACTTTTTTACTTCGGAACCGAGTGGTTGTACTATTCCAGCTCTGCAATCGCGTCTGAGTGTTTCAAATTTCAAAAGACGAGCCGTTCTTCAGGAGGAAGCCTCTACAAGCTGGTGCTGGCTTTACATCATGGACAGCGGTGGTCACGATCTCACAGAGAGCTGACATACCTTTTACACCTGTCCTAGATTGTGATTTTCTTCTAGAAAATCAACTGAATAGAGGTTGCACCTTCAATGAGAGTGTGAGTGCTCACAACTAGAGCCCTGCACAGGCCACAAATCTAGGCATCGGCATCCGCATTGGAAAGTTTTCATTAGGGGTGCTCATAATTGACTTGGTATGTGTTAACTAAGAATTAGATGGCTTAAAAAGAAAACAAACTATAAAAATATAACTTAGCTAGACAACAAATCCTACAAACAGTAGCCTATTCAGAAGAGAACCATAATGAAAAATAAAAGAACACTCTCCAATTCGGCATAAATCCAAATGTTTTTTTGAATGCTAAACTATTATTTATTATATAAATTATAAGCTTTGTACTTCACTCGTGTTCCAACAATACATCACATTTGATTTGCAAGTGAGACGATGGTATAGCGCTGAACGCCACAGATTGTACAGACTTTGATAATAAACAGGCTGTGATGTCAAGTTAAAAATGCAAGAACTGATCAGCTATGTTGTGTATGTGCACAAAGTGCCGGCGCAATTCTCTATTCAAATGCTGCAGGCACGGGTGAATGGCCTACTCCTATTCTTTTGTTTTTAAATGCTGTATTTGCGCATGTATAAAACTAAAGCTTTGAAAAACACATTTTGGTATTTTTAATCACACCGAAATGAACATCCCTATTTTTAATCCAGTTTCCAGTCTTTCTCACTTTTCTAGCTGCTGTGCTGAAAGCGCACCCGCTGCTACACTAAAAATGAGGACACGTGTGCGCAGCCTCCGAAATGAGATGCAGCTATGGTCTTATGTTGTTTCCACAAGCGCAGCACTATGTGTATGTATAGGTTTGTTTTACCATCATCAGCTTCTCATGGTTTATTTTAATTAATGGCTGACCAAATTTTTAAAAGAAGGAGAAGCCTAAAACAAGGCTGAGGCCCGACCCACCTGTGAGCTATTACGTGAAAATCGGCCATGAAGCCCGACCCGTGGGCTGTAAATAAGGACCCGTCGGGATTGGGCAGAAATGCAGGGCTCACATGCTTGTGCCTTAGGCATGCTGAGGTGGGGTTCATGGGTGGTTCATGTTCCCATTGAGGTGTTATTGTCGAAACTTCAGTACCTCAAAAGAGGTGGGGTCCCTTCGCATATTCCCAGATCTAGTTCTTCTTCTGGGCCACCTCAGAAGAAGCCTACTTCGGTTAATAGCCTTGGTCACCTGAGGATCACAGTGAGTAATACCCTGCCGAGTCAACCTCCTTGCTCCTCTTTAACACTGCAAGCCGTGGAGTTTCCGAGAGAGTGCGCTGGTCCGTCTCACACGGTACCAGTTGTTTCTTTGGGGGCTCCGTCGGATGACCAGATGCTGATTCCTGCATGGGAGGGTGAGCTTATGTCCTCCGGGGATGAAGATTCAGCTGTATTGCTCCCTTTCAGGTGTGGCAATGTTGCTCGAGTCAGATCCAGAGCTGACGCCAATGCTTTCCCGGGCCACTGCGATCATTGGGCTAGAGTAGAACCCACCACCATTTCCCAAACCCTCGCAGCTGGATTATTGGTTTCTTGGGGCAGCCTGTGCTGGTTCTCAACACTCCACCCCAGTGCCTTTCTTTCCAGAAGTGCATGAAGAGGTTACCAGGTCATGGATAAGACCTTTTTTTGCCCAAAACTTGTCTGGTGCCTTTTCCTCCCTCATTACCCCGGATGGTGGGGCAGCTAACGGGTATGTGGAGGCCCAATGGAGTGGTCTGTGGTGGTGCAACTGTGTCCCAAGACTGCTACCTCTTGGCATGGTAATCCACGGCTCCCCTCCCGAGCGTGTAAGTTCCCATACTCTCTTGCGGGCAAGGCTTACACAGCTTGCGGAGAAGCCACTTCCGCCCTGCATGCCATGGCGCTCCTGAAGGTCTATCAGGCTAAAACACTAAAGGAACTGCACTAGGGTAGTTCCGACCCAGGTATTATGCAGGAACTGCGTACAGCGACAGGCTTCACCTTATTGGTGACGAAAGTCACTGCACACTCCCTGGGTCAAGCGATGTCCACATTAATGATCCAGGAATGCCATCTCTGACTGAACCTGGCAAATATGTGTGAGCCCGACATGGTTCGGTTACTCAATGCTCCTGTCTGCCAGGATGGCCTTTTCGGTGATGCAGTTGAGAATTTCGCCTAGCAGTTCTCAGCAGGACAGAAGCAGATGGAGGCGATCAGATACATCCTGCCCTGCTGACCTGCTGCTGCATCCACCCAGTCAGGTGCCAAGGGCGCCCCCCAGTGCAAAGGGAGTGCCCAGCCTGTTCAGGTCCCCACCCAGGGTGGTAAGTGTCAGAAGGGCAAGCAGCCCCGAAATGGGCGACCTGGAGATGGAAGGGACTGCTCTCCAGGAGATGGTGACTACACCACTCTCTCCCCCAGAGGAGGGCTGGTGGAGAACCTTTTGATTCCCTTTGTTTCTGGTCAGCCACACATTTTCAAAGAAAGAGCAGTTTCCTTTGTCTCTGGGTCACAAGAGGGTTGTGTGTTGGTAGTGTGCGATGCTGTAAAAATACCTTGCCACTCTCATGTCCCTCTTCTACTGCAGCGATCAACCTGAAGGACACATACTTTCATGTCTCGATTCTTCCTCGACACAGCCCTGCACTCTGCGTTCAAGGGTCGAGCATATCCTACCCTTTGTGTAGGATCTTGTTGGGATTTTGGGTCAGCTAGGACGAAAGCAAACTCTCCCCTGTGTAGAAGATCTCTTACCTCAGTACAGAGCTGGACTCTGTCAACCAGACAGCATGCTTCACAGAGGAGCACGTCCAGTCAGTGTTGAACTTCTTGAATTCATTCAAAGACAGGACAGCGGCCCCACTAAAAAATATTTCAGATGTTCCTGGTGCATATGGCATCGGCAGCCACAGTAACGCCACCCTGACTGGTTCACACGAGGCCGCTTCAGTACTGGCTTCATGGCTGAGGCCTGAAATTGGCGTGGCAGAGAGGCATGCACTGGGTGTCCATCACCCCGTACTGTCATCAAACCTTTGGCCCGTGGTCGGACACTTCATTTCTACAGGCAGGAGTTCCTCTAGTGTCCAGGGATGCTGTGGTGCACACGGACGCCTCTGCCACTGGCTGGGGGGCTACACAATGGGCATGCTGTCTCGGGTCTGTGGACGGGTCCCCAATTTCATTGGCACATCAACTGCCTCAAGATCCCAGCAGTACGTCTTCCGCTGGGCCACAGGAGACTCAGGCAGGGCGCTGGAAGGGCCAGCAACAGTGGCATGTTGGTAGATATCCACAATTTGAGTTTGTGACATAACGTTGAACGTAACCAACTGAAAGGGAAAATCTCTGTTATGTATGTAGCCCTTGTTCCAAAAGGGTTGCTGTATCTCCGCTGTATGGTCAGGTAACTAGCTTGGCTCCTCAGTGGAAAAACAAATATCAAGGCATCCGCTTCCTAATTATTACTGCATGGCAGGGTGGAACATTTCACATTTCACATGCCAATGTCCATTGACTCATTTAGTTCATACGCGAAGTAGATTGGTCTCTCAAAGCGATCCCCAATTTGGCGATTCAGTTCTGACATAACATCTCTGTTTCCTCCTTCAGGGAAAGAGGGATACATATTTAACCGAGATGTTTATGGACCTATTGACATTAGTGTGTAGCCTTCCCATAAAATGTATTGCATTAAATTATCCTTTTCTGTTTATTGTTATATTTACCACATACCACGTTAAAATTATACAGCATGGGTGTTCTGAATGTCATTAACCTTAATATAAATCAGACCCAAATAAGTTAATTTAATTGACACTGGTAACTGCTAATATGTCAAAGATGCCTGAGCTTCTTCAAAACCATACGCTAAACATTTTCTCAATAAATGAGCAAAAACTAAAACCGGTCACAATTATCCCTGCGTCATCCAGAACTATTATAATGTATGAATCGTATCTGAGATAACCTGTGTGTATTGTATTTCAGGCTTCAATTATCCTCCAACATGCCCTACAATCAAAATCAGCTGTTAATTAAGGTCAGAACAACGGTACGATATAACGCTCTGTTCATGTGAAACTGGATCAGTAGGTAACATAACTGTCCCATGGTAGCTTGTGACATTTTACCATAATTTGTAATAAAGAAAACATGTACATTTACAAAAAAAAATTGGAATTAAGTTAATTTATTAATTGTTTACAAGTCTTCACAGAGACTGCGTATACATGGGTACAAGAAGAAAAAAAAAAAAGTTTAATCCAGTCCGGCCATTGATCTAAAATGAGTGTGACACCCCTGGGTTAGAGGCTGTCAGTGAACTGTTAAGATGAATAGTGCAGTTCCACTGAAATCTATTAGTCATGTAACAGACCTAAACAGCTCATGCATTATTTCTAAGTGGTTTAATAGTGAAGCAATAGCACAAAGCACAAATTTGTAGAAAGGCAGCTGTTGTGCAAGACCAACTTATCATAATTCAGCATTTGGGACAGACATTTCAAAATTAAGCACAGTTAAACAGCTTGTGCAAAACTATTTCCCTGACAAAATGGAACTAGTTATTGAAAGCATGTGCACTATTTTGATATTCGTAATGAAATGAGTCTGAAATCCAGTGAATGTGACACTAAGACGTGCAAATAATGTTATAGCTTTCCTGTGCTTTTATGTGGGGCTTTTGGACTAAGGTAATGATTTGATTTTTGATGTTATAGAAGGCAGTATGATCACATTAGGCACCGGATAAACTTGGTAAATCTTTATGTGGTACACATTATGTGGTACAAATCTTTATGTGGTGTATATATATATATATATATATATATATATATATATATATATATATATATAATATAAAATTCAAAATCTTTCAAAAACATTAAAAAAAAAAAACATCTTGCTGACCACAGACTTAAATCTTTATGTAGTACACTAGGCTAATATATATATATATATATATAATTTTAGCAATCAAAGACAAAAAATGTATATATAAAACTTAACAAAAATGTGTTCTTGTAAAATATATTTGTAAAAAGAAAATGATACATTCAAAAGCACATTTTGTGAAAGAAGCTGAATGTTTTGCCAAGACATTTATCCACCCATCCACCAAACTGTCAAACAAGTTTTTAATTATGTCATTGAATATTATATAAAAAATCTTGCCGTTTGAAAAATTCTCAAAACTGATTCTGAGTGACTTCTACATCCTGAAATTATGCTTGTGAAAAGCTTTAAATGGCAGTAAAACATATTACAGATCAAAAGGACTCAGTATTGTGACATTATGGAGGTAAATCTCCAATAAGTTTTTTTTTTATTAAATTTGCTATAGAAAATGTACATACATTAAACAATCAACATGCACAGCTTTACTATACACAGTCCAATTCTTTTCAATATGAAAACGGTATTCAGCTCGAGTACATTATCTCACAGAGATAAGTATAAAATGAACAATGTATTAATACAGAAATATCAAAACATTAGGTCAAGTGTTGTTACATGTATTCATCATATGGAAGGTGTATGTTTGAATCTATCACACGATCTCATCATCATTTCAATTAAAAAGGAACAAAATATCATCTTGCATTCCACTACATAATCTTTCCGCAAATCAATCTGTGACAGTCGTAAATCAAATTGCTTTACTTTTAAAGGACAACACTTGACCTTCAACAATAAAAGCCATTACAAGTTTGATGTCATGAAACTGAACCAACAAAACAATACTTACAAAATACAAAACACTTTTAGCTTTTTTTCTGAAGCAATCACATAAATCAATGATTTTTTTTTTTTTCATTTTTTTTTTTTTTACATTTATAATCAGCACTTAAGGATCTCAAATGAACAACTCCGAAGCAACTCTAGGAAAAAAATATGAATAATATAATAATATCCACAAAATGGGCTGACAAATAATAAGCACTTAAGGATCTCAGATGAAGTACTCTAAAGCAACTCCAGAAAAAAATATGAATAATATCCACAAAATGGTCTGACAATCCAGAACAAAAAACACAAGTCCCAACAGGCACCTAAATGTCAGCAGCCATTATCAAAGGTTAAATCAAAATCATGCAGCAGCCTTCATCCTGGACACAAAAAACATCCAAGAGCTTCGACAGAGTTTGATGTGACATCTATATTGTACGGCAAGTCTGTAGGGACAATGCAGAGTGTTTTCTTTTACTCTCACTTCAGACTGCTTCTTATTTGACCTTACAAATCAAAACCAAGGCCGAGTGTGCGGGGCGGCCTTGAAAATCGCCCTAGAGTCTCCTCAAATGTGCGTAAGTGAGAGTCGTACAAAGGCCCTTTGAGTGCAGTCATCCTAAAATGACATAGAAAGGTGGCTACGTCCCTTTCGTGAAAAGAAACTAAAGAACGTAAAGCAAACCTGCTCTCGTCAGCTGATACATGGTGTTCCTCTCACATCCATTTTCTCTCAGCTGTCCTAATAACCATTTCTCCCTTGCAGATTTGGTCAAAAGCCCCTGCACTGTAATTTATTAGCGCGGTTTAATGGCTTCTACATCACGGTAAGGATCAGTCAAATGTGTGCTTTCAGGTCATGGCTCTCAATTTTTCATTATTCTTGTGTTTTATATCTTTCGGCAGCAAAGCGTGAGGCCATATGTGTTTTAGTATTGTGATACACAAGTAGAATAATTAATTACCAAGATTGAAAGAGTCTAAAGCCACTCGAGCGCTACTGTGTAAGCAGATTTTTGCTTCCAACTTTACTAAACACATCTGATTCAGCTGATAAAGGCCCTGAGGAGCATCTGGTGAGTGGCCTAGAATCTGCGCCGCAGTCCAGCACAGCGAGAAAGTACCGAATAAAACACAAGCTATTTATCTGAGGTTTGCTAAACAAGCTTCAAAAACATAAAGTACCAGAACTTTTAAAAGTAACAATGTACATGGCCAGAAATCAAACAAACAAAAAAGAAAACGCAAGTAGCTTTTAGCAGGCGTACAGCGTTTCTGGTTTAAGATAAAGCAGACGTTTGCAGTATCCCGCCGTTTTAAAACGAATAACAGCTAGAGATGCGCTGATATCTGTGCTAAAAGAGATGCTGTTGCTTTTGAAAACGCTCGCTCAGATGTAACCGTGTGCTGACAACCAGAGGGCAACGAAAATAACACATCTAATTTGATAAAAACATCTTAAAATGGAGTCAAGAATGTATTTTGATTTTGTGCTGTAATGCTTAATGCTAACAATGAGCAATGTTGGGGAAAGTTACTTTTAAAAGTAATGCATTACAATATTGTGTTACTCCCTAAAAAAGTAACTAATTGCATTACTTTTTTATGGAAAGTAATGCATTACATTACTTTTTCCTCATCTGGGCTGGGCTTGCTTGTTTGTTTGTTTGTTTTTTAATAACAACAACAAAAAAAGTTATATTTTTGGCAAATGTAAAGGCCCTTTCACACTAAAGTCATTTTTGCTTATTAGTATGGTTTAATTGGATGATGGAAGGCCAGAAGCAAAGACATTGTTTAATAAAGCGAGATTAAATACATAAATTATATTTGTTAAATTTAATATATTTAATTATTGCAGGTTTGTGTAATATGGTGAGATTGAATTTATTTAACTGTTTTTGTTCATTATGAGGAATACTGACTTTTTTGTGCCTTTGAGATGAGTAAATGCTCAAATTTAGTCTAGAACTACAATAACCATCATGTTTACACACAAAACCTCTGCAACAACTCTCGATTTCTCCCAACGTGGCGACAGGAGAGGCGTCAGTCAAAACAAATTAACTTGCGTTACTTATTTGAAAAAGAAACTCAGATATTTTGTTGTAAATTTACTAGTTCCTTGAAAAAAGTAATCCGATTACGTAACTGAAGTTATTAAACAGATTATTAAAGCATTAAACACGCCTAATCCGTCTCACTTTACTGTACCTGAAAATTGCAGCGCTGATATCTCAAATTTCTTATATATTGGTAACATTTTACAATAAGTTTTCATTACTTAACATTAGTTTACTTTAGAACTAAGAATGAACAGCTGGACTTTTATTAACTAACATTAACAAAGATGAATAAATACAGTAACAAATGTATTGCTCATTGTTAGTTCATGTTAGTTAATACATAAACTATTGTGACCTTATTGTAAAGTGTTATCAATATATTTTTTTTTTTAAAAATGACACGGCAAAAAAGTATAATACTTGAGCCATCCCTTGTGAAAAAGAAGTACACTTATGTTAAGCATGCTTTTTTAAAAAAAGGACTAATTATTATGGAAATAATATACTTTAAAAGAATTTCATAATTACTTCTGTTGTTTTTGAAATATACTTAAAGTGCACTGCCAATTGAACTGACAAGCATTTATGAGAAATTAAAATAGATTTTAATATAATTTCTTGTATCAAACATATGTAATGATAAAGTTGCAGTTTAGTACATTTAAAATATATTACTTTTAAATGTAATATTGAACAACACACTACAGTTCAAATTATAATCAAGTACTTTACATGTGCTTTAGTATGTTAGTCAACAAATAAAAATAAGTGTACTTCTTTAAAGCGCAACAAAATATTATTAAAACACAGTTAAAATACACTTTAAATTTAAAACGGCCTCCACATACGTGTGATTGTGAAGTCCATGAGACCGTAGGGTGTCCCATTTGTTATTTTAGGTTTCCGAAGGGCGCTCGATTGTGGTCGATAAGCCCGCACTGAAGCGAGCTCCGCAGCAGACTTCAACCCAACAGTCAAAGCGCCGCTGCGTTGCGAAACTGTGCAGGACTTGTAGGAAGACAGCGAGTGTTTATGATGCTATTTGGGACAGGGCCTAAGTGAACTCTTTAAAGGGATGGTTCACCCAAAAATGGAAATTCTGTCATCATTTACTCACCCACAAGTTGTTCCAAACCTGTATGAATTTTTTTTTTCTGCTGAACAGAAGATATTTTGAAACATGTGGGTGAAGAATGATGACAGAATGTTCATTTTTGGGTGAACTATCGCTTTAAGTAGCCTTTTATTTCATTAATATCATAATATTATAATATCAGATTTTTTTTTATGTATACTACAAAAGCATATTCAATACAATTAAGTCCACTTCTTTTTTTATAAGGGACGATAATTTAGTGAAAAATGGGTTATTGAAATGTGGCTTCACCACTCCAGAATTTCTGTTAGTGTGGAAAGAATATCTAATAACACTCATATTGTAAAAATACCGTAATAATTGGTTGCTCATCTCAGAATTACATTTTCACACACCTTTTACTAAAAGTGCATTTCTGACATTAAAAAAAATTATGGTGTTTCTTGATTAAACCAAATCATTATGACTGAATTGAAGTCTTAAGTGTCTAAAAGCTTAATAAATCTCCAGCATATTTATAAAAGCCCAATAAGTTCCCTCAATCTTACGATATAATTACTATATTGTTGAGAATGTAGACTAATGTACCATAACTTCTCCTAGTGTTAATGCAGATCGAATCGGATGTCATAAAAACTGTGACTGTAGCGCTGTGACAATCAAGAATACCAGAGGCTTGTGGCTGCAACATGGTGCCTGGAGCAAAAACAATACAAGCCTTGTGTGTGAGTGTTTGCTAAAACATAGATAAGGCACAGGGACAACTCTTGAACAAATAACTGAACAGGTAAACAAAGGCTTAATATTAATTAATGATGTGATTACAAAACAATCACGCGTATAACAAACAGCAGCTTAAAGGGACTGTTCACACCTTCTGTCATCATTTACTTGCTCTTATTTTGTTCCAAACGGCTTACTTTGTTCTGTTCAATATAATGAAAGTGAATGAGTGACTTTGACTTTAAAACACTTCAAAAAATTATTTGCTATATGCCTAGTCATCTGGAATCGATACAATAGCTTTAAGCAACATACTGTAAAAGAAGATGTTATTTAAAGTGATAGTTCACCCAAAAATTAAAATTACCCCATGATTTACTCACCCTCAAGCCATCCTAGGTGTATATGACTCTCTTCTTTCAGACAAACATAATTGGAGATTTAGTTAAAAATATCCTGGCTCTTCCAAGCTTTATAATGGTAGTGAATGGGGCTTGAAATTTTGAAGCCTCCAAAAATGCATCCATCCAAATTGGCAATCCACAAGGCTCCAAGTGTTTAATAAAGGCCTTCTAAAGGGAAACAATGGGTTTTTATAAGAAAATATCCATATTTAAAAATTTATAAACTATGATAACTGGCTTCCATCAACGGCCGTACACAAGTCGAGTTCCGGCGGAAGGGTGACCTCTGACCCGACACATGATGTAGGAGTAGAGTAAGCTTAGCTGAGAGTAGATGCCGGTTCAGTCAAATAGGGCTGGGCAACAAACTCAAGCTCCTCTTCTCTTATATCGAAATCCTCCAACATTTCTTTTAAAAATTCTCGTTTTAGACTTCTAATTCCTGACGTTATTTTGTTTTGCTCTCTCCTCTTTGTTTCCACGTTCGTCAGTGCATTATATGTCGGGTCAGAGGTCACTCTTTTGCCGGAACTACAACTTTTTGGAACCTTTATTTTAAATAGTGAAGTGAACAACAACTTACGTTTTGGCTTGTTTCACATGGAAAGTTCTTGTGTGACTTTGAAAGAGTTGAGATATAGCATACAAGTTGTATGGACCACTTTTAAGAGATTTGGGTTTTATGACCACTACAAAGCTTAAAAGTTAAAATTTCATGAGAGTGAGTAAATGACTTTTGGGTCAACCAATCCTTCAATTAATGATGTGATAATTACAAAACAAATCACAATTTTAACAAACAGGAGCTTGTTAACTACTAAATGATGTTAACTACTTTGGCATGTACATGGAAGTAAGGCATTTGTTCTGAGGGATCAATGAGAAGATGGATTCTTAGTGCAGTAATATGACTCATCCCTCCTCGTACGCCGGTATGCTGCAAAAACCTTCGGCTGAAACCTTGTCAGGGTCTCGAACCACTTGCAAGGAGACAATGATACACAGTACATAACATGCACACGAAATCCGACCACCGTGACGCTGACGTTTTCCCGTTACGCTCCTCAAACGCTTCACCGGGCATTGCCTCAGATAACTACGGAGAGATGGATCGATAATCTTGCCTCAGAAGTGTTTCGGTGCACCTCTCCGACGGTTCCACCGAGGAAGAGCACGGGCAATCAAACCGGTCAGAGGACGTTCGATCCTTCAGACTGTTAACACAAAGCCGGTCGCAGTGTCGATAATGCAATGATAGAAAGCAAGGAGGCGGGGATGGTGTTGGGTCGCCAGGCTCTGGACCCTCGTACACTCATACCTGGAACATGGAAAACAGGTCTTTCAGGTGCTGAAGATGATTAACTTGTAATAATGAATACAAATAGACTTGAAAGGCATCATCAGGTCTCGACTTTTGTGACATCTGCAACTAAAAGGAGATGTGTGCAAACTGTAAAATATATTTAGAGGTGCATGTGCAAATAAAAAAGAAGTGGTTCTTCACTTTTATGAAATTGAAGGTCACAGAAATCTTAAATGGTATAACAAGCTTTAATTATTTTAAGAGGTCTTTATTTTTGGGGATGGAAATACAGGAATTGCGATGTAATCTAATGTGATTATTAAGCTTCAAAAGTCTATTATTTAATCAATAAATATGAGTGCAGCATGTTTCAAAGTAGCAATGTGGTGCTGATGCACATTCTAAAGGCTCACGCTTTCAGAGCAGCTCACAATCAAGGAATAACTCACATTTATGCCAATAAATAGTTTGTGATCTACTGTTGATGAACTATGACAATGTTTTTGTCTGGGAACCCCACCACAGGAAGGAAAGACTAAGAACATGATTTAATCCACATGTTATTCGATACTGATTTTACTAGCACAATAATATACTTGATGATACTCTATAGGGCTCAGGCTAATAGGTTCATTACACGCATCTGCAAGCAATCGCACCGCAAGCCGCAAGCTGATTGGCCTCTGCTGATCCTACAGCCAATGAGATTGCTCGCTCAACATTCAAATAGTCTGGTTCAGTGTTTGTCGTAAGCTAGTCCAGCAGCGCGCTATCGGAGTTCCTCTAAAACCCTCCACCTCCCCAGCTCCACCTGCCTAGATCTGCTATGGGATTCATGAATGTCTCTTTCAAAAGAAGACACTCAGCAGATCATTGCAGAAGTAAAAGTGTATGAAAGTGTAAAAAAGTTATAGAAGTTTGTTGACTGTGCAGCAATTGTACTGAACTGCTTTTTTTGTTTTACAAAATTTCTACAAAATCACAGCCATATGTCTAACCAAGCTGTCATGACAAAAACTGAGCTCACTATAAGGTTTTAAATTACAGTTTCCATGGTAATGTAGAGTCCAATTTCAAAACGGGTTTCACAAGCTTAAGTTTTCAAATGATACCTAATTTATGATGATTACTAAAATATATAATTGGGAAAAAGGCCTACCGGGACACTGCTGACATTTAACATGCTACAAACCTAGTGTTATGTTTTGTATTTTAATCAGTTAAATCATTTTGCTTATAAATGTCTCCTTATAGCCCTTTATTGAGGAAAAAAAAAATCATTCAGTTATTTAAGTTAAGCTTTTTTGCACCCCTGAAGTTTACTTTTTTCTACTTAGAGCACATGTGCTCCTTGGAAAAAAAGTAAGCATCAAACCCTGATTGCTGGGAATTGAAGGATGAAATTATAGCTTTATCAATGTTTAACTGTAAATCTGGTGGCGGAAAGTCTTGTGCTCTGAGCAGATTCACATCGACTTCCAGTAGACGCTCACTGAGCAGTTTTTCCCTTTTAAATTACTCACTAATTAATGCTAAAGCAGGTCGGAAAACCTTGCTATTGGCACAGCTAATAATTTCCAACATTAACAACCGTAAAAGCCAGGGCTTCTTCATGAAAACAAGACCTTGCAGGCCGTTAAATGAAAAATGTGAACAATAAGCCACAGAGAACAGTCGCCCCTTGCAGTTGCATCAGCCTGCGACGTTATATCCATGGGGGAGCGGAGACGAACGGGCAGAGATAGATGGCAAGAGCTTGGGCTAGTTAATAAAGATCAGACTGCTTAGCCCAGTGGAGAATAAAAGGTGTACAAAGAGGACACATCAAATCAGTGAGAACTCATTTAGAGAGGCGCATTAAACTCTGTGGGCTGCAGTAACAGAGCGTCTATGCTGCAAACTGCACCTGCGCTGTTCACTCGGGGGAACAGGAGGAGAACATTATGAGGTCAACTGTGCATTGTTTATTTTATAGGGGCCTGGGTGTTTAATATCCCTTTGGCATTGAATATTTATCTTTTACATCATGGGCCTTGAAAGCGGAGGGCAGTGGATGTGCTTTGCTCACGCCTTCAGGTTTAACTGATGCACGCAAATGTAATATTGTGTAAGGATGCAGACGTGAAATAAATGAGCCGAAATATAAACGACTGATACAATCGGATTCATAAATCACTCATTTTTCTAAAGTAATACTGTCCACGAGGGACACCAAGAAGGCAGCGTTTTGTTTTCCTCCCTTGAGCATGTTGCGTTTACATAGATGTCCTAAACAGTGAATTTGAGGGAGGGTGAACGTCATTTCACCAAGTACAACATGTTCCTGGATCAACATCTTTGTTGATATAAAATGCTGATCCAGGAACATGCCTTGCTTGGCAAAATCACGGTGACCTAATGCCCGGCTATCATGCTATCATAACCAGTCAACAAGAAGAAATGGATGGCATAAACATTGAGAAAACTATTCAGCCACTTAGACATCACAACTGTTCACATCCGATTCAGAAGGATCTGTGAGTCAGGCAGATTTTAGATTTGTTACATTTTCAGAGTGAAAAAGGATATTTGACTAGAAAAAAAAATGGAGGGTGGGACTTTATTTGATCCATTGGGAATATAGTAGCTTAGTTATTTCCCATAACCTGGAAACTGTTTAAATAGAACTGAAACATTAATTTGCACTACTGTTAAAATGTGTAGGGTTGGTTAGCCTGCTTTTATTTTAAAAAATAAAAATAAAAATACTTTAATATATTTTTAAAATGTAATTTATTCCTGCGATGTCAAAGCTGAATTTTCAGCACCGTTACTCCAGACTTCAGTGTCACACGATCCTTTAGAAATAATTCTAATATGGAGATTTGATGCTCATTTCTAATTATTATCAAAGTTAAAAACAGTAGTTCTGCTTAATATGCTTGAAGAAACCGTGATACAGTTTTTCCAGGATTCTGTGATGAACGGAATGTTCAAAAGAACAGCATTTATTTGAAATAGATTTTTATGACAGTATAAATCTTTACTGTCACTTTTTATCACTAAGTGTGATCCTTATTTTGAATTATATTATATGTGTCTTTATTGAATAAAAGTATTCATCTCTCTCTCTCTGTGTGTATATATATATATATATATATAGCCCAAATCTTTTGAACAGTAGTATACATAGGACTATAAAAACAAAGCTACAAAAGCAATAGCTTTTCTGAAAACCACCATACTCAAATGTATTGAACTGATTTTACAAAAATAATGTGATCTTACTAAGTTTATGTATGTTGATGGATTCGGTCGGCATGCCTTCCCCTCCGTCGCTCAGAGCTCGTATCTGAATGATGTAATCGTCATCTGCAGGTAGAGTGAGCTCCACTGAGGTCAGATTTGTTGTTATTGAGTTAATTTCTTTATGCCGGTTCCTTCTGTAAGTCACCTGGAGAGACCAAATTGAGAGAGGTGCTAACAACCACTTAGATTTATTCAGCAAAAGCTTTTCTAGTCGATAAAGGAAGTAAAATCAAATTCTCATACACTGTGGGGAACCGCAGTGTTTATTAGCACACCTGCTGTTTTCGCTATACTGTACAGCATCTTCGTTGTAGATATGCGTTAGAAATTAGTTTTATTTTTAATTTCCGTTACCACTAAGGTGGGTAATGGTCCAACACGAGAAATAACATAAGCACTTTAATATAGTTGTTTCCTAAATGCTCACCGGAATAGAACAAGCTAATAGGATTATGTGAAAATAATGCCTTACAGTTTGGCTTTGAGGTTTACATTGCTGGGAAGCACTTACCTGATACCCAGTAACATCTGACTCCATCTCCAGAGAAATGACAGGCTCCCAATGAACAGTGAGCTTGGAGCCAATCAGATTCCACTCCACGTTCAAAGGTGGCTGCCCGGGTGCTGAGGAGAAACACAGCCATTAGTTACTGTGCATTTGACGACGGTGCCTGGCTATCTGTTTGTTCATTATGTCCGATGCGTAAATGGATAGTTGCACTACAAATGACAATTCGGTCATTCCAAATGACTATCTCTTTTCAAAAAGAAAGAAAAAAAGTCATATGCCAAGTTGTCCATATGATTTGTACATTATATCACAAGACTTTTGAGGTCACACAAGTACAGCACACTTTTTCGAGCTTCCAAATCCATTCAGCCGTTCGCAACCGTTATAAAGCTTGGAAGAGCCTGGATATATTTTAATATAACTGTCTAAAAAAGAAGACAGTCATATACAGTCATATACATTATCCCTCCATGAAGAGAAAAAAGTCATTAAGGTTTGGATCGACATGAGGGCGAGTGAATGATGACAGAAAGTTATAACCAATGATCCTTTAAATATATAGACTACCGTTCAATAGTGTGGGATCAGTAAGAAAGCAACAGTTTTATTTAGCAAAGATTCATTAAATTGATCAAAAGTGACAGCAGACATTTATAATGTGAAACAAAATCTATTTCAAATGAATGCTGTCAGCTTTCTAGTCATCAAGTAATCCTGAAAAAAATGATCACAGTTTCCACATAAATATTAAGCAGCAAAATGATTGATTCTTGAGCAGCAAATCGGTATATTAGAATGATTTCTGAAGGATCATGTGACACTGAAATCTAAAGTAATGATGCTGAAAATTCACAGGAATAAATTACATTTTAAAATATACTAAAATGGAAAACAGTTCTTTGAATGTTTAACAATATTTGACAATATTACCGTTTTTTTTTTTTTTTTTTTTTAATAATATTTTTGTTTAGTGAACAAGCGTATACTCACGGGACTTTTTGGTGGTCACGTTGATAGTCGGAGATAAAGGGCCAGTGCCTGCCGTGTTGAAAGCGCTCACTGTCAGGAAATACTGAGTGTATCCTCTCAGATTACTGATGTTAACCTTGTTCTGATTGGCAGACACTCTGACTTTGCCCATGGTCTCTGGTTTTGTATCATCCTCCCAGTACACCACCTGATTTCAACAGAGAGAAAGCACAGCCTGTAGAATCTAAAGATTCAAGGATATAATGCTACAGTGCCATTAAGTTCAGTGCAGTAGAATCACTTTACAGGAGTATTTCACATAGGGTTTGGGGTGACATGGATGAAGAGGAATGTGTAATGTGTTCTCTGTCCTTAAAAAGGATGAAAAAAGCCATTTCGCCCATGCTGCAGAGAGGGCCCCCCATGCATACAGTAAGAACAGGGTGCCGTATTCTTATTTTCAATTGGAGCGTTTCCATGGGTACAGAGGGAACTTTGAGGTGCAGCGTGGGAGATGACAGGCTCTGACAGAACCCACGGTGCATTTCAAAACCGGACAGAGAGTCATTTCCATTTAGAAGAAGGGACGCACCTCATAGCCCAACACTCTTTCTGGGGAAGTGCTGAGAATGTGCCAGCTCACTTCAATTTCAGTGGCAGAAATGCTTCTGGCCCACACACCGTCTGGAATGCCACTGGGCTCTGAGAGGAAAGATAAAAAGAGAAAAAGATGAACACATAAAGACAGAAGAGAAGAGGAGAAATGAGAAAATGAAACAAGACAAGACAGAAAGAGAACATGCAAAAAAAGAAAAGAGTAGAGGATGCAATGAAGAGCGATGTAAACAATACAAAAGAGATGAGATAAAACGAGAAGTGAAGAGAAGGAAAAAAGAAGAGAAGAAACGAGCAGAGATGAGACGAGGGACAAGCAGTGAAGAGGCAAGACAAGAGAAGGAAAGATGAAACGAGCAGAGAAGGGACGAGAAGACAAGTAAAAGGACGAGAAGAAACAAGCAGAGAAGAGAGGAGAAGAGCCGAGACGTGAAGAGAAGTAAAGAGAAGAGAGGCGAGGAGAGATGAGACTGGACAGGACAGGAGCGATAGAACTCTGAAAAGGAAGAGAAGACTGAAAGAGAAGAAACAAGATGAAAAGAGAACAGGATGCAATGAAGAGAGAAGTAAATGAGACAAAACTAAAAGATAAGATAAACCAAGAGAAGACAAGATGGGAAAATACAAAATCAAAAGCAGGAAATAGATTAGAGGAGAAAAAAAAGAAACGATGACTACGATGCAACAAACAGAGAAGCCAAAATGAGATGAGAAAAGAAAGAGAACAGAAGAGAAAAGACAAGATGAAACAAGATGGTATGGAGGAGAACAAGAAAAGGGACAAGAACAAAAGAGGATGCAGAAAAGAGAGAAGTAAAGGAGACAAAATTGATAGAAAAGAGATGAGATGAGAAAACAAGATGAGCTCAAGAGAAGTCAAGAGACTAAAGGAGGCGAGAAGAACTACAATGGAACATGAAGAGAACCTGAAATGAGACAGAAAGAGATAAATGAGAAAAGTCAAAGAGACTAAAAGAAAAGGGAAGAGGATACAATGAAGAGAGATGAAATTGAGACAACACAACGGAAGAGACTAGAGGACACGAAAAGAGATGAACTAGGATGCAACAAAGAGAGAAGCCAAAAAGGGACTGAAAGAGAAGAGCAAAAATAAGATGAAACAAGACAAGACAGAAAGAGAAAAGACGAGATGAAATGAGACGAGGAGAGATGAAACAAGACAAGGTGAGATGAAACAAGACAAGGTGAGATGAGAAGACCAAAACAAGACAAGACTGAAAGAATAGAGATGAGAAGAGGCTGGAATGAAGAGATGTAAATGAGACAAAACTGAAAGAGATGAGATAAAACCAGAGGAGACAAGATGAGAAAAGACGAGATCAAGAGAAGGGAAGAGACTAGAGGAGATAAAAAGAGAAGAACTAGGATGCAACAAGGAGAGAAGCCTTGAAACGGGACAGAACAGAAAGAGAAAAGGTGAGACAGGAAGACTAAAACAAAACAAGAATGAAAAAAATGGAGATGAGAAGAGAAGAGGATGCAACAAAGAGAAATGACAAGGAGAGACGCCGAAACGGGACTGAAAGAGAAGAGCAAAAATAGGATGAGACAAGACAGAAAGAGATAAGACGAGATTAAATGAGAAGAGATAAGGCTGAAAGAATAGAGATGAGAAGAGAAGAGGATGCAACGAAGAGATGTAAATGAGACCAAACGGAAACCGTTGAGATGAGATAAAACCAGAGGAAAGATGAGAAAAGATGAGATCAAGAGACTAGAGAAGACGAAAAGAGAAGAACTAGGATCCAACAAGGAGAGAAGCCTAAACGGGACTGAAAGAGAAGAGCTAAAATAGGATGAAACGAGACAAGAAAGAAAGACATAAGATGAGATGAAACCAGATAAGATGAGACAAGACCAAAACGAGACAAAACTGAAACAGTAGAGATGAGAAGAGAAGAGGATACGACGAAGAGATGTAAATGAGACAAAATGGAAAGAGTTGAGATGAGATAAAACCACAGGAGACAAGATGAGAAAAGACGAGATCAAGAGAAGGGAAGAGACTAGAGGAGATGAAAAGAGAAGAACTAGGATCCAAACAGAAGAGAAGCCGAAACGGGACTGAAAGAGAAGAGAAGAGCAAACAATAAGATGAAACAAGACAGAACTAGAAAAGGTGAGACAAGGAGAGAAAAATGAGATCAAGAGAAGGGAAGAGAGTAGAGGAGACGAGAACAGACGAACCAGGATACAAAAAGGAAGCTGAAATGACAAGTCTAAAAGAGAAGGGATGAGAGGAGACTGAAAGAGAAGGAGGAGTTAAGAGACAAGATGAAGAGAAGCACAATCGCCAGTGCAGAAATCAGAGGCTGATTAAAATCATTTGTAAATGCCTGATGCAAAATCTTTCCCCTCTAAAACGGTAAATTACTGGTCTTTATTTTAACAGGATAGTTGATTGACGAGTGAAAAAAGGATTATTATCTATACAGGAATTCAATTAATCCTGTAGCTTCCTGACACGCCGCTGTCTGCCGTCACTCCACGCTGTTACAGCTCATCTCAAACAGATCGTAACCAGCTGAAACATTCCCACACTGGTGCTTCAAATGCCGAGCAAGCTACTCAAATGTTTCAGAGCTAAAACCACCTGACATTTACAACACAACATTATGTACAGCCATTATAGTACATGCTTTACTTTGTAGTTTCTGCAAAAAAGAAAATAGCATTATAGATTCTTGGACATTTTGCAAAATACCAAATATACTTCCTGTTAAGAAAAGGTAAATCATTGCTAAAAGAACAGAAAACTGCCACCAATAGTGTTGGAGAAACCAATAAAATTATATAATCTAAATCTTTAGCCAGACTCGCTTTTCCTTGATCATTTGTAACAAAATCCTCTGTTCTTTCAGTGTTGCACATAATATAGTGTTGGCGGTAAAGGAATCAATTCTGGCTTTTATTATTTGAAAGTTTTATGCACCCTACAAAAGACAGATAAATACAGTAACACAGAAAAGAGAGAAATTCACCGAAAACACTGGAAATGACTGAAAAGGTAAGCTTTTGTGTGCTGCTCTAAATACAACTGGAAGCCTCACCATTCTCAGCTGAGAACACGATGGTAACAGGGCTGAATGGTCCTTGGCCTTTAGTGTTGTAGGCACCCACTTTGACACTAAATGGAGAAAAGGGCAGGATGCTCTCATTCCGGTACACATAACGGGACTGAGCAGGCACCGAGGTGACGGCGTGCGTCCAGTTGACCTCCCCCAGTGGCCGGAAAGCGATGATGTAGCCAAAACCATCTCCATTTTGTAGGTCTTCAGGCACAGGCTGGGAGGGAAACAAAAAACTATAGTGATATTAAAACATACAGACCAGATTCTGTCTCAGGTTCACACCCAGTGCCTTTCAAATCCCACACAGTTTCTGCAAAGCGATGCAACCTCTCGAGAGCGCAAATGAACCGCTTTCTAATATACAACCAAATCTGAATTGAATGCCATTACGGGAGTAAAGGGCCCAGATGGAAAACAGACTTGGCTTTGACTGAGGTAATAAACACCCCCATTCAATTCCATTTAATTAGCCAAAACTATTACCTCGCACAGAGGGAGTGATAATATAGACAGATGACTTACCTCCCATGTTATTACCAACTCTGACTTGGAACCACCCCCACCTCCGACATCAGTGGGGGCCGTGTCAGGCACTGCGTACAGGAAAATGAAGAGAAAACAGCCATGTTTTCAGTACAGCAGATAGATGCAGCCTTCCTCATTGTTTCTTGTCTTTTTCTTTTACTCAAAGCCTCATTATCAAGTATCAAAAGAAACAAAGCTCCGGTCCCTTAGCAACTGCTTTTAAAAGATTCTGTGGGCAGCCAGTTAACTGGCTTTGTTTCTAGTGAATTTCACCATTTGCCAAGAGTGTCTCAACAATGATGCTCGAACAACTCGTTCTATATTATACAAAGAGGCGTTTGAGGAACGGACATTTCAAGAATACGGGCACTAAACAACATTGGTGGATTCAACCTCAGACAGCACACCCACGGGCCGCCTGCAGTCGCTCACTGACCATCTGATGCAAACTGGATTGCGCTTTCTCGATCTGGCAAGCTTTGTTCTGATTGGCTGACTACTCTAATGGGGAATTTATACCTTTGGAGGATGAAATGATCACTGGACTCGCCAAAGTTTGCCATCTTAATGGCACTATAGGAAATCAGTGATGCCAGTTGTGTCTGTGAAATAGCCTGTGCTTTAAGTCGGCATGAAAGTTCAGACAGTCTTTTCTTCCCTATTGTGAAGAATATCTGAGTGAAACAGTATACACGTCATCATAGAAGAGAAGGTGCCGCAAGTGGGAGGGGAAGTTATTTTGATTAAAGATTATGACAGTGATGTTCATGAATAAATCATTTATAGAAAACACTATAATATTCCATAAACAAGAATGATAAAAAAAAGTAGTGTAAGTTAATAACAATGCACTTTTCAAGAAGAAAAATATAATAACATAATTAATATAATCCAATGCCAGTCAATCATTGTTGGGGATGCACTTGAGATGTGTGAGCTGAAGCTGAACTGATTTTAATGAGCAGAATGATTTGAATGCAGTTACAAGCAAGTCAGGATGTGTGTACGCTTCTTCTGTATCAATGCACTAAAACACAGACGAATAACTAAACCACAACACTATTACAATTATAGTATACTCAATACAATGTTATTTCAGTGGATCAGGTTAAAGGCACACTATGTAGATTTTCACCGCCAGAGGTCGCCTATTTAAAACAAAGGCGTAGCTTGATGACGCCGAGATTGAGCGCGGAAACTTGGGAAATGTCAGCTTCACCTCACAGCCAGTGGAAAAGAATCGGGACAGGACTCGAGCAGAAATCATGTTCATAGATGAGATGACTAACGCTACTATAGTATGAAGCAGAACAGGGCCGAGTGATGTTGGAGCTGAAAAAGGCCGCTGGAGGGATTGCTAATGAGAGACGAGTGCGAGATATGCCTCGAGAGCAGCGGCACTTTTATTATGCCAGTCGCCACTTCCGCCTCTTCCAGTCAAGCGTATGTGGGGTAAAGCGGTGCTGTTTTATCATACTAGATACATTTGAGTGTGTTAAAGTATGTTATAACGTTACTCTGTGCGTTCGCTCAGCGACTGCTATGAGACACTTGTTGAACACAGCAGTAAGATTTTAGAATATCATATTAATAAATTCTGGATGGCATGCAGTTAATTTTAAAACATATTGTATGATGGAGAAAATGCTGTATTATGTTTGTCACTTGAGTGTTTTTATATATAATAGTGTTTTTCTCTGAGGCATGGTGAAAACATGCAGTCGTAAAAAATCAAGAAAAAGTGTGATTTAAACAATAAGACTAAACATAGCTATATAACAATAATTAGTTTTCGGTCTATGAATGTAATCAAACAGTTGCTTCCTTGTCTAATAAAACATAAAATATTAAAGCGTCTTTGGTGTGACGTCACTGATAGGTGATGCGCGGACACTAGTGGCGGTTCTACACGGAGGCATAGGGAGGCCCGTGCCTCTGTAGACATGTCCCTGGCCACCCCTGTGGCCCCCTTGTGCTGACCAAAATAAATTAAAAAAATAATTATGACTTTATTATGATTTTACACGCGAGCGGCAAAAGCGGAACTAACGTGACGGAACGTTCTACACGGGTAAATTAGAGCCGCGCCGGCCGCGCAAGTGACTCGTATCTCGTAAGTGACTGGTTGTTCCTGCACAATGTTGTGATGTTAACCACGTAACTTCATCTGTCTTGGCTGTTGTATTGCGATAACATACATTTGAGTAAAGTAATCAACAGGCTATCTGCCCGTGTTAAGTAGGGAGGGATGGTTAGGCAACGAAATGTAATGCACGTTTTTTTTTCTTCCGATAGTTATCTTGAAACGAGGAAGGGACATGGCGTCCTTTTTTGTAAACAAAGAAGTGAGAGAAACGAATCAAGGTATTGAGAGAGTTGAGGAGCAGAAAGAGGGAGAGCCAGAGGAGTCAGTGGAGGTTGGAGAGAGGGCGGGTGATGAAAGTGAGTACTCTGACTCAGAGAGGGAAATTCCAGAGGGTGAGAAGGATGAAGAAGAGGGGGAGGAGCACGAAGAAGAGGGTGAGGAGGAAGAAAACATACAGGGACAGAGAGAGGAACAGCCAGAGGGACAGAAAGTGGATCCATGTGGATCAAGTACTGCACCATCAGGTTTGTGATGAAGAAGGTTATTACTATTTGCAAAGCAGTTCAATTATAATTTCATTGTAGGTCTACTGTATGTCCTTAAAATGGTGCTTTCTCCTGTAAATAATTTTTGTCAATATGGATCTAATGTTTCTTTTTTTAAAGTAAATACTAGGCCTACATTTTGAAATACATGCAGATATGCACTACCAATCAAAAGTTTGGAAACTGTACTATTTTGGTTGTTTTTGAAAGAAGTCTCTTCTGCTCACCAAGGCTGCATTTATGTTATTAAAAATACAAAAAAATATCTAAAATTGTGAGATATTATTAAAATGTAAAATAACTGTTTTCTATGTGAATATATAGTACAGTGTAATCTATATCCTGTGATCAAAGCTGAATTTATCATCATTACTCCAGTCTTCAGTGTCACATGATCCTTCACAAATCCTTCTCAAATCATTGATAATAATCATCAACATTAATGAACCTACCTTTTTTGCACCTGCACACCTGTACAATGTTGTAATAAATGCTTATATGATTATAAAGTAAAGTAGTTTATAATCTTTAAATATAATTTGTTACCATTTTTAATGTGCCCCTCTGGTTAAACACTGGCCCCTCCTTGGCCCCCCTAGTAAAAATTGTCGAGAACCGCCACTGGCGGACACGCTCCGTGTCCTGGTTAAAGTTGCTGGATTTAAATATTCTTGGAAAAATCTTGGATAATGTAAACAAAAGGTATAACACTGTTCTGTTGGTTTTTGGAAATTTGAATCCAA
The DNA here is from genome assembly GCA_037194245.1 of Opsariichthys bidens. NCBI lineage: Eukaryota > Metazoa > Chordata > Actinopteri > Cypriniformes > Xenocyprididae > Opsariichthys > Opsariichthys bidens. The sequence goes on along the minus strand of CM074285.1, from coordinate 10,668,181 downwards.
AAATCTAACATAGTGTGCCTTTAACGCAATATTTCACATGCATTTGTTAAATGTTGAAATGTTTCATTTGATATATAAAATGTTTGAATATTTAATACTTGAATATTAATGAACACGTCATGACGAAAACACAATTTAAAGGATATTTTCTGATATGACTTTAATGAAAAAAATGTGTATAAATGAACACTGTTGGTGACTCACCTGCATCTTCAGTTCTTGTCTTAAGAGATGCAGGACTCGGTTCCCCCACGCCGACGCTGTTTCTGGCCAGCACTCTGAACTCGTACTCCACCCATGCGTTCAGATCCACCACCGTTGCCGTCAAGGTGTTGCCATCAATCACCTCTGGGACTGAGAGCAAACAGAAAAGCCCCGGTTTAACTGCAAAGACCTGGATTACACAGCGCTGAAAAGTCAACAAACAGGAGCCCAATTTTGAGCCAATGTTTACAGTAAGCCAGATATGTCTCGAAACATAAAAACTTGTTATGTTCCATGTCTCTTTCTGGGTGGGATGTTGTTTCAATGAATCTGAATTCGAGCAGCAGGGCAAGAGACCAGATTAAGTAGTTTTGCATTAGTACTTAGAGGCCCTTATATGTACTCAAAGCGAGCATAAGCTTCTTTCTAAAAAGCACATGAGACGTGCTATGGTAATTTCAGCCTCTCGCTGAATTGATGCTCCGCTTGACTAGCTTTAGCTAATCCTGTATTGTTACCCGTGTTCACCGCTTGCCAGCCCACTGTGAAAGCTGTCTTGGCCTGGATGATATAGCTTGTGATGGGGCTGCCATTATCCTGGCCAGGTCTCCAAGAAAGCTGAGCCGTGCTGTCCGTGATCTCCTCCACTGTTATACCATCTGGAGCTCCTGGGGGACCTGATTCAATCAGACAATTAGCAGTGAATTAGCAATTAGAAATAAAGTTACCTTCACTGACATCTAACCTTACTCACCCCCTGCCAGGAAGCTCTCCTCTTATCGCATCACTAAGCTCTGTGATATAAGGCCAGTCGCTAAAAGGTGTTATTACATTTTAAGCTGTTCCTTTTGTGGGAACACTAGATCTCTTTGAGAATCATAGCAAAGCTTTACAGAGGCTTGAGCTGTTTGGAGCTGTTTTCTTAACAGCTACGGCACGTCTTCTTTGAAAAGCTGCAAGCAGGCATTTCTCTGCATATCTTTAATTGGTTCTTCCAATTAAAATGTGCAGGGAATTGTCTTGCTTTGTCAAATTCACATTCTTTTGGGGGGAAAATATAAGGAAATGAAGCAAGATGTTTTGTGGTTTTGTCAGCGCAGGTCATTGTGTCACTCGTAGCATCGCTTCTGAAATCAGACAGTTTTTATTTCTCACTTAAAAGGCACCTGTCACAAAAACATGAAGACAAAGTCTTTTTTTGCTTTTCGACTAACATTTACATAATTTAAATCAGCGAATCTCAACCCTCCATTGTCCATAACAATATTCAAAAGCCAGTCACTCCTAGTTTCAGAAATAAAACTGAAGTTTACGGAGCTTAATGCTCTTCAGGCTTCCCTCTCTTTTCTAGTCGTTCATGATTTACTGAAGAAAGATTAGGGTTAATGATTTTTAAGAATACTCAAATAGTCTACACAAAAAAAATATTTCAGAGCTTGGCATAACTACAAAAAATTTATATCCATTTTGACCCCCCCCCCCATAAAAAAAATCATGATTTTTAGTTGTTTTAGCTGACATTTATACTTGTTTTGTCATAATTTAAAACATTTTAAGTGAAGCCCTTTAGTGGACCACTGATTTAAACAAACTGGTGTTATTTGCTCACTACAGCCAGTTTTTACTGGCATTTTATGCATGCAGCGATTGTTAATTTTACGCCCTTTTATGCTGTTATAAAGCATTATTATAGGCTCTGGCAGTAAAAGTTGGCATGTCAATCTAATTTCAATTGAAAGATATTGATCCGGCTAAAACTCATTTGTGACCTTTGATAAACAGCTTTGATATGTTTCTCTAATTACCTCTAATGGAACATGTAACAATGGATCAATTCAACAGACAGATACATTTCCTTGGCAGAGCAAGGACAACATTTTTATCTTTCTATCAGATTTTCTCTTCAAATCCCAACCCTAAGCTCCACCAAATCCCTGGCCATCGTTCTCTTACCTTTCACAATTAAAATAGCTGCAGCCGATAAACTCTCGACATCAGTGTCGACCACACAAACGTACTTTCCGGCGTGTTTCAGCTGTATATTCCGTATCATCAAATCTCCAGATGTACTCTAGAGATATAAACAACACACACATTCGCATTACTATCCACTCTATCAGCTGAGACTTTAAAGCGACAGAAAGATGGGTGAGTTGTTTGCTATATTCCTCGGCAAGTGATTCAGTAAGTGTAGAAACCCTGCTGGGTTTGGGAATGAAAATGTGGCCCAACTCCACAGCTAATGGATGACTTTTGGCAAAGGCTGTTTGCTGCTACATTTCAAACGTCCGTCATGGACAAACATTCCCTCTGGCCATCCCTTAGGCTCCTTCGGCACCGCACAGAATCCAGCTACCAAACTCACTCGCTAATTGGCTAATTAGAGCTTAATCACATTTAAGAGGTAGTGTGATTGGATTCAGAGTGCCGAAACCCTGTGATACGAAACTGTGCAAGTGATGAATACTAAATCCACACACAACAATAAAATGCCTTTGTTAATCTAATAAACACGAAGAAAGGTGTTCATAAGAGTGTAGATGAACTTTAAAAGTACTCAATCAAGGGACTAGATGAAGTACTGTGAAAACAGATAAAGTAATATTAGATATTAGTGGAAATAATAGATATTTCCACTTATAATCATGATGATACACGTAATTATCAAAGAAACAGAGCATCAGAATTCTCATACATCATCACAATTGACCCTTCGCAAACAGTTTGATTGACATGCGATCTGACCAATCATAACCCCGAATCCGCCACTTTATCCGACAAAAATCAAGGGAGTTTGTAGATTAACGTTGGTGAACTTGAAATATTGTGTGTCCTCACATCTTTCCGCGCTTGAAACAACATTCCGTCTGATGTACATTCATGTTTATTTGATGCTATAAATGAACTAGTATGAAGAGATGAAGGAGCTACAGCGATCTGTCATGACAAATTAAAGAGACACTATATGGGTTTTATTGTTTAAACTTCTTTAAAAAATTACTATATTTTAAATATGAAACTGTTTCATACGTTGTCAGTGTCCTCTTTGCTCCGTCATGTATTTTTCACTCGTGAGAACATGTGTGGCGCGAGAGCGCATGGCTTGTCAGGCATAGCAACAGGATTATTTTAAAAGAAAAAACAATTTTTAAAGACGTATCGTTCCACTCCATTGCTCTTCATTCATTCATTCATTCATTTCTTTAACATGCTATATTGCCAAAATAGAAAAACTTACATGTGACTCGCAGAGCCACTTAAAAGTTTAGGGTCAGAAAGTTTTCTTTTTTAAATAAATTAATATTTTTTATTCACAAAGGATGCATCAAATGCGACAGTAAAGTTGCACCGGTGAATGAGATTTCACCAAGTACAACATGTTCCTGGAACGACATCAACCAATCAGATTTGTTAAAGTTAAATTTGATGTTAAGCTTAGGCTTACAAACAGTGTTATTCACCGACAGCATCCTTTCCCTCTGATTTTTAGGCATAACTGCTGTTCTAGGATCAGCATATTTTTAGGAACGTCTTTCTTGGCAAAATCACGGTGACCCATAATTACTGCAGGCATAAAACTAAATACACAAGTATCATCAGTAAAACTTGAAATGGCTCAGCGATTTACTGCAGAGCAATAACTGAACGCAATCAAATATTAGTGTCACTGTCCCTTGAGATCTGGTGGATCTGGTGAAGAAGCGGTCAGAGATCAAAATCATGATTTTGAAGGCGTTGAAAATGAAAGTTTTGAGATCGTAAACATGAGCCAGATGCTGAGTGTACTGGGGAAATGAGCTCGGAAGGTAAAAAAAGCATCTGCTCAAAATAACCCTTACAAGCTCCAAAAGTTAACAAAATATGATTTATTTTAATCTTTTATAAACATTATTAAAATATCACTTTAATCAGTGATTTTATCAAAATATCCGTTTTATACTATTGCGGCAGTTATCTGTGTTCGATATAGATCCGGGTTGTTAAAAAAACGGACATATTTCACCAAATATGTACAGTATGGTGAAACATGCATGCTTTTAAGGATTCATTTATACTGTACTTTATTCCCCCATCTGTCAAAAATCTTAATTTTAAAAGAATTCCTTATTGCCATTGTTCGTAGACACTGATTCGCTTGTATGTTGATATTGTCTGTGCTGTGCTGAAGACTTTGGCACAGACAACTAATTCACTAATTCAATAAAAAGTGCTTAGATTTCAAATCAATTAAATTACATGAGATAAGATTTGTGCTCTTATCTAAGGGTGAGATTGTGGTTGGCAAACAAGAGGTAAATCTGCAATTTCAGCAGTAAGGACATTAGGCTACAAATTTACTTTCATTATGGAAATGAGTTCATCCAAGCTGTGGACTTCATGCTGATAATCCTACAAGACGGGTGGCATCAGAGAATTCATAAGAACTGGAATATAATTACTGAGAAGAATCACTGGCTTAAATGAAGCTGAGTGCGATTTTCTATGTGTGTGTCCGAATGTGGAAAACCTTCACATTTTCTGTTTAGATTTATCATGAAGTTATCATAATTATATAAAAGTCAAAAATAATTTTATTTTACTGTTGCTTTCACAGTGCAGAAAGCGTACTCATTTAATTCCCTAAAATATGCAACCTTATTTGAGAAAGAAATCATCTTTTTGACAGCTTTGGGGGTGGTGATTAATGAATCTGTTTAAGGATTGCTCAGTTGAGTCATGCACATCCAATATTGACCAGTCAGTCCTCATTAGGGCATTCTCTCACTCATTACTATTTCCAGAAAGGCGTCATTACATCCCTGAGAAAAGCAATCTGAGATGGGAGATCTGACCATTCAAAAGCCTTATGAGGATATTACACTTGAGATCCTTGAAGGCAAAACTTTGATGGATTGGTTTTTATTCTGTGAAGAGGATGGAAAAGATGCTCAAAGTGAGCGTAGTGAGCTGCTAAGCAGTGGAAGCAACAGCTAAAAACTAAAAAAAAGAGAGTGATAAATTGTTCCCTGCCAAGTCTTCCACATTTTAGCAGTAGGTCTTGCTAATAGCACAATGGAAGGATTATACAGTAAACTACTGTTCAGAATCTCACATTTGTTGGGTATAATCAATTCGTTCATTGTAAGAGCTATACGGTACCAAGGCATTTACACAAAGAAATGAGTAGTAATTTAAATATTAATAGTATTTAAATAAATGATTTATATATTTTTCGTATTCATGTGCGTGTAATGTAATCTTTATTCAAAATAACTTCCCCGCTCTCTTGAAGCAACATCTCATGTAATCTCTGATGATGTGTTTGTTGGCGAGAGGGCGGGAAAACCTGTCACTCACATGATCCAATAGCAAACCACAACCAGCCAATCAATCACATCAGACAGAATCAAGCCCCGCCCTACATTTTTTATTTTTCGAAAAGTTGTTTCACTCGGATATATGTCACAAGAGGGAAGAAAAGACTATGGTAAATTCTGTTTAATGCTGACTCTGAATTAAAATTAGTCCAAGAGAGCTGCAATAAGCAAATAAATAAATAAATAAATAATTTGATAGTGCACAAGAAACTGTTTGGTGAGGCTCAAATGCTTTATATTTGTTTGGTCTTAAATCTTTCCACAGTTTTATGACACATTAAACAGTAGATAGACAGCGAATATAGGCAGAGGAGAGCATCTAATAAAACATGACTTACCCCACCCACATGCTCATAATGTTGGTCCAGTTTATTGAGGAGCTGCCCATTGAACGCCCAGGAGAATGAAACATCCAGAGCAGGGTCACAGGAGATCTGGCAGGGCAGCACAATGCTCTCCCCGACGATGATCTCCATGTCCACTGGTCCTTGCGTGATTTGTGTGGGATCTGCTCAAAAATCACACTTAGCTTTACTCAATGGCCAGTCATAAAGTTCATTCATTTCAATGAATATTAATCTCATAAGGAAAACATTTTTTCCAAAACCCAAAGTATCTATGTACAAGAGTTCTCAGCCCGGAACCATACCAACCAACTCGAAGATTCACATCAAAGATGCATTATTTGAAAATACGAAACAGACAAAGGTAGTAGACTGTGTCCTTATCAGTGAATGAACTACTAATCCCATGAGGAAGCATTGCGATGGACTTCTGCAGAAGCATATTAACAACCGTGGAGCTCATAGTAGGTCTTGAAAGGTTTATACATTATTGCTAAAAACCCATTTCTCTATGGAGAAAATGAAGGAGATTTTTACTTCAACCCACCAGGTAGGACGCTAAAGCTTTATCTACTGTATTAGGAAAAAGGCTTAGTAGTCACTCTCTGTTTTTGATGTAGACTTTTTTTAATACCATGGCAGAAGCAAAAAGATAACTAAACACACACACTCTCTCTCATATTTTATATATATATATATATATATATATATATATATATATATAGGGCCTAAAAATTAACACTCGCCAAGTGCCAAATGCGAGTAAAAATCTGTGCTGCAGAGTATATGAAATGCTATCACTCACCAGTTGGCTGGTAACATTTTTATGATGATTTCTAACAATGCATAAACATGAAAGACGCTCAGGACAGAGAAATCACTCACTGCTCTTGACTGAATAACTTTTTTAACAATGTTTAATTTATACAGTAAAGACTATGCATTGTTATTTTACATTTGCTTACTTTATAACTTTCTGTACCTGAAAACTACTGTCAGACCTACCAGTGAAACACTGTTTATTTCATTTGCATCTTTGTTATATTGTATTTATTTCTGCGTTTGCTTATAATTTGATTATTTGTTCCTATTTTATTACTGACTGTCTACTTGTCTTTAATAATGTTTTAAATTTATATTAGTTATAAAATTGGAATACAGAATTTTGAATTTTCACTGGTATCTAAAATTTAAAAATAAATAAATAAATAAATAAAAAACATAATGGTAGTATTGTTTTGGTACACGAGTATTGGTACTTTTTTATATATATTACCAGAAAAACAACAACAACAACAACGTCTCGGTTACATAGGTAACCCTCGTTCCCTGAAGGAGGGAACGGAGACGTACGTCGGATGACCGACGAATAGGAATCTCGCTAGAGAGGCCAATCTACTTCGAGTGTAACTAAAACGAGCCAATGCATATTGGCATGCAATCATATGCATCAGCTGCTCACTCCACGCAGCGCGGGTATATAATGAGCAGCAGGTGCGTTGCATCTTTAGGTTTTCGCTGAGGAGCCGAACCAGATAGGCGGCAGCGCAGCGGGGTACAGCAACTGTGGCGACGGGACGTACGTCTCCGTTCCCTCCTTCAGGGAACGAGGGTTACCTATGTAACCGAGACGTTCCCATTCAGTCGGTCACTTCGACGTACGTCGGATGACCGACGAATAGGAATCCCTACCAAAACGCCACAGGAGCTGCCCTCTTCCAGCGCTCTGTTGTAAGCCACCCGAACCCCCTTGCCTGAGGACGGTGGGCCAGGGCTAACACAGAGGGTGTCAATCACTGCTGTTCCCAAACCCATTCAGTGAGACTATTGGATAACACTGGGAAGCGTACCCTTCGTGTAAAAGGGGCGCTGCGGAAGCCACATCCTTCCCCGAAGGAGTTATGTGGAAGAAAAGTGGACTAACCGAAGGGTTGTCATATGGAAGAACTAGGGTGACTCCACTCGAGAGGTGGGTTCTCCCAGAGGGAAAGACACGGGCTTCGATTAGGAGCAACCGTGGAACTAGACATATGGGATCCCCGTAGGGTCACTCATATGGAACCCAGCCTAAATCCGGTTCTCAAGGATGCAGCGGAGCATAGGCCTGGCGCCAGACGCTCCGCCACGTCGGCTGCCGAAGGGAGATCGGAGGACTCAACAGGGTCTGCCTTGTAGGGACGCTCTGGAGAAATAAGCACATGTGAATGCAGCAAGCCGACACTAAGCCGGGGCCTCTCCGTGCCTCTGACCTGAGGCGAGCACACGGGAGGAGACCGACTCAACACGAAGGCTATAAAACCTAGCGAACGTGTTAGGTGTCGCCCAGCCCGCAGCTCTACAGATGTCTGTTAGCGAGGCGCCACGAGCCAGCGCCCAGGAGGATGCAACACCTCTCGTGGAGTGTGCATGCAACCTGAGCGGGCAGGGCACACCCTGAGCTTGGTAAGCCAGGGCGATGGCATCCACTATCCAGTGGGCCATCCTCTGCTTGGAGACAGCCTTTCCCTTCTGCTGGCCTCCGTAACAGACAAAGAGCTGGTCTGAGGTCCTGAAGCCTTGAGTTCTGTCTACGTACAGTCGCAAAGCGCGAACTGGACAGAGCAAAGCCAGGGCTGGGTCTGCCTCCTCCGAGGGCAGCGCTTGCAGGCTCACCACCTGGTCCCTGAAGGGAGTGGTAGGAACCTTGGGCACATAGCCAGGTCGGGGTCTCATTACCACGTGGCTGTCACCCGGCCCGAACTCTAGGCACGATTCGTCGACCGAAAAAGACTGCAGGTCCCCTACCCTCTTGATGGAGGCCAATGCAGCCAGCAGCAAAGTCTTCATAGATAGAATCTTTAAGTCTGCTGACTACAAAGGCTCAAAGGGAGCATTCTGGAGAGCTCTCAGCACCAGAGCCAAGTCCCAAGAGGGTATGGAGGGGGGACGAGGAGGATTTAACCGTCTCGCCCCCCTAAGGAACCTGACGACCAGGTCGTGCTTACCAACGGATTTGCCATCTATGTGGTCGTGGTATGCCGAAATAGCAGCAGCGTGGACTTTGAGGGTGGAGGGGGACAGCCTACGCTCCAACCCTTGCTGCAAGAAGGAAAGCACGACTCCGATCGAGCATCTTCGGGGGTCTTCTCGGCGAGAAGAACACCACTCGACGAACAGGTTCCACTTCAGGGCGTAAGCACGTCTTGTAGACGGTGCACGTGCCGAAGCGATGGTGTTAAGTACCTCGGAGGGTAAGTCACCTAGAACCTCCGCGTCCCGTCCAGGGACCAGACATGGAGTTTCCAGAGGTCTGGACGCGGGTGCCAGAGGGTGCCCCGTCTCTGAGAAAGAAGGTCCTTCCTCAGAGGAATGGGCCAGGGAGGGGCTGTCGCGAGGAGTGAAAGTTCCGGGAACCAGGTCCGGTTGGGCCAATAGGGCGCAACTAACATGACCTGCTCCTCGTCCTCCCTGACTTTGCACAGTGTCTGTGCAAGTAGGCTCACTGGGGGAAACGCATATTTGCGGAGGCCCCGGGGCCAGCTGTGAGCCAGTGCGTCTGTCCCGAGTGTTCCCTCGGACAGGGAGTAAAACAACCGGCAGTGAGAGGTTTCTGGAGAGGCAAACAGGTCTACCTGAGCCTCTCCGAACTCTCTCCAGATCAGCTGGACCGCCTGGGGGTGGAGTCGCCACTCTCCCGGCAGCGCAGCTCGTGAGAGCTCGTCGGCCGCACGGTTGAGCACACCGGGGATGAAACGGCACGAAGCGACCTCAGATGCTTCTGACTCCAGAGGAGGAGATGGCGGGCGAGTTGTGACATGCGACGGGAGCGTAGACCACCTTGACGGTTGATGTACGCAACGGTCGCAGTGTTGTCCGTACGGACCAGCACATGCCTGCCCTGAAGCGGCCCCTTGAGGCGGCTCAGGGCGAGCCGTACTGCCAACAACTCGAGGAAATTGATGTGCCACTGCAGTTGGGGGCCCGTCCACACCCCTGACACTGCATGCCCGTTGTACGTGGCGCCCCAGCCGGTGGTCGAGGCATCCGTGAAAACCACAGCATGCCGGGACACCTGCTCTAGGGGCACTCCGGCCCGAAGAAACAAGGGGTCCGACCACGGGCTGAAGGTATGGCGGCACTCTGGAGTGATTGCCACCCGGAAAGTGCCGCGTTGCCACGCCCATCTCGGGACTCGGCCGTGGAGCCAGTGCTGAAGCGGTCTCATATGAAGCAGACCGAGCGGAGTTACTGCCGCTGCGGCCGCCATATGCCCCAGGAGCCTCTGAAAGAATTTCAGTGGGACCGTCGTCCTGCCGTTGAACGTATTCAGGCAGTTCAACACTGACTGAGCACGTTCCTCTGTGAGGCGTGCTGTCTGTTCGACCGAGTCCAACTCCATACCGAGAAAAGAGATCCTCTGCACGGGGGCGAGTTTGCTCTTCTCCCAGTTGACCTGAAGACCCAGCTGGTTGAGATGTCTGAGCACCAAATCCCTGTGTTCGCACAACTGATCCTGCGACTGAGCCAAAATGAGCCAGTCGTCTAGATAGTTGAGGATGCGAACACCCTGTTCTCTCATGGGAACAAGGGCTCCCTCCACGACCTTCGTGAAGACGCGGGGAGACAGGGCCAGCCCGAAGGGTAAGACTCTGTACTGATATGCTCGACCTTCGAACGCAAATCGCAGGAATGGCCTGTGTCGCGGAAGGATCGAGACATGAAAGTACGCGTCCTTCAGGTCGATCGCTGCAAACCAATCTCGGGGACGGATGCACTCGAAAATGCGTCTCTGCGTGAGCATTTTGAACGGTAGCTTGTGAAGGCTCCGATTCAAAACTCGCAGGTCCAAGATCGGTCGTAACTCACCGCTCTTCTTGGGTACAATGAAGTAGGGGCTGTAGAACCCCGACTTCATATCGGCTAGAGGGACCGGCTCTATCGCGTCCTTCGCCAGTAGGACCGCGATCTCCGCACGCAAGACAGGAGCATCGGCAGCTTTCACTGAAGTGAAGTGGACGCCCCTGAACCTCGGGGGACGCCGGGCGAACTGAATCGCATAGCCGAGCCTGATGGTCCGAATGAGCCAGCGAGACGGACTGGGGAGCGCTAACCAGGCTCGCAGAGACCGTACAAGCGGGACCAAAGGGACCGCAGGCGTACCCGCCGTGGGGCAGCGAGGTGGAACGCAGGGACGCGGCCTGGGAGGCTCTCTTTGTGAGGCGGCCCGAGGCGGGGTCAGAGTGTGCTGTGCAACACTTACCTGGTTCCACGGGAGGACAGTGGGAGCAGGCGGAGCCTTGGCTGCCTGCTGCACGCTGCTGTCCGCTGGCGATAGAAGAGGAGGAAGAGAGTGGTGAGGTTCTGGCCCTCCCACTACTCTCCGAGTCCTCTTCGGACCCGGAGATGGGTGAAACTGCTCTTTTATTGATAATTTGGGTACCGCCGGCTGTTGAGCCAGCGGCGGAACATAAAACAAACACAAAACAGGATTCTCCACCCGGCCCTCCTCCGGGGGAAGGAGTGGTGCGGTCACCCTCTCCTGCAGAGCAGTCCCCTCCATCTCCAGGTCGCCTGTCCTAGGGCCTCTTGCTCCTGGCTTTGCCGCCCTTCTTGGCGGGGGCCTGGACAGGCTGGGCACCCCGACCACGACCGGCTCCACGGCGCCGCTTGGACGCCGGCTGCTGCTGTTGGGGAGCGGGGGCGGCCGCGGGGGAGTGCCCTCGGCGACGAGCAGCCCGAGGCGCTGCGGGCGGTGGAGGTGCAGCAGCTGACCGCCTTGGCAGGATGTGCTTGATGGCCTCAGACTGCTTCTGTACAGCCGAGAACTGTTGGGCGAAGTTCTCGACCGCGTCGCCGAAGAGGCCGGCCTGGGACACGGGGGCATCAAGAAACCTGACCTTGTCGGTATCCCTCATGTCAGCCAGGCACAGCCAGAGATGGCGTTCCTGGACCACCAACGTGGACATCGCACGACCCACTGACCGCGCAGTGACCTTCGTCGCACGAAGCGCGAGGTCCGTTGCGGCACGAAGTTCCTGAAAAACTTGTGGATCGTGACCACCCTCGTGCAGGTCCTTCAGTGCCTTGGCCTGATGGACCTGCAACAACGCCATAGCGTGTAAGGCGGAAGCGGCTTCCCCGCAGGCCTGGTAAGCCCTGCCGGTCAGGTCCGACGAGTGCTTAAGGGAAGGGAGAGACGGCTCCCCCCGCCACGTGGAGTTAGGGCACAGTTGCATAGCAACGGCCCGCTCCACAGGGGGTATGTGCGAATATCCCTTTGCCGTACCGCCATCAAGGGTGGTGAGGGAGGAGGTCCCACTGGCACGTTTTCGGGCAGTAAAAGGTGCCTTCCACGAGCCAGTGATCTCTTCATGCACCTCCGGGAAGAAAGGAACTGGGGTGGGGGGCTGAGAACCAGCCCTTGCCACCCCGAGAAACCAATCGTCCAGCCTCGAGGGCTCGGGACACGGTGGAGGGTTCCACACGAGCCCGATCCTGTTGGCGGCCCGGGAAAGCATAGCCATCATTTCCGGGTCCAACTCGGGCACAGCTACCCTTCCCGAAGGAGGCAGCTGCGCCGAATCGTCATCCTCGAAAGTATCAGGCTCACCCTCCGATGCAGCGATCGACATCTGGTCGTCCTGGGGAGCCCCGAAGGATACGGATGGTACACACCTCGGGGGCGGTCCACCACGTTCCTCCAGCAGCTCTACTGGCTGCAGAGTGCGGGAGGAGTGAGGGTTCCCAGGGGGTTGGTTCCCCGAGGGAAGCGCGCTCACCGTAACCCTCAAATTACCAGTGCCACCGCCCGAAGAAACCCTCTGAGGAGGATTCCTCGAGTTGCGGAGCCTAGACCGCAACTCCGCGATGGTCATGTTCCCGCAGTGGGTGCATGACTCATCCACAAACGCTGCCTCCGCGTGCTCTAAGCCCAAACACACGACGCAGCGCTGGTGACCATCCCGAGACGCCAGGTAACGACCACATCCAGAAACACACAAGTAGTATGACATCTTCAAAAAGACGCAAACTACTCGTGCGAGCTCTTTTAGGGATTACTCTCTCAAGTGCCGAAGCACGCAGGGGAAGACCGCGGCACACAGACAGGAAAAAGTGCAGCCTGTCGTGTGCACTCACTCTTGTAGCTGTGAAAACAGCTTTTGCGCGCTCTCTCACAGCGCACCGTTACCCACAAACAAGACAACACAAAACACACAAGAGCGCGGCCCCGCTGCTGCGCTGTTCGCCTGCACTCTGCCGAGGAGAATCCGCCAAAAGAACTTCTCTCACCTTGTCTCGTTCTCGTCACACTCCGTAGAAACCATGAATGGTTCGGCTCCGAAGCGAAAAGCTAAAGATGCAACGCACCTGCTGCTCATTATATACCCGCGCTGCGCGGAGTGAGCAGCTGATGCATATGATTGCATGCCAATATGCATTGGCTCGTTTTAGTTACACTCGAAGTAGATTGGCCTCTCTAGCGAGATTCCTATTCGTCGGTCATCCGACGTACGTCGAAGTGACCGACTGAATGGGAACAAAAGATGAGGAACATGCAAAGGAAATAAATAGGGTAAATTTTATTTTTTCAGTTTATTTAAAAAAAAAAAAAAATCAGTTCAGACTTTTCAGTTCTGAAAATGAAAACATGTTTTTATAGCGTGATGAACTCTAATTTCAAACAACAATGGAAAATTATATTTCTATTTAATTGATATAACCCCTTTAACTACATCAATGTTTTTACAAGTGCACAATTGATTCCTTTGGAGTTTGCTGTAAAATACTGTGATGTAGTTATCACAGCAAAACCCAGAGTGCAAATGCAGTGTTCTATATTTTTCTCTCTAAATTGTGCACGCTCAACCTATAACCTGCACCCTCACACACTCCATTAGTGTAATCCAGGGTAATTGCAATACCATAAGCGGAGCGTGAAAATGGATAATTACACACAAAAACACACAAAAAGCCACTGTATCCCATCCCTGTTGAGTTGCGCTGAGAAGAAAAAAAATCCCTGCTGGTTGGGGAGCTGAACAGCTCAACCCATCGCATTATACTAGAGGAGCATGTAAGCAATCTAAGCACCCAGAAAGCAATCACAAAACTTTTCTGTCAGAATGCATTAAAAAATCAGAACAAACTACGTGAAACAGAAGTCCTTGTATGCAGGACACCTTTGCATTTACTCTTCCGTCTGAATCTATTTGTTGTTCTGGGGTAACTGCCAGGTTAGGATAGAATAGGCTAGTTCACACCCCCAAAAATGAATATTCATTCATCATTTACCCTCATGTTGTCCCATACTTGTATGGTTTTCTTTATTCTGTCACATTCTGTTAAATGTTTTCACTCATCCAATGCAAGTCAAAGGGGTTCAACTTTTTCAAGCTCCAAAAAGGACATAAATTTAGTGTAAAAGTAATCCATACAACTTGTTAGTGTTTTAAAATTTTGGTAACACTTTAGTCTAGGGTCAAATTCTCACTATTAACTAGTTGCTTATTAGCCCTCATATTACTAGGATATTGGTTGTGTATTATACTTATAAAGCATTAATGCCTTATTCTGCATGACTATATTGTCCATCCCTTAATCGTACCCAATACCTAAACTTAACAACTACCTTAACTATAACTATTAATAAGCAGTAATTAGGAGTTTACTGAGGCAAAAGTCAAAAGTAACATTTAGTTAATAGTGAGAATTGGGCCCTTTACTATCCCATGAGGCCACGGGAGAGGAATGGCAGTGAAGCTACACAACTCATGCCATACGTCACAAGACAGTGATAACATGGCAGATGTAGTATTTGCAAATTGCATTCATACTACACACTTTCATACTATATAGAATGTACTTTTTTAATGGATGAGAAGAAAGTTTAAAAAAAAAAAAAATGTAGTACCTACTCAGGGCTGATTTTGACATCAATACCATGGGGGGAACTGCATTATAGACATTTGTAATATTATCTCATAATTTGGCAGCAGGTATATTAGGCTGTTGTCACTTTAAGACCTGACGCACGGATCCATTATACTGTTTTTTTTTTTTTGACATTTTGTGTGTATTTGACTTTTTAAGCACAAGTAGTGAAAAAAATAATAATTTAGAGGGGCGAGAGGAGAGGCGGCTTTATGTGTGCACACTTGAGCACAAAATCTGCGGGGATGAATAAAATTATGCGCAATATGCACAATCCCACAGTGAAATTCAAGCCCTGTAACACCAACAATATTCATCCGGAGCAAATTAAACGAGTGAGTGAGGGGAGGTGGGTTTGTGTATCAACTCACTGTTGGAAAGATGCAAAGGTGGTAAGTGAAGCAGTGTATCGCTATTTACGGTCTCATCGTAACACAATCAAAGCTAATGGAGGAATCCTTTTGCCGATGCTACCGCAGCGTACCCGGATGCTCTAATTCTAAACAAACACATCATTGCCTCAGTTTTCACGATTTCTCGACACAACAAGAATTAAAGAAAACATGGGTGAGACTGACACAGAAGGATGAAGGTCCTTCCTTTAAATTAATACGTGGAAGTGCTTTCGTGTGTAGTAGGACTATGCATTTCGAAACTGAGGATGTTTACATCTCATATCTTCAACTTCTTGAAATGTTCCCTTCCAAATGTGCATTCCGAATAATAAATACGTTTATTTCCCAACTAACCTGCCGCAGTCCAGTTCTTGTCTTCTCTAACTCTAATTAACTGTTTTTTTTCTCTTACTAATCATATTTCATACCTGTTGAATTTTCATTTATATATTAATTTGACTGATAAACACCCTCACGGAAATTAACCATGTTTTTATTATAGTAAAAGTGTAGTTTTCGTGGATTGAGTACCATTTGTATTACCACAGTTTTATTACAAATACATGGTTGAAATGGAGTTAGCAAAACCATGGTTAATTTGTGGTTATCATGGTTTAACTACAATAACCTTGCTTTTTGGCTTTATTTGTAGTAAAACCATGTTAAATTTTTGTAAGAGCAGTATTAAAATAGATGAATGAATTTGTGGTAAAGAAATTGAATGATATTAACATTTAATTGATCTTAAATAATAAAGCTGTCATGATCATCAGCTGAAGTGCCCATGACCACTACAGGAGGGCACTTCATCCTGGACTTTCACCCACTCTCACCCTCACTCACTTATACACATGAACTACATTTCCCATAAGCCCCACACCCAGTCACTGATTACCACATCAGCTGCACCTCATCACTCATTCACTGATTACCTCATCAGCTGCACCTCATCACTCATACCACATTTAAGCACCATTCTCACACTACACTAACGGCGAAGTCTTGATTAGATTTACTGTCAGTTCTGAGTATTATTTCCTCAGACTTGTTTTCCTGGTTCTGTTTCCTGCCTGTCTGTCCTGGTTTTTGATTGTTTGCTGCCTACCCTGTTTGACTCACTGCTATGGATTACTGGACTGTTGTTTGCCTGCCGCCTATAACGACCCCTCGCCTGTTTACTGACCATGAACCTGCTTACCTCCGATATTCCTGTTTGCCACTGTTTGACCCTGCCTGTTACGACCATTCTGTTTTCTAATAAAGCATGCAATTGGATCTCATGCCGCTGACTCGCCCTTCATTACAAAAGCATTGACAGCATGACTATTTTTAACATTAATTAAGAATTTTGGCATAAATGTGTGAATTACATACAGTGAAACAAAAAATAACAGAAAATTTGGAGCTTCAAACTGTTGGACTCCATTCACTTTTCAGTATATGGACAAAAACAGCTGAGACATACGTCAAATATCTTCTTTTGTGCTCCATTTACAACAACAAAAGGGGTGAGTAAATGACGACAGAATTTTCATTTCTGGGTGAACTATTCCTTTAAGAAACTGTCGTGATTTTGATTAATTGTGCAGCCGTGCCAAGAACACAGTTGCCTGAAACTGTGAGGCCCCCAGAGTTTGCAGACAAATCACCACTTCTCACATAACATTCCCACAGCTGAATGACAATCTAAAATGACTTGTATCTGCAGGAAAAGCAAGGATGAAGCCCAAACCGTAATACTGTTACAGTAATCCTTACCTGTGACCAGCAGTCTTCCTGTAGTGCTGGCTGCACCAAACTGGTTTCTAGCCAAGCATGCATAGTTTCCCCCGTCCATCTTGGTCACATTTGTAATTCTAAGTGTTCCATCAGGGAGAAAACTTATCCTAAAGGAGAGAACCACAATCCTCTCAAATCAAATTGAAACTTGGTTAAGTCATAATGGAGCTACATTCCGAGTACAAATGTGTTCTATCTTACGGGTACAGTAGAAATGTGTTAAAAAAAAAAAAAAAACCCATAATGCATTTCTTTTAAATGGCACATAAATCTTTGCACGTTGGACACTCTCCATGGCTCTGTGCGTACAGCTGCCCAAGAGCCGATGAAGCTGAAGAATGTGTTCACACGAAACAGACATTCAAACATAAAGCCGACGAGCAATAACAGAGAGCTGAATCGCTTAATCTACTGCCCCATTATTTGAATTAGATTTCCTTCTGACCCTTTATGGCTATTTCTACATACTCTTTATCTTAAAAAACACAAACATTATTGTCATCATGTGCATATTAAGTGCCTATCATTTGAAGTTCTTGCAATTTGATTTATTTGCTATGTAGCTGTAACTGCCATATAACAATAACTCCATACTGTAGTTTACATCTACACATGAATATTTACAACAATAAATATTTCCAGTGACTTCAAGGTATTTTTTTTTGGATGTGTATGTACAGTTAATACAAAATATAGTTAAACAAGTAATAAAACAAATTTGCGTGACTGAAATGAAGAATGATTGTTTTTTTTTTAATATGTAATGAACAATCATTAAACCATCTAGTTGAATACAGATTTTGGCTCATCAGCTCATCAATATCATTTTAATAGAAAAGTCTTATTTCATATAATTATAATGTGGGTTCCTATTTGACTTAAATATACACTACCGGTCAAAATTTTGAGGTTTGATTTTGTAAGATTTTTAAAAATGTTTTTGAAAGAAGTCTCTCACCAAAGCTGCATTTATTTGATTAAATATACACTAAAACTGTAATATTATGAAATATTATTACAATTTAAAGGCACAATATGTGTTTTTTTAAAAACGTAGTTTGACGACGCATTGAATGAGTGGAACATGGAACTTGTCGTCATGCCGATTGATCTAATAATGTTTATGGGGAAATAATGTTTATGGATGAGTGAATGCATGTTTTTAACATGACTGTGGTATGAAGCTGGAGAATCGTGGGTGCGATTACTAATGAGAGACAGATATCAGTGGCACACACGAGTCCCAGGGATAAAGGACAGAGGACATTTCATTCAAATGAACTACTCGCAAGTGCTGAAATACTACTCATACAGGTCAGTTTATTTGATGAATTAAAACTGTGAGGTAACGCAGCGCTGTTTCACTTGCTCTAACATTACACTATCATACTAAACTGTATTTGAGTGTGTTGAAAGTTGTAAAGTTATTCTGTGTATTAGTTTGTTGGCTGTATGAGACTCAACAGTAAGCTAGATCAACATTAGATTATCATACCGATGATATTCTAACACTTTGCCTACATTTGCTTACCTTGTCTTATAACATGCAAGAGCGCCGTCTCTGTCTAGTCGAAGTTTGTCGCAAAGCTCTTATCATCTCGGAAACGCCACGCCGATATTGATCCTCGTCTTATTTCTCCTTTTGTCCCAAAGTTTGCTTGCCATGGTCCATAATGTTTAAAAGAAACAACAGCAGCGTGCCACTAAATGTTACGCAGATGTTCACACCTGTTGCCATGGTTACTGTGCAGAACAAGCGGAAACCAGGGATAACGCAGATATTACATCATTGACAGGCACAAGTGACAAGAGAGGGATGAGGCATTTAAAATTGTGAATTTCTCTGAATTTACAAATTCTTGGAAACATTTAGGATAATGTAAGTACACAGCTGAATGAAAATATATAACACTTTGCAAGTGTTTTTTGGATATTTTTATAAAAATTTTTTAAATATTGTGCCTTTAAAAGAACAAATTTTCAATTTTAATCATTTATGATTTTTTAAAGCTGAATTTTCAGCATCATTACTCCAGTCTTCAGTGCCACACGATCCTTCAGAAATCATTCTAATATGATTATTTGCTGCTCAAGAAACATTTCCTAGTATTATCAATACTCAAAGTACTTGTGCGGCTTAATATTTTTGTGGAAACTGTGATATAGTTTTTTATTTGATGAAGAAAAAACGGCATTTATTTGAAATCTACATCAAATGTCACAATGTAAGAGTCTTTATTGTTTCTTTTGATTAATTTATTGCATCCTTGGTCAATAAAAGTATTAACCCTTTAACTGACTTCTCAACCGTATGGTAGTTTTATACCTTTTAGATAAAAACACAAATTTTGACAAAAAACAGCATGAGGTAATTTTTTGTATGTCCAATAATAAGAATTTTAAGCAAAATAATACAGTTGTTCATTGTTTGTTCAAGTTAGTTCACAGTGCATTAACTAATGTTAACAAGATTTTAATAATGTATTAGTAAATGTTGAAATTAACATTAACTAAGATTAATATATGCTGTATAAGTGCAGTTCATTATAAGTTCATGTTAACTAATGAACCTTACTGTAAAGTATTACCAAAATAATTTTTTCATTGGTACCTTCCAGGGGTGAAAGTTAAAGTATTCCTGAGAACTAAAAGGAATGAGCACAATACTCACACCAAAAAAAAAAAAAGCAATTAAGTAATTAGTTAATCAATGCAAACTAAATAAATTATTTTGTTAAAATATTACTATGATGAGTGCTAATGTTTTTCTAGATTTCCAGCATTTTACAGTCATCCCCGTAAAGCCAACTTCTTGTATTAAATTAATATATATATATATATATATATATATATATATATATATATATATATATATATATACACACTCAAAGCTTTTTCAATGCAAAAATGGTTAACACTTTACAATAAGGTTCATTAGTTAACATTAGTTAACATGAACTAATAATTAACTGCACTAATACATCATTTATTAATCTTTGTTAATATTAATTTCAACATTTACTAATGTTAACATTAGTTAATGCACTGTTTAACTAATGAACCTTATTGTAAAGTTTTACCCAAAAATGTAATGCTACTATTATTTCTGAAGAAAAATATGAAAAATATGATCTTACATGGTCTCCCCTATATATCGACAGAGGTTCACAATACATCCTCTGCAGTACGAGACAGCGAATGCTGGTAACCCAGTACTGGAATGTTAATGTCCTAATGCACAATTCCCCGCCAATGCGCTTACAGTTAAATTGGACTGCGGATGTGTCACAGAATACTCTCAAAACAAACAACGGTGGCTTAATGCAAATCTATTGTTTTCCCACAGTAGTTCTCCACCCTTGACAGGATTCGCCCCATACTATTTAATCCAACTTCATTATAAAAAGAGCCAAGCGTGCGATCCGCTGTGCTTCCTCAAGTGGCGTCCTACCAGGAATCATTTCATACTTGACAGACTCAACCCAAAATGCTGAGCGACCTCCTGCCGGCCAGGCTTAATGGCCTGCTTCATAATTCATGAGTGTTATGGTCAGTGAGCTACCACAATTGGCAATGCAGCTTCCTTTTGATAACTGTTAAGTTGCAGCCTGCGCACAGATAGTGTGAACATAGCAGGGCTCCTGGGGTGAAACCTTCTATGAATAGATGGTCAGAAGGAAGGGATACGAGGAATTAAAGAAAAGAAAAAGGAGAAAAATGATTGCATCCATACCTCTCAGTGCTTTGAAGCGGTTCGTTGCCTTTCCTCCACAGGCTGATGGCTGAGGGAAAGGCCTGCGGCCTGCACTCCATGATGACTGTGGTGCCCGTCTTGGCTTTAAGCAGAGCTCTGAGAGGGCTTCTGGAAAAGTCTGGGGGCGAGGCTGTGGAAAAACACAGGGCCAAGAGAGTCAAACTGCCGCCTCAGGCATGGGTGCCCTGTGCACATAACTGTAAATGGACAACAGGGCCGAAAGCAATTGCTGTGTGTGTGTGTGTGTGTGTTTGCTCTGCTGATCTAGGACCACTTTAGCATTTTCTCTTAAAGAAACAGTTCAATGAAAATTCTGGAGGGACTTCGCTTGCACGCTCTCTGTGTTGTTTTAGCGATTCACTAAAGGAATTATGCAAATCAGGTAAGAAAATTAGTGATGAATGCGATTTGCATGGTGCAGTTGATCATTATGCTGTGTGGTTCTGGGCTATAGTTTTTTCTCCCACAATCTGGCCAATTCTTTATTGGGACGATCCAAAAAACATGCAAAAATCTTACTTTTGGGAGACAATATTTCCCATTATTTGACATCTTTTAGGTTAAATCGTACATTTTATTTAGCATCAATGTGTCTTTATGAAGTGGAATTCAATTATTGTGTCCTCTACTGAGCAAAGTTGGTGTATTTGATGAATCACTGCTGCAAATAAGTTAATATTATATCTATATTTATATATATTCTTACAAAAGATTTCTGTCATAAATAAATGCTATTGTTTTGAAGATTGATCTTAAAAACTGTTACTTGAGCACCAAATCAGCATATTAGAATGAAAATTCAGTTTTGCAAATCACAGGAATAGATTACATTTCTAAATGTATTACAAAAGAGAACAGTTATATGTAAGCCATAAGGTACGAGAGACTGTGCTGTACAATGAATAAGTCACGGCTGAAGGGCGTTGTTAGGCACGACGCAAAGCAACCCCTTCATCTGTGACTCATTCACGATACAGCACTAGCACTTTATTGCTTTTATAAAACAGTTACCACACAATATCAATATTAAAGTCAAAAATATGCATCAATGAAACTTTCAGTAAATGAAGTAAAATCAGTAAATGCCTTCCTTCCGCCGGAAAAAAATACTCCCTGACCGTGAACGGCAACAGAAGTTACATTACTACGCCATTAGATGGCGGCAAAGACTGTGAGTGTGTCAGTCAGTAGCGAAGACTTTTACATTGAAAGACTGAATTGTTGTGAACATGGAACAAGACGTAACAGACAAATGCTTTGACTAGAGCTGTTAGTCACGGGAAAACCCATTAAAGGGACAAGATATTGCAGTGGACATTTAAACAGACTTTTTATTATGAACATCAGACTATGCTAAATCTGAATGCAGGTAACAAACTCGCTCACTCGATCTCTTTCTCACGAGACTCTTCTACATAATACTGTAAGCTTCAATGAACAAAATCAATTGAGAACAAACAGTTTACGTTGCTGAGAGTGGTCGATAAGGGTGTTGTGTAGTGATACACAGAACCGTAGGGTGAAGCGGTTATAGCCGTGTTTTATCATGAATATTGACCAATCAGAATCAAGGACAGGAACGGTTTTATAATAAACTGTAATAATATTTCACAATATTGCTGTTTTTACTTTATTTATGATCAAATAAATGCAGCCTTGTTAGCAGAAGAGACTTTCTTCAAAAACATTAAAAAAATGTACTGATCCAAAAAAATTGAAATGTAATAATAATAATAATAATAATAATAATCTGTCCTTGTATGAAAAATACTTGCTTCTTTGGTTTTTTTATTTCTGAGTGAACAATCGCATTAAAAAGGGATGGGTTTGGTATAAAATTCCCCTAAACCTGTTTAAATAAGGAATAACATGCAGATATTTCACAGACAGATGACACCAATGTTTATATAAGTTATTCAGCTTTTAAAGTAGCCCTTATATGAAAGACGTTTTCCGATAACGATGACGTAACACTAAGAGACTAGCACTAATTGGATCTAATGTATCTTCTCTGCCGAGAAGCAGCGCTTATCCATTGCTGCGAATGGGAAAGCTGCTTATGCGCTGTCATAGCGAACACGCTGTGGCCTAAAGCATTGTTAAATAGCATCTCTATTACCTAATTAGCCCATGGAGGGTTGCTGGCTCCTACACAAACATCATTAAAGAAGACCAGTGAAGGAATTGGCTGCAGTCAGAAAGCAGAGGTGTCCTTAATGACCTCTACCCACCTTCCACCATCTCTCTCTGCGTATCTGTATGAGCTGATGACAAAGATATTTCTCTGGTCTTTGTCACTGTCTACTTGAATGTTTTTCCACCAGTGAACCCCTCAGTGGTGGCTTTGTCATGTTGCCAACAGAGCGGCCACATCTCCCACCAGCCAATCAATAGTGGATTAACATTACTAAAAGTCACAGTGCCACGCCACTCCACTCTAAATGCTGCAAAATCAATGTTCTTATGGGAAATGTTGAAAAGAGGGCAGATCCTTGGTGTGTAAGTCCATTTCAAGAGTTTATTTGCCTGTAAAATCCTCAGAGCAGCTCCTGTGTTCTGATATTCATAACGAACCATACTGCAGATTGAACTTCTTTTTTTCAAACTGCACTAGTCGATTCTTTGTAGTGTCAACCTAACCAGTGACTCAGAGCTACATGAAAAAAGTACTGACTCAAAGTCTGCTCACAATAACTAAAAAAAAACCTTAAGTGCTTTGTAGAAATGCTTCTTCTTAGTATTATTTTACTCTATCTACACTACTCTTTAATATGTACAACACTTCAAGGATTAGTTCGCGTTGAAATGAAAATGACCCCAAGCTTTATTCAACCTCAAGCCATCCTAGGTGTATATGACTTTCTTCCTTCTGATGAACACAATCGGAGTTATATTAATAAATATCCTGACGCATCCGCACTTTATAATGGCAGTGAATGGGAAACAACGAGTATGAAGCTGAAGAAAGTGTATCCATCCGTCATAAACATGCTTCACACAGTTCCTGGGGGTAAAATACCTAGCTTCCGCCAGAACGCCTTACGTATTCATCTCACAAAGAACACTTTTTTCGTAAGTTGAATACTCAAGGCGTAGGACAAAGTAAGCACTTTGAACTGCGAGAGGCGTTAAACTTACTTCCTAAGTTGTATACGGAATATGGTCTGCCGGGATCTAGATATTTGAACTTGAACATCATGACACTTCAAAAGGTCTTTATCAACCCTCCGGGGCAGTGTGGAGTATGTTTATGATGGATGGATGTACTTTGTTGAGCTTCATACTCAGACTCATTCACTGCCATTATAAAGCATGGACGTGTCAAGATATTTATTAATATAAACCGATTGTGTTCATCAGAAAGAAGGAAGTCAAATACACCTAGGATGGATTGAGCGTGAGTAAATGTTGGGATAATTTCCATTTCAAAGTGAACTAATCCTTTAAATGCAGTTCTCAATTTTATTTACATAACTTTTGAGAATCTGATATAATTTATTGTAAGGTAAAACTATTTCTTTAGAAGCTTATCTCGATAACAAAATTAAAAACACAACAAAAATGATAGCAGTGAGAAAACAGCCGATAAGAAAGCATCTGATCATGGCGATGTGGATATGTTTGCACAAGCTCTGCAATTGCTGGGCATTATGTCGACAGATGAGGTCATTAAAACACTGTTATCACAATTTGAATATAGACTGTATAGATCTGGCTATGTGAGACTATAGTTTAAATGAATCCTTTTTCTTTGCAAGACACACTGAGATTACAGTACAGAATAGACCTTTCTGTAATATCCTTAACATTGTATAAGTATTTATTTAATGTGTCATTCATATAAAAATCAGTCTCATATTTAAGTTTCGTTACAAGCGTTCACACATTGGCAATAAATAAGCGGCTAATACATAAAAATTCTTACATGTAGCCCCTTTAAGGGAAATGAATGGCAGTCCTGATAAAATAAAATAGTATGATTTTAAATATTTTTCCACCTTTGAATATTTTAATATTTCTACAACTGCTTTGTCTATCTTAAAATAACACCATTTTTATAGCAGCACATCTACCACATCTTCATTTACTAATCTACTGTAGTCTTACATAGGTAAACAACACATAAATAACATTTAGAAATGTTATAATAGAATATTATTTTTTTTAACATTTGTTTCGAGGTAAAAAAATGAAACATTTTTTTCCATTGTTGAAACAATATTTTAAGAAACACAGTTTATTTAAGAGAAATGAATGGCAGTCATGATAAAAAAAAATAATAAAAAAAAATCTGTTTCCTAGCGTGCTTATAAACTTTGTATTGAAACTTTACCTAACTGCAACCAAAAAGCAATGTTGTAAAAATGTTTTGTGTTTGCAGGAATGGAGCGGCAAAGTGAACAAAGGCACAAGATAATTGGAAATGAGAAGGAACAGGAGGCTCCCTTACCTAACACCACCAGCTCAGCACCAAAATAAATGATTCCGTGTTTGTTCTCGGCTACACACTGATACATGCCAGCATCTGAGAGGTTTACAGAGCTGATTGTCAGGGCTCCGTTCTCTATCTGTATCCTGTCCTGTGACACAGAAGAACAGGAATGAAAAGCATTTTAAAATAGCTGTGCATTCAACTCTAACAACAAAGACTGAAGTTTAGTCATTATATTATCAATAAAACTATGTTCTATACGTTGAACGGGACTCTCTTGCTCAGGCTTGACCTGAGAATCACTGCACTGTCAACCCAGATCTTTTTACCACTACAACACCATTACTCCTTGCTCTACTTGAATTTTACCTCGGCTGCCAGCAGTTCTCCATTCTTCAGCCAGCTGTATGAAGGCTTGGGCTTGCCATTGGCCTTACACTCCCAAAACAATCTCTCTTCAATCGACAGAGCGTTGTCTCGCATCGTCTGAACCCACTGAGGTTTTGCTAAAAAAACAAAAGAATAAGTCATTTTTATTACAATTTTTAACATGTTTTTCTATATTTACTCATTACTGGTCAGTGCAAATAGTTTATGCTTTTGAATGTCTCTTATGCTCACCAAGACTGCATTTGTTTGATTAAAAAAAAAAAAAAAAAAAAAAAACAGTAAGTAAAAATGGTAATATTTAATTATTACAAATTTAAAATCATTTTCTATTTGAATATTTTTAAAAATGCAATTTATTCCAGCAATACAAAGCTGAATTTTCAACATCTTTACCGTGTCACATGACAGAATATGCTTCTCAAGAAACATTTAGAATTATTATCATCATTAATGTTGAAAAGAGCTGAATATTTTTGTGGAATCGGACACATTTTTCCAGGATTCTCCTAACGTTCACAAGAACAGCATCATTCTGAAATCGCATCTTTTGTAACATTATAAATGTCTTTATATATAGCATCACATCTACCAATCTTAATAAAAACATAATTAAGGCAAGCGTTGATATTTAAATACAGGGACTATAATATCATAGAGACTTGGGGTTGTATTGTTTTGATCAAGCAGCCACTTAAATATAAAATGATTTCAGAATTTAGCCTTGCTGAGGCATGGACACTCTTTTATCGGATCAATTGAAAGCACAAAATGTCAATTATTACTTGATCTATCTTTCTTCCCGCCAAAGGAAAAGGTGACAGGTTTCCATTCATGCCCCAATTTCTGGAACAGTCATGTCCGAATTCAAGATTGAACCTCTCTTCATGTTTTGCTTTGTAGATTCCCACCAATCACACAAGGTCCATGTAAGCATGCCTATGGATTAATCATCAATCACTACTCCTGCTAACAACGCTTGCAGGTTTTGTGGCAACTAAGCACTTAATTGATTGATCGATAGTCACATAGTGATTGACTCATCAAGAAACCTGATCAGCACTGGTTTCCCAAGAATTAATTAAACGAAAGCATCTACGAAACGACTAACCTTGCAACTGTTATCAATTCTGTTTTTGTGTGTTTTGGCCTTTTTCAAAGAGTGAATTATACAAGGACGCTTGCACTCTGACAGCACTGGGAAGAAAAGCTTTTATGTTTTGTATCGTTCATGGAGTCCAGGTCTTTTCAGAAGAAGGTCAGAGTTGCACCTGGCCCTCTAATCTTCTCAATAAGTCGTATATAAACCTTGAACTCACATTCATGAGAACAACATTTCATGAGGGAACTGAGCTTAGAAGAGGTGTGTGCACAGATGTGAGTGGAAAGAACACCTTTGAAATCCCAGGAGTCAAATGCAATAGACCTATGCTGATTTGTGCCAGAATTTTGTTTGTATTGTATTTCACTAATGGGTTTTTCCTTCTTATATATATATATATATATATATCCATTTTCTTTGAATCAATAACACACCACACGCAAAACATTCCCATATGAGATATCGAGTAGCTGCTCTGCTATCAATTATCATGGGAATTATTTGCTGTTTTCATCTTGCTGTTCAATCACTTATTAGCTCACTATAACCAGGCACTGCACACTGTAATTCTGCATGTAGCCGGAGATCTCCGCATCATTAGGAAGAGGCCTGTTCTTCTTGTTATTGTGTCGATGGAAAATTGCAAACCCAATAGAGGTAATGATTCTCATATGCTTGTTTCTAGTGCCTAATAATCCATTGAGTCATATCTCGTCTCCAAAAATGGGTCCATGAGTGCTTGAGGTTCCAGATAGACCTACAATTTGTCCATATTGAACCAATATCTCTTTGAAATTTTGGAAATGAAGCTAAAAATAAAGGAAAAATAATGAATAAAATAGAGTGTAAAATGGCTTGATAATTAGAGCTGACCTAATTGCATCATCTGAGTTGCTAATAATGAGTACCGTAAATAACTAAAATATAATTATAATGAATAATACACCAGAGGTGAGTTAATGAGTTCATGTTCATGTTTGTTGTCTAACTAAACATCCATTCATCCATCATAAAGCAAATACCTATCTACCTATCCATCTATGATTTGCATCAATATAACTGTAGCTCTTGCCATTTGACACTTTTCTGGATCAACGAAAGTGTCTCAAATTATAGCATTTAGCACTGCTGAGTCTTGGCACGATGCAACATCACTCTGCCAAATCCATTGCGCGAGCTCGGTTTATTTTGGTCTTTACTATGCGGTTATGGAAAATACAAGAAAGTCCAGACAGGGCATAAAGAAATCAGAAAGTGATTCACTGCAATTGTGAAATGACTAAACTGGCCGGGTTCCTCATTATGACAACAATAATATAAATTAAATATGTTTTAAATTATTAGTAAGCATTAATTTCATTGACAATATGGTAAAGACAACCAGCTTCTGTAATTGCTACTAATTATTATTACTTATTAAATACTTCTAATAATAATAATTATTATTTCTAATTAAATATCCAGTCAAAGTGTAATAGTACTATAAATTAATACAATGGATTAGTACAGTGGATAAAACAAAACCTTGTGTAGCACAACATCCCCATGGACACACTGTACTGTATATTTTTATGAATATATTTTCAGTCTGTATTTAGGATATATTGCGGGCAACTCATTGCCATTATTTCAGTCATTTTTACAGTATTTTTACAACATAATTATGAAATCGTTTACATCACTATACCACAACGGAGATGTATTGTTGTGTTATGGCAGAAAATTACCTAGATTGCATTGAATTATTTGTAAAATTCTGAATACATTATTTTATTTACATTGTACTTGATCAAATAAGTGCTGAATAATATTAGTTAACTACATGTACTTACTATATTGTGAAGCAAATTAGCTCAAAAGGGAAATATGAATAATTTATCATAACATGTTATAATTAATTATTAATAGTTATTTAGTTGATCGAATCGAATCAGTAAATCGAATTCAAGTAGTTGAATTGATATTACAATCAATTAATCTGTTCGGCCAGAGTCTGTCAACTCTTCAGAAAGGATATTTTCCATGGCCACAGAAAAACAACGGTTTCCTAGCAGTTAGCTGTTATCATAATCATTAAATTGACATTGGTTTAAAAGCAGATCAGAATCAACTCGCAATAATGTGCACAAATAAATCACGTAACTAATCTAGCAGACACATACACACAAATCACGCATACATATGAAATTGGAAGTGGACGTGAATGAAACTGTAGCATAACTACTGTATGAGAAGAGCTGAAAGAACCATGAGTTTCTCACTATAAAGCACCTTTGTTAACAAAGGTGTTCACAACTTAATACTAAATCGCCGTTTAGCGTTCAAACGTACGATACATGCAAATGCCTTAGTTGTGGAGGAGCTTCCGGATATGTAGTCTTGGGAGAAAGTCTTGATGGTGCGGTCCAGTTGTAATCAATATCTTCTGTGCTGAATGGAGAAATGACGAACTTGTGCTGTTAATTTGACCCTGTTGTGGTCGAGGAAGTTGCGCATGGCATGCTAATCAGGCCAGCTCTCACGTGAACAGCAATCAGTAGAAGCATCGAGAACCGGAAGAAGAGAGAGAGGTCACTGTGCCTTTTAACTCTGTGTGGAGGGTCCCACCTCCACAGGTCAGTGAGCCAATGGCCACTTAAGCGTTCGCGGGGAAATTTCCTCCTAGCAGGGCATTTGTATATGTACTTTGAGTGGGTGTTCAAAAGAATAATCTTCAAGATTCTTATAAAACTAATGTTTCACATAGTTAGCAATATGAAACATAAATTAACAAATAGGAAATGAAAGTTGGAGTCCATAGATACCAAACATTCCTTAAATATAATGACTAATTTTGTGGTCAATAT
The DNA here is from genome assembly GCA_037194245.1 of Opsariichthys bidens. Taxonomy (NCBI): domain Eukaryota; kingdom Metazoa; phylum Chordata; class Actinopteri; order Cypriniformes; family Xenocyprididae; genus Opsariichthys; species Opsariichthys bidens. The sequence continues at coordinate 10,638,671 of CM074285.1, read as the reverse complement.
GCTTTAAGTGTTACTAATAATTTGGGTTAGGGTTAGTTACTTGTATTTATGCATAATTTACTGTATAAGTACACGTAGTAACGTGCAACCAAAATAAAGTGTTAGCGAAAAAACTGTTAAATATTGTAAAATCGATCATAACACGTGCACTAAATATACAGTAAAAGTATTATGAGTCAAATATTCATACCATGGAAAGACAGCCGTCCTTGCACAGTGTTCTTTCCCATTTTGTTCTCTGCCACACATTCGTAGCCTCCGGCATCCTCCTGCTGGAAACTGGGAATCTCCAGAACTACATTTGAGTTCTTCATCTTCACCTTGCTGGGAAACGGCACTCCATTCGCTCTCCGCCATGTTATCTCTGGAACTGGGCTGAACGTATGAAAAACTATAGTGAGTAATCTTGCAAAAGAGAAAAATGAAAAAAGAGACAGGGAAACTGAAAAGATGAAGATAAAGAATGGAAATTTGGTATAATTTCATTATTTTGTAGATTACTGTCGTTCCTACTCATATCTCAGCTCTAACATACTAAATGAGATACATTTCCTCATAAGACACCATCTCATTTCTTTTTGCAAGGAAAACGTATATGGCTCATCCACTAATGGGATCAATTGAGACAGAAAAATTGCCTCAAGGCAAAAACTAGAAGGTTATATGGTATTTCCCAAACAGACTTTGACAAGCATGTTTAAAAAGTGGCGAGAAGAGGTGGAAAAGGGCCAAGTTGAAAAACACATTAAGCTCAATGACAGAGCACCATTAAAAGTCGGGCATCAGTAACTACAAAAGGGTGAAGAATTCCACTTACTTCCCCAAAGCAAAACACTCCAGTGTCACAACTGATCCCTTTGCAGCCGGAACCATGTCAGAGAAATGAACCTCTATTTTTGGCTCATATTCGCCCATTACGCCTATGAGGGAAACAAGTCTGTTATTTTTCCATTCATAATTCATTCACTGATTATGTATAATAGAGAATATATTATATGATAAAGACAAAACAGTGTTAGTTGGTGAATTGAGGAGGACAAGCAGCTAAAACAAAGGCAACAAATAATTCATTCCGATCTGGAGTCTGACACTACGCAGAGAGGTGTGGTGTTTGCTGCAGTTTTTACTGTGTCTGTAAATATTTTATCCAGCCATTGTTTATGTTTACTTTATGGCAAAGTATATTTAGGGCTGCGAAAGCATTTCTTTGAGAGTAAACTGCGTTGTCCATGAAACTATGGCTGCCAAAAAACTAATTTACACCGTCTTTGTTAAAAAAAAAGAAAAAAAAAAGTGTTTGCATGCTGTCAGGTTGACACCAAAGAAAGTGTTTCAGTGTTGCAATCAAATCCTCAGCAATATAAATTAGTGTTATATGTAAAGTCTAAATACAAAGACACTTCTGCTTTTGTTGATTTAAATATTATTTTTGTATATGCTACTTTCAAAATGAGTTTTAGTTAATATTTTAGTTTTATATTTTTTGTAATTATAGTATCGGCTGAAGAGTCAACAGAACTTTTGATTTTGACATATTTTAGGCAGCTGACAGGGAAAAATATAAAACTTTAAAAACACCTTTACAAATTTGTACCAGGTAAAACATTTACTATAATGTAATATTTACTTATATGTATGGGTATATGCATATTTTTGTTAGTCAGATGATGTAGGTACAGCTTTTACCAGCAGGAACTGCTACAGCTAACAAGCAACTTTGACCGTTGGTATTAGTAAACTTCTTGGCATCTCACACAATATTGCCATCTGCAGGAGGGATGTCTTCTCCCACTCAGTTAAGTTTCAGCATCTAAATTTTTCAAAAATCTTTTACACCTGTCATTGAGAAGGTTTTCATCAATCTGATCACAAGAGGACGACAAAACTTTGAGAAAAGAGGGGTCAAAAACTTTCGACCACTTCCAGAGGTAGTTGAAAACTCATTCGATGGCATGTCTTTCGTAGTGTAGGCGCTCATACGGTTGAATGTGTTCAAACAGCCACTAAAGACCGCCTACTCCCTGCCTACTGACCTAATGCGTAAAAATTATGGGAAGCCCGCCAGCCAGATGGGATTTAAACTTTGTCGGCTTAAGACCCAAGCTTGGTTTAAAGACAAAAAATGTACCAAGCACAATGTTCTCTCACCATTACTGATTTTTAACACGCGCTCGCAGCGTTCGAAGTGGTCTTGCGGCTTTCAGAGCAGAAAAGAAAGCTGCTGCTTTCTGTATGTTTTTCCATCTCGTTTTGTATTCATGTAAATTGCGCAAGCTTATTCCATTGGATCAAAGGATCTGAAAAAAGGCTATACATTGTCAGGATTGTCAACTGGAGTTCCCAGAACAACCACTAGAGGGCACTCCACCCCGGACTGTTACTCACTCACCACTGGACTTCACTTCCCACAATCCACTGTCACACACTCACTCATTCGCACCTGTGCACTACATTTCCCAAAAGCCCTGTACCCTGTTCACTGATTACCTCATCAGCTGCAGCTCATTATCTGGACTATATTAGCACTCTGCACATTCACACCATTGCAAGGTTTTGATGTTCTGTTATGTTGTCATTTCTGAGCGTTATTCACTGTCTTGTTTTCCTGGTTTCTGATCATTCCCTGTCCGCCTATTGGATTTATTGCCTTGGATTATTGGACTGTTGATTGCTTGCTGCCCACCTAGATATACTTTGCCTGTTTAACGTTTACGACTCTGCCTACCCTCTGACATTCCTATTTGCTGTTGATTTGACCATTGCCTGTTTGACCACGTTGCTTAATAAAGCCTGCATTTGGATCTCATCCCCTGACTCGTCATTACATACATTTACTGACCCATAGATCCTCCCCTCAAAGAAAACAGGACAGAAGTGGTAGAAAGTGGACAAAAGAGACACGTGTATGTATACCTCATCTACTAGTGATCTGGTTGACCCAAAAGACATCTTAATACCAGGTGTAATCAGGACCTTTTTATTCAGTGCTTAAGGGGGTGGGGTGTTCATCAATGCTTTCAAGTAAAGCTAATTGAATCAATGAAATCTAATATGGAACCAAATGAAATCCCACTACAGTAAATTATCCCACTACTTGATTTATTACTACAAAAAAACCCATCTATTTGTTTATTCCATTGTTTATTCTGCTATAAGCCCAACTAGACAATGCTTGTTTCCAATGTTGCATAAGAACATGCTAACAATTTAGTTAGTGTGAGCGCTTGATGTTTTTTCAATATTTAATATTACTTGAGAAGGACAGTGTGTTAATGAAGTTTTAATTACATTATTTTGGCTTGATTATATTTTATTAACAAAGTTCGGGAGGAACACATTCAAATGATTTATCTAATCAACACGAGAGGAGGCCTGCATAGCTGACTCACCTATGTTCCTTGACAATTTTCAACACCCCTCTGCCACCCCGATTCCTCACTATTGGCTGGTTCTTATACTAGCAAGGGATACGAGGGGAGTACTCTGGGTTTGGGACAAATTCCGAGCTCGGAGCCCTCTCCACGGACAGCACACCAAACACGCATATTTTCTTACTCAAATTATTTCTAAGTGTGAACTCGTGAAATACACTACATTAAAGCAGTTTATTTATATAATTTTATATTTACGGGGTGGAAGCTGGGATGACCTCCTAAGTGCTCTGACACAATTCAAACAAATCTAATGCCAACCGCATCAACAGGTCAATCAAACCCTTTAGAGCTGATGTTATGATTCAGCTTCTGCCTACTAAATTGCCCACTGAAAAAAAAGTTGATATTTACCATCCGTTCGTAGTACCAGAGGTGTCGGGGAGCTGAGGACTTTGCCTTTAGTGATGCGGTTTACCACCACGCACGTGTAGTTACCCACATCCGAAGGCTCCACTTTGGCGATGTAAAGGTTTCCCGTCTCTTGAGAGACAAAGCGACGATTGTCTTGCTGAACAAAGTAAGGGTACTCGTTAAAGACCCATGCAAATGCGAGATCTGGAAAGGAGATGAGACACAGAACATATATAATTCAAAGCAAATGAACTAGGCTAGCCAAACACTTAAATGAGAAATTCTTTGTACTTTTTGGTAATTATCGTTAGGGCACCAATCCCACTTTTCTTTCCCAGCAGCACTTCTGAAATCTGACCCAGGTGCATTTATAAAACACAAAGAAGAGTGTCCAATCCGTAGACTCACAGATCAAATGAGATGAACTTGCACAGTTACTTGAAGTCCTGCAAATCTGTAAACATTTTTAGAGGCCACAAGGTGCAAGAAACAACTTAATGTGTTAAAGTCTTTGCATCTCATGGCCTCTAAAAAAATATTTTGCTTTTGAAGTGTGCAAGCTCTTCCCTTTCCAAACACATATTAAATCCCATGGAGCACACCGATAAATGACACAGCTTTATATTCCACATCCGGCATATTTATGTTAGACTGAACTATAAACCAAAAGAAGTAACACTATAAAAGCCTTACCTCCTGCATATGATGGTGTACCACAAAGTAAAACTACCCCCTGGCCTTCTCGCACAGAGACAGCGCTTTTTGTTTGAGTTTTTAAATTCAAGTCTGCAAGGAATGAAAAAAAAAAAAAACAGTCAGAAGATACACCAATGCTAGACATGAGCATGAAAATGAAAATACCTTAGAGCTGATTTCTTCTATCTCCGCTTAACATGTAGAGACAACTATAAGTAAACCATTCGTAAACGGGTAAACCATTTTTATATATTTACAGATCAGGATCTAACTGTGAAATTTAAGATACAGAGGATGACAAAATAAAGGAAAAACCAACATAAGGTGACAACCATGTTCTGCCAGAAAAGCTTCAATGCACCTTAGCATTGAAGCTTGATTCTGGAACTCTCTGGAACACTGCTGGAGGGATGGAGCACCATTCTTCCAAAAGATATTCCCTCATTTGGTGTTTTGACATTGCTTGCGGAGACCACGGTCTAACACGTTGGTTCAAGGTGTTCAATTGGGTCGAGATACCGTGACTGCGATGGGCATTGCATATGATTCACACCATTTTTATACTCATTAAAACATCCAGTGACAACTCAAGCTCTATGGATGGGGACCATCCTGGAAGCGTCCACTCCCATAAGGATAGAAATGGTTCATCATAGGATAAAGTTCCCTCTAAGGGGTCATGTGAATGCAAACCATGCCAACAAAATACCTTCCACAGCATAACAGACCAACCAGATTTTTATTCAATTTGTCACTTATCATTGCTATGTTTTGGTCTGAAATTTTATTTATTAGTCCTTTCTGGTCTGATCTTTGAGTTTCTGAAGTTCTTTTTGTTTTCCCTCTTTGTCTCGACTTGGCTGCTCTGGTCAGCAGATGCTCTGACTTCACTGTTGTCTCAGTGAGAAGGTCTAGGCTGTTCATCATCTCTGGATGTGTCTCCAGCGATTATGGGGAAAACGTTGAGCTGAGGGAATAATCAGAATCAGAGTGGTGGTTTGATCTCTCTGCCTTCTGACCTGCCATAAATCTTTCTTTCTCTTTTAACATCCTCTCTCCTCTCAACCTGACTGCCTGGGCTTTGGCTAGCAGGTATTCTGGTCTGATCTCACTGTTGTTGACTCGGGAGAGATGGTTCAGATTGTTCATAATCTGTCCTTGGCCCATCCATGGGTGTCTCCCTATGTGTTGCTGGTGGGTTATCATCCATTTTCAAATATAAAAAAATGCAAGCTCCAAGGGGTGGCACATACAAAGTGAAGGAACAGACATCTGAATTCCAGGCCACCATGGAGACCAATGGATTGTGTTGAGCATCAGGTGACTAGGGATTGATTGAAATTTTCTCGACTCCACCTTACACACAAATACATTAATCACATATTGGTCCATTATACTATTTGTTTCATTGTCAAGGTCAACAAAGCAAGAAAGGCCCCATGATTGATCTCAACTGGACATTAATCATCTGAACATTCAAAATTATTTTTAATAGAAGTCAGTGAATACTGTTATCCTGTCTTAACTACTGCTGTTACGAGCCTCTGAAGTTCTTCTAGAGCCTCCCCTGCTAAAATAAAACATGTTGTCATAATGTCCGATAAACAACTGAACATATTCAGACAACTATAAAATGAAGAGTTGAAAGGTTTTCTCAGAACAATGATACTTTTCTGCTGGTAAAAAAGAAAAAAACTACAACAGGGTAAACTGTAGAGGTACATGGGAGACAACCAATTCTCCTATAGTATTCACTGGTCTGGTCTGAAATGCATTAAACATCACACACGGCTTGCACTTTACAGGACAAGAAACGATAAACTATATGCTTAAAGTGTTTGTTTAAAGCACTTAATGTAACACTTAACATGATTCATCTTCATGTTTTGGGCAGCTTGGATTGTGCATTTTTCCTGCACATTGCTGACACTATGACCTGCAATAATTTTCAGATACATTTTATCCATTAAAATGAATTATTCACTGCTGTAAAATGATATGACTGGCAGAGGATGTCCATGCACAGCATTTGCATTTGTTGTTCATTATTTTTTATTATTATTAGTTCAATCATGACAGCTCTCGGACTGAATTATTTAACCAGCATTTATTGGCATGGGACATGAAATGCTCGATTTCTGGAAGACGAGCTCTGCTACACAGCTGCTGCTGATGAGCAAATACAAAAATCTATTCAGCTTAGTTAAAATAACATGGATGCTGCAAAAATATATTAAATCCCCCCCATTGCAGATTTCTAAATGTGGAGCTGGGGAGGAGGGGGGGTAAACAGAAGTTTTCCTGATTGTGGAGAAGGGCAATCGCATGATTGACGTATTTATCGATTAAGTGGATGCTACCTGTTTGCACCAATGATAGAAAACATTATTATTTTTTGCAATTGCATTCAATAATGTAAGTTCCACAGAAATCACACACTGTTTGCACACAGCAACACCTTTAAAATAATGCAGAAAATGTGTTATATGCAATGTGTACATAATGTTTAAACATACAATTTTCTACTTTTGGATAGAACATAAAAACATTTATCAAAAGAAGTGCACTTTAGAAATGTTAAAAAACCTTAGTGGCAGATGTACACACAATTTTGTACAAAATTTTAGTTTCAATATAATACATATCTATTTATTTTTAGTCAAATTAGTTAAACGAGTTAAATGTAATGGAGTTCATTCATTCATTAAATGCAATATAAATCAACCACTTTATAAAAAATTCAATATTTTATAAATCTAAAAAGATTTATACACTAAATGTTGTTTATATATATATATGTATATATATATATAATATATATTAGTTGATAGATATGTTAATAGTGTATTTTTCAATGTCTATACAAACATACAAAAATGTATGTACACTAGAGCTGTAGATATAATACATATAACAATACACTCATTTCTCTTAATAATCATTCATTTTGCTGTAGGAGCTATACTTATTTTTGCATCAGCTGCATTAACATGTTGCTAACCCATTTTACTCATTCTTTAAGCTAGTGCAATATTGGCAGCATCCACTTTAACACCTGTCACCCTGCATTGAGTGGCTGAAGTGCTAATATAGCATGCTAACACACAGTCGATGACTCACATGCAAACTGGAGGCTAGCTCTTCTGCTAAGAATTGCTCCCTGTGGGTTGAAGGCAGTGCACTGGTATATTCCTCCATCCTGGGCCTGGTCCAGACTCCTAATGATCAAATTCCCCCCAGATAGCTGCCGACGGGAATCAGTACTGAGATTAATCAATGTGCCGTTCAGGGACCACCTACAGACACACAAACAGACAGATATTAGTGCACACAGCTCAATGTGTTATGATAACGGCTGATTTTGAGTGATAACCTTTGAAATTGATTTTGTTTTGGATGAACAAATGTCATGTGGAATATCAATGTATCATTACACAGCTGAATCAGATTGGTATTACACTTTATCCCTGATTCATTTCAATAAGAAAAGAAATATTTTGAAACCTGAACTGCCTATGAAAATCCGCCTGCATTGTGGTGTAGAAAAGCCCTTCCACATTTTTCGCATTGCATGTTCTGTTTCACTAGGAAATGCATCATATTATGGAGGTAAAATGATTTGCAAATTGCAATCCGTGTTGACTTTTTATGTTAAAAGGTTTCCCGCTGCTCCTTTTGCTGTTCTTTTCATTGTGTGATGATTAGCGCCGGTTAGTATCATCAATCCCACTTTCTCACACCTCATCTACGCCTATCATTAAGACCCAAGCCCACCTGAGGCTCTAACCACTAGCAGGCAATTCAGAAGCCAGCCCACTAATACGGACAGATTTTCAAAGGATGCAAGATCATTTGAGGATCCTGAGGCCTCACTAGTCATTTCCTCTGACAGGCCGTCAGCTGGGCTGGACTCCCATGTGTCCGCACACCCCAGGAACAGATGCTGAGAGAAAAGGGGCCAAACGCTATGCGTTAATTCAATAGCAAGAGCAATGAATGCACAGAAGTCTATATGAGTGGTTCTCAATGTTTTGGACACCAGGGCTCCCCATTGTCCATAACAATATTTGAAGGCCCGATAACTACTCAGTTATTCACGATTTACCGGATAAGGATTTTAAAAATATTTTCAGAAGCTTTCAATAATGCTCAAGAGCTGGGTGATGTAAACTTTTTAAAATTGGATGATCAGTGTGAATTGTACTTTTTTGTCTTCTAGGAAACATGTAAGTATCTTTGTAGCTTATAGAGGGCAGTACTAAATGAAAAAAATAAAAATCTTTAAACAAAATAAGAAAAACATACACATCATCATCCTTGGGCTGAGAGGCATGACGATATACAGTATGTCATATAAAATGTATATTATTGGAGATTTTGCTAAATCGTGTGCACAGATCAGGTATGACATTATGACCACCTTCCTAATATTGTGTTGGTCCCCCTTTTGCTGCCAGAACAGCCCTGACCCGTCGAGTCATGGACTCCATTAGACCCCTGAAGGTGTGCTGTGGTGTCTGACACCAACATGTTGCAGCAGATCCTTTAAGTCCTGTAAGTTGTGAGGTGGAGCCTCCATGGACCGGACTTGTTTGTTCAGCACATCCCACAGATGTTCGATTGGATTGAGATCTGGGGAATTTGGAGGCAAAGTCAACACCTCAAACTCGTTGTTGTGCTCCTCAAACCTTTCCTGAATCATTTTTGCTTTGTGGCCAGGTGCACTATCCTGCTGAAAGAGGCCACAGCCACTAGGTAATACCGAGCTGCAGTTTTAGAGATGCTCTGACCCAGTCGTCTAGCCATCACAATTTTGCCCTTGTCAAACTCGCTCAAATCCTTTGGCTTGCCCATTTTTCCTGCTTCTAACACATCAACTTGGAGGACAAAATGTTCACTTGCTGCCTAATATATCCCACCCACAGTGTTTTTTAGTTCACCTGTCAATGGTCATAATGTTATGCCTAATCGGTGTATATCGCGGTGTGTAAATATATAGCACTACTGACACTTCAGTGTGATGAAATGCATGAATGAGAATATAAAGAGAGGGATGTGCTTGAAGGTAAAAAAGAGTTATAAGAGCAATATATCCTAAAAAGTAACTCAGTGCAGTGCTCGTGCTGACTGGCACACTGCCAAAGTGCACGCACAGAAAGCTGCCGCTCTCAGAAGGCGATCGTGAATTTGGGACATGCCCGATGTTAAAAAGTGTTATGAAGCACAATAAGCAGTAAAAAAGAACTCAATGCTGTGCATGCGCTGATTGTCACACAGTGTAAGCGCATGTCAGAAAGCAGCGTCTCTCAGCATGCGATCATGAATTCCATTCTCTTTCATGTCTTATTGTGCTTGAATGCAATAATGTCAATCAAAATACACATGCAATAATGTCAAAATGCCCATCGTGTGGGGTATTCCTGTAAACACAGGCAGTTATGTCTCAAGTGAAAGTATCTGGTGTGCCCGGATGGTTTTTTTTTTTTAGCATTAATAAGAATAAATTAACATTTAATTGAGCCACACAATTGAGCCAACTCAAATAATTTGAGGTAATCAGTTACATCAAATTTTTAAAATTATGATGTTCCAAATTTTAAGTAAGCAGAACTATCAAGTTTTGAGTTTGCAGTACTCATGCATGTTAATTGTTCCTAACTTGAACTACTGAGTTAGCAAACTCATACATTTTGATAGCAATTAACATAAAAGATTTAGTTAATATCGTGAAATAATTATTTGGTCAAATCACCAAATCCCTACATCTTCAAAAGTGAATGCATCACGTTGCCTTCTTGAGCATAAGTAAATGCTTGCAGCTTTTGTAATAGTCGTGTATGAGTCCTCAAATAAATTAATATTCAGATGGCTACCGTTTTTGAGTTTTCTGCACTTCCGATTTTTTTCATGGGAGCAACAAAACAACAGGCGCAGTTTAGAGGTACTGATAAGGAAGGACATAAGCTGGTTTCCACCACCACCACACTTGTGTGATTCACAAATGTATTCTTTAGTGGATGGCACAACAGGTTAACCATACATCCATAAATGAGCAAATATGACGGAATATTACTTGACTTGATGCATTGGTTCCAGTCACAGCTTCTTAACGTTTTCACCCATGTATATTTATTATCTTTTCTTTTCACCATATTTATCTCTAAGAGCAGCTGTATGTGTCAGGAACATAGCAAGGATCAGGGTAAGGGCCAAGAACAAAATGCTCCTGACATCTCAGAATGTAATAGCTTTCCCGCTCTGTTCAAATAATCAGCGGATTCTAATGCGAGGCCTTTCACGAGTAATGCAAATAAGAGCCGTTCGATGTGAATACGCGGTTTTTAGTTTGGTAAAAATAGTAGCGAGGCAAGTGAGACCCGATCAAGGGCACTTGTCACACAGCGGCAAATAGGTGACAGATCCATGCAGGATGTGATAGCATGAGAAAATGGAGATCAAGTGAAGGGAGGTGTGAAGTGGGGTTACGTTCGCCTCAGGGCTTTTCTGGAAAGTGCTGTTCCTCCAGTGTGGCTAAGGTTGAACTTGAGTCGACCCTGCTGTTCATATCAATTTTGTATGAGGAGGATTGGGGTGGGGGGCATCACTGATATGACTGCTGGTATGGGCTCCAAAGCACCAGGCTCATCTGGTCATCTCTCTGCTCTCCTCATGGTACGGATACCTTCAACACCTGTGGACCGCTCTGGAGACCAGTCTCTGGCTGTGACGGTCAGCGTATGTTCCAGGGGAGCAATTTCCACACACACAAACACACATGTTGTGTTTTCATTTTTTATGGGGACATTCCATAGGAGAAATGGTTTTTATACTGTACAAACTGTATGTTCTGTCCCCCTACACTACCCCTACCCCTAAACCTGTCCATCACAGAAAGTGTTCTGCTATTTTAGATTTTCAAAAAAGATAATTCTGTATGATTTATAAGCTTGTTTCCTCATGGGGACCAAAAAAACATTTGGTCCCCTTAACGTAGGGAACACCCGCACACACAAACACACACACACACACAAAATGCGGGCCAGATGGACTCGATACTTTTTTGATTTTCCAAACAAAACCAAAACAAGAACAGATATTTATGAACTGCATATACAAGAGCTGACTGATATATTGAATACCAATATATTGATGGTGATATAAAATTATGCAGCCTCAGATTGTGTCATTGGACTAGTTTTGAAAAACTCCTTTTGACTTGCGAGTAGGAGAGTATTGAAGGGATAGTTCACCCGAAAATGAAAATTTGCTGTTAATTTACTCACCCTCAGGCCATTTATACGTAGGTGACTTTTTTGTCAGTGGAACAGTAAAGAATACAATAAGCTGAAACCGTGGTCCTTGATGATTCATATAATGGAAGTCAATGGGTGCAGGCACTTTGAGATAAAAAAAACATATGCAGACAAAAATTTAATACCCGCGGCTCCTGACAATACATTGAGGTCTTAAGAAGCTAAATGATTGGCTTATGCAAGAAACTGAATATTAGTTACAGCATTATTACTTGTAATCCACAGCCATCCACAGGCAAATGGTCCAGAGTGAATTCACGACATTCTACAGCACAAACTTCTTGCAGGAGTTCAAACGTTGAGAATCTATGAAAAGTCAATCTTCATGATTGAGACCATGCATATACAGGTTGTGGCATCCAGGGTAAGCACAAGTAACTACGATTTTGATGAACAATACAACTTGTGCGTCTTCCCTCTCCATTGTAAACAAACAGCGTCAGCTCACTTGTGAGGTCGCTCACACACATACTTCATTATGCGTTTGTAAGCTCGAGCGCCAGACTGTCGTGAATGTGCTTAGGACCATTTGCCAAGGCTGTGGATTAGAGGTAAAAATTTTGTAAATAATGCTTCATGCATAGACTGATCATTTCACTTCTAAAGACCTCAATGTATCGTCTGCAGCCGCAGGGATTTATATTGTTTTTTTGTTTTTATTATTTAAATCACTTATGACACAACCTGAAAATCACTATATAGTAACCCTTACAAAAAAGAAGTTTATTCAACTGTGCTATTAGTATATTTCTTTTAAATTAAAAATAGGAAAGTATACTTTGTCTACTTTTTAAGTATTTCTCATAAAAATTACACTTAAGTATACTTGACTTATAGTGACAGAAAAGTCTAAGTATATTTGGCCTATAATTGTACTCAATCTTTTGATTGAGATATACTTAAAGTGTTAGTTCACCCAAACAATTATGTCATTAATTACTCAACCTCAAGTCGTTCTATACCTGTAAGACCTCCGTTCATATTCAGAACACAAATTAAGATATTTTTGATGAAATCGGATGGCTCAATGAGGCCTCTATTGCCAGCAAGACAATTATCACTTTCAATCAGTGCTTCAGATCGTGAACTATTGTCACGTGAACTACTGAAACTTTGAATCACTTATGACGTAACAAAGCCTCGTTTACTGAAAGCAAGTGACTTTGGCGCTCCAAACCATTGATTCAAAACAAAAGATTCGTAAAGCTTTGAAGCAGCGTTTTGAAATTGGCCATCACTAGATACTGCTGAAAAGAAATATTAAGGTGGAACACTTTAAACTCACATGACGGTTTAAAATATGTTTTAGTATCTTTCTGGGCATTGAAAGTGTTAATTGTCTTGCTGGAAATAGAGGCCTCACTGAGCCATCAGATTTTATCAAAAATATCTTAATTTGCGTTCCAAAGATGAACGAAGGTTGTACAACGACATGAGTAATAAATGACAATTAAAATGTTTGGGTGAACTAACCCTTTAAAAGTATAATTAAGAATTTTAAGTATACTTGCAGTTTAATCCTACTAAACTAATAGTTTACTGAGAGTATATTTCAAAGTGTGCTTTCATAATGTCGGGATTTATCTGTGCTTGCTTTGGTTTTGGGTGGATTCTGTTCATGTTTAGTTCAGTTTCCTTGGTTTTCATCAGTTTCTATGGTTTTTCATTGCTTGATTGATTGGCACACCCTGGTATCCATTGCATTGATTGGTTTGATCTGTGTATATAAAGTCGGTGTTCTCCTCAATTCATTGTCTGTCTTCGTAAGATATCGTTGCATTGTTCTGTTGGTGATTTTCATAGTTCTAGTATCCTGAGTGTCTAGTTGTTTCTGTTTCATTAAAGAATGGCTACACCTAGATCCTGACTTATCTCATCATTACCTGTCACCAACATTAACACCATACAGTGCATCCAGAAAGTAAGTGTGCTTAAGGTCGTTGTCCTGTTGGAAGATGAACCTTCGACCCCAGTCTGAGTTCAATCTTTGTTTCATAAGACCAGAAAATTGTGTTTCTTGTGGTTTGAGAGTCCTTCAGGTGCCTTTTAGGTGCAAACTTCAGGCGGGCTGTCATGTGTCTTTTACTGAGCGGTGACTTCCGTCTCACTTTACCATACAGGCCTGATTGATGGAGTGCAGCAGAGGGGATTGTTCTTCTGGAAGGTTCTCCTCTCTCCACAGAGAAACGCTGGAGCTTTGTCAGAGTAACCATCCGGTTCTTGGTCACTAAGACCCTTCTCCCCCGATCGCTCAGTTTGGCCAGGCGGTCCGCTTTAGGAAGAGTCCTGGTGGTTCCAAACTCCTTCCATTTATGGATGATGGAGGCCACTGGGCTCATTGGGACCTTTAATGCTGCAGAATTTTTTCTGTACCCTTCCGCAGATCTGCGCTTTGATACAATTCTGTCTGGGAGGTCTACAGACAATTCCTTGGACTTCATGGTTTCTAGGACTTCTTGGTTTGTGCTCTGACATGCACTGTTAACTGAGGGGTCTTATATAGACAGGTGTGTGCCTTTCCAAATCATGTCCAATCAACTGAATTTACCACAGCTGGACTCCAATCAAGTTGTAGAAACATCTCAATGATCAGTGAAAACAGGATGCACCTGAGCTCAATCATGGCAAAGGCTGTGAATGATTTTTACTTTTTTTATTTTTAATAAATTTGAAAAGATTTCAAACAAACTTCTTTCACATTGTCATTATGGGGAATTGTTTGTAGAATTTTGAGGAAAATAATGAATTTAATCCATTTTGGAATAATGCAGTGACATAACAACATGTGGAAAAAGTGAAGCGCTATGAATACTTATAATACAGATGCACTGTATGTGCTTTATTTAATGTGCCCAAGTTTGAATTCCATTTTATGTTTCTTTTCTAGCCGTACTGAAAGTAACAATGGACAATTCACCTCAGATCTTTGAAATGAATAAACGTAAACTAGAATGTTCAAACTGTCATAGTGAACAGACAAGTGTATTCTATGACAAAGATCGTTTCAGTAACTCACAATGTACTTTTAATAATGTTAAAATGTGTAATATTAATTCATTTGATCATGTACTTAAGCCGCAGTCACACTAGACTTAAGTCCTAGACAGATGCTGCAATGATTTGTGATATGAGGTCACGGTTCAAGAGGGTCTTTTTTTTATAAACATTAATTCAACATATAAGATATAGTAATACATTCAAAATGTAAAAATATACAGCCTACTGGACTTTACAGCAAATATATCAATCTTTTATCAATCAGCCAAGAGGTCATGCCATGACAAATCAATCTTCTACTGGTCTCATGTGATGCAAATTTGCTGGTCAGAGTTCACCAAACTTGAACTTTGGAACTTTTTTGATTGACTTTATCGTGTCTCAGTCACATTGGGTCTGGTGTGGACAGAAATTGCTGGAATCTTACCGTCTGGTTAGGACACGGTCTAACCCCTAATAAATTGTCACTTGTTGGTTGTTTGATCTTTAAAGATATATTTGGAACCCAAGTTGTAATCCATCCTAATGAAATCAACTTTTGTCAGTAATATAAAGAAACACTTTCCACCACCAATGAACCACAAGGAGCACCCAGCAAAATGCTCAAGCTCCAATCTCCAATCATTATCACACAAGTTACAACAAACATTTGGTCTTTACTGTGGCATTTAGCAGTATTTGTATTCACTGAAGAAGGATGCATTAGGGAAACGCATTTCTCATGCAAGCCTCAGCATTACAGGAGGGATTTCTAATATAACTTTGAAAGACGGGATATTTTGAATGTAGGGTTTCTTTTCAAGTAATTACCTTGTCGTTTGCACAAATCTTTTTAGAACCCACTTCCTTTAAACTCTGCAGACTGACTTACTTAAAAAAGCTATTTTTGTCATCAATCACAGTTCATTGAACAATTTATACGGATTAAATCAAATCTTTTTGGCAATTATTTGTTGATATCTCATGCTGCCAGTAAGCACTGGGATTTGATCAAGTTTGTCAAATCTTTTTTCTTTGGAGTTGCTTTGTCAATATTTTTTGCCAAGGTGTCAGGAAACTTGGGTGGTAAAAATGATAGTTTGACAGTTAGGGGAGCAAGTGTGCACTGTTCAAGCACCGGCCGGTGAGATAGTGGAGGAGTAATTTAAAAGTGCATCTACCTTCAGTTTTTATGAACCTCACAGTTATAGCTGGGCAATTTATTCTAGAGAGTTGACAACTCAGCTTCCCTGCTCAATAGCAGGAAGAAGCAAGAGCAGAAGTGCTTCAGCCCTATTTGCACATCAAGAGAGGTGTGCAGGTTAAGGCTCAGGCGCCGCTCTGCATGACGCTCGGCTCAGCAAAAGAAAGAGCAAAAAGATGATTAGAAGAAAGTGAGGAACGCACAGCGCTTACTAAGGCTAAACATCACCTGTGTGTTTTCAATCAGTGGGATGGAATCAGCTCTTTAACAGAGTTGGGCACAGCAGCCATTCTGGATGTTGATTAAAGGTTTGTGTCTTTAAGATATCCAAAATCACCCATAAAGATATTCTTACAGCCACTGAACGTCCAAGTCAAAATAAATTGCTGTATATGTCATATAAAGCACCCCGCAGCGACAAAAAGACCAGATGTTGCTGCTTTCCAGCGACATGAGTGACTGAGACCACTAGGCTGCAATTCAACAAAGTTGAGAATTTCAACTATGCAAATGAGTAGTGACCAATAGGAGCAAAGACAGAGGAGATCATGTGATGCATCTCTCGTGAGATTAGGGATGTGATTCATAAGAATTTGAAGATTCCTCTAACAGGAATCCTTAATTCCGTAACAGTTTCGTTAATAATTCTTTTAGGGCTTTAAAGGAAATACATTTGGTAAAGAAATACCATTCCAAATAAGATGCTTTCAATTCATAAAAAGTAAAACAATTCAATATAAAAATACAAATTTAAAAACAGACCTTTATTGACTCTTCAACGTTTTTTAGAGGTGACACAAATGCAATCCAATAATTGGCCACAACAATACAAAAAAAAGTTAAAATCCAATTATACAATACTACTGACAAAATGCATAGTATGTTTCTTTCCCTATATATTGTCAAATGAACATATTGTCAAATGAACAACCAATCAGCAACTTCACCGTCTCATTGTCTCACTGTTCGTTTTAAACTACGTGTGTTTGATTTACTAAAATGAATGGACTCAGTAGGATCATTTGTTTGGGAATCGGAATCGCGGTACGCATTTGATTCACTAAAGGTCAATTCACACCACACCAACAGACGCCAAGCACATCACTTCTCAGACATTCCATGACCTGACAAACACAGACTCAACATGTTCAAAAGGCAAAAACAAGTTCCGAGCAATGGTAACAGAATGCGACAGGGGTAACAACACTGAACAAAGTGTCTGTTGCCGTCGGTCGGTGCAGTGTGAATTGGCCTTAAAAAGAACTGATTCAAAGATTCATTATTATAGGAATAGGGTTACAAAGGCTGCACTGTTTGCTTTTGATTCATAACAGTTGTTCAGTTGAGTCGTTTGTTATGTAAACCTTTTTGCAGTAAGAGAACTGATTCATTGAGAAATTAGAATCTTTTTACACCAACCATACATCTAATTTGTGAGATTTTCCAAATTTATGCAGAGCACCAAAAACAATAACACCATGTCCAATCTAGACAGGACGTGATGCCATTATTTATGAGATGCTTTCTATTTAAGCGACTTTGTGCTGATGTGATAGATCATTTGAACGTGTTCCTCCTTAATTTTGTTAATAAAACATCAGTAAAATTGTTTCATTTGAGTTTATAAATCATTGTGCATGACTTTAATAGCCATAATGAAAGAGACAATGGATAATTTACCCCAGGTCTTGAAAATTAATTTAAAGAAAATTAATGGACAAATTTGATCAGTCATTGCGTTTGTATTTTGAGTAATGTTTTATAAAATATACTAATTTGATTATGTACTTTTCCATTTTGTTGCGAGTACGAGCGAGCAGAACACTTGCAGAGAGGGCTCCACCCACACACTCTTCTGATTGGCTGCGATTTGTGATTGATTTTGTTGCATCATGTAGTGTTGCAGCCTTGTTGTGTCAAGTGAGTGCAACAAATTGCTTGTTGCTGGAATCTTATCACATCTTGTCTGGTTAGGATTAGGAAGACACAGGAATGCCTTCTACAGACAGCACAGCGACCTGGCGACCTCATTGTCGAACGGGGAGAAGAGCATTTTTGATCAACCATTTTCAGATTTTCAGAAACAGACTCCAAACAGGAAGCCTGTTTCAATCAAGTATTCAAAATATACCACTGAATAAAAGATGTACACATTGCATTCAAGAGATGGTATAAATTGAATGACGCATGGCACACAACATGTGCCACATGTTAAATTGATGTGCATGTGTCAATGCATTCCCTACCAGCATGAAGCCGGTGTAAATATTGCAGTTTTATGGCTCTTCTGTTGAGATGCAGCCCTGGATGACACTATGAGGTACAGCCTTGAGATGTGAAATCCATAATCCATTAAATTACAGGAGCACTCCTGACTAACCATTGCCATCAGATAATGCAGATGTCAAAAGTGACATGCTGCTCCCCAGCATATATCTAATCTGAACATACAGCAAAAATTAATGGACTGTTAAGACATACCAAAATGAAAGATCATTTTGTTGTTACGGGCAACTCTCACCGTTGCGAGGGAGTGAAAATTGTGAATTCTGTACATCTTGGTCATTAAATTCTAATAATATCATACAGTGCTGCATGAATAAACATAACATCATGCTTGATTGGTGTTGCAGAATCATTTAAATTACTGAGGGGTTGAAAAATCTTCCAAAATTAAGTGAGCTGTAGGCAGCATTAAGGCATTATAGGCACGATCTAGATACAAAGACTGCTTCAGATAGTAGGCAGCATTTATTTTTCCTTCAAGATGTCTTAATTTAGCCACAATATAAAGCAGCGTCTTTGTTATTTCTACACAGAAAAGCTCATTTGCGATGAGCTCAGTTAAAAAAAAAATACACACAAAATAGCAGACAGAGAGATTACAATAGAGTCAACGACAAAAATATTATCCATTAAAAACAAGTATTGACCCAAAATGAATTTCACACGGCCAGATTTACTAACAGCTTGCGCCAGCGCAAACCTTCAAACCTGACTGGATTTACTAAAGACACGCAGTAAAAAAAAGAGCACTGAAAAGGTGTGGAGAGGGTCATTTTTGCGGCTGACCTTATTGGATATGTATTTGTAGGAGTTTCCCTTTCAGACGCAAACTTTATGGGAGCAGAGTATTTAAATGAATCATGTGAGGTGGTTTGCACTAGTCAATTGACCCTTCGCAAACCATTTGATTGACAGGCGATCTGACCAATCATAACCCCAAATCCGCCATTTTGTCCGCACAAAGCAGTCAGGGGAGTTAGTAGATTAACGTTGGTGAACTTGAACTTGAAAAATTGTGCGCACTCTCGTCTTTCTGCACTTGAAACAACATTCCTTCTGATGTTCGTTCATGTTTATCTGATGCTATAAATGAACTCGTATGAAGAGATGATCGGTTCACGAGCCACTTGAAGGAGCTACAGCGATCTGTCACGACACATTAAAGAGCCACTATACGCTATTTATTCAGCTGCATCTGTGTTCTCTAAATTGCGTATTGCAAGTAAATCACACACAGAACTTTCCACTCCCATCGGCTCTCGCGCTAATTTGTCCTGTTTAATAAATCTGGCTCTAAATATGAACATGTAGTGTTATGTTTATTAGAGCATGGAATCGCTGGCAACATTGATAACATCAAACAAGCATTTTGTAAGCCTATATGAAGGTGTTAGAAAGCAAAGGAACAGAGTTAAAGAGCAAGACAAACAAACAGTCCCATACCTGTACTGAGGGGGAGGAATGCCCTTTGCATCACAGGTCAGTGTAGCCTCTTCCTCCAGTGAGCCCACTGTCAGGTCGCTGGGCTCCATTCGCCATTTCGGGCCATTAAACGACTTGTAATCCAGACACTCTGAGAGCAAACAACAGAATACAATTTTATATTTGTATCTTAATGCACAGATTAAGCTGAAAGTGTGTCAGTTTTTTGGTATTCTTTGGTATATCTCATCTTAATGGAACAGCTCACCCATAAATAAACAGCACAATACCGGTTCCTTTAATAAGGAGAGACAATTATATTTAAGCCATACTATAGGTTTATTCCTTTAAAATATGCAAACTCTGTGGCTCTGTGATGATTTTAAAACATCGATCTGTTTGTTTGAGTATCTAAAGCAGCCAGAGATATTGACACTGGCTCAACCAATGGTGTGAGTTTGTTGGCGGAGTTAGATGGTGCGGTGAATGTCTGTATTATTTGTCTAACCAGTGACTGATGAGGTGACTACAGGTCACCACAAATTCAAAACTGACAATTCTTTTTAATTGTATAACATTGCAGGGTTTATTATAATTGATTTATCTGTGCACTTCTTTTTTTAATCATGTGCCCTTGCAATCAAAACTCCCCCCCGCCCCCTCACAACAACATCTTTTCTCTGCTGACATGTGAACCAGTGAGAGGACGACGGCGATTTAACGATCCAATCAATTCTCTTTTGGACAAAATCCAATTTCTTCTCATTCACAAAGCCCTTTTACTCAGTTACGCGTCACAGTACAAAAGAAAAGACAATCACAATTCCGTCTCATGCAGACTTCAAGAAACCTGTTCGAAAATAATAATTTTTGCAATTCCTTTATGTTACACTAGTAAAAGAGAAAGGCCTTTAAATTCAGCTTGACATTAACAAGAAATAATTCTATTCGGTTAGACGTTAAAAGGATAGTTAAACATGAAAATTCTGTCATCATTTACTAATTTAAAGTGGAACATAAAAGAAGCTATTTTGAAAAATGTCTCAAAGCTTTTTTGTCTCTAAATGTAACAATATTATTGATTTGACTGTGCTGACACTACTGAATGAGAACTGAGCTGGAAAAACATCTCTGTTTTCTGCAGTACTGCTTTAGTTTATAGATGAAATGAACTAATTTATCACGGTTTTTATCAGTTCTAGGGTCGCGGTTTCATTACATTTCGGGATGTGGGTGACACTTTACAATAAGGTTCATTAGTTAAACATTAGTTAATGTATTAACTAACATGAACTAACCATGAGCAATACATTTGTTAGTGTATTTACTAATCTTCGTTAACGTTAGTTAATGTAAATACAGTCGTTCATTGTTTGTTCATGTTGGTTCACAGTGCATTAATTAATGTTAACAGGATTTTAATACTGTATTAGTAAATGTTGAAATGAACATTAACAAAGATTGATAAATGCTGTATACGAGCAGTTCATTATTATTCATGTTAACTAATGAACCTTACTGTAAAGTGTTATCGGTATGTGCTATGTTCAGTAAAAAATAGAACAATTGTCAAATTAATATAAAG
The DNA here is from genome assembly GCA_037194245.1 of Opsariichthys bidens. Taxonomy (NCBI): domain Eukaryota; kingdom Metazoa; phylum Chordata; class Actinopteri; order Cypriniformes; family Xenocyprididae; genus Opsariichthys; species Opsariichthys bidens. The sequence continues at coordinate 10,617,404 of CM074285.1, read as the reverse complement.
AAAATAAAAATAAAATAATCTAACTAAAGAAATAGCAAAAATAAATAAATGAGAGCCAAGATACAAATAAAATAAACAATGCTTTACAGGTTTTTCAGGTATCAAACAGTAGTTTTTAGGTATAGAAACAGAATAAAGTAATCAAATGTAAAATAAAACTATCTTAGGCTTGACTGAGACATGGATTCGTCCAGAGGACTCAGCAGCCCCTGCTGCTCTCTCTAACAACTTCACTTTTACTCATACCCCTCGCCAGTCGGAGAGAGGAGGGTGCACAGGTTTCCTCATTTCTAACAATTCGAAATACTTAACTCACTCTTCTCTATGCAATTCGTTTGAATTTCATGCCATTACAATTACAACCCCTGTCAAAATTCATCTTATACTCATGTATCGCCCCCCAGGTCAATTGGGTACCTTTGTCGAGGAATTGGACATGCTGCTGTCCTCATTCCCAGACGATGGCAGTCCACTTGTACTACTTGCTGATTTCAACATTCACCTTCATAAACCTTCTGCTTCTGACTTCCTCTCTCTCCTAGCCTCATTTGATCTCAATCTGTTCATCACCACAAGCACCCACAAATCTGGCAACCAACTGGACCTAATCTACACGCGTAACTGTATCACTGACAACATTCTGGTAAAACCCCAGCACGTCTCTGACCATTTCTTCATTGCTTTTAATCTGCAACTCCCTATTTGTGCACCACCAACCACTTCACATGTTACCTTCAGAAGAAATCTGCGCTCTCTTTCCCCTTCTGATCTTTCCTCTGTTGTGTCATCCTCCCTTCCCTCACCCACACAATTCTCATCTTTGGATGTAAATACTGCTACACACACTTTATGCTCCACTTTAACTTCTTCCCTAGACAGCATCTGTCCTCTGTCATCCAGGGCAGCTTGTGCTACTCCTTCCAACCCCTGGATATCCGATGCTCTTCGTGAAGACCGGACCAAATTCAGGGTGTCAGAAAGGAAATGGAGCAAATCAAAAGACCCACCTGACCTAGTTTCGTATCAAGACCTGCTATCATCTTTTTCTGGTGGAGTCCATGCAGCTAAGACCTCATATTTCCACAACAAGATCAACAGTGCTACAAACACACGGTCACTCTTCAAGACATTCAACGCACTCCTCTGTCCCCCTCCACCACCACCCACCACATCTTTAACTGCTGATCAATTCATCAATTTCTTCACCTAGAAGACATCTTCCATCAGCAGCCAGTTCTCAGCACCACCCACACAGGAACTCAGCCCATCCACATCCACTAATCTTCTCTCTTCCTTTTCTCTTCTCACGGAGGCGGAAGTATCAAAACTTCTCCTGTCCAGTCATCCCACCACCTGCCCTCTAAAACCCATCCCCTCACAAGCTTCTACAAGCCATCTCACCCATTCTTTTGCCAGCACTTACACACATTATCAACTCATCTCTCGACACAGGCACTTTCCCTACCACATTCAAGCAGGCTCAGGTAATCCCACTGCTAAAAAACCCACATCAAACACATTACTTGCAGACAATTACAGACCTGTCTCTCTCCTACCATTCATATCGAAAACATTTGAATGAGTTGTGGTGTCATCTTTCCTCACACAGAACAACCATCTGGACTTCAACCAATCTGGATTCAAGAGCGGCCATTACACCAAGACTACGCTACCGTCTGTCACAGAATCCCTGCGGATTGCAAAGGCTGATTCCAAATCATCTGTTCTCATTCTACTGGATCTGTCTGCTGCCTTCGACACCGTAAACCATCAAATTCTTCTGTCCACCCTCTTGACACTTGGCATCTCAAGTACTGCGCTTCAGTGGTTTGAGTCCTATCTCACAGCTAGGTCTTTCAGAGTCGCCTGGGGAGGGGAGGTATCCAAACCTCATCAACTGATCACTGGGGTTCCTCAGGGCTCAGTTCTTGGTCCCCTCTTATTCTCCATTTACACTACATCACTGGGTCCCATCATACAGGCACATGGTTTCTCTTACCACTGCTATGCTGATGACACACAGCTCTACCTGTCCTTCCAACCAGATGATTCCACAATAGCTGCACAGATCTCAAGCTGTCTGCCGGACATCTCGACATGGATGGAAGAACACCACCTGCAGCTCAACCTGGCAAAGACTGAGCTTTTAGTCTTATCTGCCACTCCAACGCTACAAAATGACTTCAACATACAGCTTGGTACAACCACGATTACCCCATCAAAGTCGGCCAGAAATCTTGGAGTTATCTTCGATGGCCAACTGACCTTCAGAGACCACATTTCAAAGAGAGCTCCGTCATGCAGATTTGCACTTTACAACATCAGGAAAATCCGTCCCTTTGTGACTGAGCATGCTACACAAATTTTCGTCCAAGCCCTGGTCATTTCAAGGCTTGATTACTGCAATGCTCTTCTGGCTGGACTGCCGTCAAGTGCAATCAAACCTCTTCAAATGATCCAGAACGCTGCTGCACTCGTCTTCAATGAGCCCAAGAGAGCCCACGTTACGCCTCTCCATCTCTTTGCACTGGCTACCCCTTGCTGCACACATCAAGTTCAAGGTGCTGATGCTTGCTTACAGATCCACCACAGGCTCTGCACCTTCCTACCTCCACACACTGCTACAACACTACGTCCCCACCAGAAGTCTGCGATCACTAAAGGAGCGAAGGCTTGTAATACCGTCACAGAGAGGCACAAAATCACTCTCCAGATCATTCTCGTTCACTGTTCCCTGCTGGTGGATTGATCTCCCTACCTTCATCAGGAACGCAGAATCCCTGCCAATATTCAAGAGACAGATGAAAACTCATCTCTTCCGTGAGCACTTAACCCCTTCATAAAAACAATCTATCCTTTCCTTTTTCCCCTCCAACTCTAGCTTATGTTACTGTGAGCAATGTATGAAACTTTTGTATTGTGAGCACTTCCTGTGTCTATTTGCCTCATCATGAAGAATCGCTTGTTTGCATTCCTCACTTATAAGTCGCTTTGGATAAAAGTGTCGGCTAAATTATTAAATGTAAATGTAAATGTAAATGCACTGCATTTAAACTGATTTGAATAAATTAAATGAAGATTAAGCATTATTGAAGTTACCAAAGCTATTCAACACAGAGTAGTGAGAAATTTCTTCTTTTTTTGTCATTTGATTAACATTAAAAACAGAGAGAGGAGTATTAGACTGCTGTCACTTTAAGACATAATTCAAAGATCCAGTACACTGATACTGATACTTAATAATCATGATTTCTGCCCGAGTCTCTTCCCGATTCTTTTCCACCAGCTGTAGACGTGAAGACAACACTGCCTATGATTCCACCAAATCAAGGCGTCATCAAGCTATGTCTTTGTTTTGAATAAGCGAACTCTAGTGGCAAAAATTTACATAGTGTGCCTTTAAAATGTCGATTTTAGAAAAGACTCTCATTTCATGGTAAAACGCAACAAACATGCGCCTCTCTTTTACTTTCGTTTTCAACAACATCAGAAAACCTTTCATTGGGAACCAACCAAGGAAGACATATGCCTAGACCTCCTAGTGGTCATTATATAAAACACAAAGGAAAAAACTTACACAAGACATTTCTAAAAAACTTAACTTTAAAGGCACAATATGTGTTTTTTTTTCCGCCGCTAGGGGGTTCACTAAACTTCAAAACAATAACAAAGGCAAAGTTTGACGACACATTGAATGAGTGTATGGAACTTGTCGTCATTTCCGATGGATCTAATAATATTTATGGGTAAATAATGTTTATGGATGAGTGAATGCATATTTTTAACATGACTGTGGTATGAAGCTGGACGTGGCCGAGAATCGTGGACACGATTACTAATGAGAGACAGACATCAGTGGCACATGAGAGTCCAGGAGATAAAGAACAGAGGACATTTCATTCTGCCGAACTACTCGCAAGTGCTGAAATACTACTCATACAGGTCAGTTTATTTGATGAATTAAAACTGTGAGGTAACGCAGCGCTGTTTCACTTACTCTAACGTGTCACTATCATACTAAACTGTATTTGAGTGTGTTGAAAGCTGTAATGCTATTCCGTGTATTAGTTTGTTGGCTGTATGAGACTCAACAGTAAGCTAGATCAACATTAGATTATCATAGTGATGATATTCTATCACTTCGTCGTGTTGAGCTATATAACATTAATTAGTCTTATGTAGCCTACATTTACCTTGTCTTATTATGTGCAAGAGCGCCGTCTCTGTCAAGACAAAGTTTGTCGCAAAGCTCTCGCCATCTTGAAAACGCCATGCCGATATTGATCCTTGTTTTATTTCTCCTTTTTTCCCAAAGTTTGCTTGCCATGGTCCATAATGTTTGAACGAAACAACAACAGCATGCCACTAAACGTTACGCAGCTGTTCACATCTGTTGCCATGGTTACTGTGCAGTACAAGCTGAAACCAGGGATAATGCAAATATTACGTCATTGACAGGCACAAGTGACAAGAGGGACGAGGCATTTAAAATTGTGAATTTCTCTGAATTTACAAATTCTTGGAAACATTTAGGATAATGTAAGTGCACAGCTGAACGAAGTATATAACATAAGTGATTTTTGAATATTTTAATATAAAAAGTTTACATACAGTGCCTTCAACTAAAAAAATATACAAAACCTAAACGGAAATTATTCTGATAAGAGTGTCTTCAAATATAATGATTGGAAATATTAATGTGTTTAGAATTTAGAGGTCCAGTTGTTTAAGCAGCAATATAGAGGCAAAACAGATCAGAGAGAAATTTTAAAAAAGGATGATTAAAACAAAACAAATGGACAGAAAGAAAAGTACCGTGTAGGAGCGGTTTAGTGAAATAGATAACAAGGGCGAATCAAGAACTGGGTATGTGACTAATGCCTGTGTTTAGGCTATATTAAGGAAATGTAATTTTGACAAAGAAGAATTTTATTAAAAAGCAGCCTACTTCAGTGTAATATGTCACCATATCATCAAGCTTCACACTGAGAATTAGAATAATTGTAATGTGAAGATCAGGTGCGGATATCTAAATCAGAGAAAATCAGAGGTACTGGTGGGTGGATGTTTTTTTTTTAACAGCGGATTTGTGTGATGTCAGAGCTGATCCGCACACCTGATTTATCTATCATGTAGTACATTTCTGATGGATGGATGGATGCACTGAGCTTCAAACAGGTGGTTTCCGTGCACTGCCATTATAAAGCTTGGAAGCATCAGGGTGATTATTAATATAACTCCGATTGTATTCGTCTGAAAGAAGAACGTCATATACACCTAGGATGGCTTGAGGGTGAGAAAATCATGGGGTAATTTTCATTTTAAAGTGAACAAATCCTTTAAGAATCATCATTTTTGATATCATGGTGACTTCAAGTCTTTTTTAAAAAGTTTGAGCGAAAATACTCTGCAAATGACAGAACTCGCACGGCAACACGCATACACAGCGAGTGCAGAAACACAGACCATATGTGGTGAGATCACACCAGGTGTGTGGGTTCTAATCAACTGCTATGCTCGCATCACTCAATTTCTACTTAAGATGGTTTAAAAGTGGCAAAATCACAGGAATCCTCACATTTAAGTGTGATATTTGTTTAGAAAACGGGAACTGAGGCACTCTCAAATGACATTTACATTGTGCACAATGAAGTTATACTTAATACAGTGTCTTTTTGTTTCTTATTCAGTTTAGCAGAGCATGTTGAAGAGAGGATGTCTCCATTCAGTTTTATTTATCTTTTAGCTTATTTTGTTATTTGATAATGGAAAACAAAAAGCAGAAATTTTGAAGAATGTGTTGGTTGCTGGTCCATGCAATTACAAGAAATGTGGACCGGAGCTTTCAAGCTTCAAAAAGGACACACAAAATTTTTTTTGCGTTATATTACAATAATACAACAGTTTGACGTGAGGAACGAGCCGAATGTGATGATATGATGTATCGATTAGGGATGGGTATCATTAAGGATTTAATGTTAAAACAAAAGAAGAACAGAATTAACATTGCTTTATTTTCTGAAATAAATAAATAAAATAAACTATTATCTATAACTAAAGAAACAGCCATTTTTAAACAAATCACTAAACATAAATGAATGTAAAACAAATTAAATAAAAAAAATTTGTAAAAAAACATACAGTGGAGCAAGTTTAGTGTTTAAGATTTATATACACACACTGCAGAAAAAAAAATCATTATAAATATTTATATATATGTGTTAATGTTTATTTTTGTAGAAATAAAGCACTGAATGTGATGTTTAATAAATTATTACACATTGATTTTTAAGTATTTGGGATTAAAAAAAAAAAGATAATTTAGAAGTAATAGGCTATTTTCAAACATATTTTTGATTTTCTCTTTGAAACACTCAGTTTTGATGGCTTGCCACATTCCAAGACTTAGAAGTAAATGCCCACTGCTGTGATTGGATAACAGTTTTGCATATTAACATGAGTTTTTGAAAACTTCCCATGTTGAAAAATGGCAAGCGGTGAAATTCAGCCATACGTGAAGTGTAAACACTATACACAACTATAGTTAACAAAGCATAACTTAGATTCAATGTAACTTTTTAAGACTCATTTTTAAGTTTTTAAGAATCAGTTGATTCAAAACCAGTCTAATTGATTCATTCATAAATCAAATTGGTTCTCGAGTTCAAATCACAGACTCAATGATTCCTGTCACAGCCATTAACATTTCACAGAAGGTGAAGAATGACTCAAATTCAATCTGTTCCTCACATAAAGCTATCATATGGCTTCAGAAGACTTATAATGCAGCACACATGTAATACAGACCACTTTTATGGTGCTTTTACACCCTGTTTGAAGCTTAACCCTCTGAGGTCGGCTGTCACGTCCGCGTGATTTACTCACTTTTTTCTTGTCAGTGTGAAAGAGACTTTTTGCCATTCAATTAAGAGTTATATACCAATCTAATCTGTGAAATGTCTTCATGTCTTCTATATGTCTACAAACATATACATACTTATTGCTCACATATTATTGTAGCCTAGTTTCTGCTGAATACAGTGGAATGAGACTTTTGAGAAGTATTGTTTTTAGGTGAACTATCCCTTTAAGAGCTTAAACTCTGATTGATATATATATATATATATATATATATATATATAGTCTGTAAATTTCCAGTGAATTCATATTCAGAGAAATAATTTCCCCTCCCACATCTGTAGGGAGTAGAGCCATAAACTGTGACATACTAGTTCAATTTCCTTGGAGGACACATTGTATTGAAGCCTCCAAAACCTTCTATGAAACAACACAATTCATTTTCAAAGTGACTGCACAGCTTAATTGAAAGCTCTTCCACCACATCCAAAACACGTCCTGTTCCTGTAAGCCTGATTCTGTGAGTCAGGGTCTATTACTGTCTTCCGCTCATAATCAAGATATGGGCTGATAGCGACAACACATCTGTTCCCGTCTGCTGTGGGTTCACGCTGAAAAAATAAATGACCAGAAAAGTTGACCACATCCACCATAATGCTTCACCGAACTAGAGAAAAACATCGGACGCAACGGTCCACGGCCGTAAAGCTTTATTTGAGGAGAACTTCTCATGAACATTAACTCTGAGCTTCAAAACAACACTATAGTCTACCTATAAAATGATTAAGTTAAAGTTGATAGAGACATAGCTGTGAATACGCCACACGGGGAAGGAATTACCAATTCATTTTACCTGCAAGATACTCCATGATTGATAGCAGCAAAAACTGTTTCCATAGTAACGTCATCTTCAGCTGCCAGGGGCGAGTGTTACTTGAATCCAGTGCGCCGTGAATGAACGGCTGCTCTCTCTTGAGAGAAAAACACCTGACCTGTTGAGGACCAGATTATGAGACAAATTAGAAATAGTTTATTATAGTACAGTCCATTCTTCTCAATTAACTCCAAAATAATTTGTTTTTTATGCAAAAGATGAGGTAATGAGCGGTGGCTGCTGTGTGCTTACAATACACATTACGGGGCAAAAATTACAGCACTAATGCAGCTAATGTGGCTTAAAAGATCACTAGTGAGAAGATCTCTCGCACTCAGAACAGGAAAACAAATACTCTTTCCATCATGCAAATTGATACTGATTGGCTAGATAACATCATGTAAATAATCTATTGAATTAATTAAAGTAGATTTTAACAATGACAAAAATAGGAAATCTCTACGTCATCAAAAATCTGCAAAAATATCCACAGATTTAATGAAAAAAAAATTGCTGCAGGTAGTTTCATCACCATGTTGAAATTTTTTTTTTTTTTTTTTTTTTTGCCAATGTGATTATAAGCAACAAATATGGCACGTGTGTATCAAAATTTAACACTTTGCTGAACAGACATACAACAAAAAGGAAAAAAAAATAGAAGAAAAAAATTCAAACGATTCACAGAAGTCAAGTCGACAGCTTTATTTATATAGCGCTTTATTCAATTATACAGATTGTTTCAAAGCAGCTTTACAGTGAAAAACAGGAAAAATAATGATTTAATAATGCAAAAAGACTTCAATTCTGCTGTAAGGGAGTTTTTAAAAAGACAATAGTAAACATTCAGTTGAAGTCAAATTAATGTCGATTAATTTGAGTTCAGTAACTGTGTAAGTACATCACGCATTCAATTCAGCTATAAAAGCAGCTCTGTGACGATTATAGCCATGTTTGGGTCAACAAAAGGTTCTTTTTTTTTTATCAAAAGGCCTTAATAACAATAAAAAAACAAAGGTATGACATTCTAGCTCTCTTTTATTGAATCCAAAAGGTTTTAATTATATTTTGCTACATATAAAAGGTATTTTAAAGATTTTAAAGTGTTAAAAGTCATTCGGTTCAACCATCCAAAGGCCAATACAGCCAATTTATTTGTGATTAAAATATCTTAAAAATGTATGCATTTTTATTCTGGCATGATTTTATAACATCAACATAGTGCAAACTGATACAACAGTTATGTGTAGACCTCATTGCTCTGTTATGAGAAAGAATGTCTGGAAAAATTCATTTCATTGATGTCAGGAACTATAGGAAATATAAAGGGACCGATTTGGATCAAGTCATGCGGTCAACAATATGCGACAGGATGTGACATCATTCAGACACCTGTAAGGGCCGCATTGTCGTGAAGCAACGTAACTAACCCTTTCTTAAGTTTTGAAAAAAATCTGTTTTCACTCGCTTGTACGCATGTCCCGAAACATCAGGCCATTCGGTAAATATCTGAAATTTTGGTTAAACCGAATGACATTTTTGGTGACAAATTTTGTCCATCTTGTAAAAAAGGCACTGTTAATTGAGAATAAAAACCATATAATATCATTGTTAGCGCTTAATAAAACTTTAAAACGAATTATATCTCTGTTTTAAAAACACTTTTAAAAACCTTATTTGTCAATGACCCGTTTATAATCTGACATACTTTACGGATGAACTGCAACTAATGATTATTTTGATAATTGATTAGTTGGCCGATTATTTCTTTGATTTCCTTCTTTTAAACTCTTTTATTAACAAACACTATTCCACATCCTGCCCAATGTTGTCCTTTAGTGCCAACTAAATGCTAAAAATGTATAGTGAATATATCTATGCTATGTGCAGAAGAGCTATAAGTAAAAGGAGAGTTTAAATATTATAATAAAGATAATAAATAAAAATAAAAACAAACTCAGTGTTAACAGATAAGACGAACACACATATACACACACACACACACACACACACACGTTTTGCTATCAAAGTGAGGACATTCCATAGGCGTAATGGTTTTTATACTGTACAAACTGTACATTCTGCCTCCCCCCCCCCCACCTAAACTTAACCCTCACAGAAAACATTCTGCATTTTTACATTTTTAATAAAACCTTGTTTAGTATGTTTTTAAAGCTGTTTGAAAAGTGGGGATATATGAAATGTCCTCCTATTTCACCTTGAAGTTGTAATACCAGTGTCATACCCATGACATTATACACATTTGTGTCCTGATATGTCACAAAATCTCGCGCACACACACACACACACACACACACATACATTCACTCTGGACACAGTAAGATGTTATCCTTACAGTTACCACTCTCATAATATACTTGAATTACATGTTGACTTTTAAACTTTAACGTCCAACAACAGATATTTTTATTTTTTTATTTTTGCGCTGCATATTAATTGGCTTCCCCCTCCCCCGTCTGTTTGACGCGCATGCGCGCGCCGGCGCTCATTTAGTAGAGTCTGAAGTCAAGACGAACAATCATGCAAAATGGAAACACACGTGTGAATTTGTAACACTTACAGATAAGGATGTAACCGTGAAAAATTTGCATGGAGGAAACATATCACACATCGAACAGCACACATCAAAGTGCCTGACAGGGCAAGCCATGTTAAACATTAGGCTAATGCATTAGCTTGATGCTTAAAATACAAAGTTCTCCTGTTTTGGGCAGCTTGGATCACGCACCTTTCCCGCAGTAGCTCACTCTGTTCCTCCACTATTTCTAGATGCATTTTGTCCATTGAAATGTGTTATTTAATGCTGTAATTTGACGCGACTGGTGGAAGTTTTCGTGCACGGTAGGCAGACGCGACTAATCGATAATGACGTTCGTTGTCGATGATTTTCATTATAAATTATTATCGATTTTATCGATTAGTTGTTGCGGTACTAGCCAGTTTTGACAAGAATTTAACGTTTTACAGACTACTTTTGTCACTGTTACTTTGATATTCATGCAAGCATGAGACTCAAATACGAACTTTACTTCTGTTGTCCGTTCATCCAGACTCTATTCAAGCTTCTTTAATAAGATGCTGTGTAAATTTTGAGACTTAGTAGATGGTTGTCAGTTACGAACACTGACAGTGTGAATGACATAGCCTATAAAGCATGACTGCGAGTGTTCAAATTTATGAATTTACTTATTTGATTAAAATCAGACACAACATGGCCAGTAATGTCTGCTCCTCCAATGAAAATGGTTTCAAACAAATCCACACCAGAATCAAAAACTGCATTTCCGAAGCCAAATTGCGAATTTCGCTTAGCCTATCAAATTCAAACTGTTGTTTTTAAACCCAAACAATCTTTTGCTAATGTATGCTATTAGTAAACAACTTAACACAACTATTCACCCACTGCTTGAATAAAAAGGTGTTAGAGAAGCTAAAGAAGTCAAGCATGCAGTGACAGGCACAAAAGTGTGAAACAGGCTTCATGCCTTCAGTTATCGATAAAAGTACAATACCTTCTTCTCTATTGAACTTTATTTTAATGTTTAAATCCATTTACTCCAAAATCAATCACAAAAATGTCAAAATTCAGTCTTGTTATATGGTTATGTCCTCACCTAAGCCAGTTGGACATCACCTTCTGGTTGAGTCAAAGGATGTACACATTACAAGTATGGTCCGCAGGGAATGCTTGTTTTGTAAAAATAACACTATTCACTACAGCCAGTGAGTTATGGGGTTTGGATGGTGTTCAGTCGATTACTTCTACAATACCAATCTGCCAAGCAACATTTTAAATCAATTTATAGAGCCAAAGACAGTGAAAGCAAGAGAAAAGGAAGGAGATAGTGCTGTTGATGAGAGAACCGAGAAACTGGAAGAAATAAAATATATAATTTTTTTTCTAACAATGTAGTAATCTTAACTGTGCCTTTTGATCAATTTAATGTCCTTGCTGAATAAAACAATTAATTTCTTTCTAAAAAAAATATCTTACTGACTATACATATAATTAATATGAATGAATATGAGTTTATATCTTGCAATTCTGAGAAATGGATCCATTTATCATAATAGCTAGTTTATGTCTCGCAATCAGACTTTATAACTTTATGCGAGATGTATACTCGCAATTGTATAGAAAAAAGTCAGAATTTTGAGATAGAAAGTTCCAATTGACCCTTCGCATAGACCCGCCTCCTTTAGTTACTGTTGCTATGTCTAACGCGTCGACAGACAAGACAGAGCAGGTTCCTTTTGATATGCAACAGTTTCATATTTAAAATTTTGTAATTTTTTAAAGAAGTTTAAACAATAAATAGCGTATAGTGTCTCTTTAATGTGTCGTGACAGATCGCTGTAGCTCCTTCAAGCGGCTCGTGAACCGATCATCTCTTCATTTATAGCATCAAATAAACATGAATGAACATCAGAAGGAATGTTGTTTCAAGCGCGGAAAGACGTGAGTACACACAATTTTTCAAGTTCAAGTTCACAAACGTTAATATACCAACTCCCCTGACTGCTTTGTCAGACAAAATGCCGGATTCGATGTTATGATTGGTCAGATCGCCTGTCAATCAAACTGCTTCCATAGAATTCTCTATAGCCTAAATCTCCTAAATTTGAGTGGTTTCAGAATCAAATCATTCACTAAACATGTTCTGGACATCACCAAGTCATGTTTATCCTGGCTGCAATGCATATTTAATGTTGTGCAGGTCATATTTTTTAAGCTTGTGTAGTTTTGTTCATGGTTTTCGATGATAAGAGCATGTCACACAATCTGTCCATGTTGGCATATCTGCCTCATTTGACGAGTTTCAACCAAATGGCAGATTAATTTGCGCCCACATACCGGAGAGTTTGATCAGAACAGACCTGTGACCCACTTTCGGGTTGCGGCCACCCAGTTAAGATCCACAGCTTTAAGACGCTCGACGTCAATTTCTCATAATACACTTCAGAGGAGCGGTTCACACAATTCATTGACGCACAAAACACACACACACACTTGCACAAAGTCGAGTAATATCCAGGCCACTGAAGACTTATAAGGGCACTCCAAGAATGATAATTATTGCCATCTCGTGTAGTTGTCAGAGCATGGCGCTCAGCAAGGATTCCCCTCATCTTTCAAGTTTTAGGCTGGTTTTAGCAGGAGTAAGTGCGTAAAATGGGATTTAAATACTCTGGATTTTGTGCAAAGAACACTGCATGTCATGTTCCGTCTTGCTAAGCAGTCTTGAAGCGAAATCCTCAACGGCAGTGAGCCTGTGAGACCTTCTCATCACACTGAACCGCCTAGTTCGTTCCCATTAATGAAAGTGTGCGCTGTGTAATTAGGGGCTCTATTATTTGCAGCCTAATTTAATACCTTTTATACAAACAATTCAACATCCCTCTAAATAAAACACCCCGAAGATGTAAAACCACATCAATGATGCTTAATGTTCGAAGCGACGACAGTTTCAAAGTGCCATCTCTACTCCATTACCGATTCTTTGATTATGTTTCTTTGTTCCTCGACCGACATAATCAGGGATCGATACAAAAACGCCCTTTTGCACGTATATGCGTCCAGATCTTTGCAACCCATGCAGCAGATGTTGGCGAGATGACGAATGTAATGGAAAAATGTTCAAGTGTAGCCGTAAATTGACTTGATTCTTCTCTCCTGAGGACAATATTCTGTCAATAGGCAGTTGTAACAAACTGTATTACGATGCCCTCGAGTGCTTCAGAAAACCGAAATATCAAAGACATCAAGACAAAAAGAAGCAATCTGATAAGCAACACACTCAGACAGTCCATTTGTGACAATCTGTTACTGTCCCGTAACATTTCATTTATAGGTTAGTTAACTGCACAGCGCTTTATTCCGTATAATATGTGGGTGAGATCTTGCTGGTTTATGTTTTGATGATCCTCAGCGGGGTATAAGAGGGATTATCGTGTCGCTGGCCGGCCTGACTGATTTTCTCAATTACGAAGCTGTTGAGCGCAGTTTAGCGGGACAGATGTTATATTTGTATTCATTTATTTCATTATTTTACAGGGTGGATGACACGTGAAATGAGGCTGAAACAAGAGATGAATATCTATTATGTCCCTTACGTAAGGACACAGATATAAATGGCATCAGGTGTGACTTCTCCAAGGATTTATGGAAAGCTGCTGTAATGCTGAAAAATTGACTGGTTTAGTTAGACCGACATCAAACTGCACTATATCATTATTTAGATATTGATTTTAATAATAGAAGCTGAATGAAATAATATATCAGTCTATGATTTCTAATATTAATGTCCAAGTCAAGTGTGTTGACATGCACAATCCTACACTGGTTAGAGCCTGACAGCATGTAATGTCGTGTAAAACTGTTATGTTAGTCATTACTGTTTAAAGCAAAACCGGTAAGAATAGAAAACACATGTGTGCATGACTAATTCATATTTCGGTTCGGGGCTTTGATGTCATAACCGAGAATAATCTGATAGAATTTCATGTCACTGTCTTTTGTGTTGTTGAGAATGAGCTGATTTTTGATCGTTTTCAGTGTTTGCATGTAAACACACATACAGCATATAATAACTGACATATTGTGCATTGAATATTAAAGATATATTTGCAAAGAAACTTTTCATTTGGCAGTTATATTTCCTATGTCATAAGACTTGTTAAGGTGAGACACTATAGGCAGAAACACTGTCTTTTGATGCATCTGTCAATTTTGAGATTTTTGGCTTTTCATAAAGTGTTTTTTCTTTCAGGCTAGAGGAAAGAAAACATCCAAAACACACTTTTAAATGTACCTTTTATAGGCCTAGCACTGTATCTATTTGTATCTAGCGTCTGTTTTCGGTTTTCAAGGCTGTTTTCTCAAAATTAGTGTCCTCTCCTACACTGAGCCAGAAATCTTCACTTCAGTAGCACTTATATACACCAAACTTTACACTTTTGTTCCTAACTATATTCTGAAGGTGTTTACTGAGGGGTTTGTTCATGTATAATTTTATAACATATATATACATATAAAATCTATATATTTTTTATGGCTGTTGACAGTATTGTCTATGGAAGCTTGTTTCTGCCATTAAATAAAAAAAAAATAAAAAAGGTAATTGCAAATTTTATCTCATAATTCTGACTTTTTTCTCAGAATTGCATGTTATAAAGTCAGAATTGTGAGATATGAACTCACAATTGCATGTTATAATATTCAATTGTGAGGGAAAAAAAGACTTGCAATTTGACTTTCTGACTTTATAAGGTGCAATTGCGAGTTTGTATCATGAAATTCTGACTTTATAACTCGCAAATGACTGTTTGCAAAGACCCTTTAGTTACTGTTGCTTTGTCTGACAACCCATGCGCTCTCACGCCACACATCATGCTCTAATGCAGTGAAAAATACATCCTGGAGCAAAGAGGACTCTGACACCGCGACGACAGACAAGACAGAGCAGGTTACTTTTGATATGAAATAGTTTCATATTTAAAATTTTGTAATTTTTTAAAGAAGTTTAAACAATAAATAGCGTATAGTGTAGCTCCTTCAAGCGGCTCGTGAACCGATCATCTCTTCACAGTAGTTCATTTATAGCATCAAATAAACATGAATGAACATCAGAAGGAATGTTGTTTCAAGTACGGAAAGATGTGAGGACAAACAATTGTTCAAGTTCAAGTTCACCAACATTAATCTACTAACTCACTCTCCAGAACATTCTCGTTCACTGTTCCCTGCTGGTGGAATGATCTCCCTACTTTCATCAGGAACGCAGAATCCCTGACAATATTCAAGAGCCAGCTGGAAACTCATCTCTTCCGTGAACACTTGATCCCCTCATAAAAAAAAAAGTCCTATCCTTCCCTTTTCCCTTCCTACTCTAGCTTATGGTACTGAGCAATGTATGAAACTTGAATTGTGAGCACTTCCTGTGTCTATTTGCCAATTCATGAAGAATCGCTTGTTTGTATTCCTCACTTGTAAGTCGCTTTGGATAAAAGCGTCTGCTAAATGACTAAATGTAACTCCCCTGACAAAATGGTGGATTCGTGGTTATGATTGGTCAGATCGCCTGTCAATCAAACTGCCGGCAAAGGGTCAATTGTGAGTTTATATCACAATTTTGTAATACAAAAAAATGTTTGCAATTCTTAATATAATCAATAGACTGGAGAAATATGGTGATATCTATTTGTTTTTTTTACCCTATTCACCTTAAGAATAGGGTAATCTCTTAAGTCTTGCCTTATAAAATCCTTCCTTTGTCTTGAAACATCAGTAGCAAAAATGGCATTTAAAGATGGTTTAATCCATTTCTGTGAATCACTTCAAAATGACTATTTCAATGATTCAATGAAATCTTTAATTAAACAATTGTGTTTTTAATGTATTAAAATGTTTTACTAAAAATAAGGGTAGGGCTAAATCCAAAATTAAAGAATTGGCTAAAATTGGCCACAAACCACAGAAAGCTGATTTGAATGAATGAATCAATCAATCAATAAAAGAATCAATCTATCCATATATCCATCCATTGCTAAAAAAATATCAGCCCTACTGACCTACTAGCACCAACTGTCACCAACATATATTGAGATACAGCGTGAGCAAGGCCCGATTTGAGGCACTGTTGTAGTGAACCTCACAATATTAATCTCAGGTGGTGGCGAGTGAAGCTTTGTCTCTGAAACACAAAGCCATTAATAACAGCCTATCAATTGCTTTCTCTCAAACCAAAGAGTGGCCTCTACGGTGCCGGAGCACATCATCAAAATAGCAAATGAGGCTGGCGGCAGCGGTGAGGGAACCGGTACACAGAGGAGCGAGATTTGTGATAATCATCATTCACTCTGTCCCTTTGCCTGTAGGCACTTTACATCAAAACAAATGACAACTGCATCTCATAGTGACATGTTAGTTTAAGCAAATGCATTAAAGACAGCTTATCAAAACCATTCCCGACGGAGAAACTGCTGTGTGCCAACGCTGATACGAGTGAGATTTGGGATAAATGTGCAGTCTGCAGCACATTATTGCATTACTGTAATGGTGAAGTCTGTTTTTCTATGTGGTTGTGTGTATTTTTTCTTTTCCTTTTTTTAAAATTATGAATAAATGTTTGATGAACAGCTGGATTGTATTTGGCAACAGGTGAGATGTCCAATCTAGCAACTGAGAGAAGGCTGATGAATGCGGTTTCTAGGGAAAACACAAACCTGTACAAATTACAAAAGAACAGAGAAGCAATGGATTTTATTTTCATAGAATTTCGTCAGTGTGAGATTAAAAAACACCTGATTTAACACATGAATTTCTAAGGCCTCTAAACATCAACTGAAAAACTATCTACTACAAGCCTTCCGTCGTCTGATTGATAGTTTATACTTTCATGGTATGTGTCTTTTCTCTCTGGAATCTTAACTGTTTTTAAAACGTAAGAATATTGTTAGTAATGTTTAAAGATGAACATTTACTGGATTGAAGCAACTTCGGATTACTTGATTATCGATACATTGTTTTTTAGATCATGATTTTTTAGATCATTTAGAATCATATTAAACTCCCCCTGTGGTGAAAATCAGGATTTTAATGTTGCTTAGATATCTACGTGGTGTTTTTAATATGCTTTAAGACAAATCATGCGCAAATTCACGCGTGAACACCAACCCGATCTCACGGCAATTCGTACGTATTTTACGAGGTGGCTAATACATATGAATTCGTACAGCCTCGCTTGTTTATTGCTCAATTGTACGTATTTTACGAGTTGTCAAATTCGTATGAATTTGTACGAATGAGGCCGTCCAAATCGCTGGTGTTTCTGATGTCACAAACCATTATCTAATTCATCAATGTCAACGTCAATGTGTGATTGTCAACGAGTGGATCGCTGAACTGGTGTGAGTGAGTGTAGGCGGGGCTAATTTGCATACTGATAGGACCATGTATACTAAATGAGGCTTGGGTGTAGAGTTACATTCAAGCTATTTTAAAGGCATGATGATTTTTTTTTCAAGGAAAAAACATTTAAATATGTCATTTTGGTGATCAAAATAAGTTTAAAGCGATAAAATTTTTGACTACAGGGGGACTTTAAAATGTATTTATGTACAATAAAATTCAGCAGGCTGTGAGGAATGTTTATTTGTTCATTACTACGTTGAATTTCATTGTTTTGTCCCTCAGAATAAAACTGATCATAAAACTAAGCATTTAAATATCATCCTAATAAGACATACCATTGGGAGATACAGAGTGACAACTGATATT
Organism: Opsariichthys bidens; assembly: GCA_037194245.1. Classification (NCBI taxonomy): domain Eukaryota; kingdom Metazoa; phylum Chordata; class Actinopteri; order Cypriniformes; family Xenocyprididae; genus Opsariichthys; species Opsariichthys bidens. Next base: position 10,599,375 of record CM074285.1, on the reverse strand, counting down.
ATATGCATTTTATGAACAATCTGCTATATTGTAATATAGATCTTAATATATCAGAATTTCGTACTTTTTGGCCATAAAAATATCAGCAACTGCACCAAATTACAGTTTGGGCCTCTGAGTAGTATCCTTGAGTATGAGCTGCATATTATCCAATATCATATTATATGAGCAATAAAAGCCTGATGCATCAAATATGACAACACTTTTTAAAGTGCTGCGTTTAACAAAAAAAAAAAAAAAAGACTTTTGTATCATTTCATAAGGCTTTACAAGATTAACCTTAACTAGGGTTAAGGTTTTCTTCCTTAAGTCTACATTCGACAAATGCATACATGGTTTAAAAAAAAAAAAAAAAAAAGGCATTCTTTCAATAACTTATGTTTTTTTTTTCCTCAGACCTCAGACCAGATTTTTTACAAGAACTTCACAAAGCTATGATAAAAGCATTAACCCTCGCGAAGCTGTAGTTTACAGTGAAGAAGAAAGCTTATTGCTTTTATAAAACTGTTAATCCATTAAAATATATATTTAATTTACAACGGCTTTGACTGTAGCCCAACCAATCTGAATCGAGGACTGTAACTATCCGTTAATGTCCATTTTGAACTCCATTCTGGATTAGACGGGCTATTGAAGTGGTTTTAACAAACCACTAACAAACTAAATACGTTCAATTGTATAATCACCCATATTTTGTACATGATAAAATCTTTATTTTTTTTGTAAAACCTTCAATTGCAAAAAAAAGTGTCTTCCAGGATTTTTTTGTCACATAGTGTTGTTAAGTGCTGATCTGTTGTAATTAGAGTAGGCGTGCGTTTGTCCTTAATTTATTTGCTCCCTTAAGCCCAAAGTCAGAGACACTCATTAGGATAACGAATGGCAGCTTTGAAAAGAGGTCTCAGGACACAGAATTCTTCCAACTCCTACATGACTAGACGACTAATAAGTCTCATCATGGCTGCTCCCTGTGCACGGGGATTTTTAAGAACAACACCGTTTTTAAAAATGTCACCCCACAAGGGCACTTACACAGATACCTTGAATTGCTTGTTGGTGTGCCATATAGACTCGGCAAGAGATTATTTAGAAATGCAATTTAGTTCTTGGCATGAATAAATTGAGCGGAGCGCACATATATAAAGCAGGTCATTTGAAGATTCTCCACGGTGTGAATTTTACGCAAGATGTCTGTGGCTGTAACTGTGGCGATGAATGACTTCATTTTACAGCTTCAGTATTATTAAAAGGTCCACAGAATTCTTACACCACACTTGTGGAGTGAAATGAGCAAAATGCTTCATTAAATCCGAGAGCCTGCTCTGATGCAACGCAGAATGCACATTTTGCGTGGATATGAGGAATAGAGTCCTCGGCTGAATTTTATCGCGGATTCATATTAAATCGGTGGCTGCGAGATGAAAGGACGCTTGGCACTTCTAAGCGGTGTGAAAAGTGAGGGGCATTTCTTGACTTCTCTTGACTCCATGTGATTCCATGAGCATCTCATATTGCATGCATACTTCAGATGAATAATTCAAGTGAAATTAAAAACCAAAAGTTCACATTAAAAATGCAAAGCCATATTACAAGTATCATTCCTGGAGGAAGTGGTTACGCTCGAAGAGAGCATGATATCGGTTCAACCACAGAGCATGGTGAAGTGTTACATCATATGAGAAGTATGAAAAATATGAAATGCCAAGCTGATACAATATCACCTCGGGGAAACACAAACAGGCATTTTGGGCACATTCAAGCTACTTTTTACGTTACAGTATTCATGTTACATGATTATAAGTAGTAACCAACATGTACTTTACGGATGTACTATGGAGTAAACACGAGACTACATCATGATTTTGGAGGAAATGACATTCTTGCAAGAAGTGTTATGTTTTTTCTTCTTTCCAAGTTTCTTTGCAAGAACTTCACGAAGCTACAAACCTCCTTTCTGCAAATTAGAACGACTTTTATAGTGGTTCTACTAACAAACATAATATCTTTACTTGAAAATGTACATGCGAACACACACACACACACACACACATATATATATATATATATATATATATGTGTGTGTGTGTATAATTATTTATACATCAAATGTAATATTTACAAGCAGCTCTGTAGTGTGCATATGTGTGCACACACACACACACACACACACACACACACACACACACACACACATATATATACATATATATATTTGTGTGTGCACATGCAATTTGTTGTAACAAGGACATTGTAATGTAAAGTGTTATCCATTTCCATTTTTTGTTTTCTTTCTGAATGTCAGACTCTCTCCAGGGGCTTTCCTGACACACCAGCAGAGCACCTGTGCATTTCTGCAGGAGATGCGCAGTTCAAGCTACCTGAACTTCACTGCTGCAGAGCTCCTTATATCCGAACGTGTCAAACCAAAGCCTGTCAATCAGCATCATTCAGCACACACTCTTGAACAGTAAACCAACACGAGCTGACGGGCGAGCCAATATTTGACCTGCTGATTAAAGCATCTGGTGCTTCAATCAGCCCTGATTCGCTGTGAATTCTAATGCAGCAATAAATGTAATGAAAACGGGGGTACCTGAAACGCATGCGAGGTGAAACAATGAGCAGACAGAACAATTCTAATAATAAAACACTGATATCAATAATAAGAATTTTAAAAAAAAATCTACTTCACCCGAATAACGTGTTTTCTTTTCTCCTCACAGAGCGTGTTTCTTCAGTCTGTGTTCCACAAGCGGTAGATGAGAGATGCTGACATCGCAGTCACTGAGATTTCGGAAAAACCATTTTGCCCAAGTCTGTGTCCAGAGAGAGAGAGAGAGAGAGAGAGAGAGAGAGAGAGAGAGAGAGAGAGAGAGAGAGAGAGAGAGAGAGAAGAAAAGCTCAGGATGTAGGAGGGTTTCGCCCTTTCTCCTTCGGTTCTTCACCCCTGAATATATTCCAGCACGGCTGCTTCGCGATGTGTCTGCAAACTGAGCTCAAACCCAGACAGTCCTTCTCCTGTGCCAAGCTCCTCTCGCTGGGTTCACAGCCATACAGAGAAAGAGAGAGACGTTGTTTGCGGCCAGATTTACATTCAGCGTGTCCAGCCAGCGCTGGGTCCAGCGAATCAGCAGAATGACAGCGAAAGACTGGAGTGAGACACTTTTTGTGTACAACAGCGCCACCTTCCGACCGAGTCGTACAACTCGCCGTTATGACTACAGAAGGAGATCTTGAGGAATTGAAAGAGTTTTAGATTCGCATTAATGATTTTGATTCCTTAATGGAATCAATTCCTTAATCCAATAACGATTATTTTTACTTCTGAGAATGAATGAATAAAGCAATGAATGAAATATTGATTTTACTGCCTTCAGCAGTGTTTGCCAAAAAATCATTTGGACTTCAGATTTCAGAAGAAAAACATTGTTTTTCATAATGTACAAAAACATTTTATATCTTTTTATAACATTTTGTTAGTGTGTAATTTTTTTTTTTTACAAAAATATGCAGCAAAAACATCAACAAAAACATTTCAACATTGATAATAATCAGAAATGTTTTTTGAGCATCAAACAAGCATCTTAAAATGATTTGTGAAGGATCATGTGACGATGAAGTATAAATAAATAGGCTGTAAATTCAGCTTTGCACAACAGGAATAAACTGCATTTTAAAATATATTGACATATAAAACAGCTATTTAAATTGTAATAATATTTCACAATATTACTCATTTTACTGTATTTTTGATCAAATAAATGCAGCCTTGGTGAGCATAAGAGACTACTTTCAAAACATTTTTACAAAATCTTAATTATTCAAAACTTATATATATATACATTTTATTAATCAGTATTTTGTCTTGTTTTCCTGAAAGATGATACATTTCAGATTTATATATATATATATATATATATATATATATATATATATATATATATATATATATTAACATATATATATATATATATATCATATAAACACAAGAAAAAACAAATGACTTTCCTTTGAATTATGTTCATACAGCGATCAGGCATAAGATTATGAGCACTGACAGGTGAAGTGAATATCACTGATTATCTCTTCATCACAGCACCTGTTAACATGGTGGGATGTATAGGCAGCAAGTGAACATGTGTTGGAAGCAGGAAAAATGGGCAAGCGTGAGGATTTGAGCGAGTTTGATAAGGGCCAAATTGTGATGGTTAGACGGCTGGGTCTGAGCATCTCCAAAACTTCAGCTCTTGTGGGGTGTTCCCGGTCTGCAGTGGTCAGTATCTATCAAAAGTGTACAAGGAAGAAACAGCGGCGAACCAGCGACAGGGTCATGGCCGGCCGAGACTCATTGATGCACGTGGGGAGCGAAGGCTGGCCTGTGTGGTCCAACCCAACAGACGAGCTACTGTAGATCAGATTGCTCAAGAAGTTAATGCTGGTTCTCATAGAAAGGTGTCAGAATACACATGTATCAGTTTGTTTTGTATGGGGCTGCATAGATGAGACCAGTCAGTGTGCACATGTTGACCCCTGTCCACCACCAAAAGAGCCAACAGTGGGCACGTGAGCACCACGGAGCAATGGAAGAAGGTGGCCTGATCTGATGAATCACGTTTCCTTTTACATCACATGGATGGCGGGGTGTTTTTGCGTCGTTTACCTGGGGAACACATGGTATCAGGATACACTACAGGAAGAAGGCAAGCCGATGGAGGCAGTGTGATGTTCTGCTTGGGTCCTGCCATCCATGTGGATGTTACTTTGACACCAGTTACGGTATGCCCCGGTCTAATGGAGTCCATGCGTTGACAGATCAGGGCTGTTTTGGCAGCAAAATGCGGACCAACACAATATTAGGAGTGGTCATAATTTTATGACTGATCGGTGTATTTCTTTCCCCATTGGCAAAAAAATTATTTTTGGTACCAAAACATTTTTATAATGTAGGCTGCCATGCACTGACATGCTTTATCTCTGAAACCTGCAGCACAGAACGTACTGCACTTGTTATGTGAAAAATGACAGGCTTGCAGTTATGTTCAATGCCTTGAGAAAGATTACACATCTGAGTATGTTCAAATTGACCTTGAAACAAGACTAGTGAATTCCATTCACGGACAAATGACATGACTCTGTGTGTGCCACCATTCCACAAGTGCAGTTGGACCTGATGGTGTCAAGAGAGTCACTTTTGATTGAACTTTGTTCCCCACGGTTACACAACTTTAGAAGGGTTAACAAGCTTTACCAGCAGACATTATTCAGGTCTCGGAAATAAACAAGCCCCTTCATCTCAGCATTCGCACAAACCTATTATTCAAGGAGGAGAGCGACTTGAATTTAGCCTTCAGTAGGCTACTTTCTGTTTCGTTTGCGCATGAGTCAAGAACTTCTATAAAAATATCACTGTCTATCAGCATAGACCCCACAGGCCTGCACTGGAGTGTAAAACACACCCACGTTCGCTCACAAAAAACACAGCGTTTTATTAGCACTTCTCAGACATATCAATCCACATCACCCCATTATAATTGTTGTTGGAAATAAATCTCTGACAAGACCGGAAGATTAGATGATCTTTGGAAAGGTCGAATGCGCTCCTCCGGGTGTTGAGAACAGGTCAATTCCAGAGACAAACCCCTGTAAAATAAGCTCTCTTTATTAAAGCCGAAGCCGTGTTCTTCCCCACTGCCATTAAACACACATTAATCATGCTTACTTCAGCCCAGGATACTTTAACACAGCCCAGCCATCATTAATAACGCTCCATCCAGTCCCGCGTTGACATTTCCTTTAATTATCTCTGTAATTTATTCATGTACTGTATCAGTGGCGCTTGTTGTGCGAAGCTGCCTGCAAGGAATATTTTACTCAAGCCTCTTCAAGACACAGGATTAACTATGCTAATGAGGAAGCTGGGAGGCATGACTGCTATTTGTGCGTGTTAAGCCGGGAAGCCATTAGGCCCCCGATTTACACGTGCCAATTGAAACAGGTTTGAGTTTGTTACCGTGTCAGAAATATTTTGAGCTATATATCTGTGTGACTGGGAGGTAATTTTTGTCATATATTTAGTTTGTTGGGTTTTCATTCTTGGATATAACCACAGAGCCTTTGTGCAGTAGAAGCAATAGTGACTGAATTTACATTCAGATTTACATTTATGCATTTAGCAGCAGTGGCTAAAACTAAAACTATTAAAACATTTCATTTTAAAATATAAATATTAGATGAAATTAATTACTAAAATATAACTACAATAAAAATGAAAACCACAAGTATAAAAATAAAAGCCAATTCAAATATTAATAAAAACCACAATAATATTAAAATATAATACTGAAATAACAGTTTGGCAGATGCTTTTATCCAAAGAGACTCACAATTGCATTCAAGGTAAACATGTCATCAGTTCATGCATTCCCTAGGAATCAAACCCACGACCTTGCTTGCTTGTGCCATGCTCTATTTGAGGGACAGGAACACAAATTAATGCTGAATTTAATCGTATTGTTTATATTAAAAAAAGGAAGAAGAAAGGGATGGCTTCAATTCTAATTGGATGAGCTACGTTCAAGGCTTTGCACTTTTTGTATTCATGCACTTAGTTCAGTGTTGATGTTACTTGTCAACAGTAACTTTAACAGTAATTTTTCATTTGAAAGAGCTTTTTTTCTTTTCCATTGGTTCATTGGCCAGAAGTTCCCACTCTTTCAATAAAAAAGCAGCGTCCTCAATCTCGGGCCATAACAGGAACGGTCTGACAGTGAGTGGTGTTATGCTTCCTCATTCACAGTCCTGATTCCACATTTGCCACAAGCCAAGCGGTTATAGTTTGAGGACAAGTTGCCTTCACACACGTCTCTAACCACCCCCTCACGGGTTACTTGGAGCCAGGTAAGAGTCACACCACACTCACTGCCTCTACTTTGGGATGCCATACTTTACTCACTTTACTTACTTACTTGGGCCCCAACGCTCTTCCTCGCTTGGTTTTCTCCTTGGTGCTGCTCGCACGGAACCTGGCTAGTGCTTCCCAGCCCATCCCTCTGGCTCTTGTGGACAATCAGACTCGGCTATGTGATTCAGTTCAACAGGAATCCCTCCAGGTTCAGCTACGCTTTCTTTACCTGGATGGCAGGCAAAGAAAATCCTGTCCTAAGTGTGGAGATTGTGGTCCTATTGGCGAAGGATGCAACAGAGCCTGTCCCTCCAGCAGAGATGAAGTTGGGGTTTTATAGCCCTTACTTCATCGTACCCAAGAAAGGAGGTAGGTTATGACCTACCTATTCTTGGATCTGCGACACAAGCTCCCGTTTAAGATGCTGACGTAGGAATGTATTGTGTACATGTGTTCGTTCCCAATATTGGTTCACAATAATTGGCCTGAATGAGTACTTTCATGTCTCAATTCTGCCTTGACAGAGACCTTTTCTTTGGTTTGCCTTCGAGGGTCAGGCGTACCAGTACAAGGTCCTCCTTGTACTTTACTTTGAGCTGTCCCTGTTTCCCTGTTTCATCTCAATGACTGGCTCATTCTATCTCATTCTCGAAATCTGATGTGCGAACACAGGGACCTGGTGCCCAGGCACCTCAGTCATTTGGGGCTTCAGGTCAACTGGGAATAGAGTACACTCTCCCCCATGTAGAGATTCTCTATTCTCTATATGGCATTGGACTTGTTCAATATGACAGTCTCACCAATGAGAGTGCACAGTCAGTGCTGATCTGCCTGGATACATTCAGGGGGATAACAGTGATACCACTGAAACAGTTTTAGAAGCTCCTGGGGCATATGGCATCCACAGCTGCAGTCACACCTCTCAGATTGATGCATGGTACTGCAGCACACTCCGTGTGACCATCACACCAATCTGTCGCTGATCATTTTTAAGCCCTTGCTTTTCTATGGACAAGTGTGCCTTTATAATAAGTGTCCAGATTGTTACAGCAGATGCCTCCAGAATGGGCTGGAGTAGAACGAGCACACAGCCTCAGGCTACTGGACAGGACCTTGACTGCAGTGGCATTTAAATTGCCTAGAGTGGATGTTAGTGCTGCCCACCATGCATAGTTTTTGGACATTGCTTCAGGGCAAGCACGTGTTGAATCATACGAAGAACACTGTGATGGTTGTGTATATCAACCGCCAAGGCAGTGTACGCTTCTGTTGCATGTCACAACTTGCCTGCCATCTCCTCCTGTGGAGTCTCAGGTCACTCCACGCCATTTACATCGTGGGCGAGCTTAATAACGTGGCCAGCAAGCTCTCACGACAGCTCGTGTTTTCAGGAGAATGGAGACTCCATCCCCAGGTGGTCCAGCTGTTCTAGAGTTGATTCTGGGACATACAGGTAGACCTGTTTTCCTCCCAGGTATCTTCCCTCTGCCCACTCTTTTACTCCCTGATGGTAAATCAATGGAAAGCACAAACTGGTTGTAACAAGCAGGGCGTGGCGAGAGCCGTGAGTCTCGTATCTCTCATGGAGGAGCTCCAGAAGCATAAAAGGGGTGTGACGACAGTGAAGGATAAGAGAGGACCAGGCCTCGATTTTATGTTGTGTTTTACTATGTTTGTGTGGGCAGCAGTTGCCGTGAGGAACTGCCGCCATTTTACTTTCGTTTTGTTGTTTGTTTATTTTGAGTTTATTAAAGTTCGCCATTCGCCAGTTCTCGCCTCCTTTTTCCTCGTACTTATGAACTGCGCTACATTGGTGCCGAAACCCGGGAGGAAGGAGGGACATGCTGTTGAAGAGCCCTCGCTGCTGAGGGAGATCGCGGTGCTGAGGAGGTTGGGCAGCGCAGAGGACTGAAAACCGTGAGTGGCTGCTTGAGACGGTGGTGCTGGAGCGATTGAGCAACCAGTGGGACAGAGAGCTCACTGCCGTGCTCCTGGGACGAGGTGGGGTGGCTGCCGTCCAAGAGGGAGTGGAGGAGTTGCCGCCGTGAGCCGAAGCCTGCTGCCTTACACCAGGATGGGGAGGAGCAGGGAACGGGGGACTTGCTGCTAGCTGCCCTCAGCCTGGGGAGCCATCGCCGGCCACTAGGGGGCGGAGGAGGATCAAGCCATCCACCGAGCGTCCAGTACCATCGCATGGTACCGCGAGGAAGAGCCTCTCAGCTGGCTGAGGACCGAGTGGCAGTGTGTCCAGGAACCGGACCAAGAATTTTTTTCTTTTCTTCCTCTCTTCCCTCTCTCTTCTTTGTTGCTCCTTGTGCTTCCATCTCCTTTTCGCTCATCTTGTCTGTCCTTATCCTCAGGTGCTGCGGCCGCCAAGACTGGCCCCGGGAGTAGAGCGCAGTCTCGGGAGTACCCCCGGCCTGTGATGGGTAATGGGGTATGTGACAAGCAGGGCATTGCGAGAGCTGTAAGTGAACGGTGTGAGGCAGGTGTGCACTGCACCAGTCTCGTATCTCTCACGGAGGAGCTCCGGAAGCATAAAAGGTGAGCGATGACAGTGAAGGACGAGAGAGGACCAGGCCTGGATTTTATGTTGTGTTTTATTATGTTTGTGTGGGCGGCAGTCGCTGTGCGGAACTGCCGCCATTTTACTTTCGTTTTATTGTTTGTTTATTTTGAGTTTATTAAAGTTATGTTTACCAATCGCTAGTTCCCATCTCCTTCTTCCCGTATTTACAAACTGCGTTACACTGGTCATTAGGTTCTTGAGAAACAATCCTCCCAAACCGCGTCTCATCCCCTCCTGGGATCTCTCTGTGGCCTTCTCTGGACTGCAGAGAGCTCACTGGAGTCAGGTGAGCTTAAGATCCTGTCTGTAAAGATAGTGCTCCTGACCGTGCTCACTTCCATCAGGTGGGCAGGGGACCTGCAGGCACTTTCGGATAGTGAATCATGCCTTGAGCTGGGGTAAGCCTCTTCTTATGTGATCCTGAGATCCTGGCCTGTTTTGGAGCTGATTTATTATTTATAGTTTCTTTTCCGTATGAATTTGTTTTACACACCATTCTATAGGCCAATATGTATGCTTGGGCTTAAGGAGAAAATATAAAAAAATACACAACCAAAAATTATAACGATAAAATAAACTTTAACGGACAGCTTAAGGTACCTTCAAATATTATGTGGTTAAATCTTATAATAAGTCCAATATCATACACATTTGTGGGGTGGGGGTAAATTGAGAGTGATCTGCTGTGACGTCACAATCTTGTTGCATTGTGTTGATCAGTAACTTATTTTTTTAATTTAACTGTTAAAGAAATATTACAGACGCAATTATGATGTTCTGAATTGTATATATCTGATATTAAGAACAACAGGCTCATGTGATCACTTAATTAAGATATGCATTCAAATATATAATATGTATTCCTTTACTAACCAAGGTGCAGTCACATTATTAAAATTTTGAGGGGAAAAACATCCATTGTCTATTGTGAACAGTGTAACGATGTATGATGCACAGTTCACCCAGAAGTTACTTTTAAACCAAGCAGCTTATTGTAGGTCAATGTTGCGATTACGCGTAACCAACATCAACTCATTGTGAAATTGGCATGGAGGAAATCTTGCCCCCTAATAATTCCAATAGATTCCTATTGGAATGACGGAATAAAAGAACCCAGCAATCATTTGGAAGTTTAATGACCATTGAAAAGACGTCCCTCCGACACATTCTGTCATAGTTGAAAAATAGTTCCAAAATGAAATTTGCACAGACGTCTTTGACGTTATCTTATTAATGAACTAAGTAATTAATTATTATATATTGAACTACATGTAGCTAAAAGTCAAAATAACAATTATACGTGGAACCACAGAAAATTGTAGATATGTACAAACGTATCTTAATGTATTTTTAGGAAATGTTTAACATATTTTTACGAATAAAGCATGTGTTCAAAAGAACAAAACTGTCACTTCCTGGGAAGTTGGTGCAAAAATATCTGTAATAAAAATGGATGGTGCTGCAATCGGTGAAGCCACTGTGGCTCTTTTTTCTTACATCATAAACGACTTGCTCCTCAAAGTACGAAATCAAAACGCAATAAACACCATCATGTTATCGTTACCATACATGATTTCGAATGCATGGTGTTTGGAAACGCAATCATGTAAGATGCTTCTAGGAGAGAATTAAACCAAATCATTCTGATGACAGAGTATGACCAAACCATGAGAATGACCAGACGCGTATGAGTATGAGTACGATCAAACCATCATTGGAGATGCTGTGCAATGAAACTGGCTCGCTGTTTAGTCCAGTTTTCCAAGTAACGTGAGTTTTTTTGTTGCGCATCAAGGGATTTATTACGTAAATGTGTTTACATTGTTGTTTATGTGAATGTCTTCTTATTGGATAAAAACTGCAAATGCCTTAATTGTTTTGTGTAATTAATTTTTAGAATCTATGCACATTTTGCCGTGTCTATTCAGAGTTTTTATACGATTTGCCAAAATTTGCATAAAAGCTAGTGTGACCACACTACTCCCAATACTTATACTATGAAATGTGGTAGAATAGTACAGGATTATGGTGAACCTCAAGTAAGGAGTGAAAAATTGAACAAATTAAAAAATCAAGTAAACATAAACATCTGATAAAATATGCAAAACAGTACCTTAATCACATGCATGTGCAACATGACATGAGCTGTGGAGGGGGATTATTTTCTCTAAAGATGAATGATTTTCACATACACAACCATAACAAATGGCATTGCCACAAAATACAGCAACAACTGCAACATTCTGTAGTTCAATCCCATCAAATCCAGTTCGCATCAATGCGTGCCAAGTGCCATAATCACTGGAATGGAGCTCAGCTTAGTCTATGTGTAATTACCCTCTCTTGCCTTTAGCTTAAGTTTACTTACGTGCTGTCAAGAGAAGCGTATCTATGAAGGCAATAACAGCTCCTGGCAAGATTGTCAAACCATCTGGCGTAGAGAACAGGGTGACAAAAACAAACGCAGACAGGGACTTGGTCTTCATCCAGTTTGGAAGGAATAGAGAGAAACCTCCACGCTCCAGGCAAAGCTTACTCAGCATCACTAAAGGAAATGCACGTAAGGTCATCACTGCGCAATACTGACCATACATCTCATTTTTATTCTTCGCCTCTTAGGTTATGACCACAGGAGGACAATTTCTCGTGGAACCCAACTATCTATTTGTATTCGCCGGAGGCGGGTATGTATTCTGAAAATGGTTTTAGATGGTAATTTGTGTTTTGGATTGCTGTTTGACTGTAGTCGTATTCCTTCCACAGACGGGGTTTGCCTAATGGAAAACATCATGCATCATATTTAGTACAGTGTGAATATATTCCTAAATTCCAGTCTCTTGCTTTATCACTTTTCTTTATTTTCACAGTAAAAGATGTAGCTCATTTTCTCAGGGCGTAATATGCATTCAACCTGAAGAAACCGGATGAGCGCTCACATATCACTTCCTACCCTATTAAATATGACAGCAATTTAATAACGTTCCCAAATGCGTAAAAAAGTCATAGGTACAACTTTTGGCTTTAAGTGCCGATATAATACACGTTCATAAACAAACCGAGCAAGACACTTTACACACTGTAGACGAGTTGCAATTTAAATCTCCTGTCACAGCACTTTGCCTTTGCCTTGCCTTAAGGCTACGCTCTTAAATGAAAATACGCTCTCAAGACGGGGCTTTTTCCCTGGTAAAACATCTGAAATTCCCCTAAATGAAGGAAAAAGCAAACAAATAAATAAATATGTGAAAATATATTCCCACTCAATAAGCACTGAAAAACTTTTTTATGTTCCTCCTTGTCAGTTTGAGGCCCACTCTCCTCACAGTATTTGTCTCTTATGGAGAATTTACCTCTGCAGTGCGAGCCTTATTTCCTCTGGGTGCCCTAACCCTCTCCTTAGTTCATTATCCTGCCTGCTGCTAGTCGGGCCGCATAAGACTAATGGCCCTCTCTGCCTCTCATTGCGCAGTGCCATGCAATGGTGGAGGGGTCTATTACGCCTGAGCAGGTTGAATTTACCTTCTCCAAGAGAGTCCATCGTGGACTTTAATGAGAGGACAGCATCCTAGATATAAATCCTCATTCAGTTGGTCCGAGGAGTTGGTGGGATGCGGGATGACAGTCGGACCACGTGGCCCGCAGAGGCACATGACAACGATAACTTATCCCAGACAGACCGCAGCTCCGTCTGTGCCTGAGTTCCAGTTATGGGAAAGGAAATGAGAAGGGAGCAGGTGGCGGGTCTAAACACTTCCAAATGTCAATCTGGCCTTGAGATTCACGGCACAACATGATTGGGAGTCAGGCAAAGCTTCGTTGACTCCAGTAAATTGAGATTTAATCAAACCGCTCTTAATTGAAATCTTTTCTCCAAACACTGTTTAAGTCAGACCTGGTGTCACGGTTTTGTGACAAAACACAGAGACCAGAGCTGTTTTCTACTATAATTGATCAAAATGGTGTGGTTTTTACATGGAAAAACAATGGTAAAACATGGTTAGAAAAAAGAAACACACATCACTGTAAAATTGTTAAGTTGTCAGTCAAACCTAAATTTAGAATATAATATAATTTTTGGGAAGAAAGAGAAAAAAATACTTGCATTTAGCAAGGGTGCATTAAATTGTGCAAAAGTGACAGTAACATTTACAATGGTGCCAAAGCTTTGCGATGAAAATAAATGCTTTCTATTATTTAAAAAAAAATATCAATATTGATAATAAAGAGTAATTTTCCTTGAGCACCGAATCAGCATATTAGAATGATATCTGAAGAATAATGTGAAGACTGGAGTAAATTCTAATTAAATTTAACAAAAATCACTGTTTTTAATGTAATTTTGATCAAATAAATACAGTCTTTGAGAGCATAAGAGATTAAAAAAAAACATCTAACCAACCCCGATCTTTAGGATGGGAGACTTTTATGTATAAAACCAGCATTTTCATTAAAACCAGAAAAGATTCAGCCTGAAATTGCAACAATAAGCTTCTCATTTGAGTGGTTGAATTGCATTAAGTCAACATGGGCGATTAAACCAACAGAAATTCTGCAATTGGGACACTTCTAAATGTGTTCCAAAAATTCATTTTGGTGGTATAAAGGCTGGTTTGGTTTGGATGCAACCAATTTTGGCTGTTATATCGCTCCTCATGTTTTCAGATCAGTTTCAAATCTCGTCTCACCTCATCCTCCATAATATCTTTCCTTGTTCACATGGCCATTTCACTTGTCAGTTATTTAACTAGGGCTCAATTATTAATCCACCTGCTCATGGAGATGGATCACAGTCAAACTGTGGTCAAAAAAGCTGAATATGCATCACGGATAAATATTTCAGCACTTATTTTCAACAGACTCTTCTTTTCCCCGCTTCACTGCTGAGGCAGGATGTTTGTGGATGCATTTCTAAACAGCAAAACAATGAGGCTGTAGAGAGCAAAGTGTTGAGACCATAGGATCAATATGCTAATGTGTTACAATAATAACAGACCTCACAGACTGCTTTCACTGGAGCTAAATCTAGCTTTGGAGTTTTTGTTTCATAAAAGCATTCACAGCTGGAAATTGTATATTGTCTGGTGTAAAAGTCTATCGCCCGCAATTTTAGTGTGATGCAACTTTGAGTAACCTGATACACACACGATTAAATTCTAGTCAAGATTAATTACGTGAATAATCTCCATATTAAATGACCCTAGGGCTCAGTGAGAGGTGCAAGGTTGGGATATTGGTGCAAGCATTGAGCAGCTTGAGGCTTGCATAAAGAAAGGCTGTATTGCATCTATTTCTCAAAAATAGTTTTATTATTTTCTTATGTATGGTGAGCTGGCTGTTCTGGAAAGCTCTCCAAAAACAATATCTCTGCTATCACAATGCAAGGTCTTCGTGTTACATTTTATAATTGTGTGAAACATCCTGGAAATACATTTGATATAAATGATAAGAATATTGTGTTTGATCTAATAGACTTGGGTTGGGCTCTTTTGACTTGGGCCAGAAAGAAACAACCTAGCAACCACCCCAGCAACACACTAAAAATGATTTACGCCGCATGCGAAATCGAATACTTCCCTATTATATAACATGCAAAAAACAATACGCCAAATACGTAATATGTCCGAAAACACGATATTTGAAAAACAGTAGGCGAAAGTCAACTGATGCCCTACTTTATTATCCCATGAGGCCACAGGAGACAATTTGTGAATGAATTTGTGCAGTGAAGCGACACAACTGCTGCTGGAAGGTCACATGACAGTAATTGGAAATAGTGGAATTGGGCACGTGGTTGAATGATTTCTCAAGCGAATCAAGCGAATTTGCTACGATAATTAGCAGAAAGCTAGGTAGTTGTGGTCTAGTGGTGAGGGAGTTGGACTTGTAACCTGAAGGCTGCTGGCTCGATTCCCATGCTGGCAGGAATTGAAAGTGGGGATTGTGAATGAACAGCACCTTTGATACCATGACTAGCAAGGCACCTAACCCCTAATTGCCTCACTTGTAAGTTGCTTTGGATAAAAGCTTCTGCTAAGTAATTAAAATAAAAAGCTGTTTTGATTGAAAGAGACAATGCCATTGAATGTCCTTTTTTGCCATGGAAGAGGATTTGTGAATGGCAGTGAAGCGATGTAACTGATGCTGGTGGATCACGTGATAATGACAGCATGGCGAATGTTGTATGTCAGGATTACATACTTCATTTGCTCATACTTTGTAATATGCCAGGCCTGAAA
Source organism: Opsariichthys bidens (assembly GCA_037194245.1). Classification (NCBI taxonomy): domain Eukaryota; kingdom Metazoa; phylum Chordata; class Actinopteri; order Cypriniformes; family Xenocyprididae; genus Opsariichthys; species Opsariichthys bidens. Next base: position 10,583,669 of record CM074285.1, on the reverse strand, counting down.
TAAATACTTATTCAAAATAAGTATCTACTCAAGAAAGTATATCATAGATGGTGTCCGAAAGCTTAGGCAATGACTTTGCAGGTTGTATTTGCGCACAAAGGTACCTCACAAAACTGATTTCGGACAAACTTCCAAGGAAATGTAGCGGTTTAATGATCTACAACTAAATAGTGCTTTTGGTTGTTATGCAAATGCCTACAAAGGTAATTTCTCACAAGAAATTACATCGAAAGTGGACAACGTGCATTTAATCAAGGTTGGAGCAAAACTCTGTGGGAAATTGGATCTTAAAGGGTTAGTTCACCCAAAAAAGAAAAGTCTGTCATTAATTACTCATCCTCATGTCGCTCCAAACCCGCACGACCTTTGGACCGCAAATTAAGATATTTTTGATGAAATCCGAGAGCTCTTTGACTCCTCCATAGATAGCAATTTAATTACCACTGTCAAGGCCAAGAAAGGTACTGAAGGCATTCTTTAAATATGAAATTTGTGTTCTGAAGATGAACGAAGGTCTTACGGGTTTGGAACGACATGAAGGGGGAGTAATTAATGACAGAATTAACATTTTTGGGTGAACTAACATTTTGAGGGGCAGAGTTGAGAGGCCTTGGCTTATTCAAACCCTGTTGAAGTTATACTTTATATAACAAATCTCAATTCCTTTTGTTCAAGATATTTATCAAAGTCTCATCCAACCCACTCTCTCTTCCGAAAAGACTCCAACATCAAAAAGGGTAAACATGATCTATTTCCTCCATGCTGGAGCCACTGATCATCAAATTGAGGTTACAAGTCAGCCAGAGAGCTGCCAATCATCCTGCCGCACACTTAGCCTACATGTTCAGTACAGCTTCCTTTGCCATATTTACCAAAGGGTTGACACTAAAAGCTTTTTGACAGCGGCAATGAACGGTCACATAAGATCATGAATGGCCTCATCAATGCAGCTGTTTACTTTCATGCGCTGGTTAAGTCACTGAAACACTCTTATTCATCAAACAACCACCAATCCTCAATCCTCATGTAAATCAGTTTATGAAAACCATCTAGAGAACATAAAAACTACTATAATTTGTAATGATTGAATGTAAACATGCTTTATCTAGTGTAGTGGTGCATTAGTGAGACGAAATTATTGATTAATATGTGCTATGCTCTGAAATCATTTTTGTGGAAAGAATAGTGTATAATACAGGACTGAAGAGATAATATTTTCCACCTAAACACTTGTTACCATGGTTTCTTCCCTTAAGTGCTATGAATTAAACAAATACTGAATTGAAAGTCTTTCAAGCAACAGATGGCCTGGATCAAACATTATATTTGTTGCAAATATAAAGGTTACAATCATTCAATTGCAAATACAAAATGATGGAACAAGTGCCCGAAGAATTTGTAGCGCTAATAGAATCCATTTTCATCAGTAAAACAATCATTCTCTTTTCTATTTCAGAGAAGGTTTAGAATATTTCAGGTGAAGATTTGATGGGATGTGGAGCGTTGCAGTCAGTGCTGATGATTTCCGGGCCTCTGGTTGGTTAAAGCTAGAACAATAGAACAAATTAATTAAGCAGTTGTTTTTAAATAATTACCAGCAGCATTGCTGGTCCTGTTCAGCAAAAACACAATAGCGGAAAGGCAGATCAGAGACCACTCTCCAGGAGTGCTTTTGTTTCATCAGCATCCAGCTAATAAGAATGCTCTGTCTCCAGTCTTAAATGCTTCAGTGCCTTGCAGAAGGAGTGGGCTGAGGTCTGCACAATGGCCGGCTTGAATTTTCATTTGCTGTACTTTAATTGTAGATGAATTATTAACACTCAAAATCCTTCATTAAATACCTTATTAAACTTGAAGGCTCTGTCTGATTACAAATCTGTGTTCTGTTGTGTGGTGAATAATACTTAAAACTGTTTTTTTTCTTTCTTTTTTTTTTTTTTGCATGCATTCTTGAATATTTTACATATCCATGAAGTTTAATTGTCATGCAGCACAGTACAATCAAATTGAGATGCATCACAGTCACAAGAAATACAACATATATTTTTTAACATTAATAAAGATTTAAATGATATGGGTAACATTAACTAAAAATCTTATTGAGTTAAAATACTTGCATGCTCTGTATGAGTTTTTTCTATTTATTTAACAACAGTGTATCATGATCCTTAACCTGCTTTTCTCGAAATCCTTAACATTGCAACAAAGAATTTATGTGAGCACACAATAGCAAAGACATTCCATGAAAAGGACGATGAAATAGGACTTGAAAATAATAAATATTAAAATTAAATAGACTAAAATTAAATGTTAATCTGTTTTTGTTTTTGTTTTACAATCATGTTTTCATGTATTTTATTTTGAAATGTCAGTCATGTTTCCTGTTTTTTACATGTGATTCCACATTTCTGCCATGTGATTCCCTGTTTCATCATGTTATCTTGTCATCCTTAGAGGATTATGTTGCATAATTCTGTGTATGTCCTTGCCAAGTGGACTTCAGTGATCTTGCCTTAAAGGATATTTTTTGGCATGGACAAAATGACTTAATGAATTACCTGATGCTGGTGGACCAAGCTCTGCATCTATCTAGGGCAGCCCTCGCCCCAAAAAGTGAATTACCTAATGCTGGACAATAACCCTGAATATTTTTGGGGCAAGGGCTGTACATACCATGTAGAGCTTGGTCCACCAAGGACCTTACCGGCCTTGGTCCCTGCACTCCCAAACAAGGTGGTCCTGGAGGTCCTTCCTTTGTTGACTCCACTTACTGTGATGGCAAGCACTTGTTGTGTTTGTGGGTCGCACACACTTCCCCTTCTCCTCCAGACCAGTGCTGGTGGCATCCACTACTCTTCCTCCCGAGGTGTCTTCTCATCCTCTCACAGAGGTTATTCATTTATTTTCTGGGCCCCCTTCATGGTCATGGAGGTCGTCCAAGCCTGCTTTATCACAGCTACAGAGGCCGTCCACACACTTTCTGTGCTCCGTGCCATAGCCACAGGGGCTGTCCATGTTTCTGCTCTGACATGGATTCATGATCCACCAACTCCATGGTGGTCCCCTGTTCTACTAAGGTGGTCATCCCCTGCAGCGGCTCCATCCTGTTAGTCGCTGTCGCTGCTGGCTCCATGGTCTATTTGTCTTGTCCACTTCTCCACGGACCAAGCCCACCACTGCTGCATGGTCCAGGCCTGCCACTGCTCCACAGTCTATGGTCACATCAACTGCTCCACGGTCCAGGCCCTTCCACTTCTCCACCGGACCAACCCCACCACTGCTCGATAGACCAGGCATGCGACTGCTCCACAATCTATGGTGAAATCCACTGCTCCACGGTCCAGCCTGCCACTGCTCCACGGACCAGGCCCTTCCACTTCTCCAAAGACCAAGCCTGCCACTGCTCCCCAGACCAGGCCTGCCACTTCTCCATGGTCAAGTTATGCCACTGCTCCACAATCTATGGTCTCGTCCACTGCTCCACGGTCCAGGCCCCTTCACTTCTCCACAAACCAAACCTACCACTGCTCCACGGACCAGGCCCGCCACTGCTCCACAATCTATGGTCTCGTCCACTGCTCCACTGTCCAGGCCCCTCCACTTCTCCATGGTCAAAGCCCACCACTGCTCCCCAGACCAGGCCTGCCACTTCTCCATGGTCCAGGTATGCCAATACTCCACAATCTATGGTCTAAATCCACCTCTCCACGGTCCAGGCCCCTTCACTTTTCCACGAACCAAACCCGCCACTGCTCCACGGACCAGACCCTTCAACTTCTCCAAAGACCAAGCCTGCCACTACTCCCCAGACCAGGCCTGCCACTTCTCCATGGTCAAGTTATGCCACTGCTCCACAATCTATGGTCTCGTACACTGCTCCACGGTCCAGGCCCCTTCACTTCTCCACGAACCAAACCTGCCACTGCTCCATGGTCCAGGCCCCTCCAATTCTCCACAGACCAGGCCCACCACTGCTCCACAATATATGGTCTCGTCCACTGCTCCACTGTCCAGGCCCCTCCACTTCTCCATGGACCATGCCCGCCAGTGCTCCATGGTCCAGGCCCTTCAACTTCTCTACAGACCAAGCCTGTCACTGCTACACAGACCAGGCCTGCTACCACTCTACGATCTATGGTCTCAACTATTGTTCCACGGTCCAGGCCCCTTCACTTCTGCACGGATCAAGTCTGCCACTGCTCCATGGACCAGGCCCATCGACTTCTTCACCTATGTCACATTAGCTTTTGATTTTGTTTCACATTCATGTTTTCATGTATTTTATTTTGAAATTAGTCATAGTCATGTTTCTGTTTTGTCATGTGATTCCTTGTTTTTGTCATGTGTTTCCATTGATTCATGTGTCATGTTCTTATTGGTTCATTGTGTTCATTACTTTCAGGTCTATCTTGTTATGTCATTGGTCCTTGTGTATATATAGACCTCATGTTTCCATTGTGCCTTGACTACCTTTGTCTTTGTAACCGGCTGTTCTTGTTTGTTGTGCATCTGGTTTTCTATTTGTCAATAAAACTGCACATGGGTTCTCAACCTCAACTGGAATTCAGTAGAAATTACGTTGCAAAATAAAAAAGTTAAAGTTAAATAAAAAAACATTTGTGATCAAAAGAAAATATCATATTTGTATAACAGGGTTGAGTATATGAACAATATTTTTAAATATTAAGACAATAGAAAACTATTTACTTTCATCCCTGCTGTAGTAACAGTAATAATTGTTGCTACTTTTTGTGGGTCTTGAAATTTTTAGATTGGCGAGATAAGAAGATCAAGACCACCATTTTTAGCTGGACATGTGTTGAGTAACATAATTAACTTAGATAATAGTTTTTTTTAAATAAATATCTAATAGTTTTCAAAAATAAAAAAGAATGGAAAACCAAAGTATCGAGTATTCATTCAATAAACCTACATATATTTACTGCATATATTCACTTTTTCCTCTAATATTAAGTAAGTTCTGGATTTGCTTCAGTATATTTGATTTCCTCTCAACTAAGCACAAGGAAAAGGCTGTCAAAGACCAACTCAAAGCAAGTGAGTGCCCTCTAGTGTGCAATATCTTTGCTTTTGGCACCCGTGTCGAGTTCTGCATTATTGACAGCTCGGAATTCACAAACACGTTGCCTGGAATTAAATTTAGCTGTGCACCTTCTGCAGTATGATCCAAGAGTGTCAGAGACGGAGATAAATGACAGTTAAAGACAGCAGACAGCTCTAAGTAAAGCTGTCTTGATTACTTTTGATTGCTTAATTTTTTGTTTCTGTTCCATTCACTCCTATCACTCACACTTCCCAACTTCCTTTATAACCACTGGCATGGAGAAAGACATCAGTTTTTTTAAGAGAAAAATGTTGGCAGTTTTTATAAATGAACCAGTCAAAACATAGGTACATAGAAGGAGCTGCACTCTGCGCTTACTATTGCCGCACTAAACTGGCTATGACTAGAACATGGGGTAGGCAAGTTTGGTTCTAGAGAACCGCTGTCCTGAAGAGTTTAGCTCCATTCCTAATAAAAAAAAAATTGCGTTACAAACCAATCTGTTTATGATTACAAAACTAAGTTAAAATAGCATGATAACAACAGTTTGCAACATCAACCGGCATAACAGACAGTTTTTGTACAGCGAAAATAACTATAAGCCTCTGTAAATCGCTCCTGTTCAAATCACCCACTCAAAGCGGGAACTTGAACCCAGGTTCACAGGCATGGGAGTTGGACACTCTAACAAGGACACTAAAGAGCAGTGTACACACATAGCTCAACCTACATCTGTTATACATTCACACAAAAGTTACAAATGGCCAGACCTGCTCTTACATTAAAAATAAATATTTTCACCAAGTAACTTATGTGCAGCATCATGCAAAAGTTTGAACTTGATTAATTTATTCTGAGAGCTAAAGTGTCCCCTCACAAATTTACCATGCAGTCTTCATCTCACTTGAGTGTACAATATTAACAAAATCAGAAAGGCCTACTATCATTGAGAAAAATTAGTCGAGTACACTTTTAATATTACCTTGTTTATACTTGTTTTTCCAATGCTGCGCCTTCCCTCTCTTCCTCATCACAGTGCTTGAGGTTTCAAAAGCTTCAACAGCCTTTTCTAAACACACATTCAGCTCTGTGTCCTTCTCTACGTGAGTAAGTGAGACGTGCCAACCACCATCAGGGACTCTGCAGGCATCGCAAGTCTCCTGACTGTGTTATCTCTAACAGCAGCCTGCTCTTACTAAAGCCTTGAGCAGTTCTAGTATGTTGGAGTCGTGTGTGATTGTTGCTATTGAATGGAAGTGCTGCGTCCAGGATGTGCTGTACATGCTCAAGTGCTCCCATGCTGCTCGGTTTGTTTCTTACACTTACACTAGAGGGCAGTACTATATTACTGGTGGCAATGCATGTCATTAAGATTTCTACATGAATGTTTGAGACTATGGAGCTTAATATGGGATTGTCAAATTGTTTTAAATGTTAATATTTCTTATTTACAAAACATCTTAGCCAAAAACATATTTTTCCCCCTTACTGTTTAGCTATTGTTTGAATTTTTTGGTTCATAACTGTTTTATAGTTTGAATTATGCCTATATAGGTTATTTAAAGGGATAGTTCACTCTAAAATTAAATATTTAGTCATAAATTACTCACCCTGATGTTTTTATGTTATATGTTATGTTATGTTCTTTTCAGTTGACAGATGTGAAAGCGGTAACTTCTTATGACAAACGCAATGGATATAGTCACCTCAGAAAAGGGATGTCATTCACTACCTTCTCCCTCATTCATTGCAATTATAAAGAAATGCCTGTTTTCCCATTCATTTTTTGTAAAAAATGTTTCAGTATATATATATTTTTTTTTCTGCACAATAATAATTGAATCATCACTAGCTGGCATTGTCTGATACACAATGATGAAGGGACGTTTCACTCATAGTTACTGCAGGCAGAAAACAAAAGAATAAAAAGTATCATCAGCAAAACTTGAAATGGCTCAGCGATTTATTGCAGAGCAAGTACTGTACACAATCACAACTGTACACAAACAATGTGCTCAAACTGAACCCTTTCAAGCTCCAAAAGTTAATGGGCTTTATTTTATTCTTCTGTAATTGTTACTCTACTATCAGGAAAATTGTATATTATCGCAACAGGTAGAGATCCATCTATGTTAGATATAGACCCGGGTTGCTGAAGACCCGAATATGTAATAATGATTGGAGAAACATTAATGTGTTCAAGAGTTAAAAAGCTTGATACTGGTCGCTATTCACTGCCATTATATGAAAATTCTCCTTTTGTGGTCCATAAAAGAAAGAAGGGTATACTGCATTAGAACAACACCGGGGTGAATAATTTATGACATATTTTTTACTTTTGGGTGAACTATGGCATGTTCCATAGTGACAACATACCCTATGTACAGTACAGCATGCCTATACAAAAATCAACTTTCAAAAATAAAACTGCCCAGAGAAATACTGCATAGAGTGGAATATGACAACCATTTAGTTGGCCTATAAAATAATATTCAAACATTTTGATTTAAATGGACAAAATAAAATGAAAACAGCTATTTTTTCCCATTCCATTTACTGTTGAAACTTGACTGCACCTTTATAGTCTTTTTTCTTCACTAAAAGATAGGCAAAGTGGCCCACTCAAGGTCTAAGTTCAAAGAAATGCAAAACAGTCCTAGCCAGTCTTGCTGCAACTTCTGAGAGATACTCAAAATGCAGAAATATGTAAAGACAAAAGGTTTTGTTAAATGTAGAAGAGACCTTTTTTTCGAATGCTGTGATTGATGTGTCTTAATTACGATCTATATTTGTCAGAGTGCCAGCTTAAAATACACACATCAGACATGATTTACAATGGATGCAATGAGACCAACGGCGCAGCTCATTAAGTGACTTTGTGCATTCCACAGAGTCAACATCACCATGACAACAAAAGAGGCATCTTTTAGGACAATAGTGTCCTAGGCAGTGAATGCGGATTCGGAACGTCCCTCGTGTGCACTCTGATCCTTCTAATGCAAAATTGTCTTTCCACACCATAATCCACAACGAGGGGGTCTAAACCCGAGCCTGCCATACAAAACACAAAACAGAGAAACACATTTGCATTATCCATAATTACAGGGATAGAATTTTGGGTTCTGGGTGGGATAAGGGGACATGTTCTTCCCTAGCAATGCCTGGAAAAGATTGAATTGTCCAACCCAATCATGTATCTCTTTTTTTCTTTTCTTTTATTTATTTCTTCTCTTCTTATTTATCTGATTGATTGATTGACTGATTGAATAAAGTATTAGGTTCCTCAGGGAAACTATATGTTTACTCACAAAAACATTTGCAAAACTTTGCATTAGCTCACGCAGAAGTGTTTTTTTCTCCCACCTCATGTTATTTCCACCCAAAAAGTTTTTTCTGCAAACAAACGCAAAGTTTCTCTTTTTGCGAGAGAAAGCAACAGCATTGAAATATATATTTTTTGTCCCATTTATTTATTTATTTTTACCATCACTATGTCCCTTTAAGGCCTCTGTAAGATCCTGAAAGGTCATGCAGATAAAATAAATTCTAATTCAAAAGCATATATATATATATATATATATCTGCATTGTATCACCGTATGAAAATGAAAATAAACATCATTACCATATAGTTTGCATTTAAAAACACTATGAAATGCAAAAATGCACAATACAATATATCAATATATATATAACAATAGATTAATTCAACAAAACTATACAGTCAGCAAGACTCAGCATGTAAAACCAAAATGAGATTTCACAATGAAAAAACAAACTTTCATCTTTCAGCTTTCAATCAATGCTTACCAAATATGGGGAAACACTTTACAAGAATAAATTTAGGGTTATACTGAAGCAGATCATCCAGTAAAGTATTGTAATTGCACATTATGAAACATGACTCAAAGATTTTTTTTTGTGCCAGAATTCCAACAGAGCTGTCCAGCCATTGCATGTAATAACTAAGGAAAAGCAGAAGGACCAATTATGTGCATGGCTGGACATTAACTGCCCTCCTGAACCAAGATTAAAAAGCAATTACAGAATGTTACATATAGTAGAGTTCATTTTAACTCTGATTAGTGGTTCCTGACACTCTGAGGTCATTCATATTCACTTTTAAAGGTAATTCGTAAAAGATCATACTGAGAAACACTTGGAAACTCTCATAGACTCATAATGTTGACCTCTGCTAGTTTATGTTCAGCCTGGGTAAGCAAAGTAAATTACACATCTCGTGAATGGTGAACAGCACCTCCAAACCCTGCCTGCAAAAGCGAGCATAAAATCCCTAACACAGGTGTACAAGCACATTAAGGTCTCTGAATCCTGAGCCAGTGGGATAAGCACTTTTCTGTGCACTCACTGGTGTCCCAAAGACCCTGCAGTTTAAATAGACTCGGTTTAAATGGCTTTAAGTGAGCACTCAGAGGGACCTGACTGGCTGCAGCAATAGTAATAATGAGTGTGAAAAGCGGTGGAAATGAGTGGAACTAACTGAGAGTACCTCAGTTTAAGTGCTGGAGTGGTATCCACTGCTTAGACTGCAAGTGTTGGAGGATTTCGTGTCAAGCCAAGCTAAGTTATTTATAAAGTACATTTAAAACACCAAAAGTGCTGTAAGATTGGAAACAAGATATAAAGAAATGTAAAGAATTAAACAGAATTTAATGAGTGAATGACGTACTGCCAGTCTGCCACACAGTAAAAATAGGTTTGTAATGTTATGCTATGTGTAGAAATCAGAAACCCTTGTGGTCGTTAAGTGAACTGCAGCTATCAACTTATTGCTCGTGCTCGCACGCTTGCACTTGATTATACTCATGGCAAAGTTCTTTTCGTTCTTTGATTAGAAGTAAAAATAAGTTGTAAATACCTTTGCAGTGATATAGGCCTACTGTTAACAAACATCCAGACGCTGTCCACACTGCTGAGAGGGACGTTCAGGTGAATATGTAAATACGCATATCAAAAATGACAGCCATGAGAAAGCAACAATTTAGAAAGCGTCTTATAATTCAACTTGGACATGTTTGCACCAGCTTTGACCCTCCGCAGCCAGTTTGATTGACAGGCGATCTGACCAATCATAACCCCGAATCCGCCATTTTGTCCAACAAAGCTGTCAGAAGTAGATTAACTTTGGTGAAAAATTGTGTGTACTCACGTCTTTCCTCGCTTGAAACAACATTCCTTCTGATGTTCATTCATGTTTATTTGATGCTATAAATGAACTCGTATGAAGAGATGATCGGTTCACGAGCCGCTTGAAGGAGCTACAGCGATCTGTCACCACACATTAAAGAGACACTACACGCTATTTACTGTTTAAACTTCTTTAAAAAATATACAATATTTTAAATATGAAACTCTTTCATGTAAAAAGTAACCTGCTCTGTCTACTCGTTGTCAGTGTCCTCTTTGCTCCGCGATGTATTTTTCACTTCGTGAGAACATGATGTGTGGCGCAAGAGTGCAACAGTAACTATATTACATAGTTAATAGTTTGATCAATAGTTAAAGTAGGCTATAACGTGTAAACAAATATAACTTGTAGTTATTTTTAGGATATTATTTTTATAACAATAAATTAACCTTCCAATTAAACTTCCAATGTGTGTGTGTGTGTGTGTGTGTAATGAACTATGAATACAGAGCTCTGAAATTAATTTAATTCAACATTAGATAAATCAAAACGCATTATAATGATCAAATAAATCAAACATTATAGCCTAGCTATAATAGCTAGTGTGAAAGAACAGAAATCATAAATTCGGTTTGTTTCTGTCTTGATTCACTGCGCGCCTCTGATCTGCAAGCGCCTCTCCAGCACGCGCTTTCTCCTGTCTTCCACAGAATTCTTTATTGAAGAATTACTTTATATACATTTAATTGTGAGGTTTCTGAGAGATCTGACTCTCCTAATTGAACAAATGTTTATCGAGAAGTTTTTGTTTACGGACCAAAAAAAGCATGTACCGTAAAACTGTACAATTCAGTTGTAAGAATCAAATGTATAGGCTACGCAACTTTAAATCAAATAATTGTTTATTCATTTTTAATGTCTGTGTGAATAAATTTGTTTAAAACCATAGATTGTGTTATTTGGTGCTGTTAGTTGGGGACACTTGACTTGATATTCAAAAATGTTTTAGATCTGCCAGCATTGACACCATTGTATACGAACTGTTTTCTCCAGTGCTGATATACATAAATTAACTAAACTAATAACTATCGATCCTTACAACGGAATGAATCAATACAAATATATAGAATAAGCTGGACAATGACACCATTTTCTTTAAGAGCTGAACCAAAAATGATTTGTCAATTATTACTGTAAAGCTGCTTTGACACAATTTGCATTGTAAAAAGAGTTATATAAGTAAAGGTGACTTGACTTCTGGGTATGCCCTGTGAAATATAACACTTTAATGGACAAATTTAATCTTATTTGATCTTACATACGCTAATTGATCTGATTATTGATTATGTTTATTAATTAAACAATAAATAATAATAATAACTATATATATATATATATATATATATATATATATATATATATATATATATGTAAATACAGGCCTATGTACATTCAACGAGGTAATTAAATTGGGATACGTTCTGGGAACGTCAGTGGAACGTTAAAGTGTTGAAATAACGTTATAAAAACCAAAAAGGAACGTTCTATTTCCATTAAGAAAACCTTTCTGGCTAACCAAAAACAAACCTTTGAAAAGAATGTTTTTTTCTTTAAAAATAAGGCTCTGGGAACGCGCCTCACTTAATGATTGTATTTTTTATGTAGGCTAACATGGTTTTTGTATGGACAATGATTAAAGTTTTAATGGTTCCCCATTAAAAAATTATTTTAAGTAGTAATGAAATCCTCTCACAACATTCTCGTTGTATAGATTGTGGCGTCGCGGTCCTGCCAGTGCACGACGCAGATGTGGCGCGGGCTCAGCGCTTGACCGGGGGAGGGTGACGCGCGCAGTCACAGAGTGCGTGAAAAAGTTTCTGAGGTTTGCGCGTTGGTGTCATCCTGTTCATCTCTTGTGACAGAAGCCCGCTGGAGCTTAACGCCGACTGAAATCAGGTAAGGCACTTTTAATTAACAGGTGGGAGAATGAATAATGCAAAGAATTGATTGTTTGTTGCGCAGTTCTTGATTTCAAAGCGTTTGTCACTGCTCTAACTCTCATCCATCACACACGGGCACGAGTTTATTCAGAGATAACTGGTGGCATGTCATGTCTCGAGAAATCACATTTGTTAATTAATTACTTTTACAAAAAGAAACATGCCAGTGGATGTGAAGTTCTTTCTGCAAAACACTTATATGTCAATCTTTTTTTATTTCTTTGCCAGTTAGAAAAGACAGAAATAGCTCCTTAAGGTATAGCAACTGTTAATTTTCACATATTGTATTATGTGAAAAAAGAAATATCAGCCTGTTATATTTAGGACAATAATATTGAAATGCAATGGTGGCACGTTTTTTGGCATTTTACTCCTAGACCTGCAATAATTCAGCCAGTTATAGGCCTGTGAAATAATTTAATTTAAATTTATTTAGTGAGTTAACCAGGCTGGATGGCAGAGCAAAGCAGTGAGTGTATTGTGAACGTTTGGGCTCTTCTCAGGCACACGAGAAAGAAGAGGTCACTCAGGGCAGGGGCTATAGTTTGTTCTCTGAAGTCTGTCTATTCAGGCTGCTGCAGCTTTTCACAGAGAAATAGGTCGAACCTCTTTCATTGTGACCCAACTTGACTGGGAGCGGGTAATTGGCAAATCCAGAGACACTCAAATACCCTGCTGAGACCCTAATATCAGAAACAAGCTTTACATGAACACCACAACATGCTGATGTACAAATAGAAGTAGATTCTTTTTATGCATGCAGTACACCAAACCCCTAAAAATGAACCAATATTTGAGATCAGAAAAATGGAACCTTATCTTTATTTCTGAGGGGTTTTTTTTTTTAAACCAGCATTTTGTTAGTGATCTTCACTGTAAAAACATGTTTTGTTTGTCAACCTAAAATGTGCTTCAGGTGGTAAAATCTTAATTGAACATCAGTCAGAAGTATTATTTATTATGAGGGATCAGATACGAGCTATATAATTAAAAGAATGCTTTACACAAACCTGATTATTCGGATGTTACTCACACTCATGTTGTTCCAAAACCTGTCTGACTCTCTTCTTCAGACATTTTGATGAATGTCTCAACCGAGTTTTGTTTGTTTGTTTTTATCAATGCAACTCAGTGACATCCCAAACAACATTGGACTCATTGACATAATCAAGCTGAGGCATTTTTCAAAAATTTCCTTGTTTGTTCCACATTGTCAAGAATATGATCATTACTTTAACTCATCAGAATAATTTAACCAATTTCAATTTAAGTTATACAAGATTCTAACAGACAATTGGTTTGAACTTTTAAGGAACAGTTGAAGTAGGTACAAAAAAATCATACGTGTTTGAAACAACATGAGGACGAGTAAATATTGACTGCGTTTTCATTTTTGGGTGAACATTTCCCTCAAGACAAGAGAGCAATAAATCCTACAAAGCAAAAGAATTCTCAGAGAAAATGTGCTTGATCCAATCAAAAGGTAAAGAAACTACTCGGTTTGTTCGGTTCAGTCATCGTCGATCTCTATCATTACGTCCTGAAGCCATTAAACTGCCCAGATGCACATAAAAACCATATAAACTTGTAATCCAATTTATCAACATCTATCTAAACTCTAAATTTCTCTGTACGTCTGCCGCCACCGGCAGATTTTCTCCAAGGTAATGTCTGTGTTTGGATTCTTGCACCGTCTTAGGGATAAACTCCTTTGTGTGATTCCTGCTGTGGTGAGAATGGATTTGGGTGATTTTGTAAAAGTCAGTGGGCAGTGGAGACTGTGGTGTTCTCAGTAAACACAGAGTTAATCCCATGAGGCACTAGGGCTGAGTGCCCACTTAATGTCTATTTAACATTTAGCCAGTCTGCAAGTACACAGGCTGTTCATTCTGGACCCAACAGTCTGATAAATATATAAAGATTTTGTGGTTGTTTCTAGCACATTATTATGAAATTGTTCAGGGTGGTTTCTAGGGTGTTGGTGGTTGTTAGGTGGTTGCTTAATGTCCCATGCCACATTAAATGAAAGCAATACTGTTTGTATTTACTACAGAGCAGGGCCAGAACAGGGTGTAAGATTGTTTTGCACACAATTTTAAATGTTCATGAAAGTACTTGTAGGTACTTGTAACAAATTACATTTGATACCATGTGCTTATAATTATAAGCTAACTTGGGGATAGTAAAAATCCATTTGCAAAAGCACACATAAAATAACATTAAAAATATTGTTCCTGTTTTTTAATTTATACAGTAAATAATAAATGAAATTTGAAATTATATTTTGACCACCGAATAGGCATTGTCCCCAGTAGATTCAGAAATCTGGTCACCTTAAAGGTACAATATGTATTTTGTTTTTCGCCACTAGGGGTCACTAAACTCTTCAAAACAATAACAAAGGTGTAGTTTGATGACGCAGTGGAACCTGTCATCATGCCGATTGATCTAATAATGTTTATGAGAAAATAATGTTTCTGGATGAGTGAATGTTTTTTAACATGACTGTGGTATGAAGCTGGACGTGGCCGAGAATCGTGGGTGCGATTACTAATGAGAGACAGATATCAGCGGCACACGTGAGTCCCAGGGGATAAAGGACAGAGGACATTTCATTCTACTGAACTACTCATAAGTGCTGAAATACTACTCATACAGGTCAGTTTATTTGATGAATTAAAACTGTGAGGTAACGCAGCGCTGTTTCACTTGGTCTAACATTTCACTATCATACTAAACTGTATTTGAGTGTGTTGAAAGTTGTAATGTTATTCTGTGTATTAGTTTGTTGGCTGTATGAGACTCAACAGTAAGCTAGATCAACATTAGATTATCATACTGATGATATTCTCACACTTCGTCATGTTGAGCTATATAACATTGATTAGTCTTATGTACCCTACATTTACCTTGTCTTATAACGAGCAAGAGCGCCGTCTCTGTCAAGTCAGAGTTTGTCACAAAGCTCTCGCCAACTTGGAAACGCCACGCTGATATTGATCCTCCTTTTATTTCTCGTTTTTGTCCCAAAGTTTTCTTGCCATGGTCCATAATGTTTGGACGAAACAACAACAGCGTGCCGCTTGATGTTGCGCAGCTGTCACATAAGACGCCATGGTTACTATGCAGTACAAGCGGAAACCAGGGATAATGCAGATATTACGTCATTGACAGGCGCAAGTGACAAGAGAGGGACGGGGCACTATTTAAAATTGTGAATTTCTCTGAATTTACAAATTCTTTGAAACATTTAGGATAATGTAAGTACACAGCTGAACGAAATATATAACACTGTGCAAGTGTTTTTTGTATATTTTTATATAAAATTTTTTAACTCATACAGCGTATTACCTAATGCCAGGTTCAAACTTCATGATATTTTTGTCTGTTATGATAGTCACTGTGTCAGATTATGTGATTCTGACTCCTAAATTCTTGTTGTATTACCGACCAATCATTGCTTGGCTGGTGCGTGATGTCATTGAGAAGGTGGAACTAGTGATTGACTTCTGGAAATAAAAGCGTAAACAAACAATGGCGACGGAAGTGGTGTGTTAGCTTAATGCTAACACAAACCTTTCCTCCATTGCATAATTAAACCCAGCAGCACCAATACCATAGTCTCTCTTTTGTTTCGCCATGATGGAAAGTTGTGTAGGAAAGAGTTTTCAACATCACAAATTTGACGGAACCCCTCGTGGAGGACAGGGGGGAAAAAAATGAAGTGCTAGTCTTTCTGTCATCGTGAAGCATTGAAGACACTGCGTTGGTTGTCGGCGACTATGACACACTATACGATCGTGCCAAAATCGGGCTGATATCATGTAGACTGAACCCCACATAAGACGCCAAGCGAACAAATAAAAGGTTAGTTAACTAGTTAACTCAAGCTCAAAATGTCCTTAATTTGTATAAACAAGTTACTGTAAGTTACTGTATATGTGTTGTGATGACAAGCATTAACGAATGAAAATCCTAGTGTGTATCTGATATTCAGACAATGCAAATACTCCATCTTGTTAGTATTCCAAAGTTAGGAAAAGGAGGGAGTCTTTTTAGGATGTTTGAGAAAAAGCTTTCTTTTACATACGGCTTTCTCTCCGACAGGTCTGGTGTATAGTGCTGACAGTGTCCTGCTGTGGGTTTCACAGTCAGAGCTCTGTGTCCGCTGGGGCCTGTTAGGGAACTTTTCCCTCCAGGACAGTGAGCGCTAACAATAAAGAGGTTCTCTATTTTTCATTCTTCAGATGAATATGAATCATCATTGAGCCTTTCTTCTAGACAGTTTGTTAAAAGTGGTTATTATCTTGAGATCTGGTGGAATTAGTTACGTATAATGTTCTGCATGTTTTGTAGATGACTGCTCTTGAAATTCTGGATGCTTTGAATGCCAATAACACTTTTAGCTACTGTTGGACGTTCTGAAGGCTGGTTTTACAGTATTCCTTGTGTATTCATCCAGCCTCCTTGTGCAGCTTGATGTATCCACCAGATCTCATTATACAGTGCTCAGCGTAAATGAGTACACCCCCTTTGAAAAGTAACATTTTAAACAATATATCAATGAACACAAGAACAATTTCCAAAATGTTGACAAGACCAAGTTTTCTAAAACATCTGTTTAACTTATAACATGAAAGTAAGGTTAATAATATAACTTAGATTACACATTTTTCAGTTTTACTCAAATTAGGTTGATGCAAAAATGAGTACACCCCACAACTAAAACTACTACATCTAGTACTTTGTATGGCCTCCATGATTTTTAATGAAAGCACCAAGTCTTCTTGGCATGGAATGAACAAGTTGGCGACATTTTGCAACATCTATCTTTTTCCATTCTTCAAGAATGACCTCTTTTAGAGACTGGATGCTGGATGGAGAGTGATGCTCAACTTGTCTCTTCAGAATTCCCCATAGGTGTTCGATTGGATTCAGATCAGGAGACATACTTGGCCACTGAATCACTTTCACCATGTTCTTCTTCAGAAATCCAACAGTGGCCTTAGATGTGTGTTTAGGATCATTGTCATGTTGGAAAAGTGCACAATCACCGAGGGCACAGAGTGATGGTAGCGTCTTCTCTTTCAGTATAGAGCAGTACATCTGTGAATTCAATGAAATGCAGCTCCCTGACACCAGCAGCACTCATGCAGCCCCACATGAGGACAATGCCACAACCATGTTTCACCGTAGGCAGCATGCATTTTCTTTGTATTGCTCATCTTTACAACACCATACAGTTTTGAAGCCATCAGTTCCAAAAACATTTATCTTGGTCTCATCACTCCAGAGTATAGAGTCCAGCACCCTTCATCTTTGTCAGCATGGGCCCTGGCAAACTCAAGGCGGGCTTTTTTGTGCCTGGGCTTTAGGAGAGGCTTCTCTCGCGGACTGCACCCATGCATGCCATTCCTCTTCAGTGTACGCCGTATTGTGTCACGGGAAATAATCACCCCAGTTTGGCTTTCTAATACTTTAGATAACTGCAGTGAACTTTCCTGACGATTTTCTTCAACCCTTCGCATCAGAAGACGCTCCTGTCGAGGTGTTAACTTTCGTGGATGACCTGGACATCTATGTGAGACGGTTGCAGTTCCATCTTTTTTCAATTTTGTTACGACTTTTGCTACAGTATTCTGACTGATAAGTAAAGCTTTGCTGATCTTCTTGTAGCCTTCACCTTTCTTGTGTAAAGAAATTATTTTCTTTCTCTGGTCTTCTGACATTTCTCTTCCATGCGGTGCCATTGCTGACAGCATTACATGGGAAGGGGTTTTCTTTAAGTAACACTCTTTTATAGTCAACTGTCTGCTGGACACAAGCATTTTAGCTCTAAAGCTAGCTCCTAAATCTGTGAAACGTTAGTATTCAAGAGGACTCCTAACTTACTAAGAACAAATCACAACAATCCTAATGGCCATTTCTGACAACCTGCCTCAGCAATCCACCCAAAGACACTCTACACCATTGAGGCAATAGCAATAGAGCCTTGGGTCCGGGACCTTTTCTTCATAAATGCAATAAATATTTAGATATATAGATTTGAAACTATGACAAAACTCAAAAATATAAATAAAGTCAGATTACCTGTGGCAGCTGTTCTCATGAGTTTACACCTATGAATGATTGAACAGAGTACAAAACAAACAATCAAACAAAAAAACGTATTTGGCGTGCTGTCCTGACTTTGGAATGGACTCAGGGGTATGCTCAGGGGTGAGAGTGGGCACTGGGCTGAGCTCGGTAATGAGAGTAGGCATATGACCATGGTTAGGGATCATCTCTGGACTCTAGTCAGGGGCCGGAGCCTTCATTGGACTCTGGACAGGGGCCGGAGACATCACTGGGCTCTGGTCAGGTGCTCGAGACATCACTGGACTCTGGCCAGAGGATGGAGCCTTCACTGGACTATGGTCAGGGGCTGGAGCCTTCATTGGACTCTGGTCAGGGGCTGGCGCCTTCATTGGACTCTGGTTAGAGGCCGGAGCCATCACTGGGCTCTGGTCAGGTGCTTGAGACATCACTGGACTCTGAACAGGGGCTGGAGACATCACTGGGCTCTGGTCAGGTGCTCGAGACATCACTGGACTCTGGTCAGAGGATGGAGCCTTCACTGGACTCTGGTCAGGGGCTGGAGCCTTCATTGGACTCTGGTCAGGGGCTGGCGCCTTCATTGGACTCTGGTTAGAGGCCGGAGCCATCACTGGGCTCTGGTCAGGTGCTTGAGACATCACTGGACTCTGGACAGGGGCTGGAGACATCACTGGGCTCTGGTCAGAGGATGGAGCCTTCACTGGACTCTGGTCAGGGGCTGGAGCCTTCATTGGACTCTGGTCAGGGGCTGGCGCCTTCATTGGACTCTGGTTAGAGGCCGGAGCCATCACTGGGCTCTGGTCAGGTGCTTGAGACATCACTGGACTCTGGACAGGGGCTGGAGACATCACTGGGCTCTGGTCAGGTGCACGAGACATCACTGGACTCTGGTCAGAGGATGGAGCCTTCACTGGACTCTGGTCAGGGGCTGGAGCCTTCATTGGACTCTGGTCAGGGGCTGGCGCCTTCATTGGACTCTGGTTAGAGGCCAGAGCCATCACTGGGCTCTGGTCAGGTGCTTGAGACATCACTGGACTCTGGACAGGGGCCGGAGATATCACTGGACCCTGGATCAGAGGATGGAGCCTTCACTGGACTCTGGTCAAGGGCTGGAGCCTTCATTGGACTCTGGTCAGGGGCTGGAGCCTTCACTGGACTCTGGTCAGAGGCTGGAGCCTTCATTGGACTCTGGTCAGTGGCCCAGAGCCATCACTGGGCTCTGGTTAGGTGCTTGAGACATCACTGGACTCTGGATAGGGGCCAGAGAAATCACTGGACTCTGGTCAGAGGATGGAGCCTTCACTGGAATCTGGTCAGGGGCTGGAGCCTTGATTAGACTCTGGTCAGGGGTCGGAGCCTTCACTGGACTCTGGTCATTCTTCTCACTGGACCAGACTTGGGAACATCACTCCCTGGAAGCATTGTGACCATTGGCATTGGCAACGCTGTAATCCATCCTTGAGTGCTTGTTATGGTCTAGTCATCTGTCTTAATCTGTGCTGGTAACTGAAGATGACAGTAGTTCCAAAAACTCAAAAAAGGTTTCATTCCAACTCAAAAAAGCAGGTAAACAGGTAGTACAAACATATCTTAACATTACATAACATACTTAAAATGTAGTTAAAATGAAAACGATTTGTACACAAACCTGTTAAAATGAAATTTATTTACAGATTTATTCACAGATTTGTTCACAATTCCATTGTCAGTAGAACTTGGCATGGAATGAGCAGATAAACTTCTTTTGATCAGTAATCGACCAATGCCAGATATTGGCCAAACAATGGGACTGATGAATATTGTATATCAGTCTGGCACTACAGCCTCAAGACTAGTTTGAATTTTTTTTAACTCAACAGGATGCTCAAAAAACAGTGTGTAAGAAAAAGCCAATACTAGAAAATAACTAGTCAGTCGATCATCACGCCCTTAATCATAGTTTTCAATGTCTTACTTAATAGTTACTTACAAATTCCTACGAATACTAATGACATCACCCTGGATTTATTGTACATTTCACTTCTAGTCTACCTACAGTCATTCTTACTACAAAACTCCTTGGAGTAAAACACTGAATTTCTGTCATCAAAGGGAGAAGATGGAAATGGGGTTGTGACTTGTCCCGCTGACCGCAACTAATGTAATTACCATCTCACATGGTTTTCGCAGTTTTCCATGCCACTTCTGAGGAGAGGAAACAATATTCTGTAGCGATGCCACCCATTGAGTGAGAGAACAAGAAAGATCTGAGCTCGGAACACACATGCAAATACAAGTACGCACACATACAAAAGACACCCACTCCCAACGTCCTGTACACTCTTTGCTACCTACTTGAAAAACGTCCTCCCCATTGATAGGCACAATGGTCCACATTCCTCCAAAGTGCACATAGACATGGTTTGCTGGCACTTGTAGTGTACTTCAATCCAATTCAGCCCATCTCACATGGCTCAACAGAGCTCTCACTGTGTGTCCCGAAATAGAATAACCTTTCCCACTCACACTTTTCTCTGAGGTCACACATCATAATCTCAAAATAACACCCTCTTTAACCAGCCCCCCCAATATCTACCGATATTGACAATGTTTTTCTTACACGGGATCATGAAGTAAATACATATTCCATTCGTGCCAGAGACATCCTCCTCCTCTCCTCTTTGTTGTGATTCATATGACTCAGTATATGAAACTGTAATTTGACAGTCGCACTCTGGTTCAAATGAAAGACTGTGGATTCAGATGCTGTTTATCACACATATTGTCCAATTGGTGCAACAAAAATGTCAGTCATCACAGAACAGGAAAGTATGAGGAACATGGCTGTTACTGGCTGATGTTTTTACAGGTCAGTGCAGGTTGTTAGGTGTGACATGGTTTATTTTAGATCAAGAAAGCTTCACACTGCATTGTTTTTAGTATGTGAAAGGAGCCAAATATTGCTTAGACCTTTTTTCCTTTCATGAGTCTTTTATCATTTTGGGTCTGTTCCCCAGATCTGTTCCTTTTCTATCAAACTGAATAAGATTCATATGCTAATGAAGCACCTCTCTGGGGTCCTTCTCCTCAATCTAATCTCACTAGCACCTCCTGAAGTGTGTGTCGCTTGCAGCCCCTTAACACCTCTATTTACTTTCCTGTCGGATAACAGGACGCAATCTGGGATAAGCAGGGGCAGTTATTAAATTTGGTATATGTTCTATTGCTAAAAAATTCTCAACAAAATTTATGCAAAGGAAAATCTAAATTGAAACAGGAGAAGACGTGTTTATGAAGACATGCTTATACCACAGTGAGGTGTTGTTCTTAGGCACAATGCAAAGCCAAATAAATAAAATTTTCAGCTACATTAAAATATAATTCAGATGATATTTGAACACAGATATGGTAAGTACAGGTTTTTTTTTGAAAGATATAAATTAAGGCCGATGTATTCAGTTGTAACAGTAAACATTTATAATGTTGCCTAAGATTTTTATTTTTTTAAATGCTGTTTTAAATAAACTTAATATTCATCAAAGAATCCTGAAAAAAATATCACAGTTTCCACAAAAAGCAAATCAGCATATAGCAAAAGTATTCACTTTTTCCACATTTTGTTATGTCACAGCCTTATTGCAAAAGGGATTAAATTCTTTATTTTCCTCAAAATTCCACAAACACTTTCACATAATGACAACAGGAAATCTTTGCAAAAATCTTTGCAAATTTATTAAAAATAAAAAATGAAAAAAATCACATGTACATAAGTATTGACGGCCTTTTCCATCTTTTCCACACCCTCAAAGTTCCACAATCACTTCCACATAATGACAACAGGAAAGAAGTTTGTTTTAAATCTTTGCAAATTTATTCAAAATAAAAAATGAAAAAAATCACATGTACATAAGTATTGATGGCCTTTTCCATCTCATTCAAAATTTAGCTCAGGTGCATCCTGTTTCCAATGATCATCATTGAGATGTTTCTAAAACTTGATTGGAGTCCAGCTGTGGTAAATTCAGTTGATTGGACATGATTTGGAAAGGCACACACCTGTCTATATAAGACCCCACAGTTAACAGTGAATGTCAGAGCACAAACCAAGAAGTCCAAGAAACCATGAAGTCCAAGGAATTGTCTGTAGACCTCCGAGACAGAATTGTATCGAGGCACAGATCTGGGGAAGGGTACAAAAAAAAATTCTGCAGCATTAATGGTCCCAATGAGCACAGTGGCCTCCATCAACCGTAAATGGAAGAAGTTTGGAACCACCAGGACTCTTCCTAAAGAGAACCTTCCAGAAGAACAATCCTCTCTGCTGCTCACCATCAATCATGCCTGTATGGTGGAGTGTGACGGAAGCCACTGCTCAGTTAAAGACACATGACAGCCTGCCTGGAGGACTCTCAGACTATGAGAAATAAAATTCTCTGGTCTGCTGAAACCGTGATTGAACCTGAATAGAAGGTGTCATGTCTGGAGGAAACCAGACACCGCTCATTACCTGGCCAATACCATTCCTACAGTGAAGCGTGGTGGTGGCAGCATCATGCTGTGGGGATGTTTTTTAGTCAGGATCGAGGGACAGATGAATGTAGCAATGTATAGAGACATCCTTGATGAACACCTGTTACAGAGCGCTCTGTACCTCAGACTGGGGGCGAAGGATCTTCCAACAGGACAACAACCCTAAGCACATAGCCAAGATAACAAAGGAGTGCCTATAGGACGACTCTGTGAATGTCCTTGAATGGCCCAGCCAGAGCCCAGACTTGAACCCAATTGAGCGAGATCTCTGGAGAGATCCGGCTGTGCTGACGCTCCCCATCCAACCTGATGGAGCTTGAGAGGTCCTGCAAAGAAAAATGGGAGAAACTGCCCAATAATAAGTGTGGCAAGCTTGTTGCGTCATACTCAAAAAGACTTGAGGCTGTAAGGTGCTTCAATGAAGTACTGAGCAAAGGCTGTGAATGTGATTTTTATTAATTTGCAAAGATTTTAAACAAACTTCTTTCACATTGACATTATGAGGTAATGTTTGTAGAATTTTGAGGAAAATAATGAATTAAATCTCTTTTGGAATAAGGCTGTAACATAACAAAATGTGGAAAAATTTAATTGCTGTGAATACTTTCCGGATTCTCTGTATTTCATTTTTCTTTTTTATTAAACCTTATTCATTTAGACATAGACATTTCAATATGGATAGAACAGAATGTGAAACTCATTAAACTGTTAAAATGTTCAGTAAATCTTTTCTTATACATGTACCACAAATTGTTTAACAAAAAACTTCCTATATAAATCTCTATTCAGTCATTAAAATTAATATGTCCTAAAGGCAGATAAAGACCGGACTTATCACAACATTGGGCCTTTTCATAGTTTAGCAGCTCATTAAAAGATTACGCATCTTAAATACACACCCTTTTATCGGCTTCATAAATAAAATCTTAATAAAACTTATAAATATATTTAGAATTTATTTATTTTGTATTATAATTATAATAATAAACTCTGCATATTTAATTTAGAATCTCAGCACTCCACAGAACTTATGGGAACAATATTACATAATAAGTGTGCATTCATTTTTGCACAGTCCTTGCCTCTCTAAAGATTAAGTGTCCTGTTTAGGTGAAGTGTGGATGTTGTTTGGGAATATGGTTTCTGGGCTGGGTGTTTTCTTCAACAAGCTGTTACATGTGGCAAAAATGATAACGCTGCTGAAAAGCCTCAGGGGTTTCTGATTACTCACCACACTCATTCTCTCCCTCTGAGACTGATGCACGCATGCAGACACACACCCTTTGCATATACAATGCATGCAGATACACGCAGACACTCACACGCGTTCAGAGTATATTTTGAGACAAAGGTAAAAAATATCTTTTGAATTGGAGTGTGCAACACATATTCTTCTATTGTCCTGGCAGAATGGTCACTGAGCTGTGTTATTCAAAAGCAAGTTTCTGTGATAAAGCGAAAGGAAGATTCCAGGTGTAGTGGTGAGCAGATGTTCGAGCTTCATTCATAGTATTTTTTTTTTTTTTTTAACAGGACCATTTTCTCAATGGGTGAATTAGGTCACTTTTTCAAACTGAGGGTCATTTATCATTGCTTTGGCACAAAATGCATTCATTGACTGCATCTTTCAAATGACATGAATTCAGTTCTCACTCAAACATAACCAAAACTTTACGTGCATATCGGCCAGTTTGCTTGTTTACATAATTTTTTTCAAAAACTAACATAATACAAAACTGAATAAGACATTTCGTTGCTGTATTTCTACAGGAATAACATATTGAAATATATTCCAAAACTAAAACATAAGAAATAATTATAATCAAAACAATTAGATGTAACTGAACACCTAAAGCGTTATACCTTTGCTAGTGTAATGGAAGAACGAGTTAATTTGACACATGAAGTGTTTTAGTTTTAGTGCAATTTAATTGTGATATTAACCACTGTATACCAAAATGATCTAAGTATAGAGAAATAAGTCCTAACACCTCTAAAAAACAAAAAACAAAAACAACAAAAAAAAAAACATAATTTCTTCACTGTTCACTTTTCCCCACCAAACTACTTCCTTATAAGTTTTGGTCCATATTAAATATTCAAACCATATTTTAAAATTAGCTTCTTAATTCAAAGATTCACTCAAAACATTTTTGGTTCTATTTTGCTTGCTTTTCTTTGTCTCAGTATTCTTGAAGTTTATACTGACACCTACTGTCCTGGATGCACAACGTTTGTTTACTTACTGCTGCCTCTTTACACTGAAGCTGCATGTTTATCTTATGTTTTGTTCATTTTCATCTGCAGTATGTTTTTCTCCATCTCATACTACACACATCCATGTAATGGACATATTCAATAACATGTTCTCACAAAATTAGTTCTGTTGTGACAACTCTCGGACAGATTGGTATGGTTAAAGAGATTGGCATGGTAATGGATGTGGCAGTGTAAATGTATTTGGCCTTAACAGAATAGATGTGTTACGCTGCTGCTGTTGCAGAGCAAGTAAGAAGACTTGCTACTGCCAATACACAGACATTGCTGTGAGCATGTAAGACATGCTGCTGCTGCACATGTAACATACATGAATTAACCACCTTAGCAGATTTGTACAGGTGGAGCTGGGGAAGGTGGAGGGTTTCTGAAAGCGCAGTACAGACTGCTAACAGCGACACTACCGGTTTTTGTTTGAGTGTTAAGCCGCAGCTCATTGGCCGCTGATGCAACAGCAACAGTTGTGCTATGTAGATAATGATGTGATCGCTGCCAAATGAGTTAAAGACCCATCAACCTGCGCCATCTAGAGTTTCGTAACAGAACTAGATAATTATTTGTAATTTAGCCAGTTACATGAAAACGTTATGTTATGTTAAACTTTAATTTATGTTATCTTAATTTCGTGGCACCCATGCAAACTTTTTCTAGAAGGCTGATAAATACTTCATACTTCAGTCTTCATCTCATATATGTATTGTTTTATAACTTTAATTGGTGGGTTAAATTACACTACTGACTTTTATTGCTCTATTTCAAGTGATTATTTTAACTTTTTACCTTCATCAGCTTCTTCTCCATTCATCTTGCCTTATTTTCTTTCTTTTCTCTCCCTCTCTCTCTTTTCACTTTGGGCCTGACCTGACACACTGCAGTCCTTCTAGACCTGCTGTTAATGGGGTCTTTCAGCAAACCTCACAGACTAGAACAAACACACTCATTCATGCGTTTCCAAAATGCTAATTTGGCTGGTTCCCGACACATTTTCAAGGAGTTCCCATGTCATGGCATGGTGTAATTCCTCACACAGAGAGCCATTAGGGCAGGCAGCCTACAAGCTAGCAGTGGCCAACAAGGCTCTGACATAGACTGGCCCTAGTGGCCCCTGGTAAACAGGTGTCTAAATGCATTTGGCACAGACAAGAAAATGCAGCTCTATTTCTTATGTGCTTGAAGGTTATATTGATGCAGGGTTTTTTAGTAGTTGCTGTGTTATAATAGAGTAGTCACTACTCTAGTAATTAATCAGCATCGTAATCATGCGATCGGTTCACGACACATTAAAGAGCCACCATACGGTATTTATTGTTTAAACTTTTTTTAAAAAATTACAACATTTTAAATATGAAACTGTTTCATACATTGTCAGTGTCCTCTTTGCTCCGCAATGTATTTTTCACTGCATGAGAACATGAGCACGCATGACTTGTTGGGCATAGCAACAGTAACTAAAGGGGGCGGGTCTTTGCGAAGGAGCTCACCCTCATGTCGTTTCAAATCATCTTCGGAATACAAATTAAGATATCTTTGATGAAATCCGAGAGGTATCTGACATGTTAAAATTAATTTCATATCTTGGAATGTTCATTTAATGTTTTTAATTTCACCATTGTTACACCATAAAATATGACTGAAGACAGAACCACCTCTGCTCCTCCACCAAACATGCCGCATTGACCATTAGGAAAACTGCTAAGAAGAGTCTGAGGGAATAGAGAAGGGGAGGCAAATCAATTGCCTCAATTGGTAAAAAAAATAAAAAATATTATATATATTACATCACCATCAATATTTCACTTTCAGCAGTTAGAGTGCTAAGAAAAAATAAAATGCAAAGGAGATTAGCCTGCATTGGTATATCAACCAATCATCGCAGAGATGTAAATTACATGATATAAGTTTGAACTTCTCCTGCTGATAATTCCAAAAACTACTAAGTTAAATTATGGAGAG
This sequence comes from Opsariichthys bidens, assembly GCA_037194245.1. Taxonomy (NCBI): domain Eukaryota; kingdom Metazoa; phylum Chordata; class Actinopteri; order Cypriniformes; family Xenocyprididae; genus Opsariichthys; species Opsariichthys bidens. The sequence goes on along the minus strand of CM074285.1, from coordinate 10,556,621 downwards.
CAACAAAGATACCAAGATACCATTCGAAAGACCCCACCCCTAAATTGGATACAGGCTACATCAATCCCCACTTAACTGCAGAACGTGCTATTTTAACACAGACATTTAAAAGAACAGAGGGATGGATAGGATAGGCGAGTAAAATTACATTTATATTTTATACTTTTTTACATTTTATATCTAAAATTGACCAAAAAAAAAAAAAATCATCTGGAAAGGATCTACAGAAATTACATTACAAGGGCAGCAGCCAATGATATTTTTTAGTCTTCATATCTCTTTTCCAAGGTTTTTATGGTAGTTACTGAATATTGAGTCTGTATGACAATTCTGAACCACAATGAAACTGCAATGGGACTTTAATATGTAATGTGGTCAGTAATCAGTTATATTGATGCAGTTATATATAATTATACTTTTGCATATAAAACACGCAATTATGACCATTCCATGGTCTGAGTTTAATGCATACCATATTGAAATATTTGATGTACTAAACGAATCATTCTCTTCAGTGTTGGAGATGCATCTGGTTTTAACTCTTGAGTGAATTTGATTGACAGGCAGTGGTTTCCTGTTTATCTGCTGCACGGTTCTGTCACGACATGTTGTGTGGATTATAATTGAAAATTGGGGTAAATCAACATGAAATGCTCAGCAAGTTGAGGCAGATTTTTACAGCTGATGATCTTGGTTCCATCTTTGTACAAAGAGTGCAAAATACCATCAAATTCCTAGAACACAGCAGCAGACGAGCACCTACAATCTGGAAGATCTTTTCTGGAAATCACTCGTGGATATTCCTATGAAGGGCTCTTTCAACTCCCACGCTTATTTTAACCTGAGAAATGAACCAAACATTAAGAGATCTGATTCCAGATCTGACCCGATCCAGATAAAACATGAAGAAAACTAAAAGGCTCTTTTATTGAGTCAGGTTTCACGTCAAGCCAGATCTGATATTTCTGCTTTGACATACTAAGAAATGCATGTCTGTCATCAGTGTCAACAGAACACAAATATGCATTGACAAAAATTATATCACATGCACACAAACAACATCAAAATATAAGACAATCCATCAAATAGCTAGGAGTTTTGCGTGAATAAAATTTGATAACTCATTTGAAATATATTGTTTTTACTTAATTCAATGTTCCATTTTTTGCGGTTTCTTCACATACTAAATATTTTTTGAAGATAGCCTTCTGGTACTGAATGACAACAGCAATCTGTACAATTATTAATAATATCTGTGATGATAAATATACAAAATTACAATCCGGTGGCGTTTCATGGCCCCAAATCTGATGCAAATTTTATTTGAAAATAGGCCAAATCAGATTGTAAAAGATAAATTATCTTTAGACTACTTCCACCTTGTAGTGAACGTGTCCTCAGGTACATGACCAGTGCTTGTCAACAATATTTTTATATATTTATATCTTAAATCACACTTATTGTTGTTCATTTTAAATAGTAAAATCCCTTTCAAAGTCAACCTTAGCTTTTACACATTTTCCTGATGAGAAAGACCTAAATATCAATACATTACACATATTTTGGAGTAAGATTTGTGCATACATTTCATAAATTAGCTTCATTTAATTTGTGTATAAAACAAGACTATCCTTTGTTCTACTTCAGGGTTTTATCTCAATTTTAGGGGTCTTTTTGCCTCTTCTAAAACAGAGATTACAATGTCTCAGCATCTTAATGTGGACATGCATAAAATAGTATGGAAATTACAGTAGCAGAAAGTTGCATAAGAGAGTTTTTTTCCTGTTTTGGCTGTTATTGTAATGATTAAAGCAGACGAGGTGCTGTGCAGGAGTGCTGACGGCCCAGGATGTTTCTGAATGGTAAGCGAGATGAATCGGAGGTTCAATCACTCTCTTCCTGTCGGTCCCAGATACTTCCAAACTTTTACTGTGTTGCTGTGAGGCACAGATTAAGCCTTCTCTCTCTTTCTCACACCATCATCTCTCTCTCCATCCTGTCATCCTAAATGACTGCATACTGATAGAAAGGTTTGATGCGATTTACAGAATTTTGAACATGCCATGAAAAGTGCTGTGTTGACTAAACTGTATGTGAAGGGAAAGATGTGATGCAGCAGAACTAATACAGAAAAATAATACAGACGGACCGTTTTAATTTTGCTTCTGGATCTGTAATGTAGCACAGTGGGATTGCAAAGGCTTTGATTCAGTATCTGGACATACATACATTTTGTGAATGGCTGCTAAATGTCTCAACGTTTTCTGTAACTCTATCTCTCAGCAGCCAATAATTCAGCACGAAAAACACTGGTCTTCACAACCCTTGTTTATCATTCAAGCGAACCCGCATTTACTGTAAGATCATGGCTCATTGTCTTCTATTATCTGGTATTGTTTTGTTCATGGTTTATAAGGAAAGCATGTTACTCAACCATGTTTGCATTTGCATTTTGTTTTTCCATGCATACGTTTAAAGCACGTTCAGCTGTGGTGCTCATGTGAGTGTCGCAGGTTCTAGCCATCTTTCTACCAAACACTCCACTACAATTTATTATTTTTTAAATGTTCATTTTTGTTAAAATTTTTATTTTTAATAAGTTTTTTTTTTCCAGAGGAGTAATGCAAAAGTTAATTAAATGATTTTAATATATTAAATAAATAAATATTTGAATAATTATTGAACATTTTCTCAATCATGTCATGACGACTCTTCAGAATAATTTTAACGTGCCTGAAGTGTGTTACGTCATTATTATATAATATATAATTCTATATTAAACTATGCTATTGACAATGTCACTTTGTAAAAAAGACTTAGCGTCTGTGGGACATACACAATCAAATGTGCAAATCTGTAGACTAAGCATGTAAATGAACGGCAAGAATGCATTAAAGGTCTTTGGTTTTCAGTTGGAAAGGCGCTGCTTAATTGACACCTAAGTTAATAATTAACCATTTCTACAACGGAAGTGATTCAATCAAAAACCTACTTTTGCTTGGTAATAATATTTCTTAAAGCTAAAACAATCTCTGTGCATTAATTTTTGGATTATCACTGTGAATGTGTTTTGAAACAATCTGTATTGTGAAAAGCACTATATAAATGAAGACGACAACGTTAATGTATTTGGTTTTGGCAGACTAGATCTGCTACGCTGCTGCTGCTGTTGATTATTGCTGTCACTGCAGAGCAAGTATGGACTTGCTACTGCTAATAGATTCACAGACACGCTGCTCTGAGCATGGATACTATGTATACAACTATAAAGAAAACGATGGAGACATAGTTATAAAAATCATTTTAAATATAAAAGAATAGCACAGTCCACACCACAGGTATAGAGTAACAATATTGTTTCAATCACTTTCAGAACGATTTTTTCCAACTGTTGAATGATGAAACACTGACAGCCAATCAGAATCCATTTAATTTAAGGGCTTGCACATTTAAAATGGCAGACATCATTGCGGAGAAGTTAATCAACAAGGTTCAGAAAAAGCCACCACTGTTTGACAAGTCAAGCCCCCTTTTCAAGGATACTATAAAGAAAATGGATGTATGGAAAACATCGGAATAAATGGTGAGAAGTATAAACAATGAGGGCATTATGGCAGGCTAGCAGACAGTGTAACATAAAATTACCTCAGGTATCCAGCACTAGTTTCGACTAGATTGTCTTGCTTCCTTTGAAGTTGCAGTGAAAATGCGTTGCTTTTATTCCACTATATTGACTTTGTCTGCTAAATTCACTGTTATATTAGACTGATTACATTACCCATTCAATCAAAACATAGCATGCTGAGGACATCTACTGGTTAAAGCCGTGTAAATGCAACAAAAACAGAAACATTTTTAACTTTGAAACCATAGCATGTGAGCTTGGACTAAACAGGCCGTTATCGTTCATTGGTGTGGACGCAAATATAGTTATCATTATAGTTAATGTTCTTGGTGTAAACTTGCCTTAAGATATGCTGCTTCTGCATAAATAGGCATACAGAAATCCTGTAGAGGATCTAGGCAGGTGGAGCTGGGGAGGTGGAAGATTTCAGAGGAACTCTGATAGCATTCTGCAACGCTATCTTACAGCAAACAATAATCCAGGCTATTTGAATGTTGAGCAAGCAAACTCATTGGCTGCAGTATCATATCATGTTCCATGAATGTAATTATATGATTGCTTACAGATTGCATGTAAATTAGTTTCATTCACTGAATTCGATTTTTTTTTTGTTCTCTACAGAATGTATGTGCATATATATTTATATTTAGATGGACAGTGTGCTTAACATCTGGGAAATATTCATTTTTTAGACAATTGACAGGATAATGGGACACACCTCATGAAACTGGGATGTCTGGCCTCCCATCCCAACAGAAAACCATTAACTCCATTATAAAATGGAGAAAGCCATTAATGTATTTTGACATTAAAGTTGCATTGGTCATGTCAGACTTAATGAAATTGACTTTTGTATTCTAAATTCTTCTGTATCATGTAACCCACTATAATCTTTGTGATACAATGGTATTCTTTTGAAATGGGCTTTCTAGAAACAGGATAGGTAGCCACACGCTTTACATTGACTTGCCATGCCTCTGTGTTTGCTTAGCCCTCAAGTCACCTCCCTAGTTCTGGTATTACTGGTTCTTGCTTTCCGTGAGTTGTCAGAGGTCTGGAGTGATGTACATGAGTGTTTGTGTTCCAGTGAGTGAGTTCAAGCTTGTTTGATCTCAGTATATTGGTGCAGGTGAGAGGAACAGTAGCGTGAGAGGAGGAGAGTGTCCGAAGGTAAGAGTGTTTCTAATGCAGTTCCTAGAATTGTTATTTTATTGTATTTTTGTGCTTACTATACAGAAAGAATGTATTTTGTGAAACTGTGCTGTGACACTTATGGTATGTCAATGTAACTTTTGGCAGCAGACAAGCACATGCCGATTATACAGAATGTGAAAGAATGTAAAAAGTTTAACTGAAACAATGTGTGGAATGTAACATATAGAAAACATTTGCATGTTTCAACATGCAAATTACATGTTTATGGTCATACGTGTGTGCCCATTTCAACACCTCTGTGCCTTAGGAGAAATACTGTTCGAGTTTGGAGCTGCACGCACGATTCGTGACCGATTTGCTTTGACATTTGATGATCAATATCTGCATGGTCTGCTAATTAGTTTTTGATTTGGTTGAATTTGTGTGTGTATAATAGCTTCAAAGGTATGTCAAATGTAGTTTACAAAATTTGTGTATCTGCCAACAAATTATGTAAACTAAAAATAGCTGAGGAAGGGAAGTTAGCATAATTATTTCATTTACTGTTAACCATCTGCTCTCAAGGGGATATTAGTAGATGTGTGACATCAGTTCACACAGGTCTTTACAATATTAACTATGAAATTGATAATGATAGACTAATTAAGTTACACTTTTTTTTCATCATCTTAAACTGTCTATTTTTAGCATTTAAATCCTATAACAAATTTTGTTAATTGTTTTGATTGAAAAGTGTGGTTGTCTTTATTTAAAATAAAAGGCTATAATGGAGTGATATTCATACACTGCCATTCAAAAGTTTGCAGTCAGTATGGGTTTTTACAAAATAAATCAATACTTTTATTCAGCAAGGATACATTAAATTGATCAAAAGTAGTAGTAAAACACATTATTACAAAACATTTCTATTTAAACGCTTTATATTCATCAAAGATTGTTGAAAAAAAAAATGTATCATGCTTTCCACATAAATATTAAGCATCACGACTGTTTTCAACTGTTTCTTAATTATTAAAATGATTCAAAATTATTCAAATTAAAAATGATTTCTAAAGGATCATGTGACAATGGAGACTGGAATAGTGATGCTGAAAATTCAGGTTTGCCATCAAAAGAAGTAATTCTAAAATATATTCAAATATTTTAAATTGTAAAAATATTTTTAGTAACAGTTTTTAATGTATTGATCAAATAGATTCACCCTTAGTAAGTATAAGAATATTAAAATGATTTTACCGACCCCAAACGTTTAGTGTACATTTTTAATTGTGGCTTACATGTCCATATATATTAGTGAGAGACGGAACGGAAGGGAAAGGGAGAGAAAGTGGGAATACTCGCATGGGTTGTAACTTGTCCGAAAGCCTCAAACATTTCACACGCAAAACCAGCCAACATGACGAATCTCCCGTAATTGGTTTCATATGTAACAGGTGTAAGTCTTACGCGCAGGTTTTCAGTGAGTCGACATACCTGCTTCTGTAATTACAGGTACCTTTATGTTGTGGCTTCCACTGTGAATGAATGTTTCTGTGTCAGTGCTTATTAGTGTTCTTTCCAGGCTGCTTGGATTGCCTTTGCTTCCTCTCTGGCCATTTCAAAGCTTTGTTAGTCTAGTCTAAATATTTTGATGATGTCGTAAAAGATCCAGAGCAAAGAAAAAGGGTTATGTTTTGTTTGTGAATCATGAGGAATTAAAGAGCATGTTTGCTGTAGACAAAGGTCAAAAGGCAGCTGTCACGGCAGGATGTGCATTGTTTGCAGGGATTTGTATGGTATGAACATGCTGAAGTTGTCAAGTCTTTGGAATTCAGAGATAGTGTCCTGGCACAATATTGCTGGACACTTAGTGAGAGACATGTCTTAATTTATGAGCTTATATGATTCATCTTTGAAGCTCTTGAACATCTGTTCATCCTTAAAAGATGTCATCTATCTATCTATCTATCTATCTATCTATCTATCTATCTATCTATCTATCTATCTATCTATCTATCTATCTATCTATCTATCTATCTATCTATCTATCCATCTGCTTTGATTCTATCTATCTATCTATCTATCTATCTATCTATCTATCTATCTATCTATCTATCTATCTATCTATCTATCTATCTATCTATCTATCTATCTATCTATCTATCTATCTATCTATCTATCTATCTGCTTTGATTCTATCTATCTATCTATCTATCTATCTATCTATCTATCTATCTATCTATCTATCTATCTATCTATCTATCTATCTATCTATCTATCTATCTATCTGCTTTGATTCTATCTATCTATCTATCTATCTATCTATCTATCTATCTATCTATCTATCTATCTATCTATCTATCTATCTATCTATCTATCTATCTATCTATCTATCTATCCATCTGCTTTGATTCTATCTATCTATCTATCTATCTATCTATCTATCTATCTATCTATCTATCTATCTATCTATCTATCTATCTATCTATCTATCTATCTATCTATCCATCTGCTTTGATTCTATCTATCTATCTATCTATCTATCTATCTATCTATCTATCTATCTATCTATCTATCTATCTATCTATCCATCTGCTTTGATTCTATCTATCTATCTATCTATCTATCTATCTATCTATCTATCTATCTATCTATCTATCTATCTATCTATCTATCTATCTATCTATCTATCTATCTATCTGCTTTGATTCTATCTATCTATCTATCTATCTATCTATCTATCTATCTATCTATCTATCTATCTATCTATCTATCTATCTATCTATCTGCTTTGATTCTATCTATCTATCTATCTATCTATCTATCTATCTATCTATCTATCTATCTATCTATCTATCTATCTATCTATCTATCTATCTATCCATCTGCTTTGATTCTATCTATCTATCTATCTATCTATCTATCTATCTATCTATCTATCTATCTATCTATCTATCTATCTATCTATCTATCTATCTATCTATCTATCCATCTGCTTTGATTCTATCTATCTATCTATCTATCTATCTATCTATCTATCTATCTATCTATCTATCTATCTATCTATCTATCTATCTATCTATCTATCTATCTATCTATCTATCTATCCATCTGCTTTGATTCTATCTATCTATCTATCTATCTATCTATCTATCTATCTATCTATCTATCTATCTATCTATCTATCTATCTATCTATCTATCTATCTATCTATCTGCTTTGATTCTATCTATCTATCTATCTATCTATCTATCTATCTATCTATCTATCTATCTATCTATCTATCTATCTATCTATCTATCTATCTATCTATCTATCTATCTATCTATCTATCTATCTATCTATCTGCTTTGATTGATTCTATCCATTTGTCTATGGATCCTTTCTATCTATTGATATTTTGTTGTAAATAAAGCAAAAAAATTGGACTACATTTTACAAGAAAATTCTATTTAGGTTTTCTGTTTCAAATCTAAAGCTCAATTATGTTTTTCTATGTTTCCACACCAATTTTTTATCCATCCATCCATCCATCCATCCATCCATCCATCCATCCATCCATCCATCCATCCATCCATCCATCAATCCATCCATCCATCCATCCAGTTTTTACAAACAGAATGTCAGTGTTTAATATTGTTGTGGATTTTGAAGTGACTCTTTATGAGTGAGTCATTTGAATCATTTACTCAACCAGTTAAAAACAAAATACAGAATCACTCAGGAACGAAACACTACTACTGTATGTTGCAATGGTTTCGCTGTTGCTTTTTTGGAACAATTTGGTGCAAAAACAAAATAGCTAGCAATAGTGTATCTATTTTGTAAAACTTACAGCAAGTTACTCAATAATAGCTTTTAGTTTATTGAACACAATCGTTTCCTCCTTGTTACTACAATAACTTTTGCAACACTGTAAAAAAATAAATAAATTGTTGGTTTAACTTAAAAAAGTAAGTTACCTGGTTGCTTGAAAATATTTAAGTTCATTGAAATGACAAAAATTGAGTTAATAAAATGAAGGCGATTGGTTTAATCAACAGAAACTCAAAATATTTTGTAATCATGACGTGCACAGGATTTCCTAACTCATTCCCTCAATTTACTAAATTTACTATTTCATTGCCTCAATTTCTAAATCATGCGCATGATTAATAAATCGAAAGTAACGAAATATTAAATTGTGCGCAGAATTTAGCCTACTGTTTCTTTTTTTCCTGCATGTCATGTCCGGAGCTCCGTTGAACATTAATTATCTAAGTCAATTTGATACAAGACTGTTAGATTATGAGAAATCATGAAAATATATATATTTTTTACAGTGCAGCTGTAAAGTGCACTTATCCATGTAATGTTTATTTTACAGTGTATACCTTAAATGCAAAGTGTTAAATTTCATATAAAGTTTGTGTCCATTTTGTACACTTTGCTTGTTTTGTGTATTCAGTCTGGGATCATGTGTTATTGCATTATACAGTATATGTTCAGCTGCACCGATACATGCAGTAAGTGAATGTGCCCTTCACCTTGTTTGTACTTTCTACATGCCATATGGTGGTACAAAAGCATTAAGTACAATGGTTGGGTCAAACAGACCACAAAATGACACAAAGCACTAAAAATCATTATACTCCACTCATTAGTCATCAAATGGAACATAAATATAAAAATACCCTCATATGATTGTGACTTTCAACACATGCTTTTTTTTATCAACAAGCAATTGTTTTGACTAAGCTCAACACAATCGAGGTGCATCTGCTGACCCTATAAGACAGTATTAGGAATTAAGACAATAGTCTTCATTATACTAAGAGGATTTTTACTTTTGAAATACTGCATGCTATCACAAAGCAAAGCAATTTCCTACTTGACTGTTCATCAAACCACTTTTTCCTGTTTATTAATGATTATATGACGATAAAATGATTCCAAGGTTCGTTTTCAATCAAACAGCTCAGTGTCAAAGTCTCTTCAGGCTGTTGTGTTTTTCTGTCAAGGCTGTTCTAAAGCGTGGAGTTGTGTAGGCAGGAATTCCAGCATTTCTCCGCTCATTCTTTAATGGTTTGTGAATAGCTCGGCGGATCAGGCATTATTTAAATCTTTGTCAAAGGTTTAGCAAGCCTCGTATCCCGGTGAGAGGCTTTGCCAACATATGTCTCTTCACTGAATCCCCTTTAGTGCTTTACTGGAGTGTCGGAGCATGTTTTCGGACTCTCTCCCTCTCTCTCTCTCTCTCTCTCTCTCTGTGTGTGTGTGTGTGTGTGTGTGTGTGTGTGTGTAGGAATTAGAGGAGCATGCTGAGAGTTTGGATGTTCAGTCAGAATGCAGTTTAATACTATCACTTCTACCTCTGGGAATTACTGTCTTGACTGCATGTGTGTGAGTGTGACTCGTAAGTAAGTACAGAGTTTCCTTGTTCTGTTTAGTTGGCTATTTGTTTAATGGATTAAAGCGTGCAGTTGTGTGGTGACAGTGAAGCAAATGAGAAAGGTGTAACCGTAAGCCTCAGCAGTTTTCTCTGATGTTAGTCAAGGATATCGTTCTCTATATTCAGCCTCTGGGATTAATGGATGAAGCATCCTGTAATGTGCTTCAGTGAGTTTATCTTACTCAGGCTCATTGTTTGATTAACTTGCTGCGCATGTTTTTAATTTGTTCATTCAAAATAGATCTGCAGATAATTACAGTATGATTTGTAGTGGATGTTTTCGGTTCAGTTAGAAGTGCGGTTGCAGATTGTGGATTTAAGTGTGACACTTCTGGCAGAATTAAAGATTGCAGTGATTTTATGGTATTATGGTTGTGAATGGGGCCAGAAGTTTACTCCATGTTGTCTTAAGAAGCATTAGGGTCTGTAGAGGTCATCACACTACATCTCTTTAAGCTAGAGATTTGCAGGTCAAAGGTCCACTATTGACTAGATACAACATTGGAATACAACAGGGCTATATATATATATATATATATATATATATATATATATATATATATATATATATATATATATATATATATATATATATATATATATATATATATATCTTAAAGAGATGTAGTAAGGAAGGATGCCTTCAATTTATTATATTTATTATTATTATTTATTATATAGTGACAGTAAAATGTATAATTTTACAGAATATTTCTATTTCAAATAAATGCTGTTGTTTTGAAATTTTTGTTCACCAAAGAATAAAGAAAACATATTTTATCATATTGTATCATCAAAATATTAAGCACCTGTTTTTAAATTGTAATAATATTTTACAACATTACAGATTTTTTTAATCAAATAAGTGCAGCCAGAATGAGCATAAGAATGATTCAAAATAATTTCATGACTTCAAAAATATATATAAAAAAATCTTGCCAACCCCAAACTTTTGAATGTACTCTTATTCAAAATGACAAACTCAGCAAATGATGCACCATTTGTCATTTCCTTAAGGCTTTTCTGAACAATTATGAATTATTTTGCTTTTAACGTAGTATTGTTTACATCTTGGAGCTTTATCATTTGAATAATTTCACAAATGAGTCTCCAGTGTAATTATAGCAGTCAACAAATCCACACCCTGGAACAGCCATTTTAAACAAATATGAGATTTTAGAGTTTATAGCTTATTATAGCTGCCTAAATTTGCAACATAAAATTTTTTTTAAAACAGATAACTAAATTATTATTATTTTTAATCGTGACGGCATGATAATTTCATAAACATTCAACTAAGCTTATGAGAGCCTTTTTCAGTTTTATATGGGTTCATTTGGAGCTTTACATTTTTGTACAGATCCTCAATCATATCATGAGGGCACATTTTCACCTTTTGTAAAATCTCAGCAATGCATGGCATCCTGTAGTGTGCTGATTCCTCAAGTCCATCTAGGTGTTTTGATTTCTCAAGAGTTGCTCTTCATAACACAGGGGAAGGCCTCCAAAATTAAAAGCCAGGGGCAAGATTGTGAAAATCTATCACCTCTGGCCACTCTTAGATAAAGAGAGTTAATCTGGGTTGATGCTTGTAATTTGTGGAGGCGGCCTGACTGTGTGGATCTTGTGAGTGTGAACGATTTTGTGTGGAATGAGCCTGTGGCGCGAGCGTGCTCACGGTTCATCAGCCATCACGGAGGCGTGAAGGCAAACAACGCACACGAGTCAGCGAAATAAACAACGTGAAATTCTTTTCTCAAGTGATGTCTTTCATTTTAGCCTTGCAACCTTTAAGTCTTGACTATGCACATGATGAAAAGTTCACATTCTCTCAAGATTTTTTTGAAGATTTACATTAATTTGTGTCATTTTAAACCTTTATACCAAGGGAAGTTTATATTTAATGACTCTGAATGTGTCATATGATGAAAACAAGTAAAAAGTAATAACATATTTTCAATACATGTGAGCAGGACCTAAAACTATTTGCCACACCTACCAATGACTGGTGACTTAAGAAAATTTACTGGACGTAAATATTTTTTACAAGCCATGAAACATACATTAGAGTTACAAAATTTGCTCTTTCAAGAGTGTTTTTTTTTCTTTGTCTTTTGTTGTTTGATTAAAATTAATGACACAGACATAAGCAATATTAGGCTGCTGTCACTTTAAGACTTAATGCATGGATCCAATATACATACACGTGCGGAGCGGATTTCTGACCTAAAAATTAGTACACATTTATAATGCTATATATTATGTTATATTACCTTGTCAGTAAATGACAAAAAATGAATTAACGCTGCTGCGAGGGTGTTTCTAATGAGGGAGTGACAACATCTTTCTCTCTTCTCACCAACGTAATCAATCTCTCTTTCCTCTTTTGGAAAATCTTGGAAACATTATTTTGTTCTTTTGCTATTGGAGCAAATGGACTTACAAAAGTTTCCTGTCATCCCCTGTTCACTAGAAATGTAAAAAAAAGGGTCCATAGCTGGTGGCAAGTCACTGTATTGAGTGAGTCAGTCGTGAGTGAGTCATTGAGTCATTTAGCTGATTTGTTCAAAAGGCTGATTCATTCAGTAACGAAGCAAGTGAGTGGCTACACCACATGACATTTTACAACCTGAACTAACCTCATCTTGTCATAAAATGGTCAGATTTTGTGATATTTTAAGAAACGTATTAACCCTGCACATGACTTTGGTCACACCATGTGATTTTGAGAACAAACATTATTAATAATGAAGTACTTTTGTTAAAATATTTGACTTTTTTCTTAGATAAATTAATATGCTATGCTACTTCATGAGGTTTTCCTGTTCAAATATTTCATTCTATTAATGAGGCATTTTCTTCCTTAATTAAGATATTGTGTTTTATCAGCCAGGAATTTTTTAATTCATGCCCAAAACAAATCGAAATTGGTTTTAATCCAGAGGACCAAAGAAAAAAGAAAAAAGCATCACATCATTGACCAAGTTCCTGGATATTATTGCAAACTGTGTTGATGATTTGAAACAATATAATCTTGCTTTTGAGGCGAAAATGATCTAAAAGCATCTCACCTGCTACATATCCAAAATATTGTAAAACATTGAAGACATTTACAGGTTCAATGCAAACAGAATCCTTTTGCTGTTAAAGGATTTATGACAATTTGTTCTCTGTTCTTGACTCCTGTCTTTTATGTCTCTTTAGATCTCTTTCTTGGAGGAGTCAGTGAAGATCTCTTGCTAAAAAAACAACTTTCCAACGGTGTTTTCAGCGTTTCCTTCACCTTTGTCCTTATCTGCTGGCTGGGATGAGGGGGCTCAGGAGCCTAAGTGTCGGGCTCCTGTCGGCCTTCTTCTCCACTACCTTTAGTCTTTATTTCCCTCCTCACGGTAAGAACCAGCGCAGTTAAATTGCTTTTGTACGTTTGTTCTTATCAGTGCAACATCATCTTGAGGCTATGATCATTATTCAACACCATTACATGTTATTATCTGGCAAACTCTTCCAGAAGGAAGCTTCCTTTTAGCATCTCAACAGCTCTTTTATCCTATGATCCTGTTTCCTGTAGTTGAACAGCTGCCTACCATCACCGCTCAGACCTCAGGCTCTCTCATTGCCTTGCCATATGATGAGAACTTCAAGTTCAAGTGTGAAGCCAAAGGCAACCCAAGACCTACGTGAGTGAGATGTCCTGCCTTTCAAGGGTTAATTCTCCCCAAAATGGAAATGATGTCCTTAATTAATTAATTAATGAACTGGCAAACTTGAGTTTCCATTTATTAAATGAGTGCGCTCCATGTATGTTTGCTGATCAATGTTTATATGTGAATAAAAGCCTAAAACGACATGAACGACATGAGAGTGTGTAAATGATGACAAAATTTTCTTTTCTGGGTGAACTAATCCTTTAAGGATGCCAGTGCAGACAGCTAAAATGTAGAAATGTCCAAATAATGTCCAAAAAATGTTACTGTTTATTTCAATGGCCCACTTTAGACATCCTACTAACTTGTTACATTGCAACTACATGTCAACTAACTCTCATTGAGAGTTAGTTGACTGTTAGCTGAATGTTAGGTTAGGGTTGGTAGAATAAGTTGCAAATGTAGCTGCAAAGTTTCTCGTCATATAAATAGTCAAATAGTCTTGCAGTCAAATAAAGTGTTAATAAAATGTAAATAAAGTAGCAGATATAAAATGAAAGCTTAGCCATTTCTATGGGCAAAATGTGAAAATGTGAGGTGAAAATTAGGTCTTTTTTTTGTTATAAATATTAATCATATTTGATTCTCTTAAAGTCCCCCTGTGGTAAAAATCACGTTTCTAATGTTGTTTATATGTGTATGTGGTGTTTTTAATATGCTTTAAGACAAACCCTGTGCAAATTCATGAGTTAACACCATTTCTGAGATTTTTCTCCCCTTTGACGCGTACGATCACACCGATGTGATTAGAACGTTCAGTGCATCACGTGATAAACTGTCAAAGTCAAACGTTCATGCTCAACCACATAATGTTTATTTTAGGTTTCACATATTTAAATGCACATAAATACTAACAAAACAATACATTTAGAGTTTGCAAAATACACACTGACGTCTATGGAAGTGGCAATAAACCTTTCCATAGTAATTAGACAACACGTTTTATTCATATCATGTACATATTGTTTAAGTAACTTTAAAGAATAACGTGAAAAACTCACGCTGGGGGCTCAAAAAGAATATTTTAAACGTATGTGTGAAAGGATTAAAACTGCAGCGACAGTAAAGAAAGTCTCAAAAACATGTTTGAAATCGACGGTGTTCCTTATGTTTCAAACTAACCAATCACGTCAATGTGTCGGTGGGCTTATCATTAACTATTCTCTGAAGCAGGGGAGTCTCAAGAGAAGCCAGGTTATCCCAGTATATATTTCTGTTGATATGAAAAATCATGTATATTTAGCAATATAGCAGGTGAATTATGTATATGATGTATGTTACAATGTTATGATGAACTATATGCCATTCTCCACTGATGGCATATTGTTGAGTTGTTCAAAGCGTTTCTAAGGAGACTGGTTGTTCGAAGGCAGCTGTTTGACTCTGAGATGGAGAACAGGAACATTGTGTAACATTAGCAACAAATTATTAACTGTTTGATAACATAGTCAAGCAAAAGGCTAATCATGTTAATTACCATTGTGTCCGACGTTGTAAAGAGTGATACCATTGTGCAGCGTTTACTTCAGTAAGTTGACCGAGTGGATATCTGAGCTGGCGTGAGTGGAGGCGGGGCTAAGGCAAGCCTAATTTGCATACTCATGATTTCATGTATACTACATGAGGCAAGCGTGTTTACCTTCAAGCTATTTCAAGGCATGAAAAAAATTTTACTGAAAAAAAAAACATTTAAATATGTAATTTTGCTAATCAAAGATGATTTTTATGGGATAAAATTATTGACTATAGGGGAACTTTAAAAAAATTAGGGAAACTTATTTAAAGAAAAAGGAGGTGCACAGAAAAACGGTTAAAATACAGGAAACTTTAAGAATTTCTAATATGAGACTAAGAAATGCACCAGCTATATTAAAAACTTTTCTCTCATTTGGTGAAACAAACTCTATGTCTATTAGATAGAATGAAAGTATTACTGTTGCTAAAGTTGCATGTTGTGTGATTTTAATTGAACAGGTACCGCTGGACAAAAGATGGGATGGATTTTGACCCACATAAAGAACCTCGGCTCATTAAAGAAGAAAGTAGTGGGACTTTTGTGATACCAAACAATAAAGAAAAAGTGAAATACCAGGGAAAGTACAGATGTTATGCCTCAAACAAGCTTGGAACTGCAATGTCAGAGGAAGCAGAATTTATTGTGCCTAGTAAGTCACAGCGTATAAATATCCCATGTCACGCTTTACCTTTGCTGCTAATCATGAAACAAATTGTATAATTTCAGACATTCTAGCATCAAGAATTTCCTCAGATCCGTTCCAGGAAATTTGCATATTCCGTGTGTCCCCTTGAGCACATCTAGCATGATGTTGCTCAACTTGTTTTTAATCTTGATCATTTCTTACTTGCAGTTTCAATAGTAGGCTACCTGTCTACTAAAAAGTAGTTAAAAAAAGACTGAAATTTGAATGTGCTTGATCACAGTGGTACCCAAGTTTCCCAAAGAGAAGACAGAGCCAGTGGTGGTCACAGAGGGCGATTCGGTGATTTTGGAATGTAACCCGCCACAAGGGATTCCACCATGGCAGATGTACTGGATGACCAATGGTAATTCAAGATACATTCAATCCCTTTCCTGAACATTAACTTAGTCAAACAGAGGAATCCAATAGGATCATTTGTATGCACTTGCTTGTGAATTTCTTGTCAGTTCGAATATTCCTTCTTCAAATCTCATCAGCTGTTACAGCAAACATACTCTTTCTTATATGTCAATCAACTCCTTGGCAGTATGAACAGATGCAGGCGTATATTTCAACCAACTGTATATAACTAGCATTTTACTGGCACCAGACTGGAGTTCTTAAACGGCCTGCACTAATAACAGGCTTTTGTGATAAACATGCTACATGTCGCAAATAGTGAAGAATGCTGTTCTTAATAGTTACAGTAAGCATGAGATATGTGACATTCATCATTTAAGTCAAGCCAGTAAAAGAGTAGATCAGGCTGAATGCAGAACAAAATGATCAAAGTAAATGAAAATGCCATTAATAATAATCAAACATTAAAATGTATTAAAATGATCATAATCAGCAATAATCTAGCTCAATAATATGCTTCATATTTATTTTCTAAATGTGTCTTTACTTTTTTCCCTTAATTTTTAAACAAGATAAAGTTATTTGAGAAGAGAGGAAAAAAAAGAAAGATCTAATGAATTTAATCAGGCATCATAATGTAGGCCTATGTATATATATGTACGATACTGTACATGTCTTCACTTCCTGAGCTGAAGATAGGGCTTAATCATGTTGATCCTACATCTGATGTGAGGTAAAAGAATGTCTGAGCTCTACCCATGATGCCTGTTATCTGCTCTGCATTCTGTCAGATGGGACTGTTTCTGGGTGGTCTGGACAGTTTGATGTCCTTGCATGTTAATCTAACAATCCTCTCTGTGTTGTTCTCAGATCTTCGTCACATTGAGCAAAACGAGAGGGTGTCCATGGGCCTCAATGGGAATCTGTACTTCTCTAATACACTGGCGTCAGACAGCCATGATGACTACTGCTGTTTTGCGTCCTTTTCCAGGATACGCACAATTGTTCAGAAACCCCGCATGGCCCTGAGGGTCAAGCCAAGTACGTGCCAAGAATCTCTGTAGGAAGTGCAAGTAACATACGGTTTACAGAAAATTAAATACAAAATAATTTTAAAGTATTATGTGTATACACTGCCATTCAAAAGTTTGGGGTCGGATTTTTTTTAAAATAAATTTCTTGCACTTACTATGCATTTATTTGGTCAAAAATACAGTAAAAACAGCAATATTGTGAAACAGCATTAGAAATTAAAATAAATGTTTTCTATTTGAATATATTTTAAAATGTAATTTTTTTTAAATAGATTTTAAATTGTAATTTATTCCTGTGATGGCAAAACTACATATTTTCATAATCAACTAATCAGTCTGTAGAAAGACCTGTTATGCTGGTTTTGACAAGATAAAGAAGTGTTTTTAAAACTATTTTTAGTTTGGTACGTAGTCATGAAAATGCAAAGTTCACTGAAAATGCAAAAACAACTGTGAGATGCACAAAATCAACTAAACAAAGTATACATAGATTAACAATTAAATAATGAAGTAATTGTCTCTTCGGGGATTTTCACGCCTGGCTTATTTGGAGTTTTCCTTTTCATATTGTATATAGGCCTGTGTATACACACACACACACATTTTAAATATAATTAAATACATAAATAATTTATCAGTTACAGCAATCACAGCTGCATTCAAATACGTTTTTGCGTGTTTCTCAACAGCTACAATGAGCTCACGGACTTGCTTAAACACATTTTGGTATGCTTTTCAATGTTGCCTTGTGAAATGCAACATTGTAAAATTAAGTACCTGTTTCAGAACAAAGCAAACCATCTACAGGTCTGAAAACGCCCTAAATGTATTGATGGTTGTAGTAGATTACTTCCAAAAGCAGCTCAAAAGGCTGTAGTGGCAATTCATTAAAGTGTATTCATTTTATATACATACAGTACAGTATAGTATAACAGTAACTATTGGTGAAACACTTGCACCTTGCAAAATCGGTTTATTTTCAAGAACCCTTCCTCCAACCACTTTTTTACAATCCAACCAATTCCTGGAGGATAAAATCAAGAATTGCCCTATACTTTTTTCACTTAATTTCCATTTTCACTGAGAAATATAGACATTAATACAGTATGTTTAAATATTAACATTAAAAAAGCCTAAACCTAATTATTCTAATCAGTTGTTGGATGACCCCTCTGCATTTACTTTGTATTTGCATGTACCCATGTGTTTCTTTGAGTTCTTGAGCTATTCATTACCAGCTGAATGTGTTGAAAATGCAGACACGTTTCTTTACTTTTCTTTTTTTTTCTTTTTTTTTAGTAAATTCAAACCAAGGGGATGACGGCGTCATGAGTGGTAAGTCACATAAGAAGGTGAAGTATTTTGTAAAAATGGGCTGTGTATCAAATATGCAAAAACTTTTTGCTTTTTTTGTGCCGCAAGAAGTTTAAAAGCTTTTCCTAGCTTCAGCACTTGCTAGTTTGTCAGCTATTTCTAGAGTTCAGTGTTCTAGTGTTTTCTTCAGTGTGGGTTATGCGCTTTTCTAAGAATATCTGTCACTTTGCAAAATATAATGGCATGTTTTCTGAGAATATATCTTCAATTATGATTATTTTCTTACCTTTTTAGACCATTTTTCTTAATCAGACATAGGGCAGCTTTCTTTTTTATCCTTCTCAAGGCCTTTTACCATCATTTGTCTCCATTTAGTTCAGAAGAGGAAGCCGAACATTTTGGTGCCCTCCAGTCATTCAGCGACATACCTAAAAAAGGGAGAAGAGCTGGAGTTGGAGTGTATCGCAGAAGGACTGTAAGTTCCCTTCTCTATGGCCCTTCTCTAAGTGCTTACATACACAACACGGCAGTAAAGCATTTCCACTGACAGAGAGAGTGACAGCAATTTATTTTGGACTTTTCTCAGGCCTACACCAGAGGTAGAATGGATCAAGGTGCGGGATAATTTACAGAAGCGCTCACAAATCAAAAACTTTGGAAAGCTTCTGACTATACCTGATGTCACGGAACTAGATGAAGGCAAATACACGTGCAAAGCCAAGAATGATCTTGGTGAAGCTGTTCATCATTTCAACGTTGTTGTGGAAGGTATGTTAACATTTGCATAGTCTTAAAGGGATAGTTCATCCAAAAATACTCACGGTCAATCCATCCCAGGTGTATATGACTATCTTCTTTCAGACGAACATAATCTGAGATATATTTAAAAATAAGCTTTATAAGGATAGTGAATGGCGCTTATGACTTTGAAGTCCAAAAAAAGTGCATCCATTCATCATAAAAGTAATCCACACGGCTCCAGGGAGTTAATAAAGGCTTTCTGAAGTGAAGGATTTGAAAAAATTAGTTTGCAAAAAAAAAATTGAAATGAAATGAAAAAAAGATCTCCATATTTTATCTTTTTATCTCCATATCTTTTTAAACGACAATATCTAGCTTTCGGCAAACAGATATATATATATATATATATATATATACATGGGATACTTTTCATTTTTGGATGAACTATTCCTTTAAGCCTGAATTTTATTCAGGTATTTGATGATTGTTAATTATTCTAGTAAATCTGTAAAAATTAATATTCTACCATTTGGAAATGCCATAAAATTTTAAAATTGTGATTTTCAGTAGCTAGAAACTGCTCCAGTAAAATGCAGTCAATAGTTTCAATATCATTAATCACAAACAACAAGCGTCTATAAATATATATTTCAATTGTCTCTTTAGATATATTTGCATTTATATTAAAAAAATGCATTTTATAATATATTGTTTATATTGTTGTATTTATTTATCACACACACACACACACACACACACGTTGTGTTTAAATGTTTTGTGGGGACTTTCCATAGGTGTAATGGTTTTTAAACTGTACAAACTGTACATTCTGTCCCCCTACACTACCCCTTCCCCTAAACCTACCCATCACAGAAAATGTTCTGCTAGTTTAGATTTTCAAAAATGATAATTCTGTATGATTTATAAGCTTGTTTCCTAGTGGGGACCAACAAAAGGTCCCCACAATGTCAAGATTGACTGATTTTACTTACGTTGTGGGGACATTGGTCCCCACAATGTAAGGAAAACAAGTACACACACACAATCTGAATGAAAACCAAACTGCTGGTTGATCTCTTAAAATAAACACCAAATAAAATTGTGAAGTCATGTCACTTCCAAACACAGGGGGGCAGTATTGCTCTAAGTAGGAAGTTGTTTTAATCCGTATTCATATGTTGTGTGTCCCAGAGCCGCCCAGCTGGCAGGAGGAGCCAGTAAAGAGTCAGTTAGCGGAGATTGGATCTGACATCCACATCAAGTGTTCCGCTACAGGAAAACCACAACCCACAATCACCTGGAAGAGAAACGGCCAGCCACTTGATGGTGTGTTAAACCCCTTCTCCCCCACCCTTATCATGCCCATTTGACTAAATTTGTCAGCTTAAAGCCACTGCCAAATGTGTAATTACTGGCTGTGTGAACAGCCTGTTGTTCCTTTCTGGTTCTTCTCATCATTTAGACTTTGTAAACTGCGGTTGTATTTATATGCTGTTTACATGCTCTGGTAAAAAGATTTATCAGCAGTAGATCAGAACATAATATACAACAAAAGTCAATCTGGTATCTTCCAAATATGTACCTAACAAGTGCTATAATGATATAAAATATTACAGTACAGACAACACTCTGGCTAGCTGTAACACTTTTTACTCTACATACCTTTGTGTCTTGGCTGCTGAACATTTATTGCTCCCTGAAATAGCAAGGCATTTTGTCAGAATATGCAGAATGTCTGAATAGCATGTTTACAATATTTGGAGGCTTTTCTGCAAAATGTAAACCTTTATGAAACACAAAAACAAAGAAATATCAAACCATTGTTTTAGTTGGGGTCAGTATGGTTTTGTTAACAGAAATTCACACTTTTCTTCAGCAAGAATGCATTAAATTGATCAAAAGTGGTAGTAAAGATATATACATATAATCTTACAAATGATTTTCAACATTGATAATAACAGGAAAGGTTTCATGAGCATCAAATCATCATATTAGAATGATTTCTGAATTATCATGACACTGACGATTGGATTAATGATGCTGAAAATTCAGCTTTGACATCACACACGGATAAATTACATTTTAAAACACACATCACAATAAGAACATTTATTTTAAATAATAATAATAATTCACAATATTAGAGTTTTTTCTGTTCAAGAAAATGCAGCCTTGGTGAGCAAAATAGGCATCTTTCAAAATCAAGCTTGTTTTCTCTCAGATTTCCCTTCTACCAGTCACAAAATGCTTGATGACAGAATAATCATCGTCGGAGTGGAGCGGAAAGACACTGCAGTGTACCAGTGTGAGGCCTCCAACAAACACGGGACCCTACTTGCCAATACTAATGTGCTTGTCATGAGTGAGTACTTCCCTTACCTGTAGACAAAAATCATGTTGCAATGTTTAGAATGCAATAAAAAGTCAGCGCTGTTAATGTGCAACCCACATAATTTGCATGTATCAATTAATCATAGCACCAGAAGTGAAGATTGTGGTCCTCATTGAAGTTTTCTGGGCTTTGATTATGATATGACGCTCGTGCTGACATGTAATGTCTTAAGGGTTTCAGCAGCTGTTCATTCATAATTGACGTAGAAGACAAATATGAAACGTGTGCATGAGTGTGTGTGCGCACGAACTACTTCGGTGTCTGTTTTTTGTTTGTAGCTCTGGCAGCAGAAGCGAGCTCTTTTATATGCTAATAGATTTTTTACAGTTTAATTGTGATTTTGGGAGTGTGCCTCGGTTTCGTGTGCCTCGGCCATATGTCACACTGGCTGTTTGATGTTTGTCTGTGTGAACTTTTAACTAATGGTCTGTCTTTCTCTCAGATCATCCTCCTTTGATTCTGACTCGGAATTATCTGGAGTACTCGACCATGTTAGACAAGAGTGTGATTATGGACTGCAAAGTCTTTAGCTCACCACCTGCCACCCTTAACTGGTGAGTTTGGTAACAAGTGTTGTGATTCTAACACCGTGTCTTAACCAGACGCAACATGATAAGCCACAAGTGAGGGGTCTTTTTTCTGTTCATCAAAGTTTTTGTCCAAACCAACTGTGAGAAATAACATTTTGTTAGTTTGTTGGTTTATATATCTGTAATGGGGGCCACACTGAAATTTCGTTGAACTGAAGTACAGTATGTTTGTATATTAAACATCAAACTTGGGCGAGGGAGAATCAGATATTATAGGAAAAATTTATCAACTTGTACAAGGTCAACCATAAAAATCATGCCTTCCTTTGAAGCATCATAGAAGTCAAGAAAAGTACATGAAAATACATGATATGTATTCTTAGTTTTACGCGCACACGCGCGCGCGCGAGAGAGAGCTGCTCTGATTGGCTGTTCATCAACTTAAAAAATCAACTTAAAAAAGTAAGTGATCATGCTGCCTTAAAATTGGTGAGTTTAGTCAACTAAAATATTCAAGTTGTCAGTTTGTGCAACTTCATATTTTAAGTTGACTTAACATTTTAAGGCAGCGCGAACATCTACTTTTTTTAAATATGTCACACCTGGTTAGGACATGTGTACGAGTATTAATTAAGTTAACTGACTGTACAAATCATTTAAAAGTATTTGAGCTTATATTTAAGATTTATATATTTTAATATATACATATTCAATTCATTTGGATGCATATGATGCATATTTTCCAATCATACATACATGAAATGGGTACGAATGAGATTTATGTACTAGTAAACCGATGTTTTATATACACAGTAACAAGGTTTATATATTTATCATGAATAAATCTACTGATTGTTAAATTAATTGAATCCACAGCCAGCCATATTTTTTTCAAATGATTAAATTGAATTGTTTTCACAATTAGCATTTTTATGCGAGTTTAAACTTATTTAAATCAAATCGACACAAATATGAGGCATGGGTCTTTGAGAAACATTACATTTCGTTTGGTTTATGTCAAGTAGTAACATAACAGAGACATCTCAAACAACGTCATCTTTGCATTAAAAATGACATAACTGAGCGAATGACACTTCATGTCTGTTGTCATAAATCCTCCTTCATATTAATGTCACGATTATGAAGGTGTCATGTCTTATGCACACCCCTTCAAGTAAAGTTACCACAAAAAACAAAAGTAGCTTCTTAAGATTTATATATCTTATATATGCACACAAACTAAAGGATTTTTTTCAGCATGATATTATAGCTGTAGCTCGTCCTCAGATTATGGGTGAATGCAGACCCAATAGAGTCAAATGAATAAAGTGAAGGAAAAAGGGACAATAGATTGAGAAAAGACACTGCAAGATCTATCCCTTTTGAAATCTCTGTTCTCAGTAGGGAATCCTCCCTTTGCACTCATATTTATAGTATTTTTCTTCTTTGAAAAGTTTCCCTTCAAAAACCTTTGGTCAATTTTGAAAGTAATGTTAAAGAAAGTGGGTAAAAAAAAAAGAAACTAGGCTACGTTGACTTCGGTTTTATCAACAGAGCATCTGTAGTCATTTCAGTAAAGGCGCTTCCCATGGGCTCCTATTTCAGAAGAACTCTGAAGGGTTCAATGTTTGTTTTCTAGGAGAAGAGAAGACCCAGAGGGCTCTGTAGATGGAGAGAGATATTCTCTCCTGAAGAATGGCTCCCTGCAGATTCACAAAGTGGAGATGGAAGATATGGGCCAGTACAAATGTTTGGCAAGCAACTCCGAGGGCACCGCCAGCATCACCACTGAACTTTTCATTAAAGGTTAGCCACCTTCCTTAATCAAAAAGCTTTCTGTTTCCTGTTCATTACTAAAACTAAAGGCCTGCTGTTGATAGATTCAACTAGGATTGTAGAAGCTCCCCAAGACATGAAGGTCAAAAGAGGATCTATGGCCGAACTGGAGTGCCAGGTGAAGTGCGACCCCACCCTCAGACGAGAGTTGGAGATCTTATGGCTGAAAGACGGGATAAATATCCTCACTAACTTCACAGAAAGGTAGGTGACCTGATTTCCCTGGCTTGTCCATAATGGTTCAACTTTGAATCAACAGAAGCCATTCTCCATTTAAGTAAATCCTTGAGTTGTGCTGTCAAAACAGGAAGGATTAGCATGTGCCATGACATTTTGGAATTGTATTTATAGTTTTATCAGCGCTGGAATCATGGATTAAATACTTACACTTTGTAGTCATGTAACACAGCGGAGCTAGATGTAATTGTAAGCTTTTATCTGTAATAGTACGCTTTTATGGGTGAAATGTCTCTCTTGAAAATCAAAAGGTACTCCAGCTAATGAGCAGGAGCTTTAACCTCTTTCTACTAGGCTAAAAATGATGCCCAGCTGAATCTTCTGGTTAAATGCAGTGCAATGCTGTGCCATCTTTTGTTATTGTGACTAGTTATTTGCTTCCAGACAAATTGTTTACATTTTTACCTCAGGTCACCAATTAGCAGGCTGTGATTCAGATGCCAGATTAGCTCCACCTGAACCGCAAAATGTTTTTTTGATTAAGTAAAAGCAAAAAATGTGGACAAACACACACAGAGAACAGAACTGAGCCGTGCATTGATTGTCATGACAACATTTAGCGGCGCTCTTGTTTGGCATTTCATACAGAACAAAAGCCACAGAGCTGCCTCTGACAACTGTGGCTACACCGTCCTGAGACAAACTAGATCGCTTCCATTGTAATCAACGGGGATGTCTACACTATAAGTGGCTGTTTCGTTTGACGGATCCCTGGTTTCTATTTTTGTCAAGCTGCACAGCCACTTTATTTTTCATGTATTTTGTGGGAATTGATTGCTTTGAATTTTGCATGCAATCTTTCATGATATTAAAAGTCAATAAGTCTCTTAAGATATCAGTTAATTTGACCTTCATTGATAAAAAAAAACAAAAAACAAAAAAAAAAAACAAGGATAGTTCAGGTTGTAAAATGTAACGTGGTGCGACTCCCTCAACAATTAATGACCTCTTATGAATTAATAATTCATAATGTTTATAAAAAAATACAGTTTACCTTGAAAAGGTATTTTAAAGCTTTTTGAAAAGGATTAGTTTACTTTCACATGAAAATTATCCCAGAGCTTTACTCACCCTCAAGCCATCCTAGGTGTATATGACTTTCTTCTTTCTGATGAACACAATCAGAGTTATATTAATAAATATCCTGATGCATCCGAGCTTTGTAATGGCAGTGAACGGGAAACAACGAGTATGAAGCTGAAGAAAGTGCTTCCATTCGCATCAAAACGTACTTCACTCTGCTCCGGGGGGTTAACAGAGGCCTTATGCAGTGAAGCGATGCATTTAGTGTATATGCATCAGGATATTATTAATATAACTCTGACCGTGTTCGTCAGAGAGAAGAAAGTACACCTAGGATGGCTTGAGGGCGAGTAAAGCTCTGGATAATTTTCATTTTAAAGTGAACTAATCCTTTAACATGAGTAAGGTCACATTCAAGGTTTAAGGAAAATATTTATTAATTTATACTTGGCTACACCAAGCAATTTTAGAGGAATTCAAAGTTTTCCAGAACCAAACGAAACCAACATAAATACATCTCCAAGAACGTGGCACATATTTTTCACAATTTTTGGACACTCTTATATTGCAACGACTCATTATTATTATTATTATTATTTTAATCATTGACTATGGCTGTCAACATAGAAATATGTAATAAATATTCTTGGAATGCACATTGGTTATTTCACAGCCATACAAGATATTTGCTTCTAAAACAATGTAAGATTCATTGTGAAGTACATTTTGAGATTTGGAACTACTACATGAATGAAGTAATTGTGAAGTCTGATGTCTAATTTATGAATTCATGAATTTTAATTTGATATTTGTTTTTTTTTATCAATCAAATACAGCTAAAACTATTTTATATTACTCTTATTTTTAATGCATTGTGAAACTATTTTGGGTTATTTGCAGATATTTCACAGATGATGGAATTCTCCAGATCGTCAATGTGAGCAACAGCGATCAAGGGAATTACACCTGCATTGTTCGAACATCACTGGACCAAGATACAACTTCTGCATACATAACTGTGTTAGGTACAATTGAAGGACCTTTTGAGACTAGACTGATTGACAGCTAGATTGCGTTGTTACGTTTATATATTACTTTAATACAACAATAACAGACCTGCTTGCAAAGATGAAATTCAATAGTGGAGCAGCAATCTCCACCACCGATTGTAGAGAAAACAAGACAGTGGAAAAGATGTGCTGTTTTTTTGATCATTATTGCACCAGCTATTTTGTGAAGCTATTCTGTTTTTCTTACTAATGGTCTTCAGATATAGTTATTTTGATATGAAGTTTGTTTATAGTCTTATGTCTGAAATGTGACATAGATGTCCCCGATCCACCGATTCAACTGGCGCTCACTGATCTGAAAGACCGCAGTGCGAGGGTCAACTGGGTGGCCGCCAGTGATCATAACAGTCCGATAACAGGTAAAAGATATCTAAAAAATGTACTGTAATGTCAGTGTTGCAGAACAAAACACCCTTCATGTGTAATGGTACACATTTTGAGTGTATCTGAAGTAGGCTTTTGCTTTAAGCAGATTTCTCTGAAGTCCTTTTCATGGATGTTGCTCATACTCCAACATTGCTCTACTATATTTCAAGGGGGCTCCCACTGGGGCAGCACCACAGTGTATTGAGAGCGTATGCTTTGCATATTCAATGACCGCTGCTCTATTCCTGTGACTAGAGTACATCATCCAGTATGAGGAGAACCACTGGGAACCAGGGAAGTGGAAGGAGCTTCTACGAGTGGCTAGCAGCCAGTTCTCAGCCCCCTTGACGCTCTACGGCCACATTAACTACCAGTTCAGAGTCATCGCTGTCAATGCTATAGGGAGAAGTCGTCCCAGCATGCCCTCTGAAAGATATAAGACGCCTCCTTGTGGTAGGGATACCTGTGATCCTTGAAGACTTGCTTTCAGAACATGTTTCCATCCAACATCTAGACTGTCCTTGGTTCACCTTGGACTTGTTTGAAGCGCCTGTCTCTGTGTCTTTTTGTGGGGATTTACCCTGAGAAAATTATACAGATGTCTATAAAAGCTCCATAAATTTTAATGCTCTTTTAAGCGAGCGCTGTCTCGGACTATCAATGACTGCATGCTCGTCATTATGTGTGATACATATTGGCAGTGTTAGAGGGCAGTGGTATTATTGACTGAGACAGATGTTAAATAATTCATATTCACATTTGTACAGCTCCCGACAGGAACCCAGAAAACATTAAGATTGAGGGTCACCTGCCACATCAGATGGACATCAGCTGGGAGGTAATAAAATGCAAACAGCATTGTCAAACAATTTGAATGCATATGCATATATGCATGGCTTGGAAGCAAGAAAAAGGCAAACACCCTCACACAAGGAGGCTTGGGAACTAAATGTTCTTGGAGCTCCTATGAAGTCTGGTGTCTTGTTCTTTTTAAAGCCATGACAACTTCATTTGCACTGGCAGTCAAGTATATCAGCAAATCTCCATTCACAAGCCAATTGATGCTTTATTTATGAGTCAAAATTCATTCGGATTGTAGTTCTGAGGGAAAGCCAAACGAGGCACCCCAGAAACTATTCCTACGCCAAATTTCGCAAATGTCTCTTGTACTCTTCCACTCTTTTTAAATGTTCCAAATGCTCGGTAATGTTTGCAGTGCACTGACCCACTTTTCCCTTTAATCACTAGCCGCTCTTGCCTGTGGAGCAGAACGGTCCCGGTCTGGAATACAAACTGAGCTATAGGCTCCTGGGTGTCGAGGACAGTTGGAAAGAACAGATGGTGAAGAGACACTCATTTGTGGTGCGAGACACCCCAACGTTCGTCCCCTACGAGGTCAAGATCCAGGCCTTCAACCAGCACGGGTGGGCACCAGAACCCAAAGTGGTGACTGGTTATTCCGGGGAAGACCGTGAGTGAAACTGCACATTAACGCATTCACCTTACAGTCGTGCGACGCTGGCATGATTAGACAATAATTAACACTTAAGATAGGAGATCAGTTGGGAGAGTGGTTTAATCCACTCTTTACCAGGATCAGCCATTTCTGCTGAGCATTTACATTGTGCTTTTGAGGATCAGACATCTTTACCAAGCACTTATGTGATTATGTTTTGTTTTATTAATTTTTCATATTTTCATGCCCTTGTCTCTAGTCGACATTTGGCATTGTCTAGAGGATGATGCAACAGGTTGGACTGACTTTGTCCCTGTTATTCCTGCATCACAGTGGTTATCCTTGTTATTCCTGTTGTAAAAAGTGCTGGGATGCAAACTTGTCACCTTTCACTTTTCGTTTCTGGATCCAAAAAAAAAGTGTAGAATCAATAAGTTTTTTAAATTCGAAATTCAAAAGCCACAGAGCGGCTCATAAATACTGCTCCATAAGAACTCCATTACTGCAAGTGTTGTAAAATTTGAGTAATTGATAACGTGCATTTTAAAATATAATGAGAATGGTTCATAAATCTGCTGTCAAAAAAAAGGTCTCTCTACATTTTTATGACATAATATAAGCTCTATGTATTACCAATAAAAAAACATTAAGACAACATAAAAATTAGTATTTTAATATTACAATTGTTCTGTAAAATTATAATGATTATCATTATTATTAAGTTTTTGTCACCTTTTTCATCCCAAATGAGTTTGCATCCCTGAAAGAGCCTTTCCCATGTACCCTAATTTCTCCATGGATAGCTTTGTGTTAGCATGCGTGCTTTTCCGGGAAACAGTGTTTCCAATTACAGTCAATTCTTTCCCTCTGTGGCTTTAGTTGCTTTAGGAAATGGTTTTGTATGTGTGGATTTGTGACATTTTACTCTTTTGAACCAGTTGGGAAAGTTTAGCCTTAAACAGATGTGTGTTCTGTTACCCTTTCTAGTGCCCTTGGCGCCTCCTGAGGACGTATCAGTTGAGGTTTTGAACTCCACACTGCTGAGGGTCAGCTGGTCACCAGTGCCTCAAACCACCCTGAGGGGCCATCTTGGAGGATACACTGTGAGTTCCTGACCCCTCCAGCACAAAGGCCTTGTGGTGCTGGTCATTCAGCAACAAACAAGCTGTTTATTGCAATTAATAGACTGTGTTTCCTTATTGTTTTCTCTCTCTCTCTCTCTCTCTCTCTCTCTCTCTCTCTCTCTCTCTCTCTCTCTCTCTGCCTTTGTTTTTTACCCATATATATCTTCCTTCCGTCTTTTGCTCCCAGGTGCACTGGTGGCAAACTCAAAGTCTGTTGACCTCTAAGAGAATTCCCTCAGAGAGACAGTCTCTCACAATCCCTGGAAACAGGAGTCACACCATGGTGCTGGGACTGAAGCCATTCTCTGAATATAGCCTGACTGTCAACGTCTTTAACCGGAGAGGGAATGGGCCCAGCAGCAGTCCCATCTCTTTCACAACTCCACAGGGAGGCAAGAACACTTTGACAGTAGACACGTTTTAATATTCAGTAGTCTGAGTGTTTGCTAAGTTCTTGTGTAGATTCAGTTGAATTTTGCACACATAGTTTTGCACACGTTGTTGTTTACATAGAAAGGAGGCGTGAAAAGAATGACAGTGGGTGCTTCTCATTTCTAATTTGTGTATCGTCGTTTTCTTTCCTTGCACCTCTGCTCTACCCCCTCTTAGGATACGAGGGAAGGCTGTAAGGAAAGAAAATGAGGATGGCGGAATCAAATGAAAGCTTATTTGTGTATTGGAATATTTTTGATCATTCGAGCATCACTTCAAAGTGTCATCAGCTGTGCTCAAAGGATCTGCTCTTGAAGTTTGGTTATTTAACAGATTCATAAATAATAAAGCAATATGGAAATATTGTTGAAATATCTGAGATGTATGGTTTATTTAAACTGCAAAGGTAATGCATAAATTAAAATTATTGTGAGAAATGTGAAGGGGATGGAGAATTTATACGTGCGTCAGGTTTTTCGACGAGAAAGACTTTGGTCTAGGATTCACCTGTGCATCCTCGCTCATCGCTCCACTGAAAGTTTCCTCACTCCTCGTTTCTCATGGTGCAAGTAAAGAATTGAGATGTCCTTCAAAATGGCTTTCTTTGATCAGTTTCCGGGTCACAGGCTGGAGGACGGAGGATCAAGGAATTGAGGAAGCATCAATTTGAGTTTTGAGAAGCACCCAGTGACGTAATTTAAATGATATAATGTTATTTCAGCAGCTAGTTTTTGCACTGAAATACCATTCACAAAAGTGGTGAATTTAAGGTACATACTGACCAGTAGCACTTGACATCTTCCCACAGTTCCTGAGAAACCTCCCATCCTAAAAGCCACCAACTTCCAGAAAGACTCCATCACGTTGGTGTGGGCACCTCCGTACGAAACTAACGGCATTCTCACGGGATACTTGCTGCAGTACCAAACAGGTTTGACACTAGCAGATTTATGTGATGTTCCATCATCTGTCCCCATGAATTGTATATAAGCCATGTTGCTTAACTGTACTAGATCTATATGTTGCTTTGTTTGGGGTCAATACATTTCAATGCTTTTAAAAGAAATTCATCAATGCATTTGTTTATTTAACAGATACAGTATAAAACTAATATTGTGAAATATTATTACAAATAAGGATTTATCTTAATGGACTAGATCTTACTGCACTGATGCTGCTGCTGGCATGAACAAAAGCATAGTGATAAAACATGCCCAGAACCCTGTAGCAGATCTAGACAGGTGGTGCTGGGGAGGAGGAGGGGAAAAGCAAATTCAAAAAGCACGCAGCACTGAGCTGGCCAAGGTCGATATAAATAAGGTTGCATGGATTAGGTAGATAGAAAAGAGAGATTTATGCATTTATTTAAAATAGAAATCTTTTGTAACATTATAAATGTATTTACTGTAATTTTGATCAATTTAGAGCATCCTTGATGAAATGATGTTTTAAATGTTTTAAAACTCATTTTTTAAAATGTTTTTTCTTATAGTTAATGAGACTCTGGGTGAGCTGACCTCTGTGAACATCAGTGCACCAGATACAGCAAAGTGGGTCTTGCATGATCTACAAGAAGAGAACTTGTATAAGTTCTACCTGAGAGCGTGTACGCAAGTGGGCTGCGGGTCAGCCATAAGCGAGGAAGGAAGCACCGTCCCTGAAGCATGTAAGTGTTTCCGGAAGCAACTATAAGCAGAGTCCCAGGAGCTATAATGGATCTGGTGTCAGAATCTGAATTGAAGTGCCCATGCTGAGACACAAACATCTGATACAAGAAAAGTTAGTTGTGTTCTAATTAGCACAGCCGCAAGGTGTTCGAAAGTGATTAAGCAGCAGTTATAGAACTACAGAAGTTGCTGTCGGCAAGATCTTGTTGCATAAAGGAGAATGATTAGATTATTGCTTAAGTGCACTAATGAACAAAAGTGTGGAGTAATGTCTACAGCCTAGTGACCAATGCATTGACCGATCACTGAGGTGCCTTAGTAAAAATATTTGCCTCTAGATGTGTTTTGACTTACTGGATAACTGATTTTGCATCATCATCATGCATTGCATGTTTCTATCGGTTATGCTCATATTCTCATACTCCATGGGTTTGTTTAAACTGATCTGTCTTCTTATCAACCAACTTTTGTTTCTCTTTCCCTGAACATTCACTTCCTGAAGTTTCTACAGTCTCAGCTGAGACTTCGACAGAGAGCTGTATGTATCACATGCTGTAGTCTGTAGCATTTTGCAACTTAGTAGTTAGTTAGTAATTGCAATTTTTGACAATTTAACTTTTGTAGTGTCCTGCCATGACATGAATCAGATGTAGATTCTCTCTCTAGTTGATTCTGAGCTTACTTTTTAATAGCAGATGGCACTATGTGCTTTGATTGCATATACACTGCAGGTCTTAATGTCCAGTTCGGATTTTTTTTACTATATTCGATATCTGCATTTACACTACACAGGCTTAACGTGGCTTAATGCAAGACAGTGATATTGAAAGACAAAACTAAAAGAGTCCAGAATATGAACGCAATGAGTTTAATTTATTAACAGAAACATTTTTAATGAGATTTTCATCCTTACATCAAAATAATTAATCACTACCAAGTCTTAATGACAGTGATTATGTACACAGATCCACTATCAAAGTCGTAATGCTCTAGCGATAGAACTTTTGCTAAGCAAGTCAGAGGTTCTGGGTTCTAATCTATCCTCGTTTAGTTTTTTCCTCATTAAAACCAAATGTGTTCATCAGTAATATCACTAGCAGGGACATTTTTGTGTGCATTTTATTTTGCGATTTCACCAGAACGAATAGATTGAAGCGCTCGTCTGTAAATGAGCTGCCGTCACTGATAATAGCGGCAACAGAAACTCAGCATGATTTCAAAAGCAATACATTCCAGTACCCGATCGCCTCTTATTCAACACAGACGAACAAAATGTTTCATAAACATTTGACATTAAACTTGCATTAACAGAATATCCGATCTGTCTCGTTACACGGCAGGTGCCAATCCGCGTATCCGATTCCTTTTAGATTTCTTTTCACATATGAATGAGGCCTGAAACTAATCTGAGAATATCGGAATCCATGTGCTTTTTCCTGCTTACACGTCGTGGGTCATATCCGATCTGTGCCACATGGAGGAAAAAAATCAGAATTCACAGAAGTCACTTGAACCATGCGGTGTAAATGTGCCTTAGAAGCACCCGTACGGGTTCTCTGCTTGCTTCCAGTTCCTTTGCACACACCACTTGAACCTAAAATAATCATTCATAAAGTTCGAAAAAGGTTGACGCAAATTACAAGGGTGATCGCAGTGGTCTGTGTTTACATTAATCTTGCGTCATAAAACATATGTTCAGCACTCTTCTTCATGAGTATTTGAGTGTGCGGTTAAAACGCATAGAGTGCCATCTTCTGTTAAAACTAAGCTCAGAATCGATTCAAATGAGAAAATATCAGAATCAACCCAGAATCATTGTATCGTGAATTGAGAGTCGATGTATTGTCCCTGCCCTAGTTTGATCTTAAACTGATCAACCATCAACCAACTTTTGTTTCTTATTGTTTCTCACAAACTAGTTACTATACCTGAACATTCACTTCCTGAAGTTTCTACAGAGATTTCAACAGAGAGCTGTATGTATCACATACTGTAATTTGTAGCATCTTGCAACTTAGTTAGTTAGATAGTAATTGCTATTTTGACAATGTTGCTTTTAGGGTGCTTTCACATCTGCCTCATTTAGTCCGGGTTGAATCGCAATAGAGTTCGTTGTCCCCCTTGGCACAGTTTGTTTGGGGAGGTGTGAA
The DNA here is from genome assembly GCA_037194245.1 of Opsariichthys bidens. Lineage (NCBI taxonomy): Eukaryota > Metazoa > Chordata > Actinopteri > Cypriniformes > Xenocyprididae > Opsariichthys > Opsariichthys bidens. Next base: position 10,522,794 of record CM074285.1, on the reverse strand, counting down.
TGCAGCAATTGCACACGGTGAGCACCAAAAGCGCACCAAACAAGCGTACTGGAGCGGTTCGCGTTAGATGTAAAATCAATCCGACCCAACGGACCAACAAACCAAACAACATCATAGGAAGGGAAATGTGTTATATAAAGAGCAGTAGTGTCTGATTCTGTGAGTGAGCAGTTACCGTAGTTGAAAACCAAAGAGCGCCTCTTCATCTTAAACGTGTAATTGCGCTTCTCAGTGCAAGAATGCTGTCCTGATGAAGCCTTGATTTCGTCTCTACCTGCATTATAACATTCATATATGGTCTCGACACCCTAGGCTACTAGACAGAAAGAGAGGGCGTTTGAATTTGCTGCAGTATTAATATGAATGTAGAATATAATTTAACAGAGGGAATGACGGCTACATTCGTATAGTGATTGCGTGTGTCTGCAATTACAAATAACGTTAAATTGTCAATCACTTTGATGGATGACGCTGAGAAAACTCTGACCAATAAGAGGACAGTGGTACTCGCATGTGATCTGCATAAACATTTTGGTACACTTTGAAATGTTGCCATGTGAAAGCAAACCGAACCAAGAAGAAAATGCAACACTGTAACAAATTTAGTCCCTGTTTCGGAACAAAACAAATGATCCATAGTTAAAGTGAAAACGCCATTTTAGTGTCGTGCCATGTCTGTCAGATAGTCGAAGCAGTTTGAATGTCTAGAAAAAGATCATATTTTAGTTACTTATATATATGTGTATATGTGTGTGCGTGTTTATTTTATTTATTTCATTTATTGTTTTATTTATCTGCACTGTCTTTTTAAGATGAACTGTCAACATCTGAAGTGACATCGTCTGAGTTGAGTATGTACCAGAAGATTTGTAACTTAAAAACCCATATTTAACCCATACATTGTCTAAAAAAAACAACTAATAAATGTTATTAGTTATATTAACCCATAGGAAAACGTTAGCCTTAACATTAGTTATAGTACCAGTAGTAACAGTACTAATTTTAGCCACATAAATAGCTAGTTATAAATAATCAGATGTTGTTGTATTAGTGTTATTGTTGTATCAAACGTTTCTGGATAACTCCATATTTCATGTAGGAGATAATTCTGTATATTCTGCAAAATTGAACATAATATTCCATCAAAAATCCACCTGGTTCAAGTTTACATTTGCTTTGTCTTTTAAGAGCTGTTCTGTGAGGCTGTAGTACTGTCCCTGAACCCCTGCTAAAGACAGCAAAAAACATGCTGTCTTTATCAACGTTGACAAAACATGTCTGGCTGCTGACAGGAACACATCATTCAACAGATTCATTTTATAAATACCAGCTGTATACGCAGTCCAAATGTACACACACACAAAAGGACTTTTACCTTGATAGGCTCATTTATTTTGCTATCTTGACTATGCAGGATTCTATTATTTGTCATTTACTATTTGCATTCTACATTGTTTTTTTCCCCCTGCTCTTCATGACCCTTTCAGACCCATGGGCCATTTTGAGTTCCTATATGCCCACACAACACTGATATAAAGAATTATATAGTTCCTGTTCATGTTGATGTGAAGCTATAAATAATGATTTAATGGCATGCAGACTGATAAGCTTTTTTATATGAAGTCTGAACAAGCACATTTAATATTTTAAGTTTTCATTGCTGCAGTCCAATCTAGAGAGAAATACATGTGATCTGAACTCCCTCTCTCTCTTGCAGAGCAACCTTTCTCTTTCACCTCACCTAATACAGACACTCCTTCTGTCAATGCCACCTTTCCTACCTTAGGTATTCATCTATACAGTTAACCATCATTTTCATAACTTCATATTTCAACATTTCCATACTTGAGTGAAATTTGCATTTAAAGTCAACTTGAAATCAAAATTGACTTTATTTTTTACATGTCCCTGGTCATTTTGAGAATTATTCATCAGTGCATGTTTTTGCAAAGAAAGATGTTTGTATTATAATTAGGGCTGCACGATTTAAACGCACAATACACAAAATAACAACGAATTTTATCGCTTAAACGTGATTATGAAAATAATTTTTTTTTTATGCGCAGCTTATCAATGAAGTACGGCTCCAAATGCTAATCCATCTGAAAGCACTGAGTTTGAGTCGTTTATAATGTACATTTTAAAAAGCAACGCACGTCAAACATCTTTCCAGACAGGAGAAGCATTTATTAACATCTTGTCCAACAAAAGACAACATTTAATAACATGTTTTTACTCCAAACTCACTTCATAATGACAGTTGAGCATCCTCCTGTGAGATGATGGGATCTCTTACACAGAATAAGGCAGTCGTTTGTTTATTATTCATGCTTAATCAGTCAAACCATTTAAATCTTCTATTTATTCAACTACAGCGATTTGACGTGCATTCTCTTCTTCTGCTGAAGGGCATATTTTGAGTTTCTGAACAAGAGCGCCCTCTGGCTTTCTGATCACAGAGCCGTACGGCTCTGACAAGCTGCGCATTAAATAATCGCAGCCTCTGCCAAATCGCGTGCGATTTAAACGCGATAAATCGTGCAGCACTAATTATAATGCATAGTTATTTAAATAACATACTCAGATAGTATAATATAATAGCAGTCCCTCAAATAAACTTCAAAGAGAGAACCCTGCCCTACAATTTTATCTCAAATGAATTTTCCAAGAGCTGTTTCATGTTGACTTTAACAATGTTTCATTTAGATGAAGCATTTCTGTATCATTTCTATAACACAATCATGTGGTTAATGGGTATATTGGGTTTCTTTTGCTGGAATAAACCTTTTTGAGAGTTTTTCCTGTCTTTTGTTCTATATCTTCTTCTCTGTATATTTCACTCAGTTGTTCTCAACATATCCACCTTTGTAAGTGACACCTCTGCAAGAATCAGCTGGAGAACCAGTGGAGAACGTTCTGATTCACAGCTCTATGTTGCAATAATGAATCACCGTAAGAATATCACTCCTCAACCTGCTTTGTCAGAATTCATTGTTTACAACTTTGAACTTTGTGTAAATTGTAGACTTATTTGTAGCGCATTTTGGAAATCATCATCTAGGGCTGCAACTAAGAACTATTTTGATGTCAATTAATCTGTTGGTTGTTAAGTGGATCTGCAACATTTTGAATGATTTGGAACAGTGTACAATGCATGTATAATATATGATATTTTTATATTATGTACAAAATATAAATATTACAATTTAAAGTGCCGACAAAAACAACAAAAGTACTGTGTACCGAAACAAAATAAATCTCTATAAAAATGGATAATATCCTGGCAGAAACAGATTACAAACTGAATATCTCTATTTAAAAAATCAATTTGATGTACAGCAACAAATTGTCTTTAAGAGCCAGTGATTTCTCATCCTTTCTCTATTGTGCACGGTTTGATTGACATACATGCTTATGCATACTTCAAATATTTAAAGTTTAATGATGACAACGACATTTAATCACTTGATTACTAAGTAAATGAGCGTATTAAAAATATAACATAAAATGTGCGTAACATCCTGGTGAAAAACCTCTCGATGATGCCGAACAGCCCAAAAATCCAGACTAACCGATAATGAAATTCAGTCTTGACCATTTTCTTCAAGGATTTTTATTTGCAGCCCTAGTATCAATCCTGCTCTGTCAACCTTTCTAACCTTTCAAAGTGTGGCTTTTCACTATCTCTTTATGCTGGGTTGTGGCCTGACGCTATCTGGTTATGCGGTTGTTCCTTCAGGTGATGGTATCTGGCAGCTTTCAGAGGCTTTAAATGCATCTAAAGGTTTCCACCTCGTTGAACGGCTCAGCCCAGGAACTGTGTATACAGTCCGGCTGCAAGCTTCTCACAGGGTTGATGTCCCTAGCATTTTTGAAGAGGTTTTCAAGACTAGGAAAGGTGAGAAGTTAGAGAATTTAGCCTGTAGAACAGCATTGGAGGTATCACTGACATAGTATAGTCTTTCTGTGGGTGCATTAGCACTAAGGACATTCAAAGAACGTTCTCCCATTCCTTTCAGCTAGCGATTTTGTTTTTAAATATTATACTTCACTATTGTAAGTTTATAAATTGCACTGTTAAAAAAAAAACAAAAAAAAAACATGTAATTTACACCTGCAGCTTTGGGTGTCAGCAGCATTCTAGGTTTAATAGAACTGAATTTAAATTTACAGTAAAAATATGTGTATTTCATTAACTGATAAAATGTTAAAAGAGGAGTTATTAGGCTTTTTTACATTTTCAAATTTCTGTAGTGTGGAATTTTGCTGTTTGAGAAAAGAGGTCTGCAAAGTTAAACTTCTGAACTAGAAAGCTATTGTAACATTTTTGCTACCGTTCAAACGTTTTGGTGTCAGTAAGAGTTTATTTATTTATTTTTTTATTTTATTTTTTTTTTTAGAAAGAAATTAGTACTAGTACTTTTTATTCAGGAAGCATGCATTAAATTGATCAAAAGTGACAATATAGACATTTATAATGTTGCAAAAGCTTTAGATTTCAAATGTTAAATCAATGTTATTTAATGTTGAATATATATATTCAGTTTGTCTCAAAATTGACTTTGCTGACAGTATCATCTTCAAACAGGTGTAGTCAATTTTTGTTGAATTCCAACAAATCATATATCATTGAAGTCACTGAATTTGAGAATGTGAGATATATATATATATATATATATATATATATATATATATATATATATATATATATATATATATATACACATACACATATAAAAATAATGTTAGAATTATGTTAGGTTCCTGTGACTGGTAGGTACTAGTGAATAAGGTTGGAAAGGACGATAGTATATTGAGTCATCATTGTTTTCATATGAAAGATTTTGTCCTTGAGTCCAAGTAAAGAATCCCACATGGTCAGATTCCCCAGATTCCGTATCTTTCGTACTTTGTACTAAGTAATAAACACAAGTACACACATGCACTCATGCAAACAAACAAGCAAGGAATTAAAAATGTATACAATCCACAATTGCTTTCTTTGGGTTCTGATTGTTCTTATTTGACAACCCACATCAGAAGTCGCCACAGGAACCGTATTTAAAAATGCCATTTGAGGATATGATTGTTTTAACTTCTAACCCAACAAGACAGCCTTTGTCAATATTTTTCAAATTGGCATCAGTGTGATTGTGCTCATGAGTGACATTTTTCCAAAAACAAACTCTCCTTTGTCCTTGCAGTGTTTAGCAAACAAGCAGGGGGAACCCAGGAGTGGTTTGTGGGGATGATGTGTGCGGGGGCTTTGCTAACTCTGCTCGTCCTCATCGGCTGTTTTGTGCTCAAGAACAAAGGCGGCAAGTATGCAGGTAAGACACAAACAGCTCTCCCACACCTCTGTCCAAGCTCACAGTAGTGTGTCGTTCTGTCGTGTGTGGTTCTGTCGCACCAAGCCATAGATTTATTACTAGCTGCGTCAGACAGATATCTTGAGATCAGTGAGCTTTACTGACCAGTCCTCATTGGCTCCTACTGTGGTCTTCCTCGGATTTTTCTTCCACATATATTTAACCAATATGAAAGGCTTTTAAAGGATGCAAGAATTATGTCCTGAATGGATTATTATACAATTGCATAAGAACCCTTATATAGTGTATGCAATTGAGCCTAAGGCATTACAAGATAGCTTTAGACACCTTGTTCTTTCACTGTGGCTGTTAGCTATACTTTACATTATATTACAGGTTATATATCCCTCACCACGCTGAAAAGAATTGATGCTTTCACCAGTAAGGCTGCATCTTACATTCAAGCTCAGCTTACACAGTAGTTTATCTAAAAGGCAGACAGTGTCCTCGATTTGCTTCTAGACAGCAAAATAAAATTCTCTCAAATTTGTGAAGTATTGAATACTTACTCAGTGTTTGCAAGAAAAAATCTTTTATGAATAACAACAACGTCCTTTTCGAAGTGATATCAAGGCAGGAAGTTTGAAAAGCAACTGAGAGATATCCTTCTCCTTGAATGTTGTAATTTCATTACAATCAAATCCTCAAAGGTAATACGATGTTATTTTTAGCAAATAATCTTTCCATTTTTTTTTTCTTGGCAGTGAAGGAAAAGGAGGAATCTCCTGCTGATCCGGAATCTCATGGCATGGTCGAAGAAACCCCCTGCGAGTACAGGTCAGAGGGCCACACTAGTTCTGTTATAGGTCTCGACACAAGTTCTTCATCTCACTGAGTTCCTGCTGTAACATCATTTCTTAATGCCTTTATTTCCTGCAAACGAACCCTACATGCATGGCATTTACGTGGAAACACATGGAAAGCATTGCTCTCATTAGCCAACACATACAGGTAGTGAACGGCAGCTTTAGTTCAAAAGTCAGATCTTTAGTGTAGTGGTGTGTGATTATAGTTGTCGTTGTGTTTATACTAATGTACCACTTTCCCTCAGTTATAGAAACATTCAACATTGATAATAAGAAATGTTTCTTGAGCATCAAATCAGCATATTAGAATTATTTCTGAAGGATCATGTGACACTGAAGACTGGAGTGATGATACTGAAAATTCAGCTTTGCATCACATGATTAAAATACATTTAAAATGCATTGAAATACAAAATAATAATATTTTACTAATATTAAATAAGTTGAAATATTTTTTTTATGGAAGCCTGTTTCAGCCACTAAAAAAAAAAAAGATTATTGCAACTTTTTATCTCACAATTCTGACTTTTCTTCGCAGAAATGCGTGATATAAACACAATTGCGAGTTATAAAGGAAGAATTGTGAGATATAAATTCGCAATTCTGACTTTTTCTCACAATTGCATGGTATAAAGTCAGAATTGCGAGATATAGTCACAATTGCGAGCTATAAAGTCAGAATTCTAACATTATTTCTCTCAATTGCAAGTTTATAACACGCAATTCTGACTACATATCTCGCATTTTTGACTTTATAACTCGCAATTGCTAGTTTATATCTCACAATTCTGTGAAAAAAGTCAGAATTGTGAGATAAAAAGTTTTTATTTTTTTTTCAGTGGCGGAAACAAGCTTCCATAGTTCTTGTTGAGCAGAAGAGACTTACTTAAAATCTTACTGACCCCAATCTTTTGACCATCAATAATCAGCAGTGACTGGACAGGTCATGAAAATGTGTTTGTTGGAGTATCAACCATAGCCATGACACTGTGTCACAAACAAGTAGCACATTAAAAACCTGTGTGGAAAACAGACCAGAGGCGAGCGAAAAGGGGGTTCTGTGTAGTTAGCTTTACTTGGATATGGAGCAGCTCAAATCCGTAAATGTGTTTCCATCTCATTACACTTAGACACAGAGATACCCGTTTTATTCCTCCCTCAGGAAAGAAATGCAGCTTCAGCAGAGGCTCGTAGTCTGATCTGTACGCTCCCCTTGTTTGGGGAGTTACAGCACCAGACACACTCAAACATCTGCTAACTGAAGTAACCAGATAGGGAAGTGCGTCCCACACCAGCTGTGGAGTATGACGGTAGCCTCAGAGGCTTTCAAAACTGCATTACTCTGGCTTACACAAGGAGGCCTCTGATTTATTACACTTTGGGGAAAAGAAGAGCTGGTTTATCAATGTTACGCCATTGATGATATTCATTTGATGCAATGGAATATGATATAGTGCAATTCTGGGATCGAAGATAGAAGGGGTGGACGGATAAAGGATAGATTCGATGGGAAGCAAACAATCAGTTCTCGTAATCAACATGTTGGATGGAGGAGAAATGGGCAGGAATTAAGATCTGAGTGACCTTGACAAGATACAAATTGTTAAGGTGACTGGGTCACAGTATCTCTGAAACAGCACGACTTGTGTGTTGCTCCCAGTCAGCAGTGGTGAGAATTTACCAACAGTATTCGAAGGAGGGACAAACCGCAAACTGGCGACAGGGTATTGAGCGGCCAAGGCTCATTGATGCAACAAAGGCCATCACGTGTGGGCTGAACCAAAAGAAAATGATGGTTATAGGAGGAATGTTTCACAACACACAGTGCATGTAACTCTGCTGTGAATGGGGCTATGGAGCTGCAGATCAATAAGAGTGTCTATGGTGACCCCTGTCCACATTTGAATGCACCTACAAAGAGAATGCGAGCGTCAGAACTGGACCTTGAAGCAGTGGAAGAAGGTCACATGGTCCTAAAAATCCCATTTTCTTTTCCATCACGAGGACAGCTGTGTTCGTGTGTGCCATTTACCTGGGGATGTAATGATACCAGGATGCTCTCTGGGATGACGACCAGCCGGTGGAGGGAGTGTGATGCTCTGGGCAATGTTCTGTAGGGAAACCCTGGGTCCCGCCATTCATGCGGACGTAAATTTGACACATGCCACCTACTTAAACATTGTAGCAGACCAGGTACAACCTTTCATGACAATGGTGTTTCCTGGTGGAAGTGGCCTCTTTCAGCATATTGCACCCTGCCGCACTGCACACATTGTTCAGGAATGGTTTGAGGAAGAGATAAAGATGTTGCCCTGGCCTCCAAATTTCCCAGATCTAAATGCATTTGAGCATTTGTGGGATGTGCTGGACTGAAGAGTTCAGTTTTCAGTGGCTCCACCTCACAACTTATGGGACTTGAACGATTAGCATATACATACACAAACGTTCAAAAGTTTGGGGTCAGTAATATTTTTTTTCAGCAAGGACATATTTTGAATCTTACTTTGTGAAAGACAAACTCATTGATAATAAGAAATGTTTCTTGAGCAGCAAATCAGCATATCAGAATGGTTTCTGAAGGATCATGTGACACTGAAGACTGGAGTAATGATGCTGAACATTCAGCTTTGACATCACAGGAATGAAGTACATGTTAAGATACATCAAGATAGAACATTTATTTTACATTGTAATTATATTTCCCAATATTACAGTTTATTCTGTATTTCATTCAAACCTTTGATTATGTGTGTGTGTCTTTGTATATTTTAATTTTTATCTGCACAAAAGAACCTGCAAAACATGACACAATGCAGTCCCCATTGTTCAGTGTTCAAGTGTGGCTAACAGGACTATTCTTTCTAAAATTAAAAGAGGATAAATGTCAGTTTATCCGAATAAATGTTCTATCTGGATTTATTTTATCGCTGTCCAAGATGCTGTGGCATCTCATAGTAATTGGGAGCTTACGAAGTGACCCCCCCCTGTCTCCTTACAGACACCTGCTTGCTGGCAGTGTGCCTGCTCTCAAATTGGCAGCTAATTTTGGTTTGTCCCATCATTCCTTAGGGACTAAAGTAACCTGACAGGCTGTTTGTCTACAGGCTCACAAAGCATCTCTTAAGCCAGTCCTCTCATTGGCTTGCTGGACTGGTGCTCTGTGATTTTCTCTCCCTCTAGTTTTCAGAATTGCCATTAGGCCTTGAAGTCTTCACAAATAGTAATTAGCAAAAAGCAGTGATTGCATCCTTCCCAGTCTGCCAGCCTTTGACTAATATCATGTTCTTAGCCACTCTGAGCTGAATTTGACTCATTTTTCTTGACAGTGACAATGATGAGAAGCCGCTGAAGAGCAGCCAACAATTGTTCAGAGACATCAGAGAGGATGATAGCAGTGAGGACAGCTCTGCAATGTCAGAGGACGAGGACTGCGAGTTCAACGAAGACGGGTCGTTCATTGGCGAGTACTCGGGACACAAGCGCAGGGAGTCAACGGAGGTGAACGGACACGCCCCTGTGACTTCCTAATACTGGTTCAATCTTATGAACTTCTAAACAATTTAACAGGAAGAAAGAAAAATTTGTTTGTATGATGTGCCTTGAATGTGCCTATATGTTTTCTAAGAGTTTGCTTTTGCACGAATGGTCACTTCTTTACAGTATTAATATGAAGGGTGATGACAGGTTATAGTTCTGCACAACATGATGCCATTATTTACTCATTGTTATGTTGTTTCAAACTCAAATGATGACTTTGAGACGTTTAGCAAAATGTTCAAGTTGCTCTTTCCATACAATAAAAAATAAATGGTGACCAGGGGCTGCAAAGCTCCAAACATTTGATTCATTAGCTATATTCAAAAATCCTTTCATATGACATTTAAAGGGTTAGTTCACCCAAAAATTATATTTCTGTCATTAATTACTCACCCTCATGTCGTATCAAACCTGTAACCAAACCTTCGTTCATCTTCACAACCTAAATTTACGATATTTTAATTAAATCCGAGAGGTTTTTTTTATCCTCTCTTGGAAGCAACGAAATTACCACTTTGTCCAGAAAAGTAGTAAAAACATTGTTAAAAAATACAGTGGCTCAACCTTAATCTTATGAAGTGATGAGAATACTTTTTGTGTGCAAAAATAAAACAAAAAATTATGACTTTATTCAACAATTTGAATTTCTGTTGGCGCAGTTCCGTGCTTTACGTCATTGTTATTATTGACCGGTTCCTGCATCAGCATCACACGCACACCACGTGCAGCTCACAGGAACACAAATTTGTTGAATAAAGTAGTTATTTATTTATTTATTTATTTTAAAGTATTCTTGTCGCTTCATAACATTAAGGTTGAGCCACTGTTGTCAGCTACTTTTCTGGACATTCAGTGAGGTAATTTCATTGCTTTTGTAACGAAAAAAGCTAGTAGTTGCTGTGCAAGTAAACCTCACTCCTCTGATCTGAAGAGTCGGTCCAGACTACCATGCCGCCGGATCTGGGTTCGAATCCCACTTAGAGCAGACGGATTGAAAAGGAGGGGTTACACTGGTACCGTGATCCAGCTGGGAGTGAGGTTTAGGAGGATTAGTGAAATGGAGGTCAGTACTAGGTTAGAGCCTTTAGCCTCCTTGTTAGAGCGTCTGACTCCCATGCCAGAGACCCGGGTTTGAAGCCCACTTAGAGCAGGCAGTTCAAACAGGAAGGGTTATGCTTTCAGTGGAGGATAAAAAACCTCTCAGATTTCATCAGAAATATCTTAATTTGTGTTCTGAAGATGAGCGAAGGTCTTACGGGTGTGGAATGACATGAGAGTGGGTAATTAGGACAGGAATGTCATTATTGGGTGAACTAACTCTTTCAGTTATTACTCACTAATATTCTGCTGCAAGTCGCAAATCTCATTCACATTTGCACAATGTCACAACAGTTTTGACATCAAAGAAAGAAAGAAAGCATACAGGTTTACATAACGGTGAGTAAATGAAGACAGAATGTACATTGTTGGGCGAGCAAATTGTTTAACACATCATTTTTGGTTTTATAAAATATGGTCCCACTTTATATTAAGTGTCTTTAACTATGTACTAAGACTTAAATCAGTGATTTGTTACAGTGCACTTATTGCGTACATACTACATGTTTTTGCATTGTATTTTTATTTAAAAAAATGCCTGCATGTAATTACATCTGTAGTTCACCCAAAAATGAAAATTATCCCATCATTATGTTGTTCCAAACCTGTATGAATCTCTTTCCTCTGTTGAACAAAAAAAAAGAAAAAAAAAGAAGATATTTTAAAGAATGTTGGTAATTAAACAGTTGACGGTAGCCATTGATTTCTTTTTTTTTCCTACTATAGAAATCAATGGCTACCGTCAACTGTTTAATTACCAACATTCTTTAAAATATCTTCTTTTTTGCTCAACAGAAGAAAGAAACTCATACAGGTCTGGTACAAAATGAGGATGAATAAATCAATGATGGCATAATTTTCATGTCTGGGTGAACTATCCCTTTAATTTCTGTAACTACATCTATAAACACCATTAACCATTCCCTTACACCTTAACCCAGCCTTAAACCTACCGATACCACCAAACCTTAACCGGATCTCAACTCAATAGCAGCACAACATGAACACAATAAGTATACATTGTACATAACTATTATTATTTTTATGTAAGTACATGGTAGTTGCATAAAAGACACCTAATCTATTATTTGTAGGTTTGCCCAACAACAAAACAAATAGGTTTGTGCACCTTATAATTAATGTGGATTACACGTTTGGGGTCAGATTAGGAAACGTATTCACTTTTCCTGCTGAAGAAAAATAAATAATTCATGGCCTGTCACCAAACTGATATTTTGACAGGACAATTTTCAGTTACATGTTCGCCTGTGTGGGCAATCACGCAACCTCTCTGCACACCTCTCAGCAAGATACTGACACAATGAAACAAAACAATTATGTTCTGACTCTTCGGTATATCGACAAAACATATTTCTGTTTAACCATGTATTTGATTAAAACTGACATTGGCGCTGCCATGGGGAAATAAGTCTTAGATAAAGGTCAACATTGAGCGGTTAGATGTCATATTTTATGATATGCTTTGGCGCATGTAAGGGGGTTTATGTAATCAATAACATGTTAAGATTGCCTTATCATCTTGAAATGCTAAGACTCAAGTATGATCACGTCAATACACTTTTGGTGTCTTCAGAAAACCTTATACACTGTATAATTCTGTTTTGCCTCCAAAATGAGATGATACAACAAGAAGGGTTTACGTACCATCAAAATTCATGATTCTAATATATTATGTTCGGGCTGCGATCCATCGTAATGTTAATCAAACTTCAAATCCTGCTAACATATTTATTATTGATGAGAGAAAAATGCCCTTCTGCTGATAAATATATGAAATTTTTTATTTGCTATTAAAAAAAAACAAAACTTAACTAGTTGAGACATTCCACTGTAGAGACACTGTCTTCTGTTCTTGCACTGTACATACATGTCGATAATGTTTGTTTGTAAGTTTCTCTTTTTGGATTTTTGTTTTATGCATTTTATTCTGCCTGAAAATGTTGTTTATACAAAAGACTCAGGAGTTAGAATATTCCTTGCAAAATCTTTATGTGATATCTTCAGACCTGAGAAATATGTTTACTTCCACATTTACTATATTTTGTATTCATGCACAATAATATGAAATGTTGACTTTTCAAGACACACTTTTTTGTTACACTGAACCTAAATGATTTCAGGTTTCACCTCAGAAACACATTGGACAATAAAAATGACTATTGAACAGTTTTTTTCTGTTTTGTTTTGTTTTGTTTTATGAATATTACAAAGGATCTTACATTGAGATTACATTTATATCATTATTAATATTTAACACTTTCTGATTCCAACAAAACATGCATCAGAAATCCAGGTAAGCTGTTTCCATAAACTGTAAGAGAGTTGTAGATAAAGGCTTTTCAAGGAATCTCCCCCTTTGTAACAAGCCTTACATGCTGTTGTGAAAAGTACCTTGTGACCTTTGACCTTGTACAATACAGCGGTGCACCAATTAAAAGACGGACAGTGGTTTTGAGGGCACAACCTCAACAATTATAACCAGTGCTAAAGCGGATCCTGGTGAATCTGAACACGTCCCACTGGACTAAAAAAGGACTAGAACATACAAAAGGGTCCCCAGATCAGGATCACTGGCCAAGAGTCAATGAAGTGGACAGTAAATTTATGTTCAAATTCTTTTGCCTCCTTCTCAAGATCCAAAGTGCAACACTTTTGTAATATGGTATAGATCAGAAGTCTTCACAGGGGGTGAAAAAAATCTAAAATAAATAATATAAATTAAAAGCAAAAGCTATAATTTAGAAGCTAAAATACAGCTAAATGTTTCATTGTCCCTCTCACATAAATATATAAAAGTGCCTCTACTCTGCTCTGATTGATTAGACGGCTCAATCTTTCGTGATTGGTGTACTTTACTCTGATTGGTTAGATGGCTGTGATTGTCTATCATGTTTTACCATATCAGTTTGAGTGCGAGGCCTCATCTTTTGGAAGTTTATGCAAAGTGGATTTGCTTTTGCAGCACAGGAAACAGCATCTTCCTGACATGCCAATAACACAAACTCTTCCAGTCCTCAACGACAACTATAGTGTTTGAGGGTCAATGTAGACGTTGTTCGCGGGTAGCCAATGAAGACCATATAGGCTGGCATTATGCAAACGCATTACAAACCTACGTAGATTCTAAGTGAGAATGCAAATACTGACAACTCCTTTCAAGCAGTTCAGGTTCAGTTCTTTCTTTTGGGCACTTTGATCATTGAAACTTTGCCGACCTTTTACATTCACAAACATCTACATTACACACTACATTAAAGGTAATGAAAAGCATATTGTGGTAATATTAAGATAAGATGCACAGTATATACTGTAACAATGTACATCAATAATTATTTAAATGTCATCATAAAATATAAGCTTTAAATTCAGCACTCAATTTATACAAAATGCTATTATGCATCTGCTCCTTTCTTCATCTCGCTATACACCAAGGGGTTCTTGGCCTGAAAAAGCTTGGAGATCTAGGTATAGATTATGCAATATAGTGCTATTCAATATTATATAACATAAATGGTACCAAGTAGAATACAAAAAAAAAAAAAAAGAGTCATATTCAATTAAATTTTGAGTCCATGTGTTTCATTGATCAAACACTGGATTTACTGTGCCGAGCTGTCATGGCAACCTCTGCCTACCACACAGTCTTAGACTTTTACTTTATGGCAATTTAATGATGTTTATGACAACTGAAATAAGACAAGAGACAAGAGATATCTTCTATGACCCTAACTTAAAGGAAATGCTTTTACCTTCATCACAAATCCCAATTTCAAAGAAATGTTCAGGGCAATTTTGCAATGTTCTTGTTACTTTTAGAAGTGACTCATTTCTCTAACAAATTGGATATGGTGGATATTGGAGGAGGAAGCTGTCAACAGCAAATCCACCCCGTGCTTTCTACGGTCAGGCTGCAGTGAGTGTCAGAGCTTCAAATTAAGTAAAATAAATAAATAAGAGAGAAAGAGAGAGAGAGAGAGAGAGAGAGAGAGAGAGAGAGAGAGAGAGAGAGAGAGAGAGAGAGAGAGAGAGAGAGAGAGAGAGAGAGAGAGAGAGAGAAGAGAGAGAGAGAGAGAGAGAGAGAGAGAGAGAGAGAGAGAGAGAGAGAGAGAGAGAGAGAGAGAGAGAAGAAATATTAAAGAAAACCAAGAACAGAGCACACTGTAATAACATATTTGTATGGCATACACACCAGCCACTTTATTAGTTACACCTTGCTTATACCATGTTGGACCCCCCTTTTGTTTCTTCAGAACTGCCTTTTATTCTTCATGGCATAGATTCAACAAAGTGCTGGAAACATTCCTCAGAGATTTTGGCCCATATTTACATAATATCATCACGCAATTTCTTGGCTGTACATCCATGATGCAAATGTCCAGTTCCTCCACATCCCAAAGCTGCTCTGTTGGATTGAGATCTGGTGACTATGGAGGCCATTTGAGTAAAGTGAACTCATTGAAGAACTCAAGAAACCAGATGATTTGAGCTTTGTGACATGTTATCCCGCTGAAGTAGCCATCAGAAGATGGTTCAGTGTGGTCATGAAGGGATGGACATTGTCAGCAACAATAACTCTCAGATAGGCCGTGGCGTTTAAACGATGCTCAACTGGATGCTCAACTTTGGGCTCAACGGGTTCAAAGTGTGCCAAGAAAATATCATCCCCCAAACCATTACACCACCAGCGGCCTGAACCGTTGATACAAGGCAAGATGGAGACATGCTTTCATGTTGTTTATGGCAATTTCTGACCCCACCATCTGAATATCGCAGCAGAAATCGAGACTCATCAGGCAACATTTTTCCAATCTTCTAAACTCCAATTTTGGTGAGTCTGATTTGTAGCTTCAGCATCCTGTTCTCAGTTGACAAGCGTGGCAGCGGTGTGTCTTCAGCTGCTGTAGCTCATCTGCTTCGAGGTTGGACGTGTTGTGTGTTCAGAGATGCTCTTCTGCGGACCTCGGCTGGAACGAGTGGTTATTCGAGTTACTGTTGTTTTTCTATCAGCTTCAGCCAGTCTGGCCATTCACCTCTGACCTCTGGCATCAACAAGCCATTTTCACCGACACAACTGCCATTCGCTGGATATTTGCTCTTTTTTGGACCATTCTCTATAAACCCTAGAGATGGTTGTGGATGAAAATCCCTGTAGATCAGCAGTTTCTGAAATACTCTTACCAGTCCATCTGGCTCCAACAACCATGTCACGTTAAATAAGTCACTTAAATCAACTTTCTTATGCTCAATTTGAACTTCAGAGGATCATCTTGACGTAAATGCATTGAGTTGCTGCAATGTGATTGGCTGATTAGGTATTTGTGTTAACGAGCAGTTGAACAGGTGTACCTCATTTAGTGGCCGGTGAGCATATAGGCTATATTTCAAAGAATATATCTTGAACAAAGTTTATCTTTCTTACCCTTTAGCCATTTTTAACTACAAGCAAAATGCTATGAGGTTTATTCTTAGAACAACAAACAATTTTCCAGTGAGGTAACAAATAAAGTTGTATAAACTTGAAATAATAAAAATAAAAAATGGTAACACTTTAAAATAATATATTAACTAACATGAACTAACCACGAGCAATACATTTATTATTTACTAATCTTAGTTAATGAAAATACAGTTGTTCATGTTAGTTCACAGTGCACTAACTAATGTTAACAATATTTTAATAATGTATTGGTAAATGTTGAACTTAACATTAACAAAGATTAATAAATGCTGCATAAGTGCAGTTCATTATTAGTTCATGTTAACTAATGTAAAAAGTGTATTTTTGTAAAAAAAAATAAAAAAATAAAAGATGCATCAAGTACATTTATCTTGTTCTACACAGATGTCGAGGTGACAAACCAAGAACAGTATACAGATTGAGAAAATTTCTTGGAATGCAAAATTAGTGTCTTGTGAGGTTCTCAGTCAAATTCAGTTATTCAGGCCATGTGAGTATCTGATCTCATGCAGATTCTGCAGGTGAATTGCCATTATTTCATCCAAAGCTCTTTAAGATTAAATAGGCATCCAGCTATAATCAGATGACTCCATGGCTAAAGCACTTGAAAAGCACCCAATGCTCAGTGCTGAAATAAAGTCATTCACAGCGATAATCCCTGCTTCGTGCCGGATTATTCTTTTATCCTTTCTAAAATTGCTTTCTCTGTAGAGCAATGAAACCCACTAAACAACAACAAAAGATTACTTCCTCCCCCCATCAGCAGACCTTGGTATTGTCAGAAATGAATCGTCTTGCCCAATGCTATCAGATTCAACATGAAGCAAACAGGTAAGAGCCCATAGTGAGCATCTGAGGTCAGTGCACCTGAATAATACATGACTGAGGTGTTTCATAGAAGGCACACAATTCTACTTTGTTGACCCTTGTTTTTATAATGTTCATCCATCCATTCCCAGTTCTTTTGGTGATCTGCTGTGCTCACTTGCTACCAATGTAACTGCCTTCTGTAGGCGTGCCCTTACAAAAGTAATACTGCAGTTTTTGTTACATATAGAAAAATGCAGTTTTTTGGACACGAAAAAACTGCAGTATTGCAGTATAACCTCAAATTTCTGTAGTTTTACTGAAGTACAACTACTGCAATACATCTAAAGTACTAGTAAAATAAAACTGCAATACAACTGCAGTTATACTGTGTTCATACTTCATACAACTTTCAATTGTACTCCATTTTACTGCAGCTGAACTTACACTACAGTTTTCCTGCTATTGAACTTCAATGTACTGCAGTTGTACTGTGACTATACTTCATTATACTGCAAATCTATGGTTGTGCTTAATTAAACTGCAGTGAAACTACATGGTACTGCAGTTTTAATGCAGATCAACTTCAATATACTGCAGTTCTTTTTGTAGGGGAATTTAATATGATTTGTTTAATTAACCCTATAATTAATGCTTCTTGTTTGGTTCTGTGTAACTTTTTTGATGCTCTTTGTTCATGGTCCAGAAGTCATACTGGCTTCATCCAGAACACTAGCACAGGGATCACTCAATTATTAGTGTGATTAGAATAGCAGCTGGCATGCCCTCAACCTAAGCACAAGCTCAACACTTCACCACAATGGTAACCCCAAAACTATTAACATAACAGAAACTTTTAAATATCAACATAATAGAACAGTAAACATTAAAAACATCTCTCAATTTTCTCATCTTGCTAAAAACGGTTTAAAATAACACTTTATTTCAACATTTACTCTCCCAGTTCAGCCGCTTTGCAAAGCATGATGGGAAGTGAAAGTCCTGTTTGATTGAGTCCTGGTTGAGTTTACTTGAGTGAAACATGTTATTTTAAAATGAAAACATTACGTTAAGTCAAAAAGTAATCATTTCAAGTCAATTTAACATGAAGCAATCACGTTTGAACCTAAAACCAATATAATGGTGTTGAATCAAAATAAGTTGTTTAAATAAAGTGAACAGCATCCAAAAATCTTTTTTTTTGAGTGTGCAATACAACTGCAGTTATACTGCTTTTATACTTCATGCAACTTTCAGTTGTACTTCATTTTACCGCAGCTGTACTTATTACTGCAGTTTTACCGCTGTTGAACTTCAATGTACTGCAGTTGAACTGTGACTATACTTCATTATACTGCAAATTTGAATTAAACTGCAGTTAAACTACTTGGTACTGCAGTTTTACTGCTGTTGAACTTCAATGTACTGCAGTTGTACTGTGACTATACTTCATTATACTGCAAATTTGAATTAAACTGCAGTTAAACTACTTGGTACTGCAGTTTTACTGCTGTTGAACTTCAATGTACTGCAGTTGTACTGTGACTATACTTCATTATACTGCAAATTTGAATTAAACTGCAGTTAAACTACTTGGTACTGCAGTTTTATTGCAGTTCTACTTCAATATACTGCAGTTCTTTTTTGTAAGGGTGTGTTTAGAATTGAGATTGGTGATAGAACTAGATTTTGATTTTCCATCAAAGTCTATGAGATTATTTTGCCTGGTTTTTTATTTTATTTTATTTTTTATTTTTCTATCAGGCGAAAGTCTTAAGTTTAATAGCATATTAAAGTAAAAGCACATCTCTCTACAACAAGTCAGCCAGCAGTTTTGAATTTTTTGATCAAACAACATTATGACAACAGGTATGAAGAATCACAACTGTTTTCAACAATGATAATAATAAAAATGTTTTTTGAGCACCAGGTCAGCATGTTAGAATGATTTCTGAAGGATGATGTAACACTGTAGCCTGGAGTAATGATGCTGAAAATTCAGCTTTGCCATCACAGAAATGTGATGTTGAAATTGCTTTAAATTATATTAAAATAGAAAACAGTATTTTTTTTCCACAATATTACTTTTTATTATCAAATAAATGCAACCTTTTTGAGCATAAAGGACTCTCAAAAACATTTTCTGACCCCAAACTTTTGAACGCTAGCTATAGTGTTAATAGCTACTTTCTTTGAAGTGTATCTTTTAGCTTAGCTTAGCTTAGCTATTATTTACAAAGTAACTTGTAGCTTAGGTAGCTACATTTTAGCTTTCCTAGCTAGTTTAATATGTCTATGCTAAGAAATAGCAGTGGTAAAAGTGATGCTTACCTAATATATTCATTCAATCTTCAGCCTTCATAATCCTGTCCACAATACTTGATAGCTTGATGATCTATTCCTATTAGATCTGATGAACAAGGACATGAAATCACAAAAGCAAAGATAAACTGGAGGTTTTTTTTGGAATGTAAAGGGCAAAATTCAAATCTTGCTGGATTGTTTGGTTAACTACTTTAATGGAATACATGGTAAAGCTAGAGTTTTTGCTCTAAAACCACGGCATAAGATGTAAAAGTCCTCAAAGTTACCATACCTTCAACTTTCACTGCTCTTAAGCTGTCTAAAAGGAAAGCACCTAGGTTGAGGAAACTTGTGAACACATAGACCATCCTCTGTGAATCAATCCTGTGAAAGTCTTATAGGAGCACTGGGTACAGGAGGTTACCGTTACCACTCCGAAAGATGCATTCAAAGTGTTTTAGGAAGTATCTCGGCAGGTGATCCCGAGCTAATGCACAGTGACCCTCTCTTGGGTCAACACAAACACAGTGTTCAGTCATCGAACATAAACATAAACCCTAACTCTGACTCAAACCCCATTAGATTTGGACGCAGCAGCTCTCAACGCCTTAATAAAGAATGAAATCAGAGTGTAAATAAAAACAGCAGGGCTCACTGAAGACAAGTTTTGATCTACCAATTATTCCAGAGAGCAGCAATGCCGTCACAGAATGTACAAGAAGGTGGAGGACACACGCTATGGAGTTTTATTAATAATGAACGTACGGTTCACGGGGAGGTAAAATATGACAGGTGCCATATTTCAAGAATCCTGGGTTGCTTTGTTAATAAACAGCAGATTTTTAAGAGAACTACTCTCAAACAAAACTGTCAAGTTGTCAAGTTCAGTGAGAAAAACTTAGTATATGTTCACGGCTGCAGAATATGGTTGCCAGTACAACACATAGATTGGTTATAAACAAGAATAACAACCAGATGACTGTCTTAAAGTTTTAAGACTCAAAACCCCATTTTCGGTAATGTGTGACAGATGAATTTGTGCCTTGACTCATTAAATAACAGTGTGTCAGTTGTCTTAAGACTATAAAAGACTAGTGTTATTAAAGTAGGCATCTTTAATATTTTTTTCAGTCATTATGGATACAGGTAATATTCAAAAGTCATTTAAAGGTGTACTAAGCTTTCTGTCCCCCAATTGACAGCCTAAGCAACTACCACTTTCAAGGTCCATAAAGGTAGTAAAGATATCCTTAAAGTAATCCATGTGATTCCAGTCATTTAACCCCAATTTTCTAAAGCAACAAAAGTGCTTTGATTGTGAAAAAAAAAAACAATTTACCACTTTATTTACACAATATTAATCCCCAACACGCGTTCACGCAACAACGTATGCTCTCGCGTCAACACAACATGCATACGTTGTGGTGCTCTCGTGAACATGTATTAAAAAGATCTGCATTTGTGTTCTGAAGATGAACCAAAGTTTTAGAGGTTTGGAATGACATGATGATGAGTAATAAATGACAGAATATTTGTTTTGGGGTGAACTAACCCTCTAAATACTGATACCACAAGACACTGCATCAACATGGATCATCAACATTGACCTGTCATCAACATGGATTGTCTAAATCTACTGTGATAATAGTGATGTTTAGTCAACACTAAATTCCTAAACAGAAAAAAAAGCAAAGTGCATCACTGCTCAGGATTTTCTCTGTCATCAAATCTTTCCACCTTTGCTTTTCTGCATCTTTAGCCATGCAGGTACTGATTCTCCCATTATTTCTGCTGATGAATCACAATAACTGTTTCACACTGTCTAATTTTCGTTCTTCGCATCAAACAACATTATGCTACTAGCACACAACACTAGTAAAAAAACACTACGCAATTAGGTGGCAGCTAATGAATGTGAGGATTCTCTCTAACGTTTAGTGAAACCACGGATCGGGTCATTTTAGCACGACAAAATACATTGAGAGGGGTGACCCTCACCATATATAATTTTTTATACATTATTCAGAACATTCTTCAATCCACCTTTAATAAATAGGTCAGAATACACAGATATTAATTGATTTTATTCACTGCCAGTGGCCGTGGGTTAGCAGGTCAGAGGAAGCGCACGACAAAGGAATTCCTCAAAACAACGTTTACAGCGATACTTGATACAACCAGCAGAAATCGACAAGAAAACAACACCAAGCCAACCACCTTTAACAATGTTAACGCAAGACCAAGACAAGACAGAAACTGAGGGCTTAAATATTGAACACAAGGAGGGTTAACAAGACTAATCACAGAAACACAACTGAATACAAATGAACTAATAATGATGGTTACCATAGAGACAAAGGAGTGGCGGGAAAAATCGAACAAAGAACACATGTGACAAATGAAAACAAAGTCCAGAACATACAGACATACAACAGCCACACTGTTGGAATGCAATAACTATAGTCTATATAGTGAATATAGTGAAAAATCAATGATGGTGACAGTTGTGGTAACACAAATTATGACTATCAAAATGAAAAAAAAGGAAAGACAAAATGAAAACAATTGAAAATAAGAAATATTGAGGGAGGAGAATTTTATAGCTATGTTCCAAATCCTAGTGAGCTGCCTTGCTGGCTGCTGTCTGTGAAACTATAAATATATATGTTGATTATATGTATATTACGTTGACAGTCAATGGGGATGATGTTGTGACAAAACTTTTGTGTTCTGTCGGGCATACAGGTTTGGAACAACATGAGTGTGTTTTTGGTATACCTTTAACATTTTACAATGTATACATTTACATTTCACGGCACTAAAGCATCCTGACCTCTTAAATTTAGCATAAGTTCAACATGCAGTGCTGTTATGACAAAATTAGTGTATTTCTTTCCCAGGCATGTTTCCATCTATATGAAAAATGCTTACTGTTAAAATAATGTTTAAAAAGGTGGGCCTTTGATCCCTGTTTTGAAAGCATGGAAAATTACATAATATACTGTATGAATGTGCTGTAACAGAAATTTTAAGAAAATCGCCTTGTGTATTTATCACATATGAGGTGAGCAACAGTGCTAGAAGTGAATTTTAAACCAACCATTAAAAGGACAACCTAAAAAGGGGTTTGTTCATTTGGAAAAAAATAGTTTTTCATGCTAACAATGACCTTTGCATTGAATTGCCCTGTAAAATTTTCCACATTGCTTGTTTTAATGCATTGCTTCCTCTGAAGAGATACATGGTAATGTCTCAGAATTTGGTATATTAGAAGTATTTCCATCCATAAACTTAACATCAGGAGTACTTAAACATCTTAAAATGATCTCAAGTTCTCGGTTTTAGAAAAGAGTCAACAGATTGTCTTAAAAAACATCCACGTCCTTTAGTGATCTTGTTTTCTTTGTTCTTCTGCTGGTCCTGTTCTCACATTAGACTGAAACTTCATTTGTCTCACTAGAAAGGCAATTATGCAAAGACGCATGTTAGAAGTCATTACTTCCTGGTACAACGCTTTAGATAGTGGCTGTGCGATCACACATGTCAGCAAGCCAATCAGAGCAAACGCTGTGGCATCAGCAGGAACAAGGAAACTCTCAGCCATGAAAGAAATAATGAGAGCCGAGCGATGTTAATAAGCTTACAAAGCACGACTGGGTAATGGAGTGAGAACCTCTACTACCTTCTACTCTTTATCACTCATTCAGTATTCATGAGGTACTACTCAGTATCATAAACAGGCATATGTTGTACATCTTTCAATGCTTTTGGACATACTAAAAACAACTGAAATCACATAAAACGATTGTTTTAAGTAGGCCTCATTTTTGAGAAGACAATTAAATGTACTCTCAGTAACGTTTAAAATTGAAAAAGGTTTACAAACACACAAAGTGAAAAATTAATTTAAAATGATCTACATTGACATGTACGGAGCCTCGCACGCGGCAAAAAACAAGATATTGTGGCCACGAATTGGTTTCTTTGTTTTAGGTCACATTTAATTCACATTTGATTTGTTCCCTCCCATAAAACATGGCCACAATTGAACTAAATAAAATAAATTAATTTTAGTTAAAGGGTTCGTTCACCCAAAAAATTAAAATGATGTCATTAATTCCTCACCCTCATGTCGTTCTACACCAGTAAGACCTTCGTTCCTCTGCAGAACACAAATTAAGATATTTTTGATGAAATCAATGCCCAGAGGGGTACAAAAACATATTTAAAACAGTTC
Organism: Opsariichthys bidens; assembly: GCA_037194245.1. Lineage (NCBI taxonomy): Eukaryota > Metazoa > Chordata > Actinopteri > Cypriniformes > Xenocyprididae > Opsariichthys > Opsariichthys bidens. The sequence goes on along the minus strand of CM074285.1, from coordinate 10,499,157 downwards.
ATGTGAGTACAGTAGTTCAACTTAATATTATAAAGTAATACTTTTTGTGCACCAAAAAAAAAAAAAAAAAAAACTTTCAACATTATCTAATGATTGCCGATTTCAAAACTCTGCTTTGATGCTTTATGAATCTTTTATTTCGAATCAGTGGTTCGGAGTGCAAAAGTCAAGTTATTTCAGTAAATGAGGCTTCATTACATCATGAATGTTTTGCCATTTCAATAGTTCACGTGATTTCGGCACTTTGATACGCAAACCGAATCACTCGTTCAAAACAAAAGATTCGTAACGCTTCAAAGCTTCATGAAGCAGTGTTTTGAAATCGGCCATCACTAGATATTGTTGAAAAGTCGTTATTTCATTTTTTGGCACACAAAAAGTATTCTCGTCGGTTATAATATTAAAGTCAAAGTCAAAGTCAGCTTTATTGTCAATTCTACCATATATACAGCACGTACATACAGAGAATTGAAATTCTGTTACTCTCAGACCTTTGTTACATACAGGTAACATAACAATCACAACAACAGTACAATAACAACATAAAACATAACAATATCAACGACAACACAACAAGAAATAAATAAGTAAAGTGACGTGACGTGTAGATAAAGTGGCAAGGTAATAGTGCAAACACTTGAATAAACAGTGCAATTATAAGAGCTTATAGTCCAATGCTCAGAGAGACAACGAATATGAGGTAGATGAGTAAGGTGGTCATCCACCTTACTTGTGTGTGTGGGGGGGGGGTCCACAGGGGTCAGATGCGTGGGGGGAGGGGGTCATAGAGGTCAGGTGCATGGGGCAGAAGAAGAGGGGAGGGGGCAGAGTTGGGAGGGAGTTCAGCGCCCTGACAGCTTGGTGTATGAAGCTGTCCTTCAGTCTGCTGGTCTTTGCCTGGAGACTGCGTAGTCTCCTCCCTGAAGGCAGCAAACTGAAGAGGCTGTGTGATGGGTGGGTGGGGTCACCAGCAATGTTGAGGGCTTTGCGGGTGAGGCGGGTGTTGTAGGTGTCCTGGAGGGAGGGGAGAGAGACACCAACGATCTTCTCAGCTGCTCTCACTATGCGCTGAAGTGTCTTTCGGCAGGACGCGTTGCAGGCACCATACCACACAGTGGTGCAGCTGGTCAGGATGCTCTCGATGGTGCCTCTGTAGAAGGTGCACATAATGGGGGCTGGAGCTCTGGCTCTTCTCAGTTTGCGGAGAAAGTAGAGCCGCTGGTGTGCTTTCTTGGTCAGTGCTGTGGTGTTGGCGGTCCAGGAGAGGTCTTCTGTGATGTGAACACCCAGGAATTTGGTGCTCCTCACTCTTTCCACGGTCGCACCGTTGATGGTAAGAGGAGCATGCTGAGTGTTCTTTCGCCTGAAGTCCACAACATTAAGGTTGAACCACTGTACTCACATGAACTGTTTTAAATATGTTTTAGTAGCTTTCTGGGCATCTGAAACTGTTAATTGTCTTGCTGGCAATAGAGGCCTCACTGAGCCATTAGATTACATCAAAAATATCTTAATTTGTGTTTTGAAAATGAACGAAAGTCTTACGGGGAACAACATGAGGGTGAGTAATTAATGACATAATTTAAAGTTCTAGTAATTCTCGTTTTTATTAGAAATGTTGCCTTGGCAACTTGCAGAAATAAAACATAAGTTTCTATTTATTTGAATTCAGTTAATGTTTATTTTATTCCAAGCAATGGAAATGTTTATGGTTTTGGTTTTAGTCAACGATAATAACCCAGCAGTACACATGAGATCAGCTTTCTAGAAAAAAACTGGGCTTACTCCATCATGCTAACCAGCTGAACCATGACCCTTAACACGCCACACACCAGCACAGTCCACCTATATGCAAATATTTGTTGGGATTAAATCCAAGAATGTCTATTTCATATACTATGTGGTATGAGATGGAGAAAAATGAACAAAATCAATGATTAACAAAGAGCTTTGTGTAAAGCAGCAGCAGTTACATCCAGGCCAGTAGGTGTCAGTATAAAGTCAATTACAGCTGAAATGAAGAAGTGCCAGTGAAACAAATGCTTTAAACCTTTAAACATTTATTTTTCCTGGCTATTGAAAATGAGCCCAAGCTAAAGAAACAAAATCTCATTTTTTAATAGCGTTTTAAGTATTTGTAGCAGATTTGTAGCAGAAAGCAACTGCAAGCAAATTAACAAAAGTTGCCAAAATGCGTTCGGCTAATTAAAGATACTCAACAGCGAGGGGCTGGATGGGAAAGCCAATATTCCATTTTAATGTGGTCGCTCTTAACAGGACCTAATGAGATCTGCCGATCAGTCATTACAAGAAAAAGAGTTTACTTCAAAGCGCCTCAGACACTAATGAGGGAGGAAAACGTTAGGCTACGATAGTAGCCTACAATGAGGTGTGAGTGTTGAAGTCTGAATACACGCAGCTTTCTGATATATTTCATGCAGTGCTTGCAGATAACATTCATTAAAAATGCATGAAGGCATCAATAAACACGATCATTTGCATTTGATGCAAAGCACAACTTTTGATCATTTTATATTTAGTTTTATTTGACATGGATGTGGTTCGCAAGGTAAATAGGGAAATGCAAGTATAGAAAATAAAATAGAAAACACAAAATGGCAAGACTGAACATAAAAAAGACGAAAAAGACAAATAGTCAAATAAATAATTCTGATATGATTAAAGAACCGTAATGTGGGTTTTTAGTGTCTTCAGAATGCTGACTCTGGATTTATTTTTTTACTTTTTTTTTTACTTTTTTACGAGCATATATATTACTTTAAAAATGCTCTCCTATTCAGTTTTAGCATTGCTAGAGTATGTCACCATTTTTAAGTTGTGGTCTAGTTTTCCAGACTCTGACTAGCAACCTTTAGGTTCAGAACAGTTACTGAATAATTTGTTCTATATTGGAGAAATGCCACGATGATCAGAGGGGGGAAAGGAAAACAGCAAAGCGGAGATTTAATCAAAAAGATTAATAACAGATTGGCCGGCTGTGTTTAAATCTACTGCACTCCAGCAGTTTTAATAGGATCAGAGACATGGGGATTCACTGCATGTAATGTTGAGGTAGAATAAAATGCAGTTAATTGCACCACTGTCACCCATTAAAACACAGTAATGGGGTTCTGTACAATCTTCCCCGCAAAGCTCTCGGCGTCAAAAAGCATTTACCTTTTCAACAACATGGAAAAACAGCCTTTATGGTCTCACAATACCAACTATAAATGATTCAGTCCTCTGTCTGACACTAAAATACCCACATGAAATGTCTTTACTGTGCGAAACTCATTCACTGGACGTGTTTTTTCAAATGATCTGACAAATTTCTTTATAGTATTGCATTGTATGTAAACAAACACCCTGTATGGAAGCAGAAATAATATTCTTGTGTAAAGATGTTCAGTCTAAGCATTGTGTGGGTCATTGCTCTTGCAGTACCTTTTGAACTAACTTGTATAGTCAGTTAAGGAAGGATATTAACATATACAGTAGGAAGACTGTTCCAGAGTTAAGGTGCTAAATAGAAAAAGAATATTCCAGGTGTTATCAACGACAAAGACTTCAGAGAAGCCATCAGGTGTTAGACAGTATTCTATATTATTACGTGCAGATGTTTTTGGTCCAATACTTAAAACCTCTGTTTTTTCTGAAACAAGTAGTAGGAATTATAAGTCATAAAAAATTTTATATCAGCTAAGCATTTCATTAATTTTGAAAATTGGCAAGTTTCGTCAGGGTGTGAAGAAATATAGTAACGGTGAAAACTAATGCCATGATTCTTCATGATATCTCCCAGGGGTAGCAAATTCAGGGTGAACAACAATTGTCCTAGGACTGAGCCTTGTGGTACTCCACACTGAACTTGTGATCGGTATGGCATCTCTTCATTTTCTGCTGCGAACTGATAATGGTCAGATAAGTATGATATGAACCATGCCATTTCGCTAATGCCAACATCATTTTCGATTCTATTCAAAAGAATGTTGTGGTCGATAGTATCAAATACAAAAATAAGATCCAGTAACATTAATAGAGAGATACAACCACAATCGGATGAAAAGAGCCAATAATTTGTAAATCAAATAGGAGCAGTCTCAGTACAATGACGCAGTCTAAATCCTGACTGGAAATCCTCACAAATACCATAGGCGACATGTTTTTCACTTGTAAATATAATTACACTGTTGACTGTCTCTCACAACTTAACCTACTCTTAAACCTACTCATACCACCAAACCTGTTCCTAATAACCTCATAACCATATTTCACCTCAGTAGCAGAACAAGTGTTTTGAAATACAGCATGAACAGCACTTCAGTAATTTACTAGTAATTCAGTATTTACTTCAGTAAATAAGTACACAGTAAGTACTTTTTCATTTTAATTTGACAAATTAACATTTAAATGTAGTAGTCTTTCTGAACATAATGTCATCTTTTTTTTCCTCTGAAGATTAATAAACTAACCACAGAGACCTTGAGAACTAATCATAAGGAGAATGTATACAACAGTTCCAGTTAGTTTCCTTTCATTTGAATGGTCAAGCTACTGATAATTTGTATAGTTCAGGATTACAGTGTTTGAAGAGTGATTCCACTGTTTATGAACACATTTCTTGAAAATATATAGCTATTGAAATCATTGTAAAGGGTGTTTGTGTTAATAACATAATAATATTTAAATATTCTATGTTCCGTACACCTAATCTGCCGCAGAAAATTGGTTGACTTGCCTTGGGTCTTTGTACGCAATCATGAATATTTAATGATCATTCAATGGAGGAACCACAAAAGTGGTTGGAGTGAGGTTCAACATATGGTTTGATGAGCATTTTCTGGTCAAATCCCCTTAAAACACATGTAAGGGAACAAGAAAAATTAAGAAAAGACAGCCATTTTCTTTTAAGCAACATACACTGCAATTATTTCTTCCTATTGTAGTGGATGTTTTACCATTTTTGTTCATTTATTTATTTACCTTTTTCTAAAGTGTTGTCTGTCCATCTTGAAATTATTTTTTTTAAAATTGGGGTAACATTTAGATTCAACTGACTGGTGCTTGTACAAGAGTTTCCGTTCAGTTCAGTCTGTATAATTGTTCAACTTCAGTTTTATCAAGCAGTGTGAGACAGAACCAGACATGTGGGCTGAAGAAAGGCATTTTGAGAAAGCATGCAGTTCTCTCTCTTCTTCTGAACAAGCCTTACCATGAGGCATTTCTGAAAAGCTTTTAGTGATGATCAACCCACAGGAGCTATTTATTCACGGGTTACATTTGCTGCAGGCGTCTATTTGAATACACTATACATTTTCATAACTGTCTATAGTTGAGCATAAATGCGGACCAGCATTTGTTGCCTGATGTAACTTACAGCCAAAATACATGATGGTCACTGCTAAAGTATCCCATTTAGTTATCACAATGAATAATTGTTTGCTTGTTCACAAACCACTTTCCCACAGATTTACTCTGGAACACCTAAAGCTTGCCAGAATCAATCCATACAAGGCTGATATGTGTTTACTTGTGTTGCTAAATTCGACAATATTGCTCATACGTCTTACTAAAGAATCAGGACATTTTACAAGGCATATTTTTTAAAAGTAGGTCTGATTTTATGTAATGATTTATATTAAAAGCATTGTTTTTTTTTTCATCTGTGGTTCAAAAGAAGATTCTAGATAAGCCTAATATTTTAAATATTTCGATAGTCCAATTAAGACATTCTTTTAACTACATGTCAACTAACTCTCATTAGAGTGTTAGTAGACTGTTAGTAGACAGTTGGGTTAAGCTTTAGTAGAATAAATTGACGTACTCGTAATAAAGTGTTACCGAAATGAGATTTTTATTGAAGCATCATATCATGCAACACAGTCTTGTTTTGTTGGGGAATTAATGGCAAATCCATATAAATTTGATTTCATATCAGCTTAAGGCCCCAATATACTCACGGGAAAGTTCTTTTTTGTTGTTCACGAAGGGGTAAAAAGAAGTTTGAAGTACATTACCAGCATTATAATATTAGAAAACATCCCAATGCTGCTTACACTGTTGATTGTGAAAAAAATGATACAACAAAAAGGACAGTGGTGAGAAAATAGCATTTAAGAAAGCAAATAATAGCAATGTGGAAATCTTTTGACGAGCTGCGAGCTCTGCAATTATACACTCCAGTCATGTTTATTGATATACCACTTTATACAATAGATTGTTAAAAGCAAGCAGTTTTAAAGTATTAAACATGAAAACAGTGTTGCTTTTAGTTAGAATTACAACTTCAATTGTATTCACATTTTCACGTCTGACCTCAATGGACTGAACAGAAGATATGATAGGAGAAGAGAGGCGGAGCTTCAGAGCCACACCTACCTATGATGTAATCACCACAGACTAATGGAATGTGTTTACTATACCAACCAGCTTGAACTTCTCTGAAAAATTTGCTTTTTTGAACTCTAAATGGCCTGAATTTTCTTCAAAATGACATTTTCGCTTTAAGTATATCAGGGACTTTTATTATTATTATTACTAATAAAACCATACAAAAGTCTTTGAAATCTCCAACTTGTAAAATATGTGTTCTTGTGGAATCAGGTTGTATCATGGCATATAACTTTATAGTGCTCTAGAGTGTCACTGAAACAGATATTATACAATCAGTGACTACATATGCATCAAGACAAGGCAAGTTTATTTATATAGCACATTTCAAAGTGCTTTACATAAAAAGCAAACATACATAAGATTTAAAAGACTGATATAAAATGCATTCAAATGGTTTAGAAAATATAGTGCAATCAGTTCATAAAAACAGAAACAGCGATAAAAGTAGAGAATAAAATTGATATAAAATGTGTTAAAACAGTTTAGAATAAAAAAAGAGGACACAAATAAAGTGCAATCAGTTTGGATTTATTTATTCACGTGTGAACGTCATATTAGCAAAAATGGCTATATTCTTGGCAATATTAACAGAATTTAAAATTCTCATTACAATTCAATTTTAATGCATTATTTACAATAATAGTTCTTAAGAACCAAAGGAAGGATATTAAGTTTTCTTAAGAAACAATCCAAATATAAAAACATATATAAATAACAACAACAGCAATAGCAATAACAATAACATGGAGTCTTTTATTTTAATTTTTGATAAAAATTCTAGAATTCTTCCATGAGAGATGCTTTTAAAAATGTTCATTAATATATTTTATGAATAAAAATGTTGTCTAATTCCATTTAAAGTTGGACATTCTATTAAAATATGTTTTACACTTAAGAAATTCTTACACAAGTCACAAACCTGTTTCTCTTCTCCTTTCAATAAATATGAATGAGCAAGTCTTGAATGTCCAATTCGACATCTTGTGTGCACAACCTGGTCATGTCTATTTTCAGAATAATAACAGTGATTAATTCCTTGATTTATGACTGGATTCACCTCATATTTGTTATATATACACTCATTCCAGTCTATATTGCCATATATTATAAGATTCAATATGGGTTTAACGTCAAATGCTAATGTCAGATGTTATATTCTGTCATTTCCATCCGAAGTGCTTCCTTAGCCGCCTTATCTGCTTGTTCATTGCCAGTCAGTTCCATATGGCACGGCATCCAACAAAAAATACTATTAAAAACACATCCAACTGTTAATTTCATTAATGCATTGGCACAGGGAGTCTGTAGTCGATAGGTGATGGGTTTAGGTAAATCTGGGTGTCATCTGCATAGCTGTGGGAATTTGTTTTTTTCTCATTATTTGGCTCAGTGCCAGCATACAGACTGAACAGGAGCGGTGCAAGAATTGAGCCTTGGGGGACTCCACATGTAATGGATGTCTACTCAGACTTCTGGTCACCTATAGTTACATAATAACTTCTCTCTTTTAAGTATGACCTGAACCATTTAAGGTCCCAGAAAGCCTGACCCAGTTTTCCAGCCTGTCAAGAAGTATTCTGTAATCGACAGTGTCAAATGCAGCACTGATAATTTGCCTGTATCAATATTTAAGCAAAGATAATTTATTATCTTTATGAGAGCTATGTCTGATTTGTGATGTGGTTGGAAATCAGAATGAAAATTGTCAAAGTGTCCAGTTAAACTTAAGAAATTCTTCAGCTGATTAAACACAGCGTTTTCAATGATCTTGCCTATGAAAGGAAGATTTGAGATAGTTGCTCAATATGGTATCATCCAAATTGCTCTTTTTCAGGAGGGGTTTAACCACTGCAGTTTTCAGGGAGTTTGGAAAAGTCCCAGAAAGAAGCGAGGTATTTACCACTTCTAAGAGATAATGTGATTATTTCTGATAATCAGAGTAAGATGTGTTCATCTTTATATTCATATACATTATATGTCATCATGCATACATTCTTTATACACATATATGATGTGTATATACATACATACACATCATATATACGTTCTTTATATTCATCTTTTTATTCTTAGTGCTATTAAAATGAACATACACCACGTTTTACTACAAATATGGGATTAATCGCATCAGTTTGATTGAAGTATAGTACTTATTTGAGGTAAAGTATAATTGCAATGTTGTCTAAATCACATTATAATTGCATTTTGAGGGTTCTTGTAAACGTACTCACTCAAGCGTTTACCTCCGCAATGAAAATTCTGTCATCATTTACTCACCCTCATGTCATTTCAATCATGTATGAGTTTTGTTCTTCTGTAACAAAAGAAGATATTTTGAAAGAAGCTGAAGGCCAAATAACATTGGACCCCTCTGACTTTAATTAAATGGACCATTTTTTTTTTAAATCACTGAGAAGCTTCTGTTTCTCAAATTAGAGACTCTGATGAATGTCTTCTTAAAAAGCTGTGAATCTGATTTCTTTTCCTGCACTGATTAAATCCAATTTGCTTTCTTCTTTTAAGACACTATGTTACTCACACATGGAAATAGCTTTCCTTTCTTAAAACCACAATAAATTGACAAAGAGATTTTTTTTTTTCATTTTTGAAAACAAAATCGATCTTTTGAAATGCAAAATGTACTTGGTTCTTTATCAGCTAAAAAGGGCTTTGTACTGCGATTTCCACACTTCATTATCACAGCTGTGTTTAGACAATACGAAGTCTCTTGAGAACTAAATTAGCACATGAGGATGATTATGTAACATTGTTATTTTACTCTACTGGAGTCATTGTTGCTGAAAATGGGGTCGTCATGGGTAAATAAATATTAAAACATTTGTATTTTACATTTATATCAAACAGCAATAAAAATATGCACTGTATTTTGCTCAGACAAATGCTATTTTGGATCAAAAGAAGTATTAATTGCTTTTGGAAGCATATAATAGTGATTCTAAACATTTGAAAAGTCATGTATGCCTTGGTTTACCTTGGTTTACCGTTCAAAAAGCAGGGCACTATGATATATCCTATTAAAGACACAGTATGTAGGTTTCGCCACTAGAGGTCACTTATTTAAAGTGTCCCTGTTATGCTTTTTCAAATATTTCCTTTCATGCAATGTGTAATTTAGCTGTCTGTGAATGCAAACGGTCTGCAAAGTTACCTGAATTAAAGTCAAAAGTGCACGATTAATACATTTGTTGTCTCCCAAAAGAAAGAATCGACTCTGAAACTCCTAAAAGAGTCGTTAGGAATTCCAGTCTCACTTCTGTGACCTGCATATGTTACAGGTACCGGCTGGCACCATATAAACAGTTTATATGCTCTTTCTAGAAACAGGAGAAATAAATGAGACGAGGCAAACACTGCGTCCGTTTTTCGTCTCGCTCAGCAGAAAGAGCAGAAGAGAATTTATTAAACATTCACAATTTAAATTCTCCCCTGTTACAAACACTCAATGTTCATAATGAAATAGACACGATTTCAAAATAAACACAATTTGACCTTTTCTTTCACCTTTCAGCAAATACTGAGTTAATAGTTTTGTGTGATTAAATAAATCAAAATGACATTAACCACTGTTGGCTTGTAAGTTGTCTTTTTTTCCAACTCAAAATAAGACATAGCTTATGTTATCACTTGCATATGGTTACATGTGGTTCCTAAATACATTTTACATTGCCAGCTACAGTTATTTATTTTTACTCTTTCCAAAATGCATGAGCTGACAGATTTTTAACTTATTTTTAACCACTTTTAAAATATCTCACATTCGTACTTAACATTGGATTTTAACCATTACATAAACTCAGCTTTTAACATTAGCTTTTTAACGCTTTACACTATATCATACATTTCAAAAGCATTAAATCTTTACAAAAATGTTCAAGGAGCTAAAAATAAAACTTTGTCCAACATGCATTTAGTAGCAACAGGTGAAGATGGTTTGTGTTGTGTATACATGTCAAGAAGACGCCGTTTCCTGCTCTGCAAAAGCAAATTGTCTTTGTAAACACTTCCAAAGAATGGGGATGTGAAGAGTCACTGGTTAAAATTACCACAGCAATACAACAGCAGTAACCATTTGAGGATTGCTTGTCAAATTTCTGTGAGGTCTAAATTGGACTTACAAAATGCTTATCCATTAAAGATGGGACAGTATAGCCTCTTTATTTGAACCAACTTGTTCCTCAGAATCACAACCTGCAAGTATGATTCATTATATATTTTCTACCAGGTGTTCAAAAACACTTAGATATCTTGCTAATAATCACATTTAATCACATCTAATAATCTAATAATGTGATCCACAGTTTTTGTGCCCATTAATGCAGATTGTCCGTTGTTCTTAATAGAGCAAGATTTGATTTACAAACTTTAATGTTACATTAGTCATTGACGTTAGTGCTTAGCTATTGTATGCATTGTTATTGATATGGTTAATGATGCAGTTCCTACATGAATGCCGTAATAAATTAGAAATATACACATTGGTTTGTTGATGGACACGCATTTGTTAAGCCTGTCACATGTGCGTTTAAAATATTCTGGTTGTAGGAGCCATATTTACTAGCTTATTCAATTTTATTAATTTGTTCATTTAAATATAGTTTTGTTGTAATATTGTTAATCAATTTCTTTGATTGTGTACCCTCTATAGTTGACAGAAAAAATGTTTAAAAGATTATGCCACCCCTGACAGGATTGGGGCGCTGGTGCAAGAGCATACAGTTTTTTGACCGTACACACAAAAAAAAGCTGAAAGCGGGCTTTAAGTCGTTTGTTTGCTTTATGCAACAACGCATCTTTATTTTTGATTTAATAAACTTCAGTTATTGTTTTGAAACGCCAACAAGCCTCTCTGGATCTATTCATGTTACTTTGCACGCGTTAGGAGTATTGCATCATCACCTCTCACAGTGGCCAGGAAACTGCAAATTTGAAGCTTGTTTTACCACTTACACTGGTTGAGCCTTTGAGTTTTTCAAGGTGACCATTATTTAGAACATATCACTTAATTTTTTCCATGGTGACGCATCAGTGCTTGTCATGTGACACACTGCTGCCACAATATGACTTTGATGTTTTGCTTTTATTTAATTTCATTTCCCCTTTTTAATGTTCACAAACTTGTTAACGATAACATGAAATATAGGTGCTGGTCATATAATTAGAATATCATCAAAAGGTTGATTTATTTCATTAATATCATTCAAAAAGTGAAACTTGTATATTATATTCATTCATTACACACAGACTGATATATTTAAAAGTTTATTTCTTTTCATTTTCATGATTATAACTGACAACTAAGGAAAATACCAAATTCACTATCTCAGAAAATTAGAATATTGTGAAAAGGTTCAATACTGAAGACACCTGGTGCCACACTCTAATCAGTTAATTAACTCAAAACTCAGTCTCTCAGTCTAGTTCTACACAAACATGGGGAATACTGCTGACTTGACAGTTGTCCAAAAGGCGACCATTGACACCTTGCACAAGGAGGGCAAGACACAAAAGGTCTTTGCAAAAGAGGCTGGCTGTTCACAGAGCTCTGTGTCCAAGCACATTAATAGAGAGGCGAAGGGAAGGAAAAGATGTGGTAGAAAAAAAGTGTACAAGCAATAGGGATAACTGCACCCTGGAGAGGATTGTGAAACAAAACCCATTCAAAAATGTGGGGGAGATTCACAAAGAGTGGACTGCAGCTGGAGTCAGTGCTTCAAGAACCACTACGCACAGACGTACTGTATACAAGACACGGGTTTCAGCTGTCGCATTCCTTGTGTCAAGCCACTCTTGAACAAAAGACTGGACTAAAGACAAAAAGGACTGGACTGTTGCTGAGTGGTCCAAAGTTATGTTCTCTGATGAAAATAAATTTTGCATTTCCTTTGGAAATCAGGGTCCCAGAGTTTGGAGGATGAGAGGAAAGGCACACAATCCACATTGCTTGAGGTCCAGTGTAAAGTTTCCACAGTCAGTGATGGTTTGGGGTGCCATGTCATCTGCTGGTGTTAGTCCACTGTGTTTTCTGAGGTCCAAGGCTAATGCAGCCGTATACCAGGAAGTTTTAGAACACTTCATGCTTCCTGCTGCTGACCAACTTTATGGAGATGCAGATTTCATTTTCCAACAGGACTTGGCACCTGCACACAATGCCAAAGCAATCAGTTCCTGGTTTAAGGACCATGGTATCCCTGTTCTTAATTTGCCAGCAAACTTTCCTGACCTTAACCCCACAGAAAATCTATTGGGTATTGTGAAGAGGAAGATACGATATGCCAACCCCAACAATGTAGAAGAGCTGAAGGCCACTATCAGAGCAACCTGGGCTCTCATAACACCTGAGCAGTGCCACAGACTGATGAACTCCATGCCACGCCACATTGCTGCAGTAATTCAGGCAAATGGAGCCCCAACTAAGTATTGAGTGCTGTACATGCTCATAGTTTTCATGTTCATACTTTTCAGTTGGCCAAGATTTATAAAAATCCTTTCTTTGTATTGGTCTTAAGTAATATTCTAATTTTCTGAGATACTGAATTTGGGATTTCCTTAGTTGTCAGTTATTATTATCAAAATTAAAAAAAAATAAACATTTGAAATAAATCCGTCTGTGTGTAATGAATGAATATAATACAGTATACAAGTTTCACATTTTGCATGGAATTAGTGAAATAAATCAACTTTTTGATGATATTCTAATTATATGACCAGCACCTGTATGTGATAGTCTGATAGTCAAATATGTGTAGGGGGATGCGTTTTGTTTGTTAAACACCTTTATAATGATCACGCCAGTTGAGCTATATGCGTGATGGGTGCCGCCATGTTAGCTTGCGTCGCAGTTCAGAGATTTACGGGTTTTTGGCTTCCAGAATGACCCACGCCAAGTAAAAGTTTTTCTGTTAACAGTGATAGATAGGCAACTAGTTCGGGAAATAAAGTCTTTTCATGAATTAAATGTAATGAAAATATTTGAACGGTCTTGGGGATTTATTGATGAGACTACAGAGCTCTCGTTAAGAGCTAAAAATGTGAACAAATTTGAAGTGATGGTGGTTAAATTGCTTATCCATGTATGTTTGCCACGGCAGTGCATTATTGCACTCCATGTGCAGTAAAGACAGTGCCTGTGTCTCGATGTGCATATTATCCATCCTAAATAGTAGGCTATGTGACATTAGTAATATTCAATACTATTTAGGGTGGATATTATGCACATTGGCATGCAGGGAGTGTTTTTTGCTACGCGCTGGGGAAATGATCGGCTGGCAGCTCCCTTATCATGCAGACCCTGATTCATAATGAGAAGCAGAACCGCTCGCACCCTGGATATTTCTGGATATAAACACTTCTATTATCTCTCAAGGATATATCGTCTCATTCACTCATATTTTCTTGTTGTTATGATCTTAAAGTCTGTAATATGCACATTATTACAATTCCATCGTATTGTTGCAGTTACAACATTAATGCAAAGACATAGCTGAGTACAGTGAGGCCTTGGAAATTAATTATGTCTTAGTTTAATCATTTTAATTGGTCAGGATTAGTTATAACATGCTTGAATGCGAGATGTAATGTCCTGAGATTAATATTTTTAAAACGTATTAAACTCACGACAATATGTATATCTCACGACTTATATCCCACATTGAATATGAATAAATTATATAATGTTCATCATATGGTGTTACGAGCAGGGGATTTGCTGAATGAGTAGCTGCGTAGCCTATACTGACAGCTGGTGAAATAAAACCACCCGCCGGTAAATTCGAGCAATGGTCTGAGTGGCCGTAAACTACAAAATCATTTCTTTGTAGATAATACAAAAGCAGCTTGGAAAACAGAAAAGGTAAGCAGCGATGTTTAAAGAGCATATTAATCTAATAGCCGCAGATACATGGCGGAACTAACTTTACCCCGCGTCACGTGGTTTCCGATTCTTGTGAAAAAGGCTAATCGCATCTGTTGGATTTACAACACATGAATTCATCCACTTCTCTTAAAATGCAAGAAGAATAGAGTAAACTTATCAGTTACTAAAATTCGACGGTATACAATCACTGAGCTTTAGGAAGTCTCCGGAGCTGAAGTTCAGTTATGGCAATAGACATTTAGTTTCCAAAAGGCGTGGTAAGAGCAATCATAACAGACTGAGCCGCCTAGCCAATCAGAGCACAGCAGGCTTGTGGAAAGAAGGGATTTAAGGCCGCGACACACCAACCCAACAAGCGGCAATGAAAGTCGACGGTGTAGTCGCATCACATCGGCAGTGTCGGGGGAAAAAATATGTGCTTGAACACACCGAAAGAACTTTGAATGTCAACTGGCATGCGCGTTCTGCACCTGCGAATGAAGGAGATGACTGTCTATTTAAACAGATATATTTGTCAATATTCGTCATTCAAAAAAGGAAAGCGTAACTAAGACTGCATGTATACAAACCATAAACAAAACAGCGCTTGCTTACCGTTTTGAACATCAATCATGCTGATCACGTTCTGTATTTGTAAAGCTAGAAGAAGCTTCTGTCTGTGCCGTCGTGATTTCAGCCGACGGTGCGGAACACACCGAGAAAACTTAGAGAAATCATTTCACCCAGTAGCCCAAGACTAGTTGCCCACTGAAGCTAAGCAGGGCTGAGCCTGGTTAGTACCTGGATGGGAGACCTCCTCGGAAAACTAGGTTGCTGCTGGAAGAGGTGTTAGTGAGGCCAGCAGAGGGCGCTCACCCTGTGGTCTGTGTGGGTCCTAACGCCCCAGTATAGTGATGGGGACACTATGCTGTCAAAAGGCACCGTCCTTCAGATGAGACGTTAAACCGAGGTCCTGACTTTCTGCGGTCGTTAAAAATCCCAGGGTGTCTTTCGAAAAATTTGCCCACTGGTCTCTGATCATCATGGCCTCCTAATCATCCCTATACACTGATTGGCTTCATCACTCTGTCTCCTCTCCACCAATAAGCTGGTGTGTGGTGGGCGTTCTGGCGCAATATGGCTGCTGCCGTCGCATCATCCAGGTGGATGCTGCACATCGGTGGCGGTTGAGGAGATTTCCCCTTCCATATGTAAAGCGCTATATAAATGTAATGAATTATTATTATTATTATTATTATTATTAGTCGGCCGACGCACAAAAACTGTCCGACGGCCGACCGTTGACTTGAATCAAGGGAGATTGAATCATTGGAGTCATTTGAGAATCATTGAAAAATGTGGTGATGTGCGATGGATATTATGAGAAAATGAAAGCATTTTTGACCTTTGATGCATGTAAACCTGTTATAAGAGACTGCCTTTTTTAGGCTCATGCTGCAATAGGTGACTCCTGCTCTTATAGTTTTGCTGTTTGTTTATTTTACGATTAAAATTATTTAAGATCCGCCTCCTTTTTCCCTGACCTTCAACTTTGTTACAGTTATGATGGATCACTTAAATTCATATTAATTTATCTAATTTTGATGAAATAACCGAGAGTGCTGAATTACTACTCATAGGTCACTTTATTTAAATTAAAATTGTGTGGTATAACACCACTGTTTTACTTGGTAAAAGCAATAGTACAAAAATACATTTGAGTTTGTTGAAAGTTGTCATAACATAACTGCATTCACACTGTAGCTGGTGTGAGACACTTGTTGCACATTGTATTGATATCAGAATATCATATTAATAAAAGCTGGATGTCTTTTGTTTGCTAAATAGCAAGAAATTAATTTCAAAATATATTGTAAGGCAGAGAAAATGCAGTATTACTGTTTCCTTTCTGATTCTGGTATTTTAGGCCCTTGACAAAATAGTGTTGATTCTGAGGCATGGTAAAACATGGTACTTGCAGTATCAAGAAAACAAGATATCCAAGGCTAACCATGTTGAACTATACATTATAACAATGATTATTTTTCTGTCGATAAATGTATCCAAACAGTTGCGTCTAATTAATCACATAATGCATTAAAGTGTTTTTGTTGATAGTATGGTTTCTATAGAAATAAAACAGGAATTCGAGGGCAATGCGGATATGATGTCAGTGACAGGCGACGTAATGACACGGGCCATTACACTGGCTCAAATTGATGATTTCTCTGGACTTAAACAGATAATCTAAGTACACAAGTGAAGAAAATATACAACATTGGATATTTTATATGAAAAATCATATTGTGCCTTTAATGCAATGAAGATTTCTCTTAGAAACTGTCTTTATAATGTTACTTTCAATAGTCTATAGTTTGATAATTGCAAAATATCTTACGATTATAAATTCTTGTCCCTACATACCAATTAGCAACAAATATTTTTCGCTTGCCATTCTTGAGCAATTAATATGACGTGAACTCTACAGTCTTTGCTTCTGAAGATAAGAATATAAGCATCAGCAAGCAAAACATCATTTCATTATGGTTGTTGTAGCACTAAAAGGAGGAAGAAGCATTTTATTTTACTATTCCAAAAAAAAAAAAAAAAAGAAACCAGGAAAAAGCATATTGACCTCAACATAATCAGTTATTTTTGGTTCTTTCTTGTTCATAATTTCTGACAGCTAGGCCAAAAATGATATCTACACAATTTGGCATGTTTCATTGTGTTATCACTAATAAAACAATCGACTCCAAGCACAACTATGCAGTATGCTTAAAAAATCTAATTCAATTTTAATCAAATTTACATAAAGGGTAAAGATGCTAATTTTCCTAGGCCAGACATCACTTTTGGCCACTATTGTATATTGCATAGTTGTGTTTGGAGTCAATTGTTTTTCGTTTATATATATATAATTTGGCACATTAATATATAATTCAACATCCTGTCAGTTACTGCATGAAGATAGTGCCTGGGACCGAAGAGAGCCTGTTTGCTTATATCCTGCAGAGGATTTGCAATCAGTTAATACTATAGACAATAGCTGGGAAGACAGAGTTATCTGAGAGGACGAGACGGAGACCTGTCGAGACTTACTGCAGGGGGTTCAAAGTGTAAATGAGGTGCCAAAGCCGCTGACTGCAGCAGAAGGATTCGCTCTGTTCTGGGGAGATAGAGCCACAGGAATTAAAAGAGCATCTGTCAGACGGAGTGAGACCCGAAAGAAAGCTCTTAAAGCTGGCAGATGATTGTAAATGTCCCTGTGGGTTTATGCCGCTCTGGGCATTTTAACCCAAACTTTTAAACCGAGAGCAAAACCTGGACATACAGAAAGTTTAGCTGCATGCCTTGAGCATGATGAGGCAATGCTGCACAATATCACTAAATATAATTCAGGCAATAAAGTATATGATAAATATAGTGACAAACTTATTTAGTAAGACCTTCCTTCAAAAGCAATCACAATTTAGAATTGACATTAATTTTAGCTGTAAAATATATTAGAATGAGGGCAGAAAGCAACCAAATAAGGATAACGAGTTAATCAGAAATATGTTAAATAAAAGAGTGGTTTCTTGTTAACATTGTTCATTCTTTTAATCTTTGTTGAAGTTTTGCATTATTTTAGCCAACACATAGATAAGATACTTCATCACTTCAGAAGACAAAACCAAGACCAAGAAAATCTCCAGTAGTTGGTAAATAAATGATGCAAATTTACATAATGGAACTGACAGACATAGAAATTGCATGTGGTCTTTTGAAGTTATTAGACATTACTGAATATAGCAAGAAAAATAGGTTTCAGAAACATTAATGCTCAACTACTACACATAGATAAATGCATGTTATGTGAAATGCATGTTGAGAAGCAGTTTTCGTAAGTAATTCTGCTTGTCAGGTTGGACATTTCAACTGTAGTTAAGGTTATAAAATGTATGTGTTCTTTTAGTGCACATTCAATAAGGTTTCATTTGTTAACAATAGTTAACTACATGAACTCATAATAAACAATACTACTGCATTTATAAATCTTAGTTAATATTAATCACCATTTACATTTTTTAAGATCAGATGTAGCTATTAACATTAATTAATGCTCTGTGAACTAACCTGAGAATGAACATTTGTATTAACAAAGGTTAATAAATGCTGTAAAAATATATTTCTCATTGTTAGTTCATGCTCATAATGGGCATGTTAAGGTGCCTTTGTTAAGTATATTCATACATGTGAAATTAATCAACAATATTTACTTACTATATAATTCGAAGTTTGTTTTTAATGTGTTTTAATTGCTTGTAATTATGCATAATTTAATGTCATTAATAAATACATGTAACATGTAACAATATCACATAAAAATAAAGTGTAACCCTTTATTTAAAGGTGTCTTTGTTACACTGTGATTATACATTTAAGTACAGAGTAATATTAAGTACCTACACATAGGCTACTTAATATAGGTTTAGGATTGGATTGGTTTAGGGTTACTTGCATGTAATTATGCATAATTTATAGTTATTACTATAGTAACTGCATGTAATATATGTAACAATGACACAGTAAAATAAAGTGTTACCAATAAAGTGTTACCCAGTTATGCTCATCAAAACAGGCATCTATTGTTCTGCATGTTGTCTATGATATGAATTCAAGCCTGTTGAATGCATTGACTATGGAGGGCATTTTAAAGGAGATTGTTAAAAAAAGTTTTATTATTATTATTATTATTACATATAATGTACAATGGAGTGACAAGCAGGGTGGGGGGAGAGCCGTGAGAGAATGATGTGATGTGAGTGATGGTGAGCATCACCTGCACACTACACCAGTCTCGTATCTCTCACAGAGGAGCTACAGAAGCATAAAAGAAGGAGTGATGACAGGGAAGGACAAGAAAGGACCAGGCCTGGACTTTACGTTATGTTTTATTATGGTTGTGTGTGCGGCAGTCGCCATGAGGGACTGCCACCATTTTACTTTCATTTTGTTGTTTGTTTATTTTATTATTAAGTTATGTTGAAGGTTCACCGGTTCCCACTTCTTTCATCCCGTATCTACTATCGTCGTTACAAATGGCTTTTAAATAATAGAAATGCATTAATCAATTATTTGTGTCCCACGACACAAGTGGAACGAGTTGCTCTTGGTAATTTATGAGCATTTTTACAGTTGGGAAAAGTGCCAGATTAAATAAGCATTAAGTTGCGGTCGAACTAGACTTTGAGCACGCAAAATTTCTACAAACATTTTTTAACAACTTTTTTACAAAATTCAACATATAATGATAAAAAATAAAGGTTAGTGGGTTTTTCACAGCAATCCCATTGAAGAACCATTTTTGATTCCCCAAGAACTTTGTGTATGTGTGTGTGTCAGAGAACAGTTTAAGTAGAAAAACTGGATGTTAGAGGTCAGAGTTCCCCAAACTTGAAATTGGGAATGCAGCAAAATGTACATGAGCTTGCGTTTCCTGTCTCTCATATTCCATTGCTTGTGAGTGGAAGTGAACGGAAGGAAGAGTATAGTGTGAGTGCTCCTTTACACTTCACTAACTTTCTTCTAGTGCTCCAGGAAACCCATCCGAAAGTGGAATTATTTGTAAGTTCATTTTGGCACATTGCTTGGCATGGCATAGAAAACAATATAAGAAAAAAAACAAACATTTGTTTCATTTTTTTAGCTCTTTTTTCACATTCATTCAATTCTAATGTAAAATAGTAGCCATGTGTGCCTGCAAATACAAGAAAAGTGGTGACTTGAGGGATGCCTGTGGGTGTTTTTTATTTGGCGTTCAGTTTTGCTGTGGAAACAGAAATTGAACGACTTGATTTGCTCACACTATAAGGATGTTTTGGAGACCTGCAAGTCGTGTCCTGGGGTTAGAGCTCAAACCGTAATGGTACATGATTCAAAAGTCACTTATAGATAACATCTATCTATAAAATCCAACAAATCCTTTATTTTGAGCTGAATTTAAACTCAAATCCATTGCAAGCCAACACAAAAGCTGACCTCCCACCAGTGTTTCTCTTTAGTATCTAGTCTGAGTGGATTCACTCCTGGCTTTATTCTCCTCAAAGATATCTGCAGATAATGTCACCTCTCCCTCACTCTCCTGTGAACATCTCACCATAAGTGACACATCTATATCAGGATGTTGTTGTTGGCCGTGGGTCTTTCTTTAACACCAACACAGGCTCTGTGGTTGTCATCAGACTCATAGATCTCGGTGTTCGCAACACTGTCTAAACAGGAAGCCCATAAGCGGTACTAAATGGCTAATGGGCAATAAAGTCTCATGGAAGTGACTCAAAATACTCAATATCCTCTAGGCAGTTTTTAATACCCTGTCTGTATTAACTCTTATGACTGTACACTCAGCAGAAGCACACTAAACCGTTGATGACACCGCAGTTATCATCCACAATAATGACAAACTCCACACGGAAAGCAGTCAGAAGATCTGACCGCGAGGTACAAATGTGCAAATGGAGAATAAAGTTTCGGATTCTGATTACATTGGATGTGATGTACAGCAGCAAACTCGCTGTGCGTTTAAGGACACGAGTTAAGCCTTGGCCTGAAGGAAGGTGTTCTTCTGTCCTAGTGGATGTGATCAATGGGGTGGGATGGGGGGCGGTTGGCACAATTGAATATCAGTGAAAGTGCAATTTCGTTCATGAAATATTCATCAGCGGTATTGGAAAGAATGTACAAGTGTTGGATGATTTATACTCTCAAGCAAAATGGTAATACAACTCCCAGCATGTCTGCGGCGCCCCAGAGGAAAGTATCATTTTGGTACAAAACGAACTCTTTTCATTGATTATGCTTAAAGCTCTAGAACTTTGAAAAAGGTGGCTTACATGGAGGCAAGATATGAATTTACATCAGCTAGCTCTCTGTGAAATACTTTTCCAATATATTCCATTTTATCTCAAGCAATGGAGAGCTTTTCATGTTCTTGTTATGAAAACCAAGAAATAGTATTGAATTGTAGCAGTTGTAAAATTCAACCGCAGTTCATTTCTGTGAAAATGCACAAATATTGTTAATGCCTGTTTATGATGGAAAGAATGCTGGAAGATATAAATGATGGAATAACAAGCAGGGAAATGTGTTTAATTTGAGTCATTTTTCTGCCACAATCAAGTATTAAAAATAGCCTGGTGAAAACATCAAAATAACGGCATTAAAATACTTAGAAATAGAATTGGCTTCATTAAAACAGTTTTCAGCTAAATGGAGTGACCTTCACATTTTTTGCAACAGGCAGAATGAATAAACTAATTTGAGGAGCTCTGCATGAAAAGCCTGTTGTGCTTTTGTACTCACTAGTCTGTGAAACTGCCCTCGCAGTTAGACATTGTTGCTATTGCAAAGCATAACACATCAATCAGAAGTAATGTCCACATTATAAATAAAGCATGGATGCACCTACTAGCATTAAGCTGGCCAATGAAATGAGCGGACACCAAGGAAGACGCAAACATATGAACCCAGCGCAGGATGCTGCAGTATAAATACCATTACTGCACAAAACCCCGCAAGTGCCATTTCCACTTTCACAGTAAGTCAGCTCTGCTGTCTGTCGAGGTTGAGTCACAGCTCCTTAGAGTCAAAGTAAATGAGAGCGAGCTGCACTTAAATACAAATAAGACTGATGTCCATGGACACAAGCGGTGGACTAAGGCAGTTTTATAGCACTCTAAAATGCACTGTTCAGCATAAATGCAACACACATGCTTTTAATGGCTTCTGGTCTTTAAAATGCCTATAAAAGCACATTTCAAACCAGTTGTTTTAGTAAACCATAAAAGTTAGTAACTTGAACACAAAGACATATAAATGATGCTTAAATTCAAGCATGCTGTGCTTGGACTGGGCAAAAGTCATAATTTAAGAATGGGGTCAGAGTTTGAATTTGAAAAGGAATGAGCAAAAGAATATTTTTATTTATTTATAACAGTCAATCACATAATAAGTATAAATAAATAAATAAATTATTATTATATTTCAATAAATAATTGTATAATTATTTAAATAAATATTTAACAAGGGTTTTCAGATAAATTGTCATTGTTAAAATAAAAATTTCAGTACGCCAGTTAGAGGCGGATATGAATTAAATTTATTCCCAAGTATTTTTTTTAATAGGGGAATGAAATGTAATATTAAAAACTAAACATTTTTATTAATTCATTACATTTAATTCCTTAAAGGTACACTGCGTACCTTTTTTGTTAAAATTTAAAAGGGGCAAATCATGAAAATCTGACTTTTTCCATGTTAAAGTGCTATAACTGGGACCCTGGTGCATCTACCAACCCAAAAACATGAAAAAATAGAACCCAGTAACTTTGTTTTGGCAAGCCTTTCATTGCAAGCATGTGAAAAAACAAGCCGCTCAGATTTCGCTCCCCTTGTGACGTAGGATTTTTACTGCAATCTTAATCACATTTCCACTCACTGCGCCGCCATTTTGTTTTTGCTAGCAAAGACGGTGTACCAGTCCATGGCAAAAGTTCAAGCAAAGCATGCTAACTTTTCTTTCGTTGGCTGCACAAACAAGCACAGAACACTATTTAGAGTCTTGTTAGCTTGGATAGCCTGAAAGTTGACCCTGGCCAAAGACTTTATGTACAGAAAGATGGTCCACTCGTATGAATGGGAGAAAATGCAATGTGCAATATGATGGAATACATAAGTCCTGAGTCTTTCTAAAGAAATCAGCCAGTCATCGATTGGTAAAGTTATCGTTTCAATGCATCTGCCGTTAGAAGCTTCAGTTCCTATTGTAAGGTTTGATTTTCCTGCTAAGATAAAAGCTCAGATAAAGCATCCTGCAATAAAGCAATAAAACTCATCTGGAAAGAAGATTTCAAAGGAATAGGACAACGCCTTGCCCTAACTATCCTCACTAATCTATGTGACCAGCTCCCCTCCCTCCACTCCCTACCTCCCCTCTGATTCAAGTCACTGAAGTTCTCTAAGAAAGCATATGTACTATGTATGATGTATATTGTGAATCCATTATTTTTCCAATTTCATGTTTAGTATCATTTTAAACGTCTCAGTGCGATTGGTAAAATGGTCTCAGTTTCACAGCAGTCACTAGTATTATGAGAAAGATTGAAAACTTAGGAGAATTCTGTTCTCTTTTCTGGGATGTGTCTCTTCCAGAAAACCTTCTCCTCTCCCCCGAAACCAGGTGTTGGGGCAATAAATATTTACAGTTCTTTTGTTCTGGTCTGAGTATTTAGGGGAAAAGACACAGCAGCAAGAGGGGAAATTCTGTAGAGAGACCCCCACATAGAGGTGATGAGTGTTTTTCACCACCATCTCTATATGTATGCATAACTTTTAAATACGCTCAGAGAAATATTTTGAGTAATTGATGTTATGTATTTATTATATTTGAATTGGTTTATAATTGTGTAATTATGTAATTGGCATTGATACATTTTTACCTGATAAATAAATTGTTACATCTTGATTTAATTTCAATTCGTCTGAAATCATTATCACTGGTAGATCAAGAGATTTTTGACATTTCCGCAATTCTAGGGTTGGGATAGATCATACTGAAACCCCAATAAACAGAGCATGTGGCACGTATATTGAGATTTTGGATTTCTGACTATCATGACTTAATATGTTATAGTATCGTGACTAAAACGAACGGCAATTTTGTACGAATAAGCATGTGGCGATTCCTCAATTTGTGTTTTTAGTAAACGCTATATCCTCTGTTATGATTCTAAACTAATGAGATTGTGACGTAAGGCGTATTGCAGCTGGATACAAGCCTTTGAGCGATGCGACGCCCTGATGAAAGGATAAGTGAGATTAAGAGAAATTAAAGAATCAAAGATCTAAATTAATTCATATTTAATTGCACAATCAGCTATTAATGTTACATCAGAAACATTACCATTTCATCATTTAGCAGACACTTTTATCCAAAGCGACTTACAAGGGGAGCAATTAGGGGTTAGGTGTCTTGCTCAAGGGCACTTTAGTCATGGTATCAAAGGTGGAGAGAGTGCTGTTTATTCACAATCCCCACTTTCAATTCCTGCCGGCGTGGGAATCAAACCAGCAACCTTCTGATTACAAGCCCGACTCCCTCACCACTAGGCCACGACTACCCAATTAGAGATCGTTTACAATTGGAGTCAGATTAAACAAACAGTTAAAGGAAAACTTAAACTAAATCCTAAAAATTTATGCGAACTTCACGCGGGTGCTGAAAAGACATACATGCATTATACCTTCGCCCAGGGCTGACGGGTGGTCCTTACACTATAGAAATATTCAGTGTTCTGAGACTTGCTTAAAACTGTGCTTTTTTATTTTTTTAATGATTGTAGCATTTAGAAGCTAAATTTAATAGTCAGTTGTTGTCAGATTTCATTTGTTGATTTCAAATAATACTTAATTGTAAGCTTGACAAACAGTTTGAGAATTTGATGTTTCCCCATTCAAAGAGAAAGGAGCTGGACTTGCAATCTCCGAGAGGCGTTTCAAAGATGCCCACCAAGTGAAATGACTTGTCTTAAAGGGACCAGGCAAGCTCAATGGCTAAAAAAGGAGTGTTTCTGTCTGAGCGATATTTTGGAAAAAATATTAGAACATTCACAGCATTTGATAGCAATCATAAACATTAGCCTGGTGTGTATGGCACTGTTTGGCAAACAGGTATACTATATATAGTACGAGTTTTCTTCAAAGAGTCTCTCCATCAGTGTCCGACTCCGGACTGAATAATGTAAGGCCGAACACCTTTGGATTTTGCTTGTGTGAGATTCTCCAGCTTTTTTGTTGTTGAGCACACGAAGCACAAGCAGTTAAAGCTCCGCCCTCTTCTGGAAAGAGGGCAGGGAGCAGCAGCTCATTTGCATTTAAAGGGACACACAAAAACGGCATGTTTTTGCTCACATCCATTTTGAAAAGCTATAATAAATTAACTGACAAAAACATTCTGGGGACACCAGAGACTAATTACATCTTGTGAAAAGAGACACAATAGGTCCCCTTTTATATAACTCAAATAAAACTCACTGTCAGTCTTTCTTTCAAAACGGGTTTTTGTCTTACCCTAATTCACTATGGTAAGCCTATTATGTGATTTTATTTTAGACGTGTGTGGGAGTGGCATAGGTTAGTTGTCACAACGAGCGAGAAAGGTTGACATGGAGCAGCTAAATCTTGAACATTCATGAAATCACCCATTAAAAAAAATTTAAATATAAAATCGAACAGAGAGTCTGCAGGCAAAAAGAGAAACGTGAAAGAGCTCGTAATAAAACGAGAATCAACATTGGATTGGCTTGTCAAAGATGGCATGAACTGAGGGATTTGAAATGTTGTGAAAGTGACACGGAGATTGCATTTTATTACTCAACAGATAAGTACATTTTATTTAACCAGATAAATCGCCATATATGTAGCTCTCTAACAGAGTTCATTGTAAAGCATTATCTGTTGTGAATGGTTCATATACAGTATGGTTGTTGTAGCACTGCGCTGGAATTTTATTTTCAAGGAAGTACCGTGTCTATTAATGGGTATAGCATCAGTATCGTCTTCAGCCAATCAGCTTGAGATCCTTTCCATCTAAACTGGTTATATCTCTTAAGCCTAGAAGTATTTTATGTTTCATTCACAGTCACACAGAGCCGAAGCACAACCAAAACAATATACTTTCGCAAAATGCATGCTATATATAGTACATATATGTAGCACTTTTGTTTTTAACAGCTAGAATGACAAAAGTCACAGTGTACCTTTAAATTTATATTTGATTCTGCAAACTGTTTGCTTCTGTTCAAATTATATACAAGTGATTCAATCTCAATTTAATTAGGAATGTAGCACAACTGTGTGCTGTATTACAATGCATACATGCGACTCTGCAGGTAGAGTTTCTGTTAAAGATGGCGAACTAAAAGCATCCCAGATCCCAGAAAGAATGACCCATGAAATTGAGTTTCTAAGTTTCCCATTATGATTGCCATTGTGCCCTTGAGTGAAGCACTTAACACCAAGTTGCTTTGGGAGTAATATCCCTCTAATGTCCCTTCAAAATGGCATTTTGAATAGGAAAAACTGAATAAATCTACTAAATAAAGAATAACTAACAAATCAGCATATCATTATATACATACAGCCCATATACTTGAGCATTACTGATGTATTCATCAATGCATTGCCATGTTTGTTTTAGAGTAATCTACAGTTCATATTAAAGGTTGACAAGGTTCATATTGAATCAATACTACAAACACTGTGAAAAGAGGGCACCGGGGTGATCTATTGTAAGAAAGCCCTTGAGTGAGGAAGCTACGACAATATTTCACTGGAGCATGAGATAAGTGTTCGCTCTTGGGGCCCTCTTTCACTGTGCATCAGCTAAACCGCTCCGCAGATGCGATAAGCTACTTAAGTGCTATCAATGTTCAGCCCTGCTCCCATTCTCTCAATGCACCATGAGATCTTCTAACAACAAAGGGCCCGATACACCCTCAATCACTGCCATAGATGCCAACAAAAACTCAGCAGAGCCTTCACTCTGGGGAGCCATCACTGTCCATCAGACGGCCACAGCTCAGTTCATCATTACCGCCCTTCAATTTATAAACCTAATGTGCCGTATCTGCTTCTCAATGCTTATTTAGCTCCTTTCACTGCATCCCATCATACCAAGCAAATGACTGCATCACAGGTAGGGCCTTTAAAAAGGCATGCCGTAATCTGCTCCAATACCGCCAGTTATGTGAAGAGCCCATTATGGACTGAGCCATGATTGTTCTGCACACAGGTCAGTTATCTTTGATTACATGGAGGGAGAAGCCAACACCCACTCTTATTATGGCTATAATTCCAAAAAGAGCAGTAGGATTTCATGTGCCTACTATATAAAGTTATGATAGATCTACAAATAAGACTTTTACTCAGTCACACAAATATTGCCATAGGCAAGGAGAAAACACTAGGCAGGGCAGCCGTTTGCTTGGGATTC
This sequence comes from Opsariichthys bidens, assembly GCA_037194245.1. Lineage (NCBI taxonomy): Eukaryota > Metazoa > Chordata > Actinopteri > Cypriniformes > Xenocyprididae > Opsariichthys > Opsariichthys bidens. The sequence continues at coordinate 10,471,855 of CM074285.1, read as the reverse complement.
ATGTGTCCCTGGGGTCTCGGTTTGAGTCGAGTTGATTTGTATGCGTGTTTGTTCTCTGAGCTCTGCAGAGGAGAATGCTGGGCTTTTTTTCACCGCTGGTTCGCATGTTGCTGAAGATCAGTAGATCTCAACGTGACGTGTCCCTGGAGGGCATGCAAAAGATTCAAAAGACTCCAGAGCTTATTAAGGCAATTTCTAAATGGCCAGTTCAAATCTGTATTGTACATGAAAATAAAATGAAATTTTTGTCTTTAATTATTCACCCTCATGTCGTAAGAGCCTTCATTCGCACAAATTAAGATATTTTGATGAAATCCGAGAGGTTTTTTTATTTGAACTCCAATAGAAAGCAACGTAATTACCACATTCAAGGCCCAGAAAGGTAGTAAATACATCGTTAAAATAGTCAACTTGACTACAGTGGTTCAACCTTAATATTATGAGGCGACGAGAAAAAACAAAAAAAATAAATGACTTTATTTAACAATTTCTTCTCTCCCCTGTCATCCTCCTACGCTGCGTACATTCAGCACATCCGGATGACTCATTATGGGTCGGCTCTTGCGTCAGTATCACACAAATGCATCGTGCCGCTAATGTGAACGGCGTCGGCCAATACTAAGTCTGCATTCTGAGACAGAACCCACTGCGTTGCAGTGTCTATACAACGTGAACGGCTTAGGAGAATGACAGGGGAGAGAAGAAATTGTTGAATAAAGTCATTATTTTTGTTTTGTTTTTGCACGTAGACCATTTTATCAATGTCGTTACTACTTTTCTGGATTTTAAATGTGGTAATTACATTGCTTTCTATGGGGGATAAAAAAAAACCCAGTCGAATTTCATCAAATTTCTTAATTTGTGTTCTGAAGATGAACGAAGGTCTTGGAACGACATGAGGGTGAGTAATTAATGACAGAAATGTTGTTTTTGGTCGACCCTTTAATAATAGAAAAGGCAGTTTGTGTTTTGCCTGAAAGTTATTTAAAACTGATTCAGAATCCGAGTTGTCAATTTGTAACCAAAAATAGGTTGGAATTATCCTTGTTAGGAAACTAAACAAGCTGAATGAACTGAGAAAACCAAAAAGTGACATTCAGAAAGAACATCAGAAAAGGAACCTGTCATGCTTTGTTGCTTGTAATGAGGTAAATGTGCAGAAAACTCAAAGGTTAATGAAGTCTGAGAATGACACTTTTGTTTCTTCAAAGAAGAACTTGGCTGAGTCATGTACTATAATTACAGAGCGAAATATCGAAGTGCATCAAAGTGTCCTTGAGCTATGCAGCGACCCTTTTGACTCAAGGGACGGAGAGACAGTATGTTGTCATCATCATTTCTGTTACAGTCTGAACACCTATAAAAATGCTTTAATGCTAACAATAAACACTTTACAAGTAATGTAATTCACATTAAAGCAATATCTCACAAGCAGCATCAACAGTTCAATGGACAAATATGTAAATATTTGCTTGCAAATATGTTAATTGCTATCACTTAAGACCGATTTTGCTTTTAAAACAACAATAGTATCGCTGGCAACTATGGCTTGGCCTGTTTCTAAGAAGTTAGTGGAGTAACAAGAAGACACCATTTTTGTGTGCTACTGCTTTTTATAACAGTTCAACTAACCATAATTTAATACATACACACAATATCACCAGTTTGTTTTCTCTCCACCAATGAAAATGGTTTCAAACAGGCCCTTGCACATTTGTATCATACCTAAATAATTCACTCGAATTTGAACAAACTGGTTGAGTAAATGATTCAATGATTGAATATGAACAGATAAATCATTTATAATAAATACAACGATATTCCATTAAAAAATACACTTTATTTTAATGGTCTCCGTTAGACACCTACATGTTGTTACAAAAGGGTTGGGCACAACGATGATGGCAGAGTAAGGAACAACAATCTGGTAAGTTTTATTATCGAAGTGGCAGGAACACGATCCAATGCAGGTATGAACTGAAGAGATTGTAATATAAAAACAATGATCACTGGATTTGTCTTACCGAGAGTCACACACAAAGGAGCAGACGAGACGAGGAGATGACTTGGATCACTGGGAGATGACTTGGATAACTAGAAGATGACTTTGAATGACTTGAAACCAGGTAACAGCATTGCAAAAGATAATAGAAGATTACGGGAGGATAGTCAAAAGGTATGTTTCCAAGTAAGAGAGTCTGTTTTCTCTTGACGAGGCCAGACAATTTGTGATGGTGTGTGTCTGTGCTTTATAGCGCTGGTGATGAGGGCTGGTGAGTGGCATGTGTTCTTGGATAGTACTCTGGTGAAGGCTGAGTGAGTGAGGGAGAGCCTGGCGTGATCGTGAAGTCAACTAACTCTCTAGAATGTAAGGGGCTGTTTACACAGCGCCGTTTTTAAACTAAAAATGGAAAACTGTATTTTGGCTTTACATTTACACGACAACGTTTTTTTTCTTCCGTTTTTAGTACTGTTCATTGATATTGTTTTTTACCCTTAGTAAACTTTTAGTGGTAGGGTTAAGGTTAGTAGAATAAGGGGTTAGGATTAGTAGTTGACATGTACATGCAAAGTTCCTTATGGTCAGTAGTGTGTCTGTTGGAGGACCATCACAATAATGTTTTAGCAGATATTAAGCACTAATACTTTACTAATATTCTAATGAGAGACATGTAGGTGCAACATCACGTACAGTCAACCATCAAAATAAAGTGTTACCGATTTGTCGATTTTGATTTCAGGTGACTTCAGTTGCATTTCAGTTATTTAGCAACTATTTATTTGGCATCTTTTTACTTTTATTCTTGGTTAGAGAAATTTGTCCCCATTAACCAGAAGAATTTCTCCAATAAAATTCATATTTATCACATGAGATGTTGTTATTTGCAGCAGAAAAGCTTTTCAGATGTAAAACTGTTATGAATTCAGAATTGCCAGGAACACTCATGAATAACAAGGTAGAGACCTTTGTACAATTAGATTTAATCAGCAGCTGCCTGTCCACTTCTACAATCTGCATAATTGTTTGTGAGAGCAAACCTTTTTGAAGAAGCTGAATGGGCAAGCTGTGAAACATACGGGCAAGAGGCCAGAGACCGTGAGAAGGATTTCTGCTTCACTTCAATATTTCATAAAACTACAGTGCATTTGGGTAATTGATGCAAGAGTGTTAATAAGCGAGCAGGGTATGGGGTTGTAAGCACAGCTGGACACTTCAGATGAACATCCTTCGCTGGGACTCCGGTTATAAAATTAGATGCGATTCAGAACACAAGAGCTCAAAATCTAAAAGAAGTAAGAGAAATGTGTGACTGCAGCGTGCTGGAGTAAAACGAAAGCAGGATCCTCTGAGGAACACAGATGTGTACTAGATACGTCCATCTCACATCTGGTGTAGGGATGTGTGACGTTACATTATTATATTTTAATCTCTGTGCTAAGCACTTCACAATGTGTGAAAGTTGTTTTGCGTCATAAAATGCAACACAAAAATTAGATTGCAGGTTTAAGTTTCAGTCTTCTTGTGAAAAACGACAAACAAAACACAAACAAGTCCCAAGAGTGACTGTAAATACTGAAGGAGTGCAACAAATAAAAAAATGTTTTACATTACTTGCAGCTTACAGCATTTTTAAAGTGAAATCACATTATAAAAATAAAATATAATAATAAAGTAAGAGTGATAATGAGCATGCAGAATTCTATTAATTCTATTAATTATATATATATATATATATATATATGTATATATATATATATATATATATATATGTATATATATATATATATATATATATGTATATATATATATATATATATTGTCATCTTTATCAAATCTCAAAATGAATATACATTTTTCATACTGTACATCATAATGTTGTAATGCTTAAATTCACCAATTGTAGCAATTAAAATGATTTGTTTAATTTATTAACTATATAAAATAAAACGCACTATTCCTTTAAGTATGTAGAACATATGGAACAAATGATTTGTTTATGGTCCTTCTGTGCATTAGAAAATACAGTATCATAGATAATATGGCTTTCAGATATTTCAAGCTTAGTGAAGCACACTAAGCTTCAGTGGACTATATGTTACATAGTGCAGGTCTGAGCCATCTGTCCCAGTTAATTTTATCTAAAGGATCTCAGATTTATCCAACAAAGTTGTCTGGACAATTTCTAATATTGTACAATGTTATGCAACATGTCTGGATTTTTATATAGAGCAAATGATTAAATCATGAGAAGTAAGTTTTTATTTCATTTTCCCTACTTTGAAAGCTTGGGCTCATCATGATTTTAGCAGGCAATTCGATGACAAATCTTCTAGCATAATGCATAATTTTTCCCGAGGAATTATCTGATATTGAAGACAACAGCGACCCGTTTGGGGAATATCAAACTCCCTTCTCTTGTTTCACATTCATGACTATGTTTCCCCTTAATCTGACATAATTCTACTCATTGTAGTTTCTGTCTTTTCAGTTTTTCCTTCAATGATGAGAATTTTGAGAAGCACATGGTGATCTCTCCAAGACACTAATTGACTTGCAGCAGCTAATTAAATGTGGGTTGTAAGGTTGCGATAGCTGTGTAAATGACATGTGAGGAAGACACTGAAAATTGCTGTGCTAAAATTAGATCAGATTCGATGTTCAACACAGTCTAAAGGGAAATCTCTTTTAAAGTGTTGTGATCAACAGATGGTGACATTGAGGATAAACGCATTACAACCTTGTGTGTGTAGTCCTTGACATGGGTTTCACAGTCTAGTGAACATATTTGTAGATTTGGTGGATCTCACATTCTACATGTGTTCTTTAGAGCCATTCCATGAGTTGAATTACTGCCTTTTACTTCCTTGCTTCAAGTCAGCTAGCCCCTTGTAGTTTTGGTGAATTGGCATCTAATTTGTATGAATCCATATAGTTTTACAGAATGTTTTTCCATTTGTATGTTTTCAAACCATTACATCAACAGATAGTTATGCTTTTAGAAAGAAATGTTCTATAGATCTTTAAAGGATTCCGTGAGGCGCTTCATATATATACATTTCAGTATAAATCACATTGAATTATTTCATATGAAATCACCACCTTGTAAAATACTGCTATGATTTCTCATGTGATCAGGTTAATTCCCAACAAACTGTACATTAGCAGATGCCAGTGCTATTTATTTTTTAATTTGTATGCGGTTTTGGATCCTTTTGGGTGAATGATTCAAATGATTCACTATTAAAGACAGTCACAGTCAAGAGTCGCAATTAAAGGGTTAGTTCACCCTAAAATGAAAATTCTGTCGTTCCACACCCGTAGACCTTTGTTCATCTGCGAAATAAAAAGTAAGATATTTTTGATGAAATCCGATGGCTCAGTGAAGCCTCTATTGCCAGCAAGACTATAACACTTTCAGATGGTAATCGTGGCCTAATGGTGAGGGAGTTGGGCTTGTAACCTGAAGGTTGCTGGTTCGATTCCCACGCTGGCAGGAATTGAAGGTGGGGATTGTGAATAAACAACCCTCTCTCCACCTTCAATACCATGACTAAAGTGTCCTTGAGCAAGACACCTAACCCCTAATTGCTCCCCTTGTAAGTTGCTTTGGATAAAAGGGTCTGCTAAATGTAGATGCCCAGAAGGTACTAAAACATATTTAAAACAGTTCATGTGAGTACAGTGGTTCAACTTAATATTATAAAGCGACGAGAATATACAAAATAACGACTTTTCAACAATATCTAGTGGTGGCTGATTTCAAAACACTGCTTCGAAGTGTGTTTCGAATCAATGGTTCGGAGTACCAAAGTCATGTGATTTCAGTAAACGAGGCTTCGCTACGTCATAAGTGTTTTCAATATTTCATGTGACCGAAGCACTGATTCAAATCAAAAGATTCGTAAAGCTTTGAAGCAGTGTTTTGAAATTGGTCATCGTTAGATATTGTTGAAAAGTCATTATTTCGTTTTTTTGTTTTTTTCTCTCGTCACTTTACAATATTAAGGTTGAGCAACTGTTCTCACATGAACTGTTTGAAATATGTTTTTAGTAGCTTTCTGGGCATTGAAAGTGTTAACTACCTTGCTAGCAATAGCAGCTTCACTGAGCCATTGGATTTAATCAAAAATTTCTTAATTTGTGTTCTGAAGATGTTGATAGTGGATTTATGTTTAATTTGGATTTATAATTAATGACATAATTTTAATTTTTGGGTGAACTAACCCTTTAATACACAATCCGTTCAGAACACGCAAATACACACAAGTGAAGAGATACAAACCGTGAAAAATCCCAGTGCTCTAATTTGACTAGGTTTTTGTGCATGAGACTCATCCAGTCAAAATATTATCAAATTAAATGCAGTTATAAAATAAATGTTCTTTTCAAACTGCCAATCATACATACAAAAAACCTGACCTGATTGCCAGACCAAGATTTACTTCAATAAAAAGAAATCAAATGAAATATCCAAAAGTATCACTGAATTAGACCACAAGTTGCAAGTGATAAGGCTGGATGGTTATAATGAAGTTAAAAACTAAGGAGCTCATTCCTTTTTATAAGTCACCAATTTACAACGATGTGAGTGGGTGTATTTTAATTAAAGAAAATATCAATGTAATTAGCCATAGAAGGTGTGATATCATTAGAAGCCACATCAGTCTCCATATCAACAGCTGAGGTGATGCGCTTGAGTTTAGTTCGTTTCTTTACAGTATAGAAGTCTTTGCAGAAGTTAACATCTTCCTAATTGAATTTTGCAGGAAATTAGAGAATGTACTCAAGTCAAACACAGCTCTTGCAAAAAGTTGCTGCACAAGTATCACATACTGTACATTTCTTCCACCATATTTTATATATAAAGAATGTTTTGTATATTTAAACAATGTATGTACTGAAGAAGGACATCCATTTTTTCCTGTATGGCAAAAGTAATCTCAGGTCTGCAAACAGTACACTGTATCATGTTAAATTTCCTACGGGAATTCTCAGGATATTTTACACAATTCCCAAAACTCTTCTGAGAATTCAACAGCTATCTATGTTGCAATAAAGTGAAAAGAAGTACAGAAAATCAGGCATTTAAAGCCGTTTTCAGATGCCAGGCCTGACCAGATGTCTTCTACAGAGTACTAATGTCAGTCAGAATTGAAGATTGTATGAGAAATTAAGAGAAATTATTCAGGTTAGAAGTGTTTAGTGGCAGATGATACTTTACCTCAATGGAACACGCTAGACACATGGATTAAAAAAAAGCTGCTGTGACAGGGAAAAATGTTACTCATAGAACTCCAGATGGAGGCTTAGAGTACTCTATACTAAGAAGGCTTAGTCAAACAGATCATGGATTTAACTTGGGAGATTTTTAATACACATGAAAATAGACTTCTTTCCAGAGTGAGATGTGAGATTTCACACACTATCAACTCAAAATGGAAAACTTCATATAATGAACTGTAAATGTACTTGCTAATTGAACATCTAAATTTTAAATTATAAAAAAGCTACTTTTCAGCCATTTTGGGGGAAAAATGGCAAGAAGGTGATTGTGGCAAGCAGGGTGAGGCTGAGAGCAGTGGGAATGGATGCTAATGCTAATGAGCATCACCTGCGCGCCACACCGGCCTTGAGCTTGACGGAGGAGCTCTGGGAAGATAGAAGAAAGATTGATGACAGTGAAGGACGAGAGAGTACCAGGCCTGGACTATGTCGTTGTTTTATTATGTTTTATACAGAAATTGTCAGGGAGGAGCTGCCCTTTCACTTTCATTTTGTTATTTGCCTTTAACTTTGTTACAGTGATCATTAATCTGTTGTAATTGTTACTTCATAAAGCCAAGGTCTTCAATCAGGGGTCTGCAGAGCTGCTGCATAGAGTCTTAATATAAAGTCTAATCTCATTGTTTATAAAAGGTATTGTTGTATAAAATATATGTTGTGCATTAATGATCTGTTGAGCATAATGGTAATGTTTGATAAAGTTGCTATAAAATGTTACATTAAACCATCTATCTTTAGCACACACATGAGAAAGTGATTGATTGATTGATTGATTGATTGTATCAAAACAGACCAGCAACCAATTTTCAAGCACTGATCTAAAATATTAATTCAAAATCCTTGCATATAAACATGACACAACAGATAACTTCATTCCTTCTCATCATATCTTTTCTTGTTTTTTCATTTAAAGTCCTAATGACAGGTAGACAGTTAACGGGAGAACAAAAAAACTTAACAGAGTGTCTATTTACTAAGAGGAAATAGTGTCCCTTGTTGGAAAACGCTATTTACACTAGCTCCGCCCACCGATATCTGGTTGAGCCACTCAAGTTTTAAAAAGTACGCACAGTATTCAACGTATTCAGTGGCGCTGCAATGGCAATTAATGCTCGTAGTTCTGGCTTTTACTGTGAGTATTGTGGGTTCGAATCCGCCTTTAGCTCAGCTCTCTCTTCTCTTTTTTTCCCCTGTCACATATCACATTAGAAAGACATTTATTTTCAATAAAAATGAAAATAAAGTTCTAAAAATGGAAATAAACTTCCTAACGAGTGTTTAAAAATATTAAAAGTGTTTATTGGGTAGGGTTAGGTGAAGGTGTAGGGAGGGTTTTCTTCTCCCAAAAAGGGAACATCTATTTAATAATTTTAATATATATAATCTATGATATTATTGCCTCCTGTTAATGTACAAATAGTATCTGCCTATAAAAAGTATTTCTAATTACTATTTACACTTATTACAAAGAACTTCAATTTTACGTGGTGTAAATGGAATATATCGCTATTTGCGTCTAGTGTAAGTAGCATCTACAGCTACTTCCACCTACTGTAAATAGCATCTACAGCTTTTTGCACAGTGTAAATAGCATCTATAGCCGCTGCCAAAACGTAAACATCATCCATGAATGTTGCACTCCTCTTTACTTACATAATCGAACTGTCAAACAGAAATATAATGTGCTGTCAACTCTGGTGTCAAATGAGAGAACTTCATGATGGAGCTTCACAATCAAAATAGGCATTTGATGAGTTTGTGAACTGAGCATGAGACAAACAAAAGGGGACTAAGAGATGTGACTGACTAATAATTGCAATAAGAGAGCTTTTCTCTAACACCGATTTAATGGACCAGACTTTTCCCTCTGTCCCTTTCAGTCGCTATCAACGACATCAATCAGTGCCATCATATAATCACGCATGGGAGCCAGATTTGCTCTATTGCCTCAAAAAAACAAAATGAAATCTCTAGTGTAAGTTCTGCCGGGAAGACTCAAATGTTACGTCAGCCATTACGTTTAGATCTAACACTTAGTATAAAAGATCGGTTTGAGTTTTTGAGTTTGAACACATGTTTGAGTTCGCAGAAGATGACGCCAACATTCAGATTGAGCTGTCACAGACAATGAGAGCAAACACTCACATTTCAAATTCAGAAGCATGCAGGTCCTCTATTTGTAGATTTCTATTGTTTTCGAATTTTTTTCAGCAATCGCTTTCATTGAGGACTCATTAAAACCGGCTGAAATCTTCATCACCATTCTGGCGTCATCACTACATCAGCCATTTCATCTCAGTGATACGTATTTTCATCATTCTATGTACTTTCATGTTGATCAGGTGTAGAATTGTACTCGTTTGCTTTTACTCTTTCCACATACAAAATAAGCTGAACTGTATGTGCAGCCATGCGTATTTGTTTGAGTCAGCACTTGTGCAACATGAGTGCTTGTTGTGCTAGTTTTCATTGTATGATGCGTCGTTAAAGATCCAATTACAAAGTAATCATAAAGTTACCTTCATTTGTTTAGTTTTAGAAGAGCACAAAGCAGAAAATGGCGTAGCTTATTCGCCATCATTTGTAAGATTGGGGAAACCAGAAACATGGTAATTAAAGCAACATGTACCTAGATCATTACATTGTAATTGAAGGCCCAATTGACCCTTTGCCGGCAGTTTGATTGACAGGTGATCTAACCAATCATAATCCCAGAATGCGCCATTTAGTTTGACAAAGCAGTCAGGGGAGTTAGTAGATTAACATTGGTAAATTTCCGCTCTTGAAACAACATTCCTTCTGATGTTAATTCATGTTTATTTGATGCTACAAATGAACTAGTATGGAGAGATGATCGGTTCACGAGCCGCTTGAAGGAGCTACAGCGATCTGTCACCACACATTAAAGAGACACTATACGTTTTTTATTGTTTAAACTGCTTTAAAAAATTACAATATTTTAAATATGAAACTGGGGGCGGGTTTTGCGAAGGGTCAATTCCAGTCCTCGCCACGACCCAACTTCTCTTACTTCTGAAATTATTTTGTCTCCTTATGGCCTTCGTATCCCTGTGGCCTATCGTCGCCTTTGTCTCCATGTAGATTTCATCTGTTTTAGGAACTGCAAGATGCACTACTGGTGGGAATAAATTTCCTCCAAGTGTCCTTTTGGGGTAGGCTCCGTCTCGGCAGGATAGTTTTCCTCCCAATTTTTGGGGGTCGGCTGCTCCCCTGCCTTCATTTTCAGGCAGGAAATGCAGAGTCCGCAATCCTCTGGATGTGAGCTACGGACAGGGCCTACGCCAAAGAACTTTATCATATAATATTTTGCTTTCATTTGCTGGTCTGTTAATAAATAAATGTCATTATTACGTTATTTTGCCTCACAAGTCTTTCTGGTAGAAATGGGAATTCACTTAATTTCCATCGTAAAATGTTTTTCAAATATTAACTTTTGTGTTTTAAGAAGTCAAAATTCATAAATATTTTGTTAAATGCAAACCTCAAAGAAGACTAAAGCTAGTTAAAAGGCTTATAATAAAAAAACGATAGCCTTCTGCTTAATAGTGAGGTGATTAGTATTGATTGATTGGTATTTTAACATCAGTTGAATCATTAGCCAATTTTAATTTTGCTTTTGAAAACATCAATGATTTGATGTGAAAGAAATATCAATGTAGAACAACTGTAGAAATAAATAAAGAGTGCTAGTTGGACACAAAGCTGCACAAAAAAGAAATAGGCCAAAGCTATGTTAACTTGTTTTTGATAGAGAGAATTCCTTTTTGACAAAAGAACATAGTACTTTGAAAGAAAAGTACTATTGTTTTTGGTTTTCTTGCTTCTGAAAATACATTAAAAGTGAGACACAATGTGAAGATGTCACCATTATGTTCATTTTCATTTTTTTAATGGACTTTTAGTTTGTATTTCTTCAATTCCTGTGTTCCTTTGTTTGATTTTCCTGCCACTCATCTGTTACCATGGACACTATCATCACAGCTGTTCGTCATTTAGTTCATCACCACTTTGTATTTCAGTTCCTCCTTTTTACTTTTAGTGTTTGTCTGATCACGTTTATGTTATGGTGTGTTTACCCTGCCTTTGTTGGATTACGTTGCCTGTTGGATTAAACTTCGTATTGGATTTTTATCTTTCTGATCTTTCTATTTGTTTGCTACACACACACCTGAATGTGTGACAGAAGAAGGCTATCAAAAAAAAAAAAACCCTTAACCACTGTACATATAGTGTACTGTCTGGTGTATATATAATATAACAGATTTGATAATTCCTTAATAGTTTAAAGATTTGTTTTTTGGTCGGTTGGTCATTGTAGTAGATGCCTGAACACTTGTTCAGAATGATCAAAATTACACAATTTCACTTTCATTTCATGACATTTTGCCGTTTCAATAAATATGTGCATTTTTATATTTTTAATTTTAGTCTCTCTCTCTCTCTCTCTCTCTCTCTCTCTCTCTCTCTCTCTCTCTCTCTCTCTCTCTCTCTCTCTCTCTCTCTCTCTCTCTCTCTCTCTCTCTCTCTCTCTCTCTCTCTCTCTCTCTCTCTCTCTCTCTCTCTCTCTCTCTCTCTCTCTCTCTCTCTCTCTCTCTCTCTCTCCTCTCTCTCTCTCTCTCTCTCTCTCTCTCTCTTTCTCTCTCTCTCTCACATTCCCATTTCCACAACAATTATACTCTAACAGAGTCCACTAACTACGTCATTACTAAGATACTACTTTCTTTAGAAAACTAGACAAAACTGGTAATTTTCCACACATGGACTGATAGTCAAAAGCATATCTCCTTCCATCATGATGCTGATGATCGGACCCTGAACTTCCTGAATGTCCTATTAAGTTAGGACAAGGCGTTGCTAGGTCTCAAGCAGAGTCCCAGTTGTCCACTGGTACCATAACAGACCTGTACAGAACACTAAGCGCACATACATAGATACAAATGATTCAAGGCTGAAGTTGATCTGAGCTCTGCTCTGAACAGGAAACTTTGCCAAAACATACTGATAAGTTGTACATTTTTTCTTAATGAGAGGTACAAACAATATACATCATTATTTTCTAGTGTTTGAAAATGAAAATGAAAATAAATGTTTTAATATAAGTTGTTCATATGAGTTGTTTAATATAAGTTACTTAAATAATTAATATTTAGAAAGATAAATGTTGATTTATAACTTCATGATAAATCACTCAAAAAATATATATTGAAGCAGCAGTGTATTCCAGAATCCACACCTTCAACAGAAAGGATTTTTATTGGCCAACTGAAAAGTATGAACATGAAAAGTATGAGCATGTACAGCACTCAATACTTAGTTGGGGCTCCTTTTGCCTGAATTACTGCAGCAATGCGGCATGGCATGGAGTCGGTGCTCACTGCTCAGGTGTTATGAGAGCCCAGGTTGCTCTGATAGTGGCCTTCAGCTCTTCTGCATTGTTGGGTCTGGCATATCGCATCTTCCTCTTCACAATACCCCATAGATTTTCTATGGGGTTAAGGTCAGGCGAGTTTGCTGGCCAATTAAGAACAGGAATACCATGGTCCTTAAACCAGGTACTGGTTGTTTTGGCACTGTGTGCAGGTGCCAAGTCCTGTTGGAAAAATGAAATCTGCATCTCCATACAGTTGGTCAGCAGCAGGAAGCATGAAGCACTCTAAAACTTCCTGGTATACGGTTGCGTTGACCTTGACCTCAGAAAACACAGTGGACCAACACCAGCAGATGACATGGCACCCCAAACCATCACTGACTGTGGAAACTTTACACTGGACCTCAAGCGACGTAGATTGTGTGCCCCTCCTCTGTTCCTCCAGACTCTGGGACCCTGATTTCCAAAGGAAAAGCAAAATTTACTTTCATCAGAGAACATAACTTTGAACCACTCAGCAGCAGTCCAGTCCTTTTTGTCTTTAGCCCAGGCGAGACGCTTCTGACGCTGTCTGTTGTTCAAGAGTGGCTTGACACAAGGAATGCGACAGCTGAAACTCATGTCTTGCATACGTCTGTGCGTAGTGGTTCTTGAAGCACTGACTCCAGCTGCAGTCCACTCTTTGTGAATCCACATTTTTGAATGGGCTTTGTTTCACAATCCTCTCCAGGGTGCGGTTATCCCTATTGCTTGTAGACTTTTTTTCTACCACATCTTTTCCTTCCCTTCGCCTCTCTATTAATGCGCTTGGACACAGAGCTCTGTGAACAGCCAACCTCTTTTACAATGACCTTTTGTGTCTTGCCCTCATTGTGCAAGGTGTCAATGGTCGTCTTTTGGACAACTGTCAAGTCAGCAGTCTTCCCCATGATTGTGTAGCCTACTGAACTAGACTCAAAGACCGTTTAAAGGCCTTTGCAGGTGTTTTGAGTTAATTAGCTGATTAGAGTGTAGCACCACGTTTCTTCAATATTGAACCTTTTCACAATATTCAAATTTTCTGAGATACTGAATTTGGGATTTTCCTTAGTTGTCAGTTATTATCATCAAAATTAAAAGAAATAAATATTTTAAATATATCAGTCTGTGTGTAATGAATGAATATAAAATACAAGTTTCACTTTTTGAATGGAATTAGTGAAATAAATCAACTTTTTGATGATATTCTAATTATATGAACAGCACCTGTAAATGTTAGATATAAGAATGAAGCTGTTTGAGTTTGTTTTCTTATTTGAATAGCATTGCTTGGTAATTCTCAATCTTGTTTTATCTGACAGAAACCTGAGGTGAGAGCAGAGCAGTCAAAGAGGAGGCCTGGCACAGCGAGGTTTTGCTGAACAAACAAATAGTGCCTGATTCCGCCTCTTTTCCTCAGAGAAAATGCAGCCGGTCGACCACTGGCACAAATCAAAGGATCAGTAAGAGAAAAATGGATTTGTGATGTTAACCATGTGGCTGACTGGCTGCAGAGAGCTATTCATTTGTTTGCTACTGCATCCAATAAAAACCTAAGACAAATGTTTTATTTGGGAAATCGATAGACATTCATCATTTTAACAGATATTTTATTGATTAATCTTAACAGAATGGTTTACATGGATCTTTACACAACATGACCTAACAGATGCTTCAAACTATATCTCTAAAAGATAGTACTTCACTAACAGAAATTGTGTCAATGAAAATGGCAATAACAAATATTTTCAGTTAGAATACTAGATACTAACTGAATACTACTAAGAATACTTTGTAAATATGTTCTACAGTTTTTTTTTTGGTCAAAATACTTTATTGTATCCCAACTTAATATGCTGAGACAACTTAATTAAATAATTTGTAAACTGACTCCCAAAAAGTATAAAGTACTTCTATTTTAAAGGTTCCTAATTTTGATTTGTAGTTCTCCACAGTTTAAATGCATCCAAGGTCGAAAAGCAATTTTACTTTTCTCATTATATACATTGCAGTATCACTTCTTTTCTCAGAGTGTCTGAAATGGTTCGACCTCTTGCAATTATCTCATGTACAAACCATTGAACAAAAGGATCTTAACAGATTATGACTCAGTGTACACTTACTGTTGCCCTTAGCTAATGATTTATTTCAATTTCTCACCAAACCAGAGCACTCCATTAGGACACATGACACTTTTATCTTTTTTAAAACATCACAAGGCTCAAAATCTTCAAAAGTCAGTGGGGCAAATTCTGCCAGCAATTAGCATCTTTGCTTCTGAAGAATAACCTTTATCCGCTACTTTTCTTTTGTGTGTCGGAGCTTTTGCCTGCATGGAAAGTGGCAGAACATTCAAGAAATAAAATAGGAGGGAGACACATGAGTCGGACATGACACTGACATGTGTACCGCAGCTCATTGTATCAGTCTCACCACACTTGCTGTGTTTCGAGCATACATAAAGACAGCAACAATATAACTAGCCATGCAAAACAACATCTTAAAAACAGAAGCCACTGTGGCAGTGCAATCATTAACCAGAAATACAACAGAAATGTTTCTTCAAGAAACTTTTGACACTGTGCCTTATGCTCTTACCAAAGCAGCATATCAAATGAACCCCATTGTCCTCATTATGTCATCTCTGAAGATCCTGAGCTCTACTGCCTCAATGCTGTTCTCATGTTGTCTTTTTTATCGTGGCCTCTTCCTCACATGCCACCCAGTGGAGGGAGGAACATTTTGGTTTGTCACTATCAAAGCTTACTGTCATAGCGCTCTGACACACATCAAAGGCAAACCTCACACTCCGTGGAACCTTAGGGCATCCCCGGTACAGCTCTCAGACTGAGCCATGCTTCTGCTTCTCATGCACAATATAAATAATGGATGCTTTTTGTTTAATTCTATGGAACGAGCATGTTGTATTATAGCAAAGAGAGGCTTTGCGTTACAGTGATTTTACCAGGTAAAGTGTGTCTAGAGCTCATTAACCATAATAAAACCATATTATATATCACATCCTCACATGGCTTATTGCTTTTACAAAAGGTGGCACAAAAGACGCCAATGTTCAATAGTTGTTTATTATTGTCATTATTGTTGTAACTGTATAAAGACTTGCTGCATTAACGCTGGCCTTACAATATAATTATTTTACCATGATAACGTAGATGCTCTAAGGACCAATGTGAAGTAAAATGTCTAAACTCTTCAGTCACACACTGCTAATGGCTTTGAATATGAAAAAATGAATAATTCTGACTCTGAAATTATTTAAAAACATGATCTCAGTTGGGAAAAATTGGAGTGAACTGAAACATTTAAAGTTCTGAAAATATACCCAAGCAGTTTGCTTTACTACTCGCTTTTACAGACAGATTTGAGGTCCTGCTTGACCCTGCATGTGCCTCAATGACATCAGCAGGGATATAATCACTTACATAAAGGGACTGTTGAGCGAGAGCTACCTAATCCAAGATTAATGCCAATCAAATGAATTATTTTAGCTCACGAAACGGGTTTACCTTCCGTTTGTGTCTGGTTATGTAACATACTATTTCAATATAGGAGTTGTTAGGTGCTATTTTGAAGCTTCTCTACATTTGCTGACGTGTGAAGGTGAACATGCATGGGCGTCTGAGAAAATCATCAGAGATGAAAAGACTGCTGGAAATATTTCAGCACCTTTTTATGTATGCAATGAAATGCTCTGTTAAATATAATTTAACATGAATTCACAACATGACTTTCAGTGCTGTGAATATGCCATTTTCTTTCTCTTTCATTTTTTTTTTTTACTTTATTTCTTTTTTTCTTAGTGCATTTTCATTTCCATCTTTCTATGCTGTATAGGAACTTACGCAATAGAGAACAAAAACACTATAAATGTGCAAAGCAAGGAGAAGAATCTAGAGCTAAAAAGAAAATGCACACAATACACCTATGATCCTAAAATTAGAGACCTGGTTAATTGGAATGCAGTTCCAGGAAGAACAGAGGATGTTTATCCAGGAACAAACCCACAGAAGAAAAAAAAAGACAAAATTTTGAATCTTCATTTACCAGTAAGCCATAATAATGCTTCGTTTCATACCATTCTGATATTCTAGTCCATTAAATGGTTCTATGCTTTAAGAAATGTGTGACCTTCAGACATCACAGAACTTGATGAACAAATAATTCAACCACTTAAAAAAAAACACTGTTGTGCTTTATTTAACTTTGAGCTATAGTGTCAGAATATGTGAATGGTGAGCACTCAAGATCAGAATTACAAATCTTAAGTGAAAAGTAATTACATAAAACCTGGAGTGGATTTGAAGCGGAGTCATTATTGGATACTTTGAGGAAAGGGAAACTGCGGTCGCTTCACTTACATACTCTGCTTCATCTTTACTGGCAATAATGATTACCTGTTCTTAAGTGGAAGATAATGAAAACCTCTGAACTGAAACATCTAAAGACACTGAAACGGCACCAAATTTTTCAATGCTCCATTAACTCATTGATTTTATTCAATCCATATGCACAAAAGATGTTCCACTCTTACTTCCTTTGAAAGATTTTTTTCTAACAAATGAGCACACGTCTCTCTCTCTGTGTGTGTGTGTGTGTGTATTTGTTTCATGATTTATGAGGACACAAATTTGTATAATGACATGGGTATTACACTGGTATTACGATGTAAACATGTTTGAGGACATTATATATAAAGTCCTTATATATAAAATAGCTTTAAAAACACACCAAATGTTTTATTAAAAAGGTAAAAATGCAGATTTTTTTCTGTGATGGTAGGTTTAGGAGTAGGGTTAGTGTAGGGGGATAAAATGTACAGTTTGCACAGTATAAAATCCATTACGCCTATGGAATGCAAAAGCATTATAAGATAGCGAAACAAACCTGTGTGGGTGTGAAAGAGAGAGAGAGAGTAAATGTCATATTTATTTTACATATAATATATAATATATTTCTCCACTTCTTTCTTTACTAAAGAGCTTTTGTCATCCTGTCCTACTCTCAGTTTTGCTCCAGGGCATTTTGCTTGTTGTGTATTTTACTTCCGTTACTGAAGCTCTGCCTCATTGAGTGTCACAAGCATTATCATACATTTGCTGGGCAGGGGCTGCCAGAGCCCTGTTCATCTGAAGCGTTTTCCTTTAGAGCCCATGGCCTGAGGCTAAGCTCTTCCTCAAGAGATGCTTTGCACGGCCATAGCCTATAAAGAGATTTACTTGACCCACATCTCCTCTGAACTCTTTAAAAGTTGAAATCAGCGACCCTGTCAAACCTCATTTGATACAGGTTTGACACCCATGTATCATGGCCCAATTTATGTTTTAATAAATCTGAAGGATGGCACCATACCATAGAACACTGTTTGTTTGTTTGAAAATTACATAGAAATGTTTTATCACATTAATTTAATCGTAGTATTTTAATCATTCACTTTACAATGTCTCATTTGTTAACATTAATGTATTAGCTAACATGAACTATCAATGAGCAATACATTTGTTACAGTATTAATTAATCTTTATTAATGTTAGTTATTAAAAGAATGGTTGTCCGTTGTTTGATCATATAAGTTCACAGTGCATTAGTTAATGTTAACAAATACAACATTTGCTCTCCATAATGTATGAGATATGTTGAAATTAACATTAACTAAGATTAATAAATGCTGTAGAAGTATTGTTCATTCTTAGTTCATTTTAACTAAAGTAGTTAACTAATGTTAACTAATGAACCTTATTGTTAAGTGTTACCATAAATTATTTAGAGTATCATTCAAAAGTTTGGGATCAGTAAAAATTTTTAAAAATGTT
Source organism: Opsariichthys bidens (assembly GCA_037194245.1). Classification (NCBI taxonomy): domain Eukaryota; kingdom Metazoa; phylum Chordata; class Actinopteri; order Cypriniformes; family Xenocyprididae; genus Opsariichthys; species Opsariichthys bidens. The sequence goes on along the minus strand of CM074285.1, from coordinate 10,453,332 downwards.
TGTATGTTTGTTGAAGAAATTTGTTCACCAAGATATATGATCTACACACACACACACACACACACACACACACATATATATATATATATATATATACACACACACACACACAGTATCTCACAGAAGTCCCTCACATTTTTGTAAATATTTTATGATATCTTTTCATGTGACAACACTGAAGAAATTACACTTTGCTACAATGTAAAGTAGCCATGGGGTGTCGCAATATACCGGTATTGATGATAATCGTGATATTGAAACCATGAAATATCGACATTGTGTTAATTTAGGCTGTGACAATATGCTGGTATTGGCGATTACCACAATATTTAAAATGAATAGGACTTTTGATATCGTGACACGTAAATACTCCAGCACCAGTACCTGGTTGACCCCGCAGGTTGTGATATTGCACCTTATTATCTTATTTTTGAATCTGTAACGTTAATGTTTTAGCAATGAAGTCATGGCCAATACGGCCTGTTCGTTGCACTTGATATTATTTGTTCAAATCTATTACATGATTAAAACTTATCTAGGAATTCTGAGCGATTACATACATTTGGTGTTATCTCTCTCACTCTCTCATTCTGGTCACTGGAAGTTCAACATGGCACCTCATAGCAAAGAACTCTCTGAGGATCTGAAAAAAAGAACTGTTGCTCTAAATAAAGATGGCATAGGCTATAAGAAGATTGCCAAGACCCTGAAACTGATCAGCAGCACGGCAGCCAAGACCATACAGTGGTTTAACAGGACAGGTTGCACTCAGAACAGGCCCTGCCATGGTCGACCAAAGAAGTGCACATGCTCAGCGTCATATCCAGAGGTTGTGTTTGGGAAATAGACAAATGAGTGCTTCCAGCATTGCTGCAGAGGTTGAAGGGGTGGGGGGGTCAGCCTGTCAGTGCTCAGACAATACAACGTACACTGCATCAAATTCATGGCTGTCGTCCCAGAAGGAATTCTCTTCTAAAGATGATGCACAAGAAAGGCCACAAACAGCTTGGTGAAGACAAGCAGACTAAGGACATGGATTACTTGAACCATGTCCTGTGGTCTGATGAGACCAAGACAAACTTATTTGGTTCAGATGGTGTCAAGCGTGTGTGGCGGCAACCAGGCGAGGAGCACAAAGGCAAGTGTGTCTTGCCTACAATCAAGCATGGTGGTGGGAGTGTCATGGTCTGGGGCTGCATGAGTGTTGCAGGCACTGGGAGCTACAATTCATTGAGTGAACCATGAATGCCAACATGTACTGTGACATACTGAAGCAGAGCATGATCCCATCTCTTCGGAGACTGGGCTGCAGGGCAGTATTCCAGCATGCTAACAACCCCAAATGCACCTCCAAGACGACCACTGCTAAAGAAGCTGTGGGTAAAGGTGATGGACTGGCCAAGCATGTCTTCTGTGGGGCAGCCACAAACGGATGTTGGAGGAGCGCAAGGTCTCTAACATCCACCAGCTCCGTGATGTCATCATGGAGGAGTGGAAGAGGACTTCAGTGGCAACCTGTGAAGCTCTGGTGAACTGCGTGCCCAAGAGGATTATGGCAGAGCTGGAAAATAATGATGGCCACACAAAATATTGACCCTTTGTGACAAGAATGTAATTTTCTCAAATCTTGTTTCCTTTGTTTCTTTAGGTACCAATTTTTTCCCCTTGGGTTTCAACAAGGTAAGTTCAACTCACTACATCTACTGCAATGTTTCATTTATCTCTATTGAGATTAAATATACTCATTTGTTGCACTTATGTCTATGGAAAGCAGTCAGTGTCAAATATCAAAACCCCAAATAAGCAATATACAACAATTAATAACACAATTGAACAACAATAATTTTCAATGAAATACCATTGAAATTTCTGAATTTCAAATTAACTTGTATGTTCAGTCTTTCAAAAAAAAAAAAAAAAACACAGTCCTTTGAATAGTCTGTAGAAAGAATTAATTTTCCTTAATATGTTGACGAGGAAAAATGTCTCCATCTCAGGAAAAAAAAAGAAGAAAAGTTATTCAATTTCCTACCATTTGCAGTTTGAGTCAGTGTTAAAGATTGTTTTTCCTTGACAGAAAAAAACCAAGAACAGACTCAATGGAGGCTCACCAGTCCAAACCCTCCTCAGAACAACTGGAAGGCCGGGACAAATCCAGAATATAGGCACCAGAACATCATCACATCAGACATATGATATCAATCTAACCAGAAAGGGATAGAACCACACAAACAAACAAACAAAAAAAAAACCTGACCTTGAACAGACAATGTCACAAAAATATCATGAATATCTTCATTGTAACAACATACAATAAACTGTTTAACTCATGACAGTAAATTAATCATTGAACATCATACATTCACACAAAACTTGAAAACGTACATGCATTCTTCAAATAAAGAATATTTTCTTTATATATACAATGCCTGTGACTATTTTTCAAACATACACACTCATAATATAACTGACCACTTTTCGTCACAACTTGAGCACACAGCCAGCTGTCAGCATTACACTTTTTTTCATACATAAATCACACACAGATTTAAGTTCTCTTGCTTTTCCTCTTATACAATAATAACGTTTTAATTTGTAAAGATTAACAAAGCAACTTGATTTACCAAGGATATTATTTAACTCACAGAAATTTCCAGTCCTCTTTAAATGCTTCTCTTTACCCTTTTTCAGTCAAAAATACACTCCGTAAACACTTTAGCAATTCTGTCGCTAATAGAGCATGTATATATCACAGTACATTTCAATATTTATAAGTTGAATATTCGTTTCACTCAATTGGTCATTTCAACGTAATTCATAATTAATCCAAAATATTGTCACGCTGGTGCAGGCAGGAACAGGCGGAACGACAGAGTTAACAGGAAACATAGTTTAATTAGACAGGATACAGGGATTAACACCACACATGAAACTATATGAACTGACAAGGAATGGACAGATACAGAGGGAATATATACAGCTGAATACAAATGGACCACAGGTGACAGGCATTACTAATAACGAACACAGCTGGCGACAATAGACTAATAACAGGGCACATGGGGAACCAAAACAAAGATCACGTGACAAGGACTGACGGAAGCAAAACAAGGAACACATGACAGGAGACAGGACTGGAATACATGTTACAAATATAGTTTGTCATTTCACTCATATAAATTCAGTGACAGGATTCATCTAGGAATTTGTTTCTTTCTCTCAATCTTTCTGCTGCGCCACATTCTGACCTGCCATTGGCCCGTCTCAAGTTCAAGATTAATCACTCTTGCTCACATTAATAACAAAATAAAAATAAATGCTTTTATAACATTTATATTTTCTTTTATAAATTGACTTCTTTTGAATAGTTTTCACTAGTTCTCACATCGTTTTGTTATTATATTAATCACAGAATTTTTCTATGTTACTCTGGTAACAGTTACACTCACTACTTTACATTGTAGCAAAGTGTCATTTCATTAGTGTTGTCACATGAAAATATATAATAAAAAAATATAAAAAAAAATATTTACAAAAATGTAAGGGATGTTCTCACTTCTGTGAGATACTGGATATGTCAGGGCTGGCTGTGTAAATATACACGACGATGAAGAAGATTATATAAACAGGTAAACTTGAATAATCCAAGCAGGTCAATCCAATGGAGACAGGGGAACACAACCAACGCATAGACGTACAATACCAGACAATGAAGATCAAACAGAACTGAACTTAAATACAGAGAGAACATGGGGATAACGAGATAAGTGATTGGGATCAGCTGTGGTGAGTGTCCATGGAAACAGATTGTGGCGGGAACTTCAAACAAAGGAACATGTGACAGATAGAAAACCACAACAAAGTGACAGTCCATGTGGTGACGACGTGACAGTGTATGTATATTAATCATATATATTAACTCAAGTTATTTTTTTCTATTTGAATACATTTCAAAATATAGATTATTCCTATGTCAAAGTGAATTTTCAGCATCATTACTCCAGTAATATATAGTCTTCAGTGTCACATGATCCTTCAGAAAACATTCTATTATTTATTTATTAATTTATTTGTTGGTTTGTGGATATCATGATTCACTTTTTGGTATTCTGCAAAGAGTTGTCTTACTGCACTGGAATTATCCTAAACAATGAAGCTTATTTACAATGCAAACAATGTCTAAGACATTAGAGACATGATACACACTCAGCTCTGCATATTTAAGTCTTTTTCTCCATTCTAAAGTACTTCAGTCCGTCACAGTCATAAATTATTCATTCCACTGTTATTAGAACATGTGGTCAGTTTGTCTACAAAAAGCCCAGCTATTACTATGATAAAAGGAGTTATTAGTGGATAGTAGATCACGAGGTTCCCAAGTGATTACGGCATAATACCATTCTGAGGATAGAGATAATGTCATAAAATCCATGTGATATCATCTTCCCAACTCACTGAACTCACGCTGACATTTCACAACACTTTATTTTTGTTAACTTTAGCTGGGTTTTTTTTTTCTAGCTTTCATTTTTATTCGTTTTCTTTTTATTAATTTGTCTAAAAATGACCTCAATGATGCAACCTTCATGCCATTTATTTCAATATGCCATTTTCTCCTAACCATTAAATGGTTTAGAAATCCCACACAGCGTTCCAAGAGACATGCTTCCTCACATATTGCAGTCTTGACCTTTTCTTCCTTTAGTCTGACAGCATGCCGCTGCCAGGACTTACTGTGATCCAAGCTGCCCATGTCCCCTTTCAGCCAAACAAAGCCAACAGTCTATTCAAACCATCTGGAAATCAACAATGCCGGAATTTGGGGGGTTAAGAAACACAATTTTACTAAAAATAAATACACTTTGTTGATGGCATAAGCTGCTTCCCATTTATAGAGTTCGGTCATGAAACTGAATGTGGTGTAGACTTTACATGCAATCTGCAAGCAATCACACCATTAACACATTGTGCAAGCTGATCCTGCTTGCTCAACAGTCTGGTTCAGTGTTTTTTGTAATCTAGTCCTTCAGCGTGCTATCAGAGTCCCTCTGAAATCGTCCACCTCCCCAGCTCCACCTGCCTATATCTGCTATGGGATTCATGTTTGTCTATTTATGCAGCAGCAACATATCTTACATGCTTCTCTGCTGCGTGTCTTTGTATCTGTTGGCAGAAGCAAAACTTTACGTGTTATAAATAAAATAAAATGTCACCTTACAATTTTTTTAAGTTAAAAAAAATATTGTTGTCCTGGTCACTCAAATGAAAAGGTTTTAAACTTAATTGAATTTAGAAATTTAATTTGTGCTACTCTTAATGATCATAGGAATTTGAATAGTATGCTGTTGCATGTCCACATTTGCATTTTAATCATGAAGTAAGATCTTTAATATTTTAATAGCAGGTTATATAGTATCTGTTGGTCTCAACAGACAATCGCTCAATGGACATCTTGTGAATTCAGACACTCACGGCACAGGAAGCAGTATCGCTGAGCAATGCTGAAGATGTGGTACCTGTCAGTGCAGTATCCTGCAGTGTTGCCTCCATTAGCTTACAGAGAGCCCATTACCCTGACTCTGTTATCACACGGGGGATACATCAGGAGACAGCAGAATGAGAGAAGAGTGCCAGAGAGAGAAAAAGAGCACAAATAATTACTTCTGTCTCCTGTAGTAAGCATGTTGTCATACCAGTCATTGCTCTGGTGAATATTTTCTCACTCACTCACTGAGTCTTTTATTTTGTTGCAAGCAGACCTTGGTCATTATACACATATTATACATTCTGCAGCTAAGAGAGGGCAACTCTCAGCATCTAATATTTTCCTTATTGGAACTACTTTGTTCTGTCGCTGCATATTTGAATGTGGTTTTGAGGCTTTAATGACAGTGAAGGTAAATATATTGTATCGTGAAGTCTACACGATCTTGCTTTGATTAAATATTGATTTTTCTTTCTCGTTCGAGAGCCGAGATGAAAAATGCTGTCATATTACTGTCGTTTGGCTGGGTGTCCTCGCAGAGGAAAAAACTCGCATAGGGAAAAATATAAACACACACAAACTCTCAGATGGGGTAGAAATATAACGAGTATTTCATTAGCAAGAGAAGCAAAACGATTCAAACAGAGCAGTTCTTGCTCAGTGGAAAAATGTGCCTCTACCGACATTTTTGCAAAACTCCAAAAAAGTATATCTATATATACAATTCCTTTTCACAAATTATGATTACAAGCAGGGATGCCAGATCTGAATAACAAAACTAGCCCAATGACCCTATAGTCCAAATATCAAAATTCAAAATATGTAATGTCTCATACCTAAAACAGGCCTACTGTTACCGTATAGGTTAGTAGTAATCATAAAAACAGCATGCTAAAAAGCTCACAGGACTTTAAGGCTTCCTTCCTACCAGTGCCCCTTCGTCACAAAAATCATTTCAAATATAATTTATGCAATATGTCAAATCTTTAACCTGCTGGTGAAAAAAGACAACATTATAAAAGTAGAAACCTGCAGATTTGGCAACCCTGAAAAGAGGCAGACACTGCGTCTAACCCCGGGTTTTCATCGTTCTAGACACCGCTTTTAAAAAGAACGTTTCACACTTGCAATTTAGAAGCGAGGTTAGCACCGCTAATTACCCCGGGATATGAAACCCTGCTCCAGAGTATAGCATTTTCAATGTAAACCACACATTGCGGTGAAAACTTGTACAGTCTGAAACGATGCAGTGTTAGAATGTCACAACTAGACGCGTAACAACAGACAACCAATTGCGCGTAGTCACGGAAACACTGCGCATAAGCAGTAAATTCACCATTTGAAAGGAAAAATGTCAAATGCTGACAGAAAATGTGACAATTTTAGTGAAGAAAAGACTGTTTCATTCTCACCTTTATTATCCGAAATTTCCTTTCCGTATAAACTCAATTGTACAGTTGGCAATACAAGGATGCAGAATGCTAAAACTTTTATGGTCGCATGCTGGTTTATCCAATCAATGACACTGACATATGCAAATTCGAATGTTAACCCAAGGTTTAGGAATGTACAGTGTTGCGAAACAACAGCTTAAGAATACCCAGGATTAACTGTTAACCTCAGATAAATTATGAGCAATGTGAAATGTGCAGCTAAATAACCCAGGATTTTGTTTACGCCAGGTTTAGAACAACACATGGTTAACTATTTCAAGTGTGAAAAGCTCTTAATTGTACTTGGCAAGTAGTGATTTTTTGATAAAAGGCAGTCTTGTTTTGTTAACGCGTTAACGGGGGGATTGAGGCACTAATTGGCAAAACGTTCAAGAAAAAACGTAACATGTTCACACAAGCTCGTTTTTCCAATAAGCCCGGGTTGACATATATACTTTTTTATGTCAGCACAATTTTTCCTGACAAATATATCAGCTTCTGTAGTAAAAGGAGATTGTAAAGGTTAAATGAATCAAATCACACTTGAAAATAGATCTGAAAATGGGAACAAACATTGCTTATTTATAATACAGAAAGTTGGATAAGTTTCATCTAGCTGAAAGATGTCCACCAAGCTCAAGGCTGCCATTAGAGTCACACTGAGCTGTCCCTTCACACAATGAATCAAATGATCCATTATTCCTCTCGACTCAGTTTTTTAAAAATGTAATTGTATATCATGCTGTGGATGTCCATGTCTTTCAGTCTGATTTTCATGAAAACCTGATCTGCCAAAGCCTATCTCCTCGCAAACAATGGGCGTCATGGTGCTGCCGTTATATTTTTTTAGCATAGTTTTTGCATCATCTCTCCATGGCTGTGAATTACGAAAAGGGGTTCTCTTTAATTCAATCTGAAATTGTCAAATAAGTGGCAGATGGTGGCTTCAGTTGGAGAGAAGGCCTAAAATTTAATTTCTCTGCCATTTATAATCCCTTTTCCCTTCAGTCGCCTCTGCAGCCCTCCGCTCCAGTCCCTTCCAACTCCATCATGCTGTGAAGCCGCCTAATTCAGCCACACAGAACACAACATAAAAATCAAGGGCAAAACCTTGGTGCCTCTTATACTGTCAACCCCTTACATAAACCACCGACTTTTTATGTAATGGCATAATGTTAGGACGATACTAGATTTCTTTTCCTTTCCAGTTCAGAGCGAAACAGCTTTGGGTATTACAATGAATTATCTAATGTAAGATTGAGTATTTTCTTAAAGACTATTTTCCTTGAAGACTGCAAACTTTGACCTGCGAGGTGAACATCTTCAAACTACATTATACAAGCAGCTTAGTTTACTTCCACGAGCCCTCTCATATACTGATAGAATTATTTTATTCCCAATATAATCATGCAGCTCATGCAGAAGTCAGTCATGCATTTCCTATGACTAAATAGGGGAACATTGGCAAAATTGTAATCTTATTTTCAAGCCTTTAGTGAATCAACCTTGTGGTGCACATTTTGTTTGAAGTGAAAAAATGTGGATATGCTTCTTTTTGAAGTGCTGACATATGACAGTGCAAAGCCATACAGTATGTACACCTAGGGAACCTTATTGCTGTTGAGTGCCGGTGGTTTTGATATCTCATTTTTTGCAACCCACATGATTAAAATAGATGTTCCATGTAATGTTTCCTCAGAGGTAATTAATGTTTTTCACTCTAATGAATGTGTTTTCACAGATGCATAATATAAGATGTAATAATGTTACTATGAGCCTCACCAGCAGAGGTTATTAATAGGGCATTCGAGAATATTAATCAAGATTAATAGGTTTAAGAAGCATATGTTGTTATAGTCATGTTCCACAGTGATGGATGCAAGTTTTAAATCTTTTCTTTCATTTTGCAAGAATAATGATTGACAATAATGTTTTTTTTAATATTTGATGACTGACTAGCTGATAATTAATGACTAACTCATTATTACATGAACTAATTAATGACTAACTTATTATTATTATTATTATTCACTGATACAATAGAGCTTTGAAGTCTCAAATGAATGCTTAACCCTTAGAGACCAAGCGATGTTATTGAGATTGTATTTTCTTTATTCCTCTTAGATGTTTTTTAAAAACTCGTGTTTGTGCATATTGGCAACAATGCAATCTCAAGGTTGCAACATCTCACAATTGTTAGAATGAATTACAAGTATAAACTCTGACTTTCTGTAGAATCCTTCCCAGCATGCTAGGAGCCTGAAATACTGTTATGTTCATGTCAGAGGAGTCCTCTGACACTCTCTGAAGTTTCATGATCCTGGAATATTCCTACACATCACTGACCTCCTGTAAAGTGTCTGAAATGTATATTTATATTGGCCTACAGTGCAGTTGCTTTCATACAGTGCAGTTGCTTTCACCTCTATAAAACACTTTTCAGAAAGCCTCTTAGGCTTCATAGAAAATAATTTGGAATATTTATCTATGATTTAGTGAATGGGCTTTGTTGAGTAAATTACAATTGTTTTCCTTATTTTCGCTAAACATGCAAAAAAAAAAAAAATTCTCCAGTGGTGTCACTAAGCAGTGACCATATTGTTTAACTTTGGCATGCAGAGAGATTCAATTTGTCAATGTGTTCCTGCCAAGCCTTCTGCAGTTCTGTGTAATTTAACCCATATTTAAGGAAAAGCCCTATTGAATTTCTTAAAACATTTGTTGTAAATTTTCTTCAGTGGATCTCTGAGGGTCAAGCTTTCAGATCCGATTTTCCAAAACCTTTTAAAACTTAATGTGTCTGTGTTTTTTGGTCATAATGGCTAAGTGCCAGGAGGCTATCACAGCCCTGTGGCCAAGGAGCATGTGGAGATTCATTTGAAAGCTTCTGCCTCAATGGACACTGTTTGATAACCACCTGATTTAAAAAAAAAAAAAAAAAAAACTCTGCATTTTAAAGCAGATCTGTTCAATATTTCTTCGCAAAGAATCGCCATATTAAAAGAAAATCTGTGCGGCTCTCACTTTGAACATACATAGACCCAAGGAATATGAAGAATTTTAACTCACCTTGACTCACTCATCTCTCTATCTATCGCTCTATCTATCGTTCTATCTTCTCTCTATCATTCAATCTATGCTACACCATAGAAAGATAGAAAGAAAGAAAGAGAAATCAGTGCTGTTGAACAAGGGTTTTATCAGCAGGAGTTGAGGGGTCTCTAGAAGTGAATTATTCAAAGCCAGCTACAGAGGTGGACTCTGAAGGAGGGGTCAGAGCCATGAAAGACCTGCCTTATCACCCTGCTTTTCAAACACCACCTCAGCCCTCAGATACCTGGATTTAGACCTGGAGGAAAAAGAGGCCAAAATACATAGCATGACTGCCTCAAAGACTGAAACAGAGATGTAAGATTTAACTTGTGGATGCACATTAGTGGGGAGATAAAAAGAGAGGAAAGAGGGAAAGCATACATTTTTGTATGTAACATACACTTTTGCCGTGGTGCTGTGTGTTAAGTGTGTGTGCTTTTTTGGTATGGATCACCGGAAGTGATCCTCATGATACTAAATAGAATTCATGTCATTTTCATTAAGATAATTATATTAAATTGAACAAAACTCATTGTCTTCCAGTGCACTCCTGACTGCTATCATTTGTTCATCACCCTCAGGAATCATTCAATTTCAATAATAATACATCTCCTAAAAGCACATTTTTAAATAATTGCATAATAATGAATGATATTGATGATAGTCAATGAATCATTAGTGGGAACGGCCCACTGAATAAAGCTGTAGAGACACGAACACTGCTACTGAAGGGCTCAGTACAAAAAATACAGTTGAGAGAGACAAAAACATGACAAGCTTTTACAAAATCAAAACTGGTCCAAAACAAAGAGAGTAAATCAGACTGATGTCAGAACTGTGCAATTCCTCTTCATATTGTACTCCTTCACTGCAGCTTGGTGTGGTAACACTTCAGTATGGGGAACAAGTATTCAGTATTAACTACAACTTTTGCATCTATAAACTCCTAATTTTCTACTTATTAATAGTTAGTAAGGTAGATTTTGTGGCATTTAAGCTTAGGTATTTGGTATGATTAAGGGATGTAGAATAAGGACATGCAAAATTAGGCATTAATACATCCTTTATAAGTAAACAACCAATATCCTAGTAATATGCAAGCTAATAAGCAACTACTGAACCCTAAAATAAAGTGTCATGTAAATCTCTTATGCTCAACAAGAATGTAATGACCCTGGACCTACAGAGCACTATGGAGGCTTGGTACTCTACATAGGGTCCCTAATGAGAGGAGTACCTCCAGCTCTAACAGGAACTGATCTACCAAGGGGGTTCACAAGAATCTCTTGACCTTTTAGACCAAGTTCAGGAAGCAAGGTGCTATGCAGAACGACTCTCCAACACAAGGGGAGTACTACCTAGGCTCGACCGAGTAGAGTATCAACCAAGTTCTGGGGCTAGAATCAGGGAGGCTCCTGTTGTGCCTGCCACGGGAACTCAATCTGTGTGCACTGGGGAGCCAAGACACTCAAACTAGCTAGAAGTGCTAGGATTTTAAGTCATCAGTGCTGTAGAACTCTGGGAGCAAAGCAACGTGGACAAGCAGCTTGACTCCAGACAAAGCTTAAGGGTGGAAGCAAAAACCACCACTGTCTAGAGATGTGTTCCTAATGTACTGAGCCTAGGCAGGATTTTGGAGTGGCCCAGAATGGATGGCCAGACACTTATGCATTCATGACCTTCCTGGAGCTCAGTGGAGCGGTGGCTTCAGCATAATGACTCTCTAAGTGAGAGGAATCCATCTTCACTGACCACAGGAAAATTATGAAGGTGGCCTTACCATAGGCCCACGCTTGAGAACACCATCTGCCTGGAACTCAATGGAGCGGCGGCTTCAATGTAGTGATTCTCAGATGAGAGGAATCCAGCTTCCTCACCACAGGGTGATTGTCAAGAGTGCCGATGCTTGAAGTCATGATCCACTGTTTCTGAATCTCAGAGGAGCGGAGGCTTCAGGGAGGCTTTATCAAGGAGGCCTCACAGAGGGCCATACGCTTTAAATCGTGATCTTGCCTGGAGTTAAGTAGAGTGGTGGCTTCAGCAGAATGAGATCAGGAAGGAATGGAAGGCTCATGGGAACTGGAGGGTTATGGCCAAATAGAAAAAAGTTTATCTAGTCTCCCACGAGCGGTCTCTTCCTCAACACGCTCCCACAACAGTTTAAGCCTGTCTGAAGTGTGTTCCATAACACCTAACTACTCATCATACATGGGGCAGGGTGGCCACGAGGGCTCAGATGTTTCACCTTCTTCTCCCTCAACAACCATCTCCTGCACTTCCTGGTAGAGGTAACAGTAGAGCACTGTCTGCTGAACAAGAGGATCCAAGAGACACTGCATACTCGTCCAGCAGAACACTCTCGTCGGTTGTGAAGTGACTAACTTCTTTCTCAAACTCTTCAGCTAGCTGCATCTGTGATCCCCGGTCTTCTCTCTGCCTCAGTGCGAGAGGAACCCGAACCACTGGGCACAGATGCCTTTCCCTCTTCCCTCGAGAACGTAGACAGACAAGGCCGGAGCGTCCTCAATGGGACACTCTCGCAGTGCATGCAAACAGCTCCCTCAAGAACTGAGCATGCATGCTCTTTGCCCAGACAGTGAACTCACAAGTTATGTGTGTCTCCAGGGGTCAGAAAACTTGGACACGGATCGGCACACTGCTTGAAGCGTTTCTCCGACATTTTGCTTTCTACTACCTTCTGATTTAACAGCACTTCAAATAAAACAGTCCCTTAAGACGAAAAGAGGATGACATGTTCTCTAGGCGCCCCTTACATACTTTCTGGTTGCACTAGTTGTACTTCATAGGTTGTCGCAGGCCAATACTATTGCCGTGGTTTGAGTTGCTTCAGATACGAGTCATATGGAGGTGTTCCCCAATAGCATCTCAGGACGCAGTGCGAGTTCCCTTTCGAAAGAATAAAAATAATTCAGTTGCATTGCTAAAGCTTGCAGGAGACATACAATGTAATGAATGCACAAAAGCAGTGTAAGATTACGTTCGTTTCTGTAAAGAGCTTCAACCTTGTGCCAAGTCCTATATCATGTTCTATAAACTATTAAAAAATTTTGTGTCATCCTTGGGGAAGTTTTTATTTACTCTTATATTCTGTAAGATGTTGAAGATATGTTTTTATGTTTACCTGCTGTTTAAATTAACTGATAAACATTGAGCAAAATCGGTGATGCTGCTATTTATACAGAAATTCAAGCTTCTAGACTTTTGGAATGTATAATGCAAAATCTATCACAACATCTTATATAAACGTAAATAATTCTCGTGATTCCACATTTAAAAACCACGAGCTCTGCTTCCCTCTTTCAAAGAGACAGCTCCGAGCTTCATGAGTCATTAGCAGGCCCACATGGAATCTGCACACACAAAACTCTGCAGAAGTGTCCACAGATTTCCAAAGATTTGAAACGGCCTAAAATCAAACATTTCTACACATCCCCTGACCTTTGTTTGTTAACAATTTTTGATTAATTTAATAAAACGTTCAACTACTGTACTGTGGCAGTTGTACAGATCGTATGCAGAAAATACTTTTTGATATAAACTCATTAGTGATTGACAAATAATGTGTATTATGTTTTTTTGTTTGTTTGTTTATGATCACTGTGAGAAAAAACACTTGTTCATCTCAACAGGGCCATGCTGGAATACTTAATGGAACTTTAACAAAAATGTGACATTTTACTTCTCTTTAATGAAACATGACACACTGATTATGCAAGCCTAAAAGAGAATGGAAAGGCATAAAGTCAAGGAACAGCTGCTAAATGCTGATACAGCCTCTGATTTTGATCTCTGATGGCATATTGAATTTCAGTGTATTCCTGAAATTGAAGTGAGAATGCATTACACGGGATGCAGAACTGCATTTTTTAGGTTAAGAAAGTAGAATTAAAATGGAGTGAAAATTCATACAACATCTTCTACGAATAATCAGTTGAGAAAAAATTGAACATATCTGGGAATAAAAATTATTAATAATAATAATAAATATATATAATGTCTTGTTGCATAACCTTTAATAAAATGCTCTTCCTGTCATTACAATTCTCTATCCTGTGGGACATGGGCAATTCAATTCAAATTCACACTCATGAATTGAAAAGAAGCCAATTCTTCAATTGTGGATTTTGCCCAAGCCCGAGGGATACGTTTTATTTCCTCATTAATTCATGAGGTACTTTAAAATGAATAGATTTTCTAAATGTCCTTTATCTTTGAGGAGAATTATACAGCTCAGTTCAGCAGACACTTGCCCCAACTTTTACCCAATAAGGAATGTGCATAAAGAGTAAGTAAATAGCACATGCAAGTCTCAAACATTGAGGGAAATTTTAAACCTCATATCATGTTTTTAATTCATTATTGATAGATGTAAAAGGCATCCCCCCCCCCACTCTCTTTCCACGGGATGTGGTGTTTTCTGTCATGTGCCGATGAACTGACAGCAGATCGAGTGATGTGAAGTTTGTGTTGCGTCACAGCGGGATGTGAGCGCGAGCGGCTCCACACACGTTGACGCGTGGCGCAGTGTGGCGAGGATCCGAGCATTCACCTCTGTCTGTGAGGCTGAACTGAGGATACTCCACGCGTAACGCGTTTGCTTTACTTCTCGTTTTCTGCACTGCAATCCAGCGGGGTACCATCACCACGTCTTACCGTTTCTCAAGGAGTATCTTGGATTTCCGGAGGCAGAAGATAGGAGAAAGCGTTCCTCTGTGGCAGTTGCACTTGTGAAGCGCGTTCGTCTCATCTCTGGCATTGTGGAATGGCTCGAGAGATGCTGTTACAGTGGCAGACGCGAAGAGGCTGAAAACTGTGGGAAGTCAAACAGGTAAACGAGTTTGGGAAAGAAGCACCAATAGTTTTAGGACTGTTAAAAAAGAGACGAGTTAAATGACGCTTTTATATTTATATGAGAGGAGATATTATTCTGCAGCCCGCTGTGTTTTAAGTTTTAAGATTTTGACTGAAGCAGGTTGTGTTTTCAGTTCAACGCTTTGCCACTTTATAAAAAACAAACATTTTATTTCTAATTGGTTCTAAGGTTTCAGTTCCAGACGGGTTTAGCCTGTTGTCATACAGTAGAAGTTCCAAACCAAAAATACTGATCTGAAGATCTGTTTTAATCTCCGCGTAACCATGAGGAACCTTTATTTGTGCAATTGCGAACTTTGTCATTCAGATTAAGAATTAAGAGTCTCCTCTCCTCTTTTCATTTGATTAATATTGCATAATTAGTACACATTCTTAGATTCTTTATAGGAACTTTCAATTTTTTCCAATCATGTTTGGTCAGTGAACCTCAGCAACATCAACATCTGTCCAGATGCTGGCATACTGCAGCCTATTTGGACCTCTCTCAGTTAGAATGATAAAACACAGGACTTGAATATTTTCTATCTAACCATTAAAACACTAAAATAAATTTGTGAGATGTCATTAAAAATGTATCCTATCTGCTAAATTATTAATCCTCATGTGTTTATGATGCCACACCAGAGGCTTGGGTTGAGATGAGCTGTCCTGGTGAATAATTGCGATAAAATTTACAACCTTTTTAAAGGGATTGTAACTAACTAACTGTTTATTTGATTCTTTGGGAATTGACTAATTAACTTCCCTCACTGACAATCCTAGTACTGTATTTCTCAAGACGAATCCAAATTGTATTTTTCTTGACAATGGGCTGGATTTAACAGACAGGAGGTAAAGTCCCATAATTATTCTGCAGATTAGAGAAACGCTAATGTTAAATCTAGTCCTGCAATCAAATAAGACAATACATCTGATCCCTTAAATCACATTTGTCATGATTTTAGGTTTTCAGACTGCATTTTTCTGAGCAATCACAATCTTTATATAATTAGAATCTCTGATACAAAAAAGAAAAATCATGTTTTGTTTTATTTAGACTTGATACACAGGCTGCCTTTGTTTAGGTTTGGCAGTGTTTTGCTGAAAGAATATATTGAAGAATAAAATTAAAAAGTACTCATTTATGCATAGCAATAATTTGCTCTAGAGGTAGAGGCAGTTTTTGCTGCACTCTGCTGGCTTGTCAGAGTATAAAAAAACAGGATGATTTCTCAAGGCATCATTAGGCAAGCCAGATTGTTTGCACACACCTCTGTGTTGATGCAAGTCAAGGGGGAAGAGATGAGGAGAGGCTTGTCTTCTGTGACATATTACATTTTCCCCTTCTCTCAGCATTGCTTGTTGAGTCATAGAGAGCTGATGTTTATATGCAGCAGGTCGAGGCTGAGGTGTGAGATGTGCCATACCTGCTGGTGCATGCTTCAGATTTCTGCACTATCAATTTTACAGCCAAATAATAAGAGTTTTTGTTGGACACAGCATGAATATTTTCATACCTCTGACATTAAAGAGAGAGAATAAAGGAACATTCAGGGTCTCCATGCCACATGCAGGTGAATATTACACAAAATAATTTCAGATCATCCCTCAAAAATTGTGTTGATGTATACATAATTGAGTGGTATAATACAACTGTGATATAATATCACTTACAAAAAAAAGTTTATAAAATAGTACTTTTCTTAAACTAATTAAGAGTGTATTTGCGCTATTTGTACTTGATCTTTTGATCGAGATATACTTAAAAGTATAATTAATTATTCTAAGTATACTTGGCTTGTTTGATTAAGTCTAAATATTAAATCACATAATGATAATTAAAAATTACCATTAGCCTAAATGTGAAAAACTTTTTTCACATTTTACAAACTGTCTTATAAATTTACATTGATTGAAAATATTGATTTATAAAGAAAATAGATGTTCCAAATTCTGAGTATCTGAATTTTTGTTTAGGCTTGTCCAATTGTGTATTTGCGAATTTACTTTGAATCTACTTTACTCTTTCCCCGCCATTGACGGAATTTTCCAGCTGTCCATATTTCACCTTTATTGCGCTATTATGCATCTTCTGAAATAGTACAGAATCTCTGGATCAAAACACAGGTGAAGAAGTAGTAACACGTGATAGACACACTGGTTATGCAAATGTAAAATAATGCGATCGTCGAACATTGAACAGCATATAAACTGCCAAACGTTACTGAATGAAATGTCGAGGACTGTGAAGCTTTGGGGGCGTTAATGGACTCAAACTACTCCATCTATGTTTTGATAACTGTTCTGAATCCGATCCAGACGTGTTCTATGACAAAAATGCGATTTTCTCAGCTTTTTGTTTAAAATTAGAGGTATATTATAGTTAGCATATAGCATATATATGTCGTTTACACTACAGGCATAACTGTAGCAAAATGTATGCATTTTAAAATGAAAACGCACTACTGAAAACATTTGCATTTCAGCCTAAGTTCACTAAAAAAGAAAACTTACAACTTGCAGTATAAAATCACCCAAACTAGTATTTTACTGAGAGTAAACGTCATAGTGTACTTCATAAACTAAAAATATGCTACAAGGACTTTAACTAGAAAACTATCAGTATATCTACAAGTTCACTTTCTAGTATAGTTGGAGTACAAACGAAAAACATTTTTTACTACCGTTAAAACTTATACTTTTACACTTAAAGTTTATATAAAATGTACTTTTATACACTAAACATTGGGCCAATTTAGTCCCATGTAGTATTGAAACTTTACACTGATTAGTATATATACATTGATATTAGTATAAACTACACTTAAAAATATACTTAAACTTTACTTAATAAGTATAGTTACTAAAATGCACTCAAAGTGTATTTATTTTTGTAAGGGAATAATAGAAGTGTAAATGCAAACCAGCAGATTTCTATTGGTGCTTCATTCAAAATTCAGTGGTATCCAGCTAGATAAATCGTAACTGTGGTTTCTTGGCTCTTTTGGATGCTGAACATTAATTTTTCATTCGCACCCTCTAGATTAGAGTTCAGTCAGAGTGCACTATACAAGCTGGAGAGTTTTTACACGCTCCTCGACCGTGTTGTCGACTGCTACTCGCAAATGTTCGTGTCAGCTGAGAAATTAACAACACCATAGTTCATATTGCACTCTAAAGGGACTGGTTGCCTATAGGTGAAATCATGCTTGGGTTTACAGAGAAACTCAGAGATGGTGTTTGTGGATCAAGTGAAGTCAAGGAAACCAGATAAAAGATTTAGAGTGTTATATTCTACCGGAGATCGTGCCAGAACTGAAAAGAGTGGGTGTCTGTCTCATTTATGTTTAAAAAGTAGAGAGCACACATACATTTCATGCGAATCCCATGAACAGCAGAGTGGAGATTCTATTAATACGGACTTCATTGAAAAATTGATGGATTTCTAGACAGGGGTAGTACCAAGGTCAAGATCACCGTCTGCACTTCCTTTAAAGCCAGATTCATCATGCGTTCTTGCTTGCACTTGGATAGGTTCTTCGGGTGCACAAAATAGGAGTTCTGTGCTGTATTTTTGCTCCTTTTTGTCCCACTGCAGTGCAAACGTGAATGTCTACAAATATTCCAGTCAGGTCCCCTTTTTAAAGAATAAAACAAGCCACGTTTTGGCTTTTATTATGGCATCAAGCAGAGTTACGGCATCAAGCAGAATTTAAAGGACAAAGAAATCTCTGTGGGCTCATTTTCAGCTCAGATTGTTGGCTGTGAGCGCTCAGTCCGCAGTATTACAGTGAAACATATATTGCATGTCATTCGTGGAGTTTTGAAACGCATGCACAGGTCATAATGGATGGACTGAAAGTCACGTCCATTGCAAACATTTAAAGCCTTAATAACATGCATGGATCCTGGTGTCAAAGTTTTTACAGAAGCATGTGATAGTTATGCTGTCACTTTCCAACTTTATGTTTAAAGACCCATTTATTGATTTTATGACGCACAATAGATGGTTAATGATGCTGTGTTTGCTGTCTTTGTGTGTATAGATTTGTGAAATGTGAATGCCTGTATTATTTCACCTTTGTAAATGGTCAAGGTTTGGCTGGTTAATGTGGTCATTTTACTCCTGCTATTAGTAGATGGCATGTACACATCCTTACGTGGGCAAAAAGTATCACTCTGTTGACAGCTATTAAAAAGTTTCCAAGCAAAATAAAATTTTAGCAATTTAGGATTTGTAAAGAAACTGTCTGAGATGAACAGCAATCTTTCCAGGAAATTTAGCCTTGGATGTGATAGATAAATAATATGCCGAATTTGTGTCCTCCCAAATGGTTAGGTAAAGATGTGGGTTGTTGGCTGGATACTATACTTTTAATCTGCCCTTTAGTTCATCTCCTGCTGATACATCTGCCACTGGTGAGCATCTGAGCATTTGATTTTTTGCATGAGTAATGAATAAATTCAAATTTGTTGTGCTGCGTAAAGCACCTGCTTACTGGATGACCATAATGAGTTGAAGCCCAATTGAACATTTTCAGACCTTAACACTTGCACAGAGTAATTTGCAGAATGCTACCAACGCTAATAAAGAATATCATTTTAAAAATGATATCATGGGTACACCCAAGCTGTTTTCATTTCATTTCATTGGCCCAGGCGGAGTTCCAAGAGTTCCGATATGAGTGACGTTTAATGGGTCATCCTATATATTTTATAGCATACATAGTATGGATCATATCCAAAGATCAACATTTTTTTTTCTAGCTATCTGTTCAGGTTCTATTAAAAATCACTGTAAAAATCCAGGATTTTTGTTAAAGTCACAAAACTGAAATAGATGAATAGTACTTTCCCCCGTTTGTATCACTCCATTTGAATTTGTTGGTACATGTGCATTATTTTTGGTTATTTCTAGTTTCTCTTTTTGCAGGTTACATTTGTTGCACCAGTAGGTGGCGACAAGTGACTTTGGCAAGTGGCAAGTTATTGAATCGTTCACTTAAGCAATTAGTTCAAAACACTGTAGCTTAAATCCTCCCTTATCATTCCCTATTCCCTACATCAGTTCACTGAATGAGTAAATTAAAGTGTGTGAGTAAATTCGGACACAGAGTATGCCAAAAATCCTATCTTCTTCTGGCGAGATGTGGGAATTCGGTCAGTGCAACATTCACAGTTCATGTATTTTATAGCAGCTTGCTGTTGAGTGCCCAATGGTTGTACATCTTTATTAAGGTAAATTGTGCGATTAAATGAGTGCACTTAATGTCAACTATGGCTTCAGACGAATAGTGCACTATATATGGGTATATGGAGTGGTTTCGGACAGTTGGCTGAACAAACAAACTAGCAATATTGTCTCCAAAATGTAAGTTAATATTTGATTATACCATTGGACTGCTGAATACTTGATTCTGATTGGTTGACGATAGTTCTTAGGCTGCACGCGTATGAGTGAACCTCTAATATTTGATGTGATAGGTGGAATAATATTTACTTTGTCATTCGCGGTGCGGGTCAGGAATCAATAAGCACGAGTGGTCCGGTAGCCAAGACTATTTTGACTTAATTTGTTACCCAGCTGCTTTTTTTTTTCTTAACAGTCCTGAGCTATTTTGTGTTCATTCTGAAGATACAGTCTGAAGACTGTTTTTAATTATAACGTGATTTGCAGCGTTGAGCATTGCTGCAAATTGCACTGAAACTGAAGTGATTGACAGCTTCAGTCATTATATATGGAGCACTCTTTGCTCACTTACTGTATATAATAAAAATTTGAATAAAAGTTGTTCTTTTATTTTTTGTACTGCTAAGATGACCAATGGCCACATTTAAGAGTTTCTGGAGAGAATCTGCTAAAATATCCTCAATATTATATGACAATAAAGGCTCATATTTGGCTTTGTGTTATTTTAAGACCTCTATGCGTCTATATATCCTATGGTGGGTTTTATACACTTTTTTTCAAAATAGCCTGTATGGGCAGATTGTTCACATGATGTAGGCAAACGTTTTGTATTTTTTACGTGATGTATGTGTGTTCTCGTCTTTTTTACTGTTAATTATTACCACGTTGGGCTGTGCGTCTATTTTTCTCAAATACATCAAATCAGAATGCCTAATGTTGGTTTGTTTAACAAATGCAAATAAAATTTAAAAAATATGTTTTTATATGAATTAAATTTGGTTTTAAGTTGGTGCTGCTGTCAGAAAACAGGTTGGGTGTTCTATGAAGTACTACATGTCCAGGACAGGTGCAGGTTTACCATGCAGGACTCTGTTCTTAGGTGTTCAATTATTTTCCTGTAAATGCACAGATATAAAGTATCTGTCAATCACATAACAGTTCCATATCAGCAAATGATTTTGGCTATTTCAAAAGGTCCTTACAGCCTACAAAAGAAGCAAAACCCACAAAGACAATGACCAAGACAGATATGATTAACAATATCCACTAAATTACATTTTTACCTATAAATTATTGATATTATCCATTTATTTTTCCTATTTCTCTGTACACACACTTTATAGACCCACACAGAAGAAAACAGACTTGAAATAAAACATCTGAATTATGTCTTGAAGTGTGGGAACTATATGAACGAAGCGGTTATATAGTTGCAGTCAGAAAAAGTTATAGTCGGTTTGTGGGTTCAAGAATGTATAATAAATAAATGATAACAGCAGTCTTACCGTCTTACATGCCCTGACACCACAGCTCTCATTCAAACAAGACAGAGCAGCAGTTGCCATGGCTTTGAAAGACAGAACATCATCACACACTAAATAATGATAATGTGTTCATTTTGTCCATGGGTTCCAACCACTTACAAGCTCAAATACACAACTGTATTCTGGAAATAAGACAAAAAACATATACAGTATATGGCTCTGTATCAGCCCGGTTGTGATTCAGAGTGGCTGAGTGCCATAGGTAATCACAGCCTGATATACAGCCATATCAAATGGCTACAAATGTGATATTACTTTTATACCTCAGTTCGTTGGAGCAAGTATTTAAATAAATAAGAAACAGAGTGTCTTAAAAACCTTCTTGTGTTCTTGCACCTCAGATTTAAATCTAAAGTTGAGCAGTTGAGCCCAAGCCTCTGTTACTCTAATTGGAAAATGTGACTTTAGAACTAGCAATGCAGGAATGGGCTACATCAGTGATGTTAAAAGTGCATAGTATTACTGAGCAGACTCAAAGTCCTTTTCAAAGGAAGGTCTATTCACTCGATAGGCATATTTGCAATTCCTGTGGGCAGCTATTTTGGGCATCCAAGACCAACTCCTATCTACTTGAATGGGGAAATTCTGAAATCTCAAAAATTGCCACACCTATTTCAAATCAGTTGCCAAATCTGACATGAACTGTTCCATAAATGTTGATTATTATGCTCAAATAGAGTTTAAAAAGCATAATTGTCAGGCTGGACCATTCAATGTGCATGTGCAGTCAAACGGACTGAGGTGGACACGCCCGCATCAACCAGGGGACGTGCATTGGTGGGTGGCCGCTGCCCCTCTGCCCCCTTCTGATGAGGAACCCTTTTTGCTGAGCAATCTCCACCCTCGAGAACACGACCGAGTCTTGACCCTAACTCACCCGGAACTCTCAACTCCAAAATCGTCAGAGCAAATTTTCAAATACTTTATAAATAAACCGCAGATTCTACATTCTCACGCTTAAAACTGCATTCCGTGACACAACAACAGGATTATTTCAAAAATTGTAGCTGGTTTTCTCCTCCCTCATTGCTACAAGCAGAGTGATACAAGCAGCGAACAAAAATTGTAAATATTGTTTGATTGCCTTTCAGCCATTTGTTGTATGGCAGAACCATTGCAACACACAGAAGTAGTGTTTCGTTCTTGAGTGATTCAGTGCTTTTTAAACAAATTGGTTTAAAAGTTTAAGTAAATGATTCAAATGACTTACTCATAAAGAGTCACTTGTCGCCACTTAATGGTGTTTTGATGTAACATGAAAAAAGAGTCACTTAAAAATCTACACCAACAGTAAACAATAGTGACATTCTGTAACGGATGGATGGATGGATGGATGGATGGATGAAAAAATTGTGTAGAAACAGTTTTCATTTAGAAATTTCCAGTCAAATTCACAATTACAAAGAAATGACAAAAACATAATTGAGCTTTAGATTTGAAACAGAAAAACTAAAATATAATTTTTGTTTTATTTACAACAAAATATCATGATAGATAGATAGATGGATAGATGGATAGAAAGAAAGAACGAAAGAATCTGCTTTGCAAGCTTCATTTTAGCTTTAACTAAAAGAACATAAAAGAGGAATGAGTTGAGTGCGTGTACTGGAGTGCTTGAGTAATCTTGTGTTAGAGCAGATGTGCGAGAGCCAGCTGCCTGAAGTCTGCCCTCCAGATGATCAGAGCGGTGAAGGCCAGGGATAATGGCATAAGGGGATTGGTACCTTGCGCCAAGTTCTTAACCCTCCTAAAAGCCATGTTTGATGTTGGCAGAAAAGGTTTATTTAAATAAAGGCTCTAATTATATCCTTGAGAATCATCCGTGTCGATACGCCACACTTTCTGACAGCTTTATTTATTTAAAGCATTTCAAAGACGTTGCTTAGACATTTGACAGGTGTTGATATGTACATTAAAACGCCTTTGTAATTTTACTTTTTCATATACTCAAACTATAACAATTGGAAAATGTAATGGTATAATAATGGTATGGTCCTCTGATGTCTGCTGTGATTTTTGAAATGTTGCCGAATTTGGTTGCTTATGGTCTCTCTAACTCTTTCTAACTCTTCTCATCTTTTGATTTCAGGGCACAGAGGTTCAAGTCTGGACAAAGACGGCATTCTATTTACCTTCAATTGAATGTGAGCTCTCGCTGACCTCTAATATTTAAAATGGGGTTGTCATGGAAACTGCTGGTGCTGCAATTATTCATGGGATGCCTTTCAGGTAGGCATCCTAATAACCTGCTCTATAGACTTTCCTGTCTGTTTCAGTGCCATACATTTGTCCTTGTCATTCACTACTAAGGGCAGACCTCCCATTCATGGATGTCTCTTATCTTTTGGAACCAATTAAAGGTTCCAATTTGTTTGTGAACGCTAACGCCATCGAACTATCCCAGGTGGGCACTGTGGCGAGCTGAGCAAAGACACTATGTGTGAGATAGTCGGGCCTTGGGGAGGTGGTTCATATTAACTTTAAATCAACATAAATATAAAGTGGTCAAGGGGATGTGGTGCTGAATTTGAAGTGGGGTTCTTTTACATGTAGAGCGGGTCACCAATGCCATTGCGCATGTTCAGGTAAGGGAACAGGTTGCTTTTATGGCAGTGGTGATATGTTCTCCTTGGGAATACTTTATTCTTATCTTAAATCATGGGATTCGATGTTTAGGCTTTCTACTCATCCGTCTTGGGCAGAATATACCTTTAACATATTTCCTTTGTCACTGAACTGTGCCGTATTACTTCCTACAGGGTGGGCATTATACCATGGCGGCAGATTGCATGGTTCAAAGACTGCCTTACTTTGTGTCAAAGTTAGAGCAAAAATGTGATAATATGTAATTAAACAAGCCCTTTGAGAGACATGAAAAGGTTAATGTGCAAATGAATCTACCAGCCATTATTTTATTGGAGAGCACAATTTATGTTCTCATTTAGCCAAGTGGAAGCACAAAAGCCCCTTTATTGATCTCTTTTTGATGAAGCAGTTACATTGTCTTTCAGTCACTGGGAGGGTCAGACTTAATCCTCCAAGTCTTTGATTTAAAAAAGGCTGTTTGCTCTTTTACATGATGTTCAGGATTTGTGAAAGCACTCTTTTCTCCGATAGCAGGTTGTTAGGTTGTGGAATTATTATCTCTCGCTACAGTATACGGGGTAAGACGTCGCAATGTAAAACTGCATTATTGGCTTTTCAGCAAAATGAAAATTATAAATCACGAATCTATTTATTAAAAATATATCAAATGTATATTAGTGATACTATTTTTAATAAACTGCATATATAAAAACAGGCACCTTGCCATGAAAACATACATTTAAGCAATTTATGCAACCTTTTAGATTATGCTAATAGGGTTCATATTTTTAAAATAACAATAAATAACTGATACTGCTAAACTTGATCTTACAGCATTGTGAAATGATCGTGACATTCATCCACTCCAACCAAATACTAATTACAGCAAACCCACTCGAAATGATTATTGGATACCTTTGTGATTTAATTGCCAGCACTCAATATGCTCTTGAAAATAAAATATTACCTTTGTCTTTAGATTTGACAAAGACAAGCTAATGGCCACTAACTCTATTGGTTTTGACTAAAAAAAACCCCGTAAACAATTACTCCAGTTAAATAGTTTGCTTTAAGTTCTAATCTTTTGTGCATATGGCACCAGGTAATTTTAACTGCAGTAGATTGCAGCCAACTGCAGTCGCAATGGCTTCAAGGATGTAATTGTGGTTGATTAAAGGTGCTTTGATTGAAGAGTAGAGACACAAAACACATAAAGCGCAATCAGAAAAAAGCATTTACGTATCTGTAGTCCTGATTAATTCAGTTGTGTTTCTCACAAGTTGAAGCCAAACTGAATTAGACACTTTTATTACATTTTTCCCCCTCTTATTAACTTTTATCAGGAGCACATATGTTAAAGAGTGTAAGGAAGACACTGGTGAGAATGAAGGGAAATGGGATTGGGAAATTCCTCGACTTGAGATCTGTAAATGTATTAGACAACAGAGTATCCTAAAAATAAGTACACAACAAATGAGCACTTATTTCGGAAATCATGTACATTAAAAGAATATACTTTAATGGGGAACGAATGTAATATTTACAGACTCGATTCTGTTATTGCAATTCATGAAAATTTATTATTATTATTTAAATTTATATAAAATGCAGTTAGCTGAGCATTAGAGTGCTTTTCGTTGACTCGCGTATGGCCGGTTTCACAGACAGCTTAAACTACTCCCAGACTAAAATGCATGTTTGAGCTGAAAATAAACTTGCTCTGACATATCTTAAAATATGTTACTTTGTCTCAAGATTCACACCAGTAATTTTTTTCTAAGGCAATTTTATAAAAGCTCCTTATATATCCTGATTGATCTAAGACCTAAGCCTGGTTTAATCTAATCCGTGTCTGTAAAATTTCTTATATGTAATTTCATATTTATTTCTATTTTTGAATTATTAGTTAAAGTACTGTCCAGCATTTATGGTAAACTAAAATATACTTCAATGTAAATTCTTTTAAATGGCATGCTTTAAAATAATTTGTAATTAGACATTTATAATGATGTTGAGTTGCAGTTTAGAACATTTAAAGTATTAAATATGGAACGTACGATCTGGTTACACTCCAGTGACGGGTATGTTTAGTATATACACTTTTTTTGTAATAATTATTGTACGTTTTTGTACGATTCACATCGTAAAAATTCATATGAAATATCCAGCTTGCAAAATAGTTACAGTTTTCATCATAAACCAGCATTGACAAACATGGAATTCATGCTAATGTAATATTGAATTACACACAATGATTTAAATACTTTAAAGTTCATTTTAATTAGACATAACTAGGTGGACTTAAAAATGTACTGTAAAAAAGTGTGTTAAGAAACAATCATGAAAGTACACTTAAATGGTTAGTTCACCCGAAAATGATATTTCGGTCATAAATTACTCACCCTCATATTGTTCCCAACCCGTAAGATCTTCATTCATCTTTGGAACACAAATTAAGATATTTTTGATGAAATCTGAGAGCTTTCTGACCATATAGACAGCAACATCATAACCAATTTCAAGGCCCAGAAGGGTAGTAAAGACATTCTTAAAATAGTCCATGTGACTAATACTTAGTCGGCATAGAACGATTCGGGTTACTTAACTGTAACCCTGTTCCCTGATAAAGCGGGAACGAAAGCTGCGCTTCAGCGCATATGGGAACGTCTTTAGTCGTGACCGGCTGTGAATATGTGTCTGAACACGTCAATGAAATTGACCTATATTTATAGCCTCCGTGATGTCATCACTATGCGCCAATGAGAGGCTATAAGTAGATGAGCCACAGGTGTGTCTGCAGGTACTTTTGTCTGAAGAGCTGTCCTGGGACATCCCAGTGCGGCAAAGAAGCGCAGCTTTCGTTCCCGCTTTATCAGGGAACAGGGTTACAGTTAAGTAACCCGAATCGTTCCCTTTCAAAAGCTACACTCCAGCTGCGCTTCAGCGCATATGGGAACGAGAATACCCACGCCGCCGCACTGTGTGTCCGGACCCTCTGGCTGTGAAGTTTGTCACAAAGCGCAAAAGGGTCTTAGACACTAGCTTGCGATGTTGACTCAAGGACGCTAGAGCCCGGAGTAATATGAACATCCAAACTATAAAATCTTATGAATGTGTGCGGGGAGGACCAACCCGCCGCATCACAAACATTTTGCAGGGGGGCACCCCTTGCCAGAGCTCTTGAAGAGGCAACCCCCCTGGTGGAATGAGCCCTGATGCCCGTTGGCGAAGTGTGACCACGCGCCTCATAGGCAAGGGCAATAGCATCTCTCACCCAGTGTGACATAGTCTGTTTCGTTGCGGTAGCACCCTTGTTACGGCCTCCATGGCAGACGAAAAGTCGCTCTGACTTACGCCACTGGCTAGTGCGGTGGACGTAGGTCTGAAGAGCACGGACTGGACACAGCTTGTGAAGTCGCTCCTGATCCGGCGTAGTAAACGGCGGAGGGCAGAAGGCTTCGAGAATTACCGGATGTAAAGTCGAGAAAGGCACCTTAGGTAAGTAATCGGGATGAGGATGCAAAATTGCTTTCACCATACCTGGGGCAAAGTCTAAACAGGATGGCACAATGGACAGAGCCTGTAGATCCCCAATTCTCTTCAGAGAAGTTATTGCCATTAGAAAAACCATTTTCAGAGTTAACAGCTTATCTGAAACTGACTCTAACGGTTCAAAGGGCTCTTGAACCAATCCCTCCAGGACTACAGCTAGGTCCCAAGAAGGAATTCTGGTTCTAGCAGGGGGCCTCAGTCGCCTAGCTCCTCGAATGAAGCGAGAGAGCAGGGAGTGCTGGCCCAACGGTGTCCCGTCAATAAGAGCGTGGCAAGCCGAAAGAGCGGCCACATATACCCTTAGCGTAGCGGGGCAAGTGCCTGTCGATAGCTTGTGTTGTAGAAAGTCCAGAACTGTAGAAACCTGACAGTTCATGGGATCTATATTGTGTAAAGTACACCATCTCTGAAAGATAGCCCATTTATTGGCATAACTTGCTCTGGTAGAGGGAGCTCTAGCACTTAATATAGTCTGGATAACGTCTGGTGAAAGACCTGAGTCCCTCAGTTGGTACCCCTCAGGGGCCAAACATGAAGGTTCCATAACTCCGGCCGGGGATGAAATATTGTCCCCTGTGCCTGAGACAGAAGGTCTCTCCTCTTCGGAATCGCCCACGGCGAGCCGTCGAGGAGAGCTATTATCTCCGAGAACCACATTCTGTTCGGCCAACGCGGTGCTATCAGCAAGAGGCAAATCCCTTGTTGGCGAACTCTGGCTAGAACTCCCGGGAGCAGAGAAACTGGAGGAAATGCATACAGGCGCATTTTGGGCCATGTATGTGCCATCGCATCCAGACCTAGGGGGCTGGGTGACTCAGAGAGAAGTAGAGGGGACATTACGCTGTCTGATAAGAGGCGAAGAGGTCCACTTCCGCTCTGTAAAATTTTCGCCACACCTATTGGACTACCTCGGGGTGGAGTTTCCATTCCCCAGTCGGCACTTCCTGTCTGGACAGTAAGTCTGCTCCCATATTCTGGTGCCCAGGGATGTACACTGCTCTGAGTGACAGAATTCTGCCCTGGGCCCAGAGGAAGATCTGTCTCGCTATCTTGTTGAGACGGCGTGAGCGCAGACCTCCCTGGTGATTTATGTAAGAGACTGCCGCTGTATTGTCTACCCGCACCAAGACATGACAGCCTCTCAGATACTGGAGAAAGTATTTCAGGGCCAGAAATACGGCCATCAGCTCTAGGCAATTGATGTGCCAGACGAGTTGATGACTCTCCCATTCCCCTTGGGCTGGACGGCCACCTAAGACCGCACCCCAGCCCTTCAGGGAGGCGTCTGACGTTAGCAATTTGCGACGACATGGCGCCCCTAGAGTGGGACCCAAGGTAAGGAACCGGGGTCTTAGCCACATAGTTAAGGTACGAAGCCCGCGGCGCGTAACCTTTATTTTGCTCAGGGGTTTGGCCCTTGGATGAAATCCCCTGGCTTTGAGCCACAACTGAAATGGTCTCATGTGTAACAGGCCCAAAGGTATCACCGAGGACGCTGACGCCATGAGACCTAACATTCTTTGATACTGAAGGACAGTATAATCCTGGCCTAGCCTGACATTCTTCAGGGCTATGTGAATGGCCTCGACTCGAGCGGGAGACAGTTGTGCCCGCATCATGGTCGAATCCCATACGACCCCTAGATATGTCGTTCTCTGGGTGGGACAGAGAACGCTTTTCTTCTCGTTTAGTCTCAGCCCTAGAGAAACGAGATGAGCTAGTACGACATCTCGGTGTTGTAATGCCATCTCTTGAGACTGTGCTAATATTAGCCAGTCGTCTATGTAATTCAAAATGCGGATACCCTGGAGTCGCAACGGAGCCAGTGCTGCATCCATGCATTTCGTGTATGTGCGGGGTGATAGGGCTAGGCCAAATGGAAGAACCCGATACTGGTAAGCTTCGCCCCCGAAAGCGAACCTCAGGAACCTCCTGTGTTGTGGCAATATTTCTATGTGAAAATATGCATCCTTTAGATCGATCGTGACAAACCAATCGCAATGTTGGATTTGAGACACGACCATCTTTACCGTTAACATCTTGAACTTGAGAGCTTTTACTGAACGGTTTAAGCCTCGAAGATCTAAGATTGGACGCAACCCCCCGTCCTTTTTGGGGACCAGAAAGTACCTGCTGTAATAGCCTGACTCTCTCTCTGGCAGGGGAACATGCTCTATGGCCCCTTTCTTTAAGAGAGCCTGAAGCTCTTGTAACAGTAACGTCGATTGCCCCGGCTTCACGGTAGTGGAGACCACGCCGTTGAAACGCGGGGGACGACGAAAGAATTGGATCCTGTATCCTACTTCTACTGTCCGTAGAACCCATGCAGAAATCCCTGGCAGTAGCTTCCACGCTGCCAAGTTCTCTGAAATGGGAACTAACTTTTGTACTTCCTCTAGGGGTGATGTTAGATGCTGCGTGTCCCGGTGTGTGACAGGAATCAACGGAACATTTAACTTTTCGCTGGAAACCGCTGCCCCCCGAAACACCAGAGGTGGCGGGGAAGGAGGGTTTTTGTGGGAACTTCGAGAAGGGGTGGGTACAGGATTTCTTAATACGCGCCCCGTCCCGAGGGGGGCAAACCCCACAGGGCTGGGCGCAAGACCATCAGGACTTCTTTTTCCTAGAAAGAATGGCCCTGAGGTCTTGCTTGGGAGGCTGTTGTGAGCGGCGAGATGGTCCCCAATCTTTACGAGGGGGAGCGCGAGTCGCAACGCTCTGCTTTTGTGCCTCCCTATGTGAAGGACCAGGCTGGGGCTGGGTGGCTGACGACCCCACCCTTTGAGTGCGGCGAGGAAGAAATTGCACG
This sequence comes from Opsariichthys bidens, assembly GCA_037194245.1. Taxonomy (NCBI): domain Eukaryota; kingdom Metazoa; phylum Chordata; class Actinopteri; order Cypriniformes; family Xenocyprididae; genus Opsariichthys; species Opsariichthys bidens. The sequence continues at coordinate 10,422,767 of CM074285.1, read as the reverse complement.
AAAGCTTCTTCTGATTTTTTCACCTCCCGGAACCTGCCGACGACTGTGTTAACCGAGTCGCCAAACAAGCCGGAAGGTGACACGGGCGCATCAAGCAGGAACACGCGGTCCTTATCTTTGATGCCCGTGAGATTGAGCCACAGATGCCTCTCCGTGCTGACCATAGCAGCCATTGAACGGCCGATAGCACGGGCCGTCTGCTTAGTGGCACGGAGAGATAGATCTGTGGCTCGACGAAGTTCCGTGAATGCCTCCTCGTCAATGGTGGAACCCGCACTCAGGTCCTTCAGCAGGTCAGCCTGATACGCCTGCAACACCGCCATGGTGTGCAGGGCAGCACCAGCCTGACCCGCAGCCTGAAAAGCCTTGCCGACGAGAGCTGACGTCGTTCGGCAAGGCTTAGATGGAAGAGCCGGTTTCTTTAGCGATGATGCTGAACCAGGCGAGAGATAGCTCGCGAGCGTCTCCTCAACCTGGGGCATCGTCGAATACCCCCGTGCCTCCGCACCCACGATGGTCGAATAAATCGACGTCGAAGGCACGAAAACACGGGAGGTATAAGGCTTTCTCCATGACTTCGATAGTTCGTCATGGAGGTCCTCAAAGAAAGGGAGGGATTGTTGTTGTGATCCCTCCCCCCTGCCACCGGACAGAAACCGATCCTCCAACTTTGAGCGTTTGGGGGGCTCCTTCTCCTGTGGCCAGTCAAGCTGTAATCTGGCCACAGCACGAGTCACGACCTCGAGCAATTCCTCAACAGATTTACTGTCCCGTGAGGAACGCTCAGAGGCAGCAGACTCGAAGAAGGAGTCATCGTCCCCCACGTGAACCGAAGAAGCACCGGAGTGCGCTTCAGGATCACGAGGGTGGACTGCTGGATCTGGTGACGAAGCGGGCGAAAGGGCAGGACCCGTCTCCCGCTCGTCAGCCAAATCCAGGCGAGAGCCCCACGATCTCACTGTGGGTGCTGGCCCTTGGAAGTAGGCGAGGCGAGCACGAAGCATCTTCACTGTGAAAACTTCGCAGTGCTCGCAATCGCCTCCCTCTAACGCAAGGGCAGCATGCTCTTCCCCCAAACAAACAAAGCAGAACTGGTGTGCATCCAATTCAGAGATCGAACGTGAACACGGGGAAACACACCGTCTACTTTGTTGGCTCATACTTTCTCTTATCACAATAATATAATATACCTAAATATATATATTATGACAGCTCTTATGTTGTTTCCTTGTGCAAACAGAGGAATAGAAAGAGAGAGAAAGTTCTTCAAGATGTCTTGTTAACCAAACTCCTAACACAGAGGATAGAAAAAGAGAGAGGTTGTGCTTGACACACACACAGCAAGGCCTCTGAAGACAAAAGACCTGCAGACACACCTGTGGCTCATCTACTTATAGCCTCTCATTGGCGCATAGTGATGACATCACGGAGGCTATAAATATAGGTCAATTTCATTGACGTGTTCAGACACATATTCACAGCCGGTCACGACTAAAGACGTTCCCATATGCGCTGAAGCGCAGCTGGAGTGTAGCTTTTGAAAGGGAACAATGTGAACAGTGTATTGTTGAATAAAGCCATTATTTTTGTTTTGTTTTTGCGCCCATAAAGTATCCTCATCACTTCATAACATTAAGGTTGAACCACTGTAGTCTCATGGACTACTTTAACGAAATCTTTACTACCTTTCTGGTCTTTGAAAGTGGTAATGACATTACTGTCTAATGACATCTACTGTTCATCAAAAATATCTTAATGTGTGTTCTGAAGATGAAAGAAGGTCTTACAGGGTTTGGAATGATATGAGGGTGAGTAATGACAGAAATTTAATTTTGCCTTCATTTCATTAACATTACATTTTCTGCAAGTACAGATTTTTTTAAATATTACAAGTGCACAGTCAATACAATTAAGCACACTTTTTCAAAAGGCTAGACACATCTTAAAACAATTACGGATAATAATTGTCATTAGATTAGATTTTGACCATTATTGACAGATAACTGATGCACTTTTGTCTTTCACTTGCAAGATTAATCAGAAATGTCAATTTTGGGAAAAAGGCCAAATTCAAAAGTACACTTAACATAATTGATCCATTGTGATATATTACACTTTTGCATAGTTTTCTGCAAGTTTGTTACAGATAACAACTGAGTTAGCCTGAATATGCCACACTTAATTTCTTAAATTTACGCTTTTCTACACTCGTCGTGTGTGCGCGTGTGTATCTGTTTGCGTGGGTGTGCGCAGGTGCGTATTTTAACTTACCAAGATTGGCTTTTTCATTTGATGAATAAAACCCTTAAATCAGAATCAAACGGATTGGAGGTCACACAAACGCCTAAACCCTCTCCCTCCCTCGCCCTGTGCGCCCTGTCTGTGGCTGGATATTCATGCTGAGGTAAGCTGGCCGAATTCATCGGCTTGTCAGATGGTATTGAATTTGAGATTAGTTTTTATTTAGGCCTCCAAATTGCTCCTTGGCTTTTCCCTCCAGCTCCGTAGCTGCTCTGTGAGGCTGCACTGCCATATAAATTCTCCACTCAGGTAGAGAGAGAGCATGCTGCTTTTTCCAACTTCCTCAATAATGACCTCCCTTTCCACCAAGATAGGTTTTGTGTTGTAAACCTCTTGTTAGTATTCTGTGCTGAACAGAGATAGATAATTTCTCAGTGACATTGTGTCTCTTTGGACAGCTGTGGCCTGTTGACAGAAATCATAGCACCAGTAAAGCCCTTAGCCGAATCCTTACAACGTAACGTCAAACCCGCAGGCGACGACATGGTTTCAGATTACTCCCCATCAATATTTTAAAAACATCTTGTAATATTTGCAGCATCACCAAAGCTTGTAATTACATGGTGTTTCTGAAATAGACAGTTCCGTCCTCTTGTCCCCTGGCAAATACAAACCTTAATTGTAGCATTAATTCCTTGTATGATAGAAATTCGCTCTTTGCTCCATTTCTCAGGTTTACATCAGCTCGGTGCTCAACCTGAAGTTTGAAATCTCTCGCTTCCTTGTCTTTATTTACATATGCCTCATGTCTTTTGGTACCAGATTTTGGTATTATATCTCATTTAGCTGTTCCATGGAAAATTGCTCATGCGGATTTTGAACAGCTTGATCAGATACAGACAGATGCTTTAGTGCAGTGTCAATACTGACGCCCCCAATTGACGTGTTCCAGAGCCTTGATTATGAGACCAGTCTTTGTTTAGCATGGATGAGTCACTTGATAATTAATGTGTTTTAGCCTTTGATAACATCTCAGCAGACTTTCATCTCCATGTGCATCATAAGATTGCATAAGAACGTTTTGGCGGGTACATGTGGAACACAGAATATCTAAAACTCCCTTGGGCGTTATTTTACTTTAAAAAAACAGAGGGGGCGGTGGGAGGTTTTGATGTCACAAAATGGCAGATGCTTAGAGCATGAAAATTCAATTATGCACAAATGATTTAAAATGATCTTTTAGAATTTTGGTAATAAAAAATAGTCTGCTGAAATTCAGCATTGATGGTCACCAGCATAAGGTATGTTTTGCATGTTGGGACCAACATGGGATGCTGGTTTGCTGGTCCAAAGAGTGGGAAGCGGAAGTGCTGGTAGAACAGCATGACTACGATGTTCCACCAGCTAGTACAGCACTATACCAGCTCTATCCATTCAAAACAATCTCATAACTATGTTACGTTTTGGGGAATTGGTGGCTAAATTGTATGATTTTATTCATACATTTCATACGATCTGGTTACACCCCAGTCATGGTTATGTCTAGAATATACACTTTTTTTGTGTAATAATTATTGTATGTTTTTGTACGATTGACATTGTACAAATTCATATGAAATATCCAGCTTGTAAAATAGTTACGGTTTTCATCATAAACCGGGATTGACAAATGGAATTCATGCTGGTTATTGCTGGATTCTTTAGCAGTGGATGTGAATTCACAAAAATATTAAAAAGAAAAAAAGTTAAGAAGTTCATATCCATAAGTATGCATAAGTGCAATTCTTGAACACTTCAACAACACTTTATTTTAAAGGGGTCATGAACTGCGTTGTTTTATTGTTAAATGGTGTTTCCTGGGGCGCACTTATAATGTTAGTATGCTTTTTGCACCAAAAATTGTCATAATTTAGAAGTAAAGGGGAATTTTTCTAGCCTGATTTCAGCTCTTATTTTGTTCAGAACACTCGATTTTGACGGACGTCAAGAGTCTTCAACCGGGAGTCCGCGACCCCTAGGGGGTCCGTCAATTAATGTTTGATCACAAAAAAAAATAAAAAATTAAAACATGGGTAAAAACATCAACATGTCGAATCGGCCAAAAAACACCGGCCAACCAACTTCAGCCGACGGTGTGGAACACACTGAGAAAACTTAGTCGGCTGACGAACAAAAACTGCCGAAGGCCGACCGTCGGCTTGGTGTTTTCCGGGCTTTTAGTTGAAGTTCAGAGAAACGTATAATTGTCTACCTGACAATAAAATTTAAATGTGTGAAACTGCAGATCTATTAAAATAATTGTGTTCAAGACAACGTTGATCTTAATAAACTGTGATGTATGGTATGATGCATAAATCTCTTTAACAATGAAAATATAGCCTACAGACAATGTACAACAACATAGTTCTAATCTATATAGTCTCAATATAATATTACTATCGTAATATGATTGAATTCTATTAATATCAGAGGCTATGTTTGACACATTTCGTGTCAGGGGTCCCTGCTCTGTGTCTCGCTCATCTAAGGGGTCCTTGCCCTGAAAAATGTTGAAGACCCCTGCTTTAGTGTAAACGCCCACTGCTGTGATTGGCTAACATCTTTGCCTATGAAATAGCTAAGTATTACTCTGTCGAAAACTTTTAGCACGTTTTAACTATGGCAGCTCTCAAGGTTACCTAATCATGAAAAATGTTGATTATAGCATTGTAGATTTATAGCATTTAGATCTATGGCATTATTTTTAGATCGTGGCAAGGTTGCAGTGATGAACATTGTAGCCAATCACAGACTTGTTGAGTGCATGAAAGCAGTAATCTCGTCATTGCAACTCAATTTCTGCACACTAACGAATGCAAGTCCAGAACTCAATCACTGATAAACTCGCACTGTTTGATTGACAGCTCCAGGGATTGTAAAGGAAACGTTCTTTGTTTGCTTTCTATATATAATTTAATCACCGTTTAAATAACTTTTCATCCAACTAGGACAAACAACGTGAAGTTGACAGTTTAGTCACTGATTTGATATACTCACACATAGATGAAGAACATCTGACTGTACTTGAATCATAACATATCAGATCAGGTATTAGAATGAATACAGTTACTTACATGCTGTTTCATTACTGTCAAATCCATATCGTAAAAGTCTGTTTGCAAAACCTGCACCAAAATGCAATTGATTTACAAAAGAATCCAGTGTGAAATGTACCGAATACAAATAAATAATGCTCATCTGCGACATTCATATTGTTGAAAATAATCATATTGCTAGCAATAGGATCCTTTGAAACGTAATGTTTTTTTTAGTACTGTATCACTCCTCTCTCCTCTTCATCTCACTAACACACCAGTGGGCGGGGTTATCGTTGCAATGATGAAGTAGGTGTTGATTTCTTCTGCGGAGGCGGTCTTTCACCTCTCTATGATGTAATACAGAGGCACATTCCCGGATCAGTAATTCACTGTCCTGGTACCAATAAAAGCTTTTATTGGACAAACAAGGTGTCACATTGGTGCAGGCAGGAACAGGCGGAACGACATGGTTCACAGGAAACATAGTTTTAATGGAGAACAGACAGGATACAGGGAGTAACACCATACATGAAACTATTTGAACTGACAAGGACTGGACAGACACAGAGGAATATATACAGCGGAACACAGGTGACAGGCATGACTAATAACGGACACAGCTGACGACAATAGACTAATAACCAGGCACATGGGGAACCAAAACAAAGATCACGTGACAAGGACTGACGAAAGCAAAACAAGGAACACATGACAGGAAACAGGACTGGAATACGTGTTACACAAGGAAGGTTTTAATTCTAAAATTTACTGGATATTCTTATAGTGACCTCTTATATATCAAAAGCTTATATATCTCAATTCATGACCCCTTTAAGGTGACAAAGTTACATGTTATGTATAAAAAGCCAAGACAAGATTTATGTGATCATTCATTGCCAATGGCAAAGACGAATAGACAATCCATAATACTTGAAAAACCTGTTCAATTTGGACTTGAGTTCGAGAGTATCGACCTTGGAGGTTTTCCTGAGCACTGAGCACATGTTGGCTATGTCTAACATGAAGGGAACTCTTTTTTTAGGCTGCCAAGGACACTTTAATTTTTTAAAGAGTGGTGTGCTCCATTGCCAAGAACCCTTTATATTGTGCGTAATCAGGACCGATCATTGTTAACATAATCGATCATTATCGATTTGGTGGTTTAAGATAAGTGGTTTTTGGTGGTTTGTCCTAACTTTAAGAAGATTTTTATTGTGATGTTCAAAAACATTCTTAACTTTTTCTAAAGATTGTTCTAAAGACAAAACTTAAGAATTGTGAAGAACTTTTGGGGGGGAATTTTGGGGAATAAAACATATTTGGTCACACTTTAAATTATGGCCCAATTCTCACTATTAACTATGACTTTTGCCTCAGTGAACTCCTAATTATTGCTTATCAATAGTTAGTAAGGTAGTTGTTAAGTTTAGGTATTTGGTAGGATTAAGGGATGTAGAATATGGTCATGAAGAATAAGGCCTCGATCAGACATTGTTTTCTATTGGCAGTGAGCTTTCTGCGTGCTGTTTATGCCCCTCGGGTTATAACCACCCGTCTGATTGAGGCTTTAGATGTTAATATGTGCTTTATAAGTACTAATAGACAGTCAACAATCCATGCTATAAGTAACAAGTTAATAGAGAGAATTGGACCCTAAATTAAAGTGTTACCAAATATTCTTCTATATTTTTCATAGAGAGAATAGAATTCTAGAATTCTATTCTTAAGAATGTTTCATGAATTCAGCCCAATCCAGCAAATCCAGTATTTGGTCATCTTTTCAAAACCGAAATGTAAACAAAATTAGGAATGTCCAAAAATCGTTTAAACCACATCAGCCATGATGAAAATCATATCAACCCATATTAAATCCTCTTCATGAGCATGGGGTTGATTTTATAACTGTATAAGTTGAATATTGCCATAAAAGCACATGTATGTTAGTAGTAGTAAGCGCAGCAGATGTTTTGTACAGTTCTTTGTGCAGAACCTGATTTCACCAAGTACAACATGTTCCCGGATCAACTCTCTGTTGTTCCTGGAACAGTATTCCAATCAACCAATCAGATTTGAGGGACAAGTTTACAGTTTATGTCAAGTTTAGACTTACAACCAGGGTTAGGTGCTCCTGCATCAGTGTTATTTCCATCAGATTTTATGGATAAGTTATGGGTAGGGTTAGGACAAAATTTTCGTACAGGAATGTTGATCCAATAACATCTCTAACTCAGCAAAATCAGGACATGCGTTATTTGTAAAAGCATTAACAAACTTCACGGTTTTATAAAAATATAATCATAAGAGAGGATGTGATGTGAGGTGTCTGGGCTGTTGGAAATGACTCAACTGAACAGTGGAAAGCACTGTAGTAGCTAATGGGAAATCTGAGTCAATATTATGGTTGTGAAGTATCACTTTATCATTTGCTCTCACTCACGTCTTTTCATCTTCTCATGTTTCCTGTTGAATTTAAGAGTTAAAGCCCTTGTTGACAGTGAGATTGAAATTAGCCCTGGTGCAGTGTATTCCCCATTCAATAGATTTCAAACACCTCCACTGAGAGCTCTTCTGTGCTCTATTATCACCCAAATTCACAATAAACTCCACCTCTCCTGCATTAGTGAGATGCTAATTGAACACTAGGTAGACCAATTTAGCATTTCGTCATGGAAAAAACTGTTAGTTACAAATTTTCAGATGCATTAATTCAGTTTGCACCCCTCTGGAACTGGATATCTGCACAAGGTAAATAAACAACCAGCAGTATGTACTTAACATGAAGTAATTTCTCAAGAGGATGGTTTCCTGTGAAATTAGTCCCATAAATGTAGGTTAAGAAAGTAGTTGGTGAGCTGTGAACACATGACTCTGCTGAAGAAAGATTTTCAGAAGGAGTTATGCTGGAACATATAAAAGGTCAGAAATGATCTTTTCCATTAAGGGGCAATATTTGTCCCTTGGACTTGATTATCTTTATTTAGGCAGTTTTTTATGATTACATTATTGAATGTATCTGTGTGGTCCTTCATGTGAAATACTTAAAGGGTTCGTTCTCCCAAAAATTATATTTTTGTCATTCTCTCCCTCTACCCGCAAGACCTTCGTTCATCTTTGGAACACAAATTAAGATGTATATACATTTTTTAATCTCTCATAGAAAGCAATGAAATTACCACACTCAAGGTCCTGAGAAGTAGTAAAGACATCGTTAAAATAGTCAACATAACTACTGTGGTTCAACCTTAATGTTATGGGGCTGTTCTACAGAACTGGTTCAAAGTCAAAGTTGGAAATATCATGAAAAAATGTGTCTTTTCCTACAAATTTTGTATGTATGAAAATTGTATAACATCCAAGGTACATATTTCTACTAATTGTGCAGTTAATTCTCATATTGTATTTTCAGAAAGATTTGGAATATTTTTCCACTACTGAAACACAATTACATTGTTACATTGACCTTTTAAGATTTATGTTTACATCTACCTTGTAAATATATTTTTTGCCATTAAAAAAACAAAACAAATCATAGGTAAATCAATAATTAGAATTTTAACAACATTTCAAGTGTAATTTATGAAATTTGTTGTATTCTAAATCCAGTCGTTCTTTGTAAACGGTAAAGATTATCATACTGCTTTCAAAGTTAAAGATTCATTAGTTTGAATTTAAATTGAACCAAACATCATAACAACATCTTAGTTGATCATTCAATAGACTTTTCATCCCATGTTTCGGTCATGACTACACATTTTCAGTAGTGACAGTAATGTGTTGGTAGCAACCACATCACAATACAGAACGGTTACTTCACCCAAAAACGTAACTTTTATTATTAATTACTCACCCTCATGTCGTCCCAAACCTGTAAGACCTTCGTTCATCTTCAGAACACAAATTAAGAAGTTTTTGATGAAATCTGAGGGTATCTGATCCTCACATAGGCAAAAAAAAAGTCATTGTACCCTTTGAAATCCAGAAAGGAGGAGGAATACTTTTTATGTGCAAAAATAGAACAAAAATAATGACTTTATTCAACAATTTCATCTCTACCCTGTCAGTCTCGTATGCAGTTGATGCAGGGCAGAGCTTCCGTGTTTACGTCCAAACGAATACAGAGTCAGTGTTCTGAAGTAGAGATGAATTTGTTGAATAAAGTCATTATTTTTGTTTTGTTTTTGCACATAAAAAGTATTCTCGTCGCTTCATAACATTACGGTTAAACCACTGTAGTCACATGGTCTGTTTTAACGTTGTCTTTTCTGTTTCTCTGGACCTTGAATGTGGTAATTTTGTTGCTTTCTATGGGAAAGAAAAACCTCTCGGATTTCATTAAAAGTATCTTAATTTGCGTTCCAAAGATGAACGAAGGTCTTGCGGGCTTCAACAACATGAGGGTGAGTAATTAATGACAGAAATTTCATTTTTGGGTGAAGTAACCCTTTAAATTTGGCAAGCTACAGTCGTGGCCAAAAGTTTTGAGAATTACATAAATATTGGAAATTGGAAAAGTTGCTGCTTAAGTTTTTATAATAGCAATTTGCATATACTCCAGAATGTTATGAAGAGTGATCAGATGAATTGCATAGTCCTTCTTAGCCATGAAAATGAACTTAATCCCAAAAAAAACCTTTCCACTGCATTTCATTGCTGTCATTAAAGGACCTGCTGAGATCATTTCAGTAATCGTCTTGTTAACTCAGGTGAGAATGTTGACGAGCACAAGGCTGGAGATCATTATGTCAGGCTGATTGGGTTAGAATGGCAGACTTGACATATTAAAAGGAGGGTGATGCTTGAAATCATTGTTCTTCCATTGTTAACCATGGTGACCTGCAAAGAAACGCGTGCAGCCATCATTGAAAATAAAAATCATAAAAATGGCTTCACAGGCAAGGATATTGTAGCTACTAAGATTGCACGTAAATCAAAAATTTATAGGATCATCAGCAACTTCAAGGAAAGAGGTTCAATTCTTGTAAAGAAGGCTTCAGGGCGTCCAAGAAAGTCAAGCAAGTGCCAGGATCGTCTCCTAAAGAGGATTCAGCTGCGGGATCGGAGTGCCATCAGTGCAGAGCTTGCTCAGGAATGGCAGCAGGCAGGTGTGAGCGCATCTGCACGCACAGTGAGGCCAAGACTTTTGGAAGATGGCCTGGTGTCAAGAAGGGCAGCAAAGAAGCCACTTCTCTCCAAAAAAAACATCAGGGACAGATTGATCTTCTGCAGAAAGTATCGTGAATGGATTGCTGAGGACTGGGGCAAAGTCATATTCTCCGATGAAGCCCCTTTCCGATTGTTTGGGGCATCTGGAAAAAGGCTTGTCAGGAGAAGAAAAGGTGAGCGCTACCATCAGTCCTGTGTCATGCCAACAGTAAAGCATCCTGAGACCATTCATGTGTGGGGTTGCTTGTCATCCAAGGGAGTGGGCTCACTCACAATTCTGCCCGAAAACACAGCCATGAATAAAGAATGGTACCAAAACACCCTCCAACAGCAACTTCTTCCAACAATCCAACAACAGTTTGGTGAAGAACAATGCATTTTCCAGCACGATGGAGCACCGTGATAACTAAGTGGCTCGGGGACCAGAACGTTGAAATTTTGGGTCCATGGCCTGGAAACTCCCCAGATCTTAATCCCATTGAGAACTTGTGGTCAATCCTCAAGAGGCGGTGGACAAACAAAAACCCACTAATTCTGACAAACTCCAAGAAGTGATTATGAAAGAATGGGTTGCTATCAGTCAGGATTTGGCCCAGAAGTTGATTGAGAGCATGCCCAGTCGAATTGCAGAGGTCCTGAAAAAGAACGGCCAACACTGCAAACACTGACTCTTTCCATAAATGTCATGTAATTGTTGATAAAAGCCTTTGAAACGTATGAAGTGCTTGTAATTATATTTCAGTACATCACAGAAACAACTGAAACAAAGATCTAAAAGCAGTTTAGCGGCAAACTTTGTGAAAACTAATATTTATGGAATTCTCAAAACTTTTGGCCACGACTGTACTTCAAACTATATGAATACTATACCAATATAAAATTGTATTAAATTCAATAAAACATATTAACACTGCAAAGGTTACATGGCATCTGACATGGCATTTATGATAAAAATTAGAGATTATTTCTCTTGATATAATTTTTAATGTCAATTAATAAAATGCATAAAGCTGTGTTTGAGGAAATGGCACATCATATTCTGGCTGCACAGGCAAAGCAGGCTAAGAACCATTTATAAATTAGTTTATTGCTTTTATGCATTCAAAAATCAAGACTTCATGTTGGTTATTTTAGAAGCCTGAAAAACTAAATTAGCTGATAATTTCTCTGGATAACATGTTTGAAAGCTACTAACATTAGGCTCTATGTTGTGTTAATCGGCATAAAATGAGTTTTAGATTATGCAAATTGCATTCACTCTCGCATGAAAACTCTCCATCCTGCTCATTGTTGGGTGGATGTCTCATCTTGCTGAAGGCCATTTGTGCTTAATAAGACAGGATAAGTGGTTTGCGCTAACCATCAACATGTAATTACGGAGAATAATAAACCACAAAATTTCCAGACTTTTTTAAGTGTTTACACGATACACACAATTAAGCTACTTTCCTGCAAGTTAGCGTCTTTGGTATGAGGAAATCGCATTAGAAAGCTTAGTGGCTCACCATGTGTTTCTAGCAAATTGAATAAGCGCTTGTTTTTTCTATGACTAGCTTTATGAGTTGTAAACATAGGTGGTGGATAAGCAGAATACAGCATGTATGCCTCGACAGAGTGTTTAAGCTCAAAAGTTCTGTACTTTAGCATATGTTTTGCTCATTTGGGGTTTGTCATATTAGCATTTTGAACGTGTAGTGTCGCTAACATCCTGCCAACAATAATCTCAAGTGTTTTTAAGATTTCTTACATTGCGCCAAATTTATGCTGCCCACTTGACAACTATTGAATGACAGCTAGGCTTTCATCCAATGAACAGATGGATACCTTTCAGGACAACTTTGCTCTAAAAGGCATGCTAAGCTAAACTTAGCATTGACTAGCAGTGTAATTATGATCTTTTCCTCACCTTTAGAAGGCAGCGGTCCCCTGAGGCCAGTTTTCACCAAACAGCCGGGAAGTATTGTATTCCCTCTTCATCTTAATGAGCCCAGCCGGGAGGTCACCTTCAGCTGTGAAGCCCAGGGACATCCGCCCCCGTCCTACAGGTGAGATCCCCTATGAATTTTGGTATAAAAAAGCCAAGACAAGCTTTATTTGATCTTCTTTTTTTTTTTTTGGTCAATGGGAAAGACAAATAGACTATCCATAATACTTGATTAACCGGTTCAATCTAGGCTTGAGTTCGAGTGTAGGGACCTTGGAAGTTTTCCTGAGTGCTGAGCATATGTTGGTTATTTCTAACATGAAGGGAACTCTTTTTCAGGCTGCCAAGGACACATTAATTTAATGGAGCTCTCCATTGTCACCAACCCTTTATATTGTCGCTACAGTCCTTGATTTGACTCATCTTGAGTTAAAACCAATCTGAACTATGCTGGGTTGGCCGTTTTGTTTTACACATTTATTGTATAAATAAGATGTGGGGAGACCCACACTGAGTCTAATTGGATTTAATTTCTCTTAGAAAATCTGTTTTCTTCAGCCACTTCTCTTCTGTAGTTGCTCTCTTCTTTGACTCCCTTTTGTCCTTGATTCCTGAGCTTTTATTTCAGTTGAATTTAATCTTATTTTAATTGCAGTGTGTATGTATCAAACATAATTTAGGTACAAGGGGTTAGAGTCAATTTATTTAATTTTATTCAAAAGACAAATTTACTGGAGGTTTCTTCAGTCAGACGGCTTGTATTGTGTTTCTCCTTAATGACATAAAAGTAACCTAAATGAAAGAAAGAAATATGATGTCTGCATACTGAAATTGCAGCTCCGAAAATGTGTCAAACGGCAGAATGTTTCAACTTGTCAAGTCTTCAGGTACAAAGTATTCATAGAATTAGTGCATGTATTTTTCTCTCTCGCTCTCTCTAGAAATTAAGGTCACACTTTAGTTAGGATCAAATTCTCACTATTAACTATGACGTTTGCCTCAATAAACTCCTTATAACTGCTTATTAATAGCTAGTAAGGAGTAAGATAGTTGTTAAGTTTAGGTTTTTTCTATGGATTAAGGGATGTAGAATATGGCCATGCAAAATAAGTCATTAATATGTGCTTTATAAGTTCTAATAAACAGCCAATTTCTAGTAGTATGCATGTGTAATGGAGGCCAGCTAGCAGCCTCCTAGTTAGAGCATGCGATTCCTGTGCCAGAGACCTGGGTTCAAGGCCCGCATTGGGCAGGTTGAGTAGAACCCTGTAACATTTGCCAGGGTGAGTGGAGGGGTTGTACATACTAATAAGCAACTAGTTACTTAAATTAATATTTTTATTTAGCAAGGACACATTCAATTGATCAAAAGTGACATTTGCAATGTATTGTTGCAAACTTTCGTCAGAGAATCCTGAATAAATATTTCATGATTTTCGATATATAAGCAGGACAACTGTTTTCATTGATGATAATAATTAACAAATTAATGTTTCAATGAAAGAAATGTTTCTTGTGCAGCAAATCAGCACAATGTGTGACACTGGAGAGTAACGATGCCGGTAATTTAGGAATAATGTACATTTTTAAATATATTCAAATAGAGAACGCGTCATAACATTAATACAATATTATATATGTAATAATTGTTCCACAATGTTTTACTGTATTGTTGAAAGTTTTAACATTAGTGTATATTCAAATAAATCCACATACAAATATACAATGTGCATTATTTCTGACCAAATCACGAGCATTTACTCATTACTTTAACTTACTTTACTTATTTTCATCTTAACATTTAAAAGGAAATCCAACACTTTAAAGCTCAGACATCTGTCTACAATGAATGGAAAAAAAATCATGATTAAACTGCACAAGTTTAAATGCTAGACACGCTGAAAGAGTCTGCCCTTGGATTTTTGTTCTTCTATTCAGCTGATGAATCATAAATTTGAATATTTTTTCAGCATTTGGATGAAGCCGAAAAGAGTTGAATGTTTCTAACTGCGCTGTTTGCCCGTTTACCCTCCTCAGTCTGGAAAACATATTCAGAATATAATATGTCCAGAGCATATAGTCCCTGAAAGAATTACGTTCTGCTGAACCAAGTTATTTGTTTATTTTCTTCCTCTTAAAGTGTTTCATTGAATTTGAGTGACAGGCAGAGCAAACAGTGGGCTGTTCATGCAAATATATCACCCAAGTCCCATGCATTAACTTGTGCAGCACGGTACAGATTTCTATCACTATGCAAAGGTCACAGCCGTGGCCTTTAGTGTGTGGGGGGGAGACATGACCTCATGGTATCTTCAGGTTTTTGTGTTTTATATTGATTTCCATTGCACATATACTCAGACAGATAATTGACATGGATCATGTCTTTGTCCACATTAAATCCAGATGGCCACTATAGTGGCCTTCTGTTTTCTCCTGTTTGTCAATTAAAAAGGGCTGTGGTATACACACTGCAGACTCATTTGTTCTCATTTGTTTGTTACATTGACAGAGAGGTCTGTTTTTTCAGCGATTACAATTTAATAATGAGGAAAGGCAGTGATTACGTTACTCGACCGTATTGATTAATCGTGTGATGACGTAAAGATGAGGCTTTTGTGGCAGTGGATCTGAACTCCTGCGTCTCTTGGGTTTTGTGGTTTCTGATGTCTTAGGGGTGATTGGGCTGGGTCATCGATCTGTTGTTAAAGTCATGTCTTTCTACTTAACAGCCTGTGCTGTTAGTGTTTTTTATGTCACTTTTTTAGATAGATCAAAATTTATTACATTTTTCTTTTTGTTTGTTTATGTTTGATTTATGTTGATTAAGAATAATAATGAATGCTAAAAGAATGAAAGTATTTTTATCATTACAATTCAATTTTTCTATAAAAAAAATATTCAATATTCAAGAGACAGCTGAAAACTCATCTCTTCCGTGAACACTTGATCCCCTCATAAAAAAAAAACAAAAAACCCTTTCCTTCCCTTTTCCCTTCCTACTCTAGCTTATGGTACTGAGCAATGTATGAAACTTGTATTGTGAGCACTTCCTGTGTTATTTGCCAATTCATGAAGAATCGCTTGTTTGTTTTCCTCACTTGTAAGTCGCTTTGGATAAAAGCGTCTGCTAAATGACTAAATGTAAATGTAAAATGATCAAATCAGGGTTTCAAATTATACATTTTAATTAATGCAGTTTCAAACTTGCAAACATCTTGAATAAACATAAAATAACATGAATAAAAAAACAGCTTGAGGTCAGTTATTTTCACATTTTTTTGTTTCAAATAGAGATCAGGATTGTGAATATACAACCAAACAAAATTAAATGAAATTTATTTCTGACAAAATATAAATTGCTGGAAAATGTTTGGAGGAATTATTTTATTTAAAAAAATTGGTTTTGAATGAATGCTTTGGCTCCTTAATAAATATTTGTTTCATTATTGGATGAATCAGTGTTTTTGAACGAATCTTTTGAATGAATGATTCAATGACAAAAAAAAATGATCATGCAATTGATACAACCGTTATTTGACGTTTCAAGTTCGTTTCAAAAGGTGGTTTGTTTGGTCTATTTTGATTGCTATCGTAGTGTTTATATACTTAAAACTTATTTCTCAGTACTGCTGAGACAATCGGAATATTTGTAACACAGAAATACGTTAACTAATGTGTGGTTTAAAACAGCTTTCTCTGGATCTGGCACATATTTGAATGTTCCGGTATGATTTTGTCAAAGGTTTAAAAGACGCGGGTGAATCTTTGTCAGTAATAAAATAACATCACGTGGTTGCTTGAATCGAGATCGCGATCTTTTTACGATTGTGCAGCTCTAAATTATTGTATTTATTTATATTTAATATTAGCTTTTATGCTCATATTTACAATTTAATTTTAGTTTTAGTAATTTTGTTATGTGTTATATTTATATTTACAGTTGTGTTCAAAATTATTCAACCCCCCAATGCTGTAAATGGTTTTAGAGAATTTAGAGTACATTTGTAATTGAATTCAGAATGAAATCCTACAAGGACTTCTTAAAGAAGCATATGCAACTAAAATGAATCAATCAATTGGTTTTGTAATACAGTAGTAAATGTTTCTTTTGTAAATTCTTCATTGACACAATTATTCAACCCCTTAAAGACTACCACTCTGAAGAACAGAGGTCCATTGAAGTGTTTTCAATCAGGTATTGAAAGCACCTGTGGATGTCAGGGAGCAGCAATAAAGCCTAATAAGCACCAATTAGGCAGCTTTAAAATGACTGTGATACTCAGCTCCTTGTAGACATTTACTGGTGTGGTTAAAAACATGGTGAAGTCAAGAGAATGGTCCAGGAAGACAAGAGAAGAGGTGATTACTCTTCACAGGAAGGGCAATGGCTATAAGAAGATTGCAAAGATGTTAAACATACCAAGAGGCTTCCTATGGTGTCCATAGGAAGGACACCATAGGACAAACCACAGAAGTTTTGGGATAGTGTTCTGTGGACTGATGAAACAAAATTAGAACTGTTTGGGCCCATGGATCAACGCTATGTTTGGAGGAGGAAGAACAAGGCCTATGAAGAAAAGAACTCCTTGCCTACTGTGAAGCATGGCGGGGGGTCAATCATGCTTTGGGGCTGTTTTGCTTCTGCGGGTACTGGGAAGCTTCAGCATGTGCAAGGTACCATGAATTCTCTTCAGTACCAGGAGATATTGGAGGACAATGTGATGCAGTCCGTCACAAACCTGAGGCTTGGGAGACGTTGGACCTTTCAACAGGACAATGATCCCAAGCATACCTCCAAGTCCACTAGAGCATGGTTGCAGATTAAAGGCTGGAACATTTTGAAATGGCCATCGCAGTCACCAGACTTAAATCCGATTGAGAACCTCTGGTGGGACTTAAAGAAAGCAGTTGCAGTGCGCAAGCCTAAGAATGTGACTGAACTGGAGGCTTTTGCCCATGATGAATGGGCGAAGATACCCGTAGCTCGCTGCAAGACACTTGTGTCAAGCTATGCTTCACATTTAAAAGCTGTTATAACTGTAAAAGGATGTTGTACTAAGTACTAAGATTGAATGTCACTTGGGGGTTGAATAAAACTGATAATGATGTGAGCAGAGAAAAGACATTTGTGGTTATTTCATTATAAATGTTATGTTATATTTGTCTGACCTACACGTGCCTCCTTGATTTAATTGTAAGCAGGATGACTGAATGATCAAAATCAATGTCAAACCGGCCAAAACAATCAATTTCAGTGGGGGTTGAATAATTTTGAACACAACTGTACTTATTTTTATTTCATTTTTAGTATTACTACTTTCAGTATTCAATGCAATATTTCTAATTTTTAGGACTTATGTATTTTAGTTTTTCATTAAAAAAATCATTTTATTTCAGCTTAATTTCAATTAACAATAATGATTTTAGTAGTTTTAAGTTTAGTTAACAATAACAACACTGCTTGTGATGGACAGTCAACATTGGCTTTCACTGACCATTTTTTAAAACTTTCTGGTGTTATTTTGTATTCTGTTTGTGGAAAGTACCAGGTATATTATAGATATCGAACAAATATATCTCACAATGTTTTACTTCATGAAGGAGCGAAATATCTTCAAGTACTCCAAATTCTCCATTCACTCTGCTAACTTCCCCCTGTGTTTTATAGGTGGAAAATGAACGACAGCTTCATTTCTCCTCAACTTGGCTCTCGATACAGCATCTCAGGAGGAAACCTTCGAATCAGCCAGCTCAATAAGGAAGAGGATGCTGGTATTTACCAATGTCTGGCCTCCAACTCTTTCGGGACCATTCTCAGCAGAGAAGCTAGTCTTCACATTGCCTGTGAGTCTCTGTTTAAATCATTTCTCTTCCTAGAAATTCAAGCACCAATGATGCTTGGTTAGTCTTTTCCACATCATTTGAGGTGGTTTTAGTGGATTTTTGTTACACATTTGCAAACTGCAAACACGTTGTACCTTAAAGCGGGTCTAGTAAATAATTTCATGGGCGCTGAATGTAGCCTTAGTTAATATTGCGAACTGCACGGCGGAGAGATGATCCATCTCGCATGAAAATGGCTCGTTAATGATGAATCAAATTAACCATAAACTGAGGGTTGGTGTTTCTGGAATTACAAAGCATGCAGCATATGGTAAATAAGCTTCTGAGATAAAATAACCATTTATGAAAGCTAAACTTTCTGAACAGTTTCAAAACATTTTCTGAACGGATCAATCAAACCACATTCAGAGGTAGTCAAAAATGCACGTGACCACATTGGAGTTCTAGTATAAACGTTACTCCATCCTGGTTTATCCTGGACTCAATTGTTGCTCTAAAACAAGGGTTTATGCACTAAAACAAAAGACTGCGAAACTTCTCATTTGCCTGATATCAACAAGCAGAGACAGTTGCTGTTTGGATTTTAATAGGCAAACACTTACAGTGGGGAGAACAAGTATACACTGCCAATTTTGCAGGTTTGCCCACTTATAAAGCATGTAGAAGTCTGTCATTTTTATCATAGGTGCTCTTCAACTGTGAGTGATGGAACCTAAAACAAAAATCCAGATAATCACATTGTATGATTTTTAAGTATTTAATTAGCATTTTATTACATGACATAAGTATTTGATACATCAGAAAAGCAGAACTTAATATTTGGTACAGAAACCTTTGTTTGCAATTACAGAGATCCTACGTTTCCTGTAGTTCTTGTCCAGGTTTGCCCACACTGCAGCAGGGATTTTGGCCCACTCCTCCATACAGACCTTCTACAGATCCTTCAGGTTTCAGGGCTGTCACTGGGCAATACGGACTTTCAGCTCCCTCCAAAGATTTTCTATTGGGTTCAGGTCTGGAGACTGGCTAGGCCACTCCAGGACCTTGAGATTTTTCTTACGGAGTCACTCCTTAGTTTCCCTGGCTGTGTGTTTCGGGTCATTGTCATGCTGGAAGACCCAGCCACGACCCATCTTCAATGCTCTTACTGAGGGAAGGCGGTTGTTGGCCAAGATCTCACGATACATGGCCCCATCCATCCTCCCCTCAATACGGTGCAGTGGTCTTGTCCCCTTTGCAGAAAAGCATCCCCAAAGAATGATGTTTCCACCTCCATGCTTCACAGTTGGGATGGTGTTCTTGGGGTTGTACTCATCCTTTTTCCTCCAAACACGGTGAGTGGAGTTTAGACCAAAAAGCTCTATTTCTGTCTCATCAGACCACATGAGCTCCTCCCATTCCTCCTCTGGATCATCCAGACGGCCATTGGCAAACTTCAGAGGGGCCTGGACATGCGCTGGTCCCAGCTCTCTTCAGGTCATTGACCAGGCCCTGGCATGTAGTTTTGGGCTGATCCCTCACCTTCCTCATGATCATTGATCCCCCACGATCTTGATCTTGCATGGTGCCCCAGACCGAGGGAGATTGACCGTTTGTGGATGATTGAACAGGCATCTTGAACAGTTGAAAATGAAAGTTGTGACGTATTATCAAGTATGATAATCGAAATTGGTGCTCTGCATTTATCCCATCCAAGTGCACACACACAGCAGTGAACACACACCTTCACCTTAGTCATGGTATCAAAGATGGAGACAATTCACAATCACCTTCAATTCCTGCCAGCGTGGGAATCGAACTGCTTCAGTTTACAAGCCCGACTCCCTCACCCTCACCATTAGGCCACAGCTACCCCAGTAGTTGTTGCCTTCTCACCAAGCCGCTTGCCTATTGTCCTGTAGCCCATCCCAGCCTTGGTGTACTATTTTATCTCTGATGTCCTCACACAGCTCTCTGGTCTTGGCCATTGTGGAGAGGTTGGAGTCTGTTTGATTGAGAGTGTGGACAGGTGTCTTTAATACAGGTAACAAATTCAAACAGGTGCAGTTAATACGGGTAATGAGTGGAGAACAGGAGGGCTTCTTAAAGAAAAACTAGCAGGTCTGTGAGAGCCGGAATTCTTACTGGTTGGTAGGTGATCAAGTACTTATGTCATGCAATAAAATGCTAATTAATTTAAAAATCATTCAATGTGATTTTCTGGATTTTTGTTTTAGATTCCGTCACTCACAGTTGAGGAGTACCTATGATAAAAAATTACAGAGTTTGATTTGTAAGTGGGCAAACCTGCAAAATTGGCAGTGTATCAAATACTTGTTCTCCCCACTGTAAGAATCTAAAAATTATTACAGTGATTATTGTGTTTCTAACATAATTTATGTTTGGATATGGTTCTTTTAACCCTAAAAGAAGGAGTGTGTAGCTTTTTACATCTTAAACAACAATATTGGAAGATATATCATGGCCATATTCCAGTATGACAATGTCAAGATTCATCAGGGTTAAAATTGTGAAAGATTGGTTCAGAGAGCATGAAGAATCATTTTCACACTTCTGAATCCAGACCTTAACCTCACTAAGTCTTTGGGATGTGCTGGAATAGACTTTACAGAATGCACACCTCTTGCATTGTCAATACAAGATCTTGACCAAAAATGTATGCAAAAATTTAGGTTTAAAAGAACCGTTGGCAAACATATAACATACTAGAAACATAATAATCACTGTATTAATGATCTATCTATAGACTCTTAAGTATTTGCCTATTAAATTCCAAACAACGACTTTTTTGGCCAGGCAGTGTATATAGGATCTTGACTAAATAATTAATTCTGGACTTCACATTTGCAATAATTAAATTGTTAAAGCATTTATGGATTAATATGCATGTAGACCCAATATCAGTTACCCTTCCCTCGAAATCTGATCACAAATTGTCACAGAAGACACATCTTATTACCAAGTGTTAGCCACTTGTGATCCAGTCACTCAAAACAGATTATAATGCCAGGTCTAAATACACAGGGCCTAAAAGTGGACCAATGATATTATATGACCCCGTTCATATACACGAGCAAAGAAATAAATACAAGAACAAATTAATTTGATCAAAAGTGACAGTAAATGTAACAAAAGATTTCTATTTCAAACAAATGCAGGTCTTTTGAACTTTCTATTCATTAAAGATTCCTGAAAAAAAAAGTTATATTATTTGATAAAAAAAAACAAATGCAGCCTTGGACTAACTCGAACCATGCCAACAATTTTGAACACTGTAGTTCCAGATTAAACTTTAAGTAAGAAATTATTTGGCAAGATTCATTACCAGTTATCACAGCAAGAGTTTGTTTTATTGTAATGGAAGTTTAAAGCATTCGGGTTGTCTGGTTTTTATGAGTCATTATGATCCACGTCCGGCTGACGAGATCTTAGTAGGGCTGCTGAAACTGATGTTTCATGGCCTTCGTTTACCTGTTTTCTCTGTGGGATGCTGCTGGATCTCTGGTGGCAAGGTGAACTTGGTGCTTTTCTTTTTTATGGCTATAGCTGGCTCATCTGTAGCAATGATGCCCTGTGATTGATGGGAGGCTGAGTTCAGGAACCCGTTTCCTGCTGTCAAACCCAGTGTGATCTTTAAAACAGCTGTGATATTATAGCGGAGTAAAGGTGGAACACATTATCAGTGTTTTCTCTCAATTGCCTGGGCCTAACCTGCTGTGGCTTCCAAATTGATCGCTCTCTTATTGTCCAGGGCCTGTGAAGCAGCAGGGGAGGTTGATCTGAGACCTTCCTCAATGTGTCTCACTCTGAGTTATATTGATAAAATGTAGTTATCCATATCTGAACACTATAAAAAAATATCCTGATAAATTTATGGTAAAAAATAAATTGGCAGCTGTGGTTGCAAAAAATGTTTTGGTGAGAATGTTTCAGATTTTATAGGATGGCTTGTATATTTTGCACCTTATAACTGTGTATATTTTATGAAGTGATATATTATTTTAACAACCTTAATTAAATAGATGGTTCAATAGAAAGCCACATGATGAATCAGAGTTCAGAGTCAGTGGCCGGTCCATAAAACAATACTCATATATAATCGACATTCACAACGTCATACAAAGACAAAAGACCATTAGAGTATCGCACAACCCTAAAATAATGTAATAAAAAAGAACTAAACAACAGAAAGTTCAACACTAAATGACATCACTGACAACAAAATTAATATGAAACTAAAATATTTTGAATAAAATATATTCATGTGACTTCTGGCAATATCTGGCTAAATTGTATGGCAACTTATAGTGATCCTTTGTTGCTCCCCCCAGTAATTTTGAGCACAAGGATTCTCTGATGACAATTTATTGACTGCTTTAAAATGCCGTGAGAACTAAATGCACAAAAATAAATTTAAAATAAAGTATATAAATAAACATTGTCTTCGTAAACTTCTCAAACAGAATTAAATTCACTTGAACAGCATAACTATAATCTTTATATAGATATTGCTCTTTTCCACACAGCAACACAATCCACATTTATCAAGTCAAGTCACCTGTACTTATATAGCGCCTTTTGCAATGCAAATTGTGTCAAAGCAGCTTTACAGTAATAATTGGCAAATCATTTTTGGTTCAGCTCTTAAAGAAAATGGTGTCATTGTCCAGCTTATTCTATATATTTGTATTGATTCATTCCGTTGTAAGGATCAATAGTTATTAGTTTAGTTAATTTATGTATATCAGCCCTGGAGAAAACAGTGATGTAATTGTCCAGCTCAGTTCAGTCCGTATACAATGGTGTCAATGCAGGCATACCAAAAACATCAATTGAATGGCCAATTGTTGAATATCAAGTGTCCCCAACTAAGCAACCCAAAGGCAACAGCGGCAAGGAATCACACAGTATAAATGAACAACTTACTTCATTGGCTGCTTATTACCGAAGGAGAACTTAATCTTTCTTCTGATGTCTTTTTTAACTCCAAATGATAGAATATAAACAATTAGATATGTGGAAAACTTGCATGCGGTGCAGACATCTTGGTTCCTGAATCACTCTGTACTTTTCATAATAAAAGTCTCCATACAAACAGCTTTTTACCCAGCAGTTTCAAATTAAAGGTACAACAAAAAATTATAAAAGAATTAAATAAGCATTAAATATAAACTGACTTCTCTCTCTCAGTTCCTAAAACTGTTTACATTATTTTGCTGTTAAATTACATATAATGCAGTGTTAAACCATTCAATTCACTGTATATGATAAGGGAACCGAGATTTTACATCATACTGATGTATTGGGGTCTCACTTGGGAGCTCCGATACGTCAGTATCGACATAACGTCAAACGTGACTGACTGCATGGGAACTTAGATTTAACCAATTTACGGGTAATTTACTATAGCAGTTTTACACTTTTGTTGTGTAAAAATTTCAAACATTTTTATAGTGAATGTAATTGTTATTGTGTGCGACACAGGCATTTAATTGTTTTATATTCACAAACTAAATTGAAATAGTACACATGAATTGTCATTTTAGCTGTCTGTTTCTGTCACAGGTTTGCCATACATTTTTGCCATTGGTGGCAGATAATCGTCAAAGACTGTTTGCAAGTAGTGTAAGTGGCTCAAAAAGTGACCTGAATAATTTCAAGTCAATTGCTTTCGCCAGTGGCAATATACAGTAAAGTCGGTGCTACATTTTATGCAGAAAATACTATAATTTCATGCACAATAGTGAATGTCATTTTGTGTACAACAGAAAACATCTTTCATGAACAAAATGCAACAAGCCTGTCACAAAATGATTGTCTATCAAACGCTCAGTATTTAAATGAGATGTATTATGTATTTTGTCAAAAAAAGAGCAAACATTCTGTTTATAATTCCATCAGTGTACATATGAGCAATATTATACTCATAGCCGTGCGATATAGCTGTATATCAGCACAGCTGTGATTCGCAGGCCGAGTGGCATATACAGCCATATTGCATGGCTACGTGTTTAATATTGCCTTTATACAACAGTTTGATGGCACAAGTATGTAAATAAATAAGAAACAACAATAGAGTGTCTTAAAAAACCCTGTTTTGTGCAGAACTACTTCCTTCTGCAACTCTCAAGTTGACAGTTTAATAGTTGAGCCCAAGCCTCTGTTACTAAATCTAAAATGTCACTTTAGAACTAGTAACAAAGGAACGTTGAGTCGCTTCACTGAAGCTTATTGTGTTATGTAGAATGAGTATTATGAGAGAGAGATTGATTGAATGAGTGTATTACTTGCATTTTATATAGTATTTATTCTCCAGATCAATGTCCATAATATTATATCCATTAAAAAAATATCTTTGTCTTTGTCCTTTTAAAAGTTAAGGGGATTTCCCACAGAACTAAAACAACTTCCTCGTTCTGACTCACTCATAAAGACAGTCTTTGCTAGCTAATGCCGTAATAATGTAACTTTCACTGAAAGTCCATATTATGATCACTAACAGACCCTTTCTCAATACCATATATGGCATATTATTTATATGAAATATTTATTGAACAAAAATATTTAAATGAACAACAATAGCCATTATAAAACACAATAGATAAAAGATTGCCCATTTGATATACCCCAAATGAATTATATCTCATGTTTAACCGCTATGTACATTAGTGTCAGCGGCAAATTCCTGAATGACTGGCCGAGATGAAGCTGTTCTCTGTGGGTACATGAGCACTGAACGGCTCTTGATTGCCTGGAGCTCGCAACTGCGAAAGTGTCTAAACAAATTGTAAAATAGGAGCTATGTTTATTTATGAGTCACATATTTGAGGTCCTAATAACTACAATCTTCCCTGAAAATCTCTTAAAACTACATTTCCTGACAACAACAGTAGTACTTTTAAAAAATATGGTGAATTTGTTGTTAAGATTAACATGATTAAGTGAAAGAAGAATAAATGGCTACGCTGCACCAAGTGACTAAGTGTGCTTAAAATAACTAGGCTAGCATGGATATATAGCATGGATATATGCCTGTGCTCCAAATATCCATGCTAGCCCAGAGTGTTCTACTAGCCATTAATGTTAGCTTGATTAGTTATTTTAAGCACTCTTAGTCACTTGGTGCAGCGTATCCATTTATTCTTCTTTCGCTTAATCACGCTGATCTTTTGTGCTTTTCTGCTTCGTTTGGTTTGACATCTGTATCTAATCTGTATCTATGGTTGTTAGCAAGCTGTGTTAGTTAAAATGCTTCACAATCCGATGATTCCCTGGTGAACGTCCTTAATATTATGAGGCACATATGTGTGCATCTGCATATTTTATTACGGTACAAACTAAAACTCTAATAATTCCTTCTGTCATGCTGACTCACTCACAAGGCCATTGCAGTTGAGCCATGAATGGCTCTTGCTTTCTACATCATAACTGCTCTGAATGTTAAAGATATATTTTTACTTGAAGAATGGAACATTTGGACAGATGAATTAAGCATCAAAGTGTTAAATTAATTCAATAAAGCTGCACCGCATTTCCACAGCTACCCTAGAGAGATACTTGTGTGTGGTCCACTATAGTTCATGGACTCATCCCTGTATATTTTTGGTGTCTGGAGACAGGAGAGGACAATCTGTGGAGGACTAAAGCTTCTTCAGGGTGCTGATACAAATTCTGGTTGTTTTAAAATATCATTTGCAAGTCTAACCTTCAGTATGGATCCAAGAACAAAGCTAAATTTAGTTTGGAAACATGTCAACTTGAGTGACATTTTGCTAACATATAACTGAAACAAATTTGATGTAGGATTTACTTTGTCACTTAGAAATTGCTTGTATATTTCATTTCGTAGTATATTACATCTCAGTCCAGAAATGTTTTCACCTGGATTCTTAAAGACAACTCTGAGACATTGCAGTTGAATGTTTTAGAGTTCATGTTAAATCTTATTTTCTACTTTGAAATTGATTTAGTCGTAGTCTATTTACAGTAAAGATTTGGCTTTTTTGAACAAAAGTAGGGTGCTACTGAATGAGATGCCTGAATATAAAAGAAATACTTCTGCTGCTGCGCATTCAGCCTGCCTAAGGCATTTCTGGTTTAATCTGAAGATTATGGCTTTTATAAATGAATATGAATGTATAAACCGAAAAATGGCCTCCAGTGGCTAAAAAACAGTTACCAAATTGACTTATTTTATTGCAGTATAGAGTAGAGTTTGTTTTTCTTTGGAGTTACAACTTCTCGGATCCTTTTGAGGTGTTTAAAAGAGATCAAAACGAACGAAGTTTACTCATCTCACATGCACATTTATTAGAGGATCTCCAAAAATCACTTTGCTATTCCATTAACTGCAACAAAAATATCCCGTCGGCAGCATTGGCCTGTGTGCCATTGATTTAATTTCTTTCCAGAAGCATGATAATGTTTAGATTTAATTACACTTAAATATGTTTTTTAATTAGTGCTAATTTGTTGCACATTTAAAATTATTAGTGTTGAAGGAATATTACGGTACATTTAACCTCTTGGTTTCCGCAAATTCATTGTTATCGTGTTATTATGAAGATGCTAGAAATAGCACTTTCCTTCACCCTGTCTTTTACAGGTCACAAATTCATTACTTTCAATACAATGCTGTATTCAATCTCTGCAGCTTCACAAGGGCTTATGGTGTTTACTTTGCCGAAAGCAATGAATAGAACACAACGTATAGTTGATAACCAAGAAGCCAATTAGAGGCAGTGGAGTGTGTCTTCCTCTTGATGAATGCTTTATATGTACAGTATCCGAAGGAGCAAATGATTTTATTGCATATGTAGAGCAGAGAGCTGTCGGTTTATTTATTTTGGCCTCATAGAAATGTCTTGTAAGGACTCTGTAATGAGATATTATGTGAACTGAAAAATTTGTCGACTGAACATTCTGGAAGAAAACTTGTGGGTAGTTACGTGGGAAGCACAAAAAGTACCCGCTCTTTCCAGAGACATGCTTTAAAGCCTGATCAAACCCTTACTTTGCGGATGGTGTCGAAATAGTTTGTGTCACGGAGGCGTGTGGGGATTGTTGTGTTTTGAGTGGATGTGTTGTTCATGCATATTCTGTTTGAATTTGCTGTTCTTTAGACACAACCCCCTCACTGGATTCAGTGCAGGTGAGGCAAGCACAACCTCCATCAACTTTAATTCTCTGTTTGTTCCCTTCACAGATATAAAAGCTTAAGATATTCACAAATTAAAGTATGCAGTTTATTATTTTATTTGTTGGTTTATTTTTCATTATTTTTTATCCTTCTAGGTTTTAAAAGCAATCAAGGAAAAAAGCATCGTTTCAATTTAATTTTCACAAAAAATGTCAAATTCTCTGATCATTCGCACTCATAAACACAAAAGGATTATTTAGGCTCAGTCTTCATGCTGCTCTTTATCAAACAATGAAAGTGATTGATGGTGACCATGGACTCCACAAAAAGAAAAAATGAAATAAAACAAAGACAAAAAACATCATAAAAGCAGTCCATGCAACTTGACACTATATATATTCCAAATCTTCCAAAGCCACAGAATAATTTTTTCACGAAGAACTGACTTCATTTCATTTGCTCAATTTCCATATTCAAGTTTTGAGACATTCGCTGACAAATGAGATTTAAGAGCTGCCAGACTCAACTGACCCTTATCAAACAGTTTGATTGACAGGCGATCTGGCCAATCATAACCCCGAATCTGCCATTTTGTGTGACAAAGCAGTCAGGGGAGTTAGTAGATTAACGTTGGTGAACCTGAACTTGAAAAATTGTGTGTACTCACGTCTTTCCGCTCTTGAAACAACATTCCTTCTGATGTTCATTCATGTTTTTTTGATGGTATAAATGAACTAGTATGAAGAGATGATCGGTTCACGAGCCGCTTGAAGGAGCGACAGCGATCTGTCACGACACATTAAAGAGACACTATACGCTGTTTATTGTTTAAACTTCTTTAAAAAATGACGATATCTTAAATATGAAGCTGTTTCATATGTCTGTCGACGTGTTGTCTGTGTCCTCTTTGCTCCGGGATGTATTTTTCACTTCGTTAGAAGATTATGAGTGGCGTGAGAGTGCATGGCTTGTCGGACATAGCAACAGTTACTAAAGGGGGCGGGTCTTTGTGAAGGTTAGATGTGTATTAGCTACAGTACATTAATGGAGCTTTTTTATCATCTTTGAAGATTGACAAACTCCTGATCAACATTTACATTAATTGTGGGGAAAAGAGCAGCATGAACATTCTGCTTAACATCTCCTTTTATGTTCCTCAGAAGAAAGAACATCATGAGGGGAAGTTCATTTTTTTGAAAACTTTTTGTTGAATCTAGATTACAGACTTTATGATTTTCTATTTGGTTAAAATGGTATACAATGTTAAATACAGTAAGTGTAACTGTTTTAAAGTAAAGACTACTCAGTCTATCAAACCAGTCATTGTGGTTAGCTTTAAATTGTGACTAGACTAAATTTATGCCTGACCTTTGTTTTTTAACAGATCTGGAGGAGTTTAAAACCCAGAGGAGAAGTCCAGTGAGTGTCAGAGAGGGGCAAGGCGTGGTTCTTCTCTGTGGACCCCCAGCGCATATGGGAGGTGAGGCATTTTATTGATTATTAATGGCTGAAGGATTCGAGTTTTTCAATGGATGTTGAGAAAACAGGATAGACTTGGCCAATGCAATGACAAAATGCATAGCTCTCTGGCATACTTGATTCTGATTAGTGAGTTGCAAGATTCTCATGTCTAATATTTTCCTTGGATGACCAAACTGGCAACCAATTTTCTACATCCGTACTGTGTGATACTGTTATGCAATTTTCGTGTCCTTTGAATCACTCTGTGGTCTTTTCCCTCTCATATAATAGAATCATTTCCACATAAATTAATATTTCATGTCCATTTATTTATTTATTTTGTAAGAAGCGTGTAATAGCTGGATAATGAACATCCAGACAGTCACTATTGCTGAATAAAACCCTTCAGGGTTTCTCAAGGCCTAGGTTTATATTGTGACAATGACTGACTGTATTACCCTTTACATGTATGATATAATTCTGTTTAATGATAGAAAATGAGACAAACTTTGGCTTATGCTAGTAATATCTGCCAATATACAATGGCAAAGAAAAAAAATAGATGAATGACGATTTAATATTGTTTAATAATATTCTCATTCTGAACTTTTGGATTATCATTTATTGTTGTGCCTCATGTGAACATTCAAAACTCACACATATACAATTATAAGGGCAGATGTTACCTGTTAGCAAAGTGTGATCAGAGAGACTTTGCTCTATGCAGTTTCTACTGTTTGTTGCTATTAACCACCCCCCACCCCAACCAGCAATTAGAGTCCACTGTAATTAGCTCACAGCATAAAGGCTTTTCAACCCTCACTGCCCATATAACATTATAAACACGTATTACCTCCTTTTTTTCTCCTCTTGATTTAGTGCCCTTAAGTGGCACACTACAGAGCACAAGTTAAATGTTATGCGAGGCAAACTTTGTGCCATTAACTTGTTGCCACACTCTAAAAACCCAGAACGGACGGATTACTCAACCTTTTGTTAAGTGTCATTCAGATTGTAGACATTTCAAGCACAGAACATGTTGAAATTGCAAAGAACTTATAAAAACAGGGCACTTTCTAATGGACAAATGGCAAAGGTTGACGTTACATTGGTGTGTAAAATGAGGTAAACAATGTTCATTTTCTGAAAATTGAGCCAGCTTATTCGCAGTGTCATTTCCTTATAAGAAAATATTTTAAGCTGTCAAATGTAGGGTAACGTTTCCAACATATTAAAATACGCAAGTTGTTTTGGATGTTTAATTATAAAAGTAGTCTATTCTTGGCTACCCATTGCTCATCAAAAAGCTTTGCCTGAGATGAAAAGTAGTTAGTACAGCTGTGCTGCATTAGTGTTGTGTTCGTCTTTCCCCTGCTGTCTTGATTACTGTGTTTAGTGTTGGACTGAACAATTCTGACCTTATTGCTTTAATGGAGCCAGAACTTTTAAAACAAACTGAAGGCTGCAATCACTCGTTTTTTTAAAACTCAGATGCTTTTGTACTAATAGACTCAAGACTTTTTCTTATTTTATTTTCATTTTAAAATATAAGAGAGATGCTTAAGTCAAATAGTTTATGTTGTTTCCTCATAAATATATCAGTGCAATCATGATAAAAGTTCACTTTTGGATGGAAGGATGGATGGATCAGACCGAGAAAGGGAAGACAATTATGTTTTATGGCATTCTATGTTTCAAAGACAATTTGTATTTTATTGCATTAAAAAAAAATCTTGAAAAGAGACACATTTCTTGTGTATGCAATGACAGTTTTCTTTATTTACTAAATAGATTATGTAGCTATTTTCATACTTGGATTGGTAAAATACTCAAGTAGTGCTCGCTGCAGAGTTCTTTGGAGCTCAAGGGTGGAGCTTAACCTGTTTAATGGGTGGAGAGATTGGGTTATGGGTAGGGTTAGGGTGTGGTTGGGGGATGCAGCGCCACCCATCATGCCCATAGTAGGTCAAGAGAGGGAGGAGCTAGAGGTTATGGCTCTGCAGCGAGTAGCCTCTCAAAATACTGGCAAATCTTACTAGTTTAAAGGATTAGTTCTGTTACATCTGTTGGCTGCGAATGCAATTATTTGCCAGCAGATGGCAGTCTTCTTCATTGTCACTGTTATTCCCGGACTCCATTTCCCAGAACTCTCTGCTCATTATTAGTTCATCAGTTTCAGCTGTTTCTTGTTCATACTACAGTATGTAACTTAAACGGTCTATTTATACTCCTGATGGCTTTGTATCAGCATGTAGTCTTTTTTGGTGTTACTGAGAGTTTCCGGAGTAGTTTTGGTGCTCCTGGTTCTGATATCTGCTTTATTTTGGAAATGGACTGATAATGTGTGCTTTTGACCCTCTGCCTGGTCTTTGGACAAAGACTGTGAATTGTATTTTCTTATTAAACTGCACATGGATCCTCACTCTCTGTGCTCCGGGCTGTCGATTCATAACAAGTTCACTTTCAAATGAAAATTAGCCCAAGCTTTACTCACCCTCAAGCCATCGGGTATATATGACTTTCTTCTTTCTGATGAACACAATCTGAGATATTTTAATAAATATCATGATGCATCCAAGTGAACGTGTCCAACGAGAATGAGCTGAAGAAAGTGCTTCCATCCATATCCACCCATCATAAACGTGTACTCGGGGGGGTTGATGAGGGCCTTCTGAAGCAAAGTGATGCGTAGATAAGTCATGAAGTGAAATATCTAGATTCCTTCAGATCACCTTCTGTATTCAACGCACCAAGAAAGTGTATTTCCTACACCTCGCCTAACGCAAAAATGTAACTGGTCTTTGGACCAGTTGGACCTAACAGATGCCAGTTTATACTTTCTTGGGAACTTGAATATAGAAAAGGCTGTCTAGAAGAAGCTAAATGTTTTACTTCATGACATGCTAAATATGGATTTTCTCTTTTTTACTATACAAACGCATCGCTTCACTTCAGAAGGCTCTCATTAACCCCCCGGAGCCGTGTGGAGTACACGTTTACGATGGGTAGATTTGGATGTAAGCCCTTTCTTCAGCTCATTCTCACACTGTGTCAGGATATTTATTAATATAACTCTAATTGTGTTCATCAGAAAGAAGAAAGTCCTATACACCTAGGATGGCTTGAGGGTGAATAAAGCTTGCACTAATTTTCATTTGAAAGTGAACTAATCCATTAAGTTATATTTACTAGTGACTTTACAATAAAACCCCATTCATTAACTAACAATGAGCAACATATTTATTACAGTATTTATTAATGTTAGTTAGTAAAAATGCAACTGTTAGCTCAGGTCCATTAAATTATATGAACATATTTTGATTTTAATAGTAAATGTTGAAATTAGCTAAGACTGATAAATGTTTTAGAAGTAGTTTCATTGTTAGTTCATGTTGACTAATGTAGATATCCAATGTTAACAAATGAAAAGTGCTATCAGCCATGAACAGGATTCTACTCGCATCACTGGGTTTGAAGATGAAATGGATTAATATTACATTTTTATACATTTTCGAAACTAAGCAATGCTCTGCAGTACAGCTAGTTTCACCTCTTGTCTTTTCTACAGAGTTGACCTTTTCTTGGATCTTCAACGAATATCCCTCATTTGTGAAGCAGGACACGCGGCGCTTTGTGTCACAGAAAACAGGCAACCTGTACATCGCTAAAGTGGAGCCGTCAGATGTGGGAAACTACACTTGTGTCGTGACTAACACTGTGACCCAAAGCAGAGTGCAGGGACCTCCCACGCCACTTATACTCCGCAGTGATGGTGATGGTCTTAGTATATGTATTCAGCTCATTCAAAATGACTCATTTGTGGTTTTAAAAATAATATGAAGTGATCACTCATTTTCTATGTTTCAGGCATTATGGGAGAATATGAGCCAAAAATTGAGGTGCAATTTCCAGAAGTCTTGGCTGTTGCCAAAGGGTTGACGGTCAAACTGGAGTGCTTCGCATTGGGAAAGTAAATAATACTGTTGATACTTTATATAATAGCCTACTTACATATGACATGCAAAGAGCATCTCACTGACATCAACACTTTTTCCCCAGTTTATCCTATAAAATAGTATTTATAGGGGTGGTTGATTGTTTTTTCACTTTTTTAGCTTTAGTTAGTGTGTAATGTTGCTGTTGGAGCATAAAAAACATCTGCAAAGTTACAACGCTCAAAGTTCAATGCCAAGGGAGATATTTTCTTTTAAAGAATTCTGTTTAAGGACTACAACAAATGGCTGGTAGGGACTACAACAAGCTTCTTAGTGACGTCACTAACACTAAAATTTACATAAACCCTGCCCCCGAGAACACGCAACAAAGGGGGCAAGGCCATGTTAAGCTGCTCGAGAAGAGGAGCGTTGTTACCATGCCATTATTTTATACCGGACTTCTTCACAAACGAGGGTCGATTCAAAACTGGATTTGCATAAAAGATTAACATGACGGCACATGCTTGTCGATGAGTTGAATCAACTCCACAGCAACTACAAAAATGTATCCACTAACCTGTTAAGCTCTTAAAGCTCCACCTTCTTCTGGAAAGCGGGCCGGGAGCAGCAGCTCATTTACATTTAAAGGGACACACACAAAACAGAGTGTTTTCGCTCACAGCCGAATAGAGGCAAATTTGACAAGCTATAATAAATTATCTGTGGGGTATTTTGAGCTGAAACTTCAGACACATTCAAGGGACACCAGAAACTTTATTACATCTTGTAAAAGTGGCATTATAGGTCCCCTTTAAATAAAAACATACCTTATTAAAGTTTTGAAACAGAATTAGTGAATTTGTCTTTACTTCCCTATTGTGACATATATCGGAAACGGCTTCCAGAATAAGACAAAATGTAGGGCAGGACTTGATTTTTGTCTATTGGGATTGATTGATTAATTGATTGGATGGTTGGGGGTTGGGGTTTGTTGTTGGTGGATCTCATGTGAGTGACAAATTGTCCTGCCCACAAACCAGTAAACACATCATCAGAGAAGAAAAGAGATGATTTTGATTTTATGGTGACTTTAATCACTCAACTTTACCTTTCGATTTCAGTCCTGTACCTGCTATCAGCTGGAGAAGACCAGATGGAGTTCCTTTTCCCAGAAAAGTGGATGTTAGCAAATCCAGTGGAGTGCTGGAGATCCCATATTTCCAACAGGAAGACGCAGGGCCGTATGAATGCATGGCTGAGAACTCCAGAGGCAAAAACACAGTGAAGGGCCGGCTTTCCTTCTATGGTAGGACACAATTATTTCACGGATGAAATAGATGTACTTTTCTTTTGAAGGAACAATTTAGCCATATTTGTGATGCGATTTGGGAAAATATCTTAGCAAAATTCACTTGTTTAGAGCAGAAAATACCGATCTATAGTGGCAAACTGAAAAGATAGTCTTTCTCTAATGTTCGGCGGAGGTGCCAAGAAATGGGCCATAGCTTTCCCTCTCTTAACACTACAAACACACTTCAACCATCAAAATAAACCATGTAAAATAAAGGTGTATCAATGCACATTTCCTGCCAATCCTGTGTAAACAATAGCATGCAAAAAAAGATTTAACACAGCGTTATCGTGACTTCAATCTGCTCAATCCTGGTGATGTCAGTGCCCTAAACGATGTTATAATGGACAATTTCACAACCAGATATGAAGGATTGGATGATAGAGAAGTTACTGAAGTGGAGGAATCAATTTAGCTGTGCTGTAAGGTGTGCTACAAGGTACACTAGTTGTGCTATCTAAACAAATGAGGGGCGCTCAAAAGTTCAGAGACTATGCTCATTATAAACAACTTACTTCACTTCTTTCTAAAAGGTGCTATCCTCTTCAGAGTAATGTTAGCTTGTCTCCTTGTGTAGTGATGCCGCTTATAAATTCTAGTTTTTTGTCAATCATAATTTTTCAAAATAAAGGTCTGAACATGCATCATCAGTATCACTGCAAAAAATACTTTTCTTATTTCGTATTTCCTGCCCAAATATAAATTAAATCAAGAAGCAATTACTAGATAAGTAAAATAACATATGATATTATGTCTTGTTTTCTGAAAGAAAAATCTA
The DNA here is from genome assembly GCA_037194245.1 of Opsariichthys bidens. Classification (NCBI taxonomy): domain Eukaryota; kingdom Metazoa; phylum Chordata; class Actinopteri; order Cypriniformes; family Xenocyprididae; genus Opsariichthys; species Opsariichthys bidens. The sequence continues at coordinate 10,387,854 of CM074285.1, read as the reverse complement.
AATTAAGTGAGTTTCTTATGTCATTTTCATGCCAAGAGTTCAAAAGGTAACATCCAGTCATTTTTTAATCATGTTTTGAGAAAAAAAGGCTCTGAAAATGTTTTAAATATAAATAATAAAATAATGGATTTGCCATTTGTGATGCATCGGCTGCTATAATGCACATATATATTCTGTTTCTGTGTTTATTTGATGTTGAATTCAAATCAAATACTGCCAATCTGCCCATACTACTTCAGAATAGGATGTCTACTTCAATATATGAAAATATATGGTTCAAATCACTCAAACCATTTATAGAAAAATTAAGGTGCCCTTATATGGTCAGTAATAGAGCTAGGGTGAAAGAGTACTGTGCCCAAACAAAATCATACTGAAAGCTCATTTTTTGAAATATCAAACTAAAATTTGGAGCACAACTTATTTATATATTAGGCTTTGATTTTCTTGCAGTTTTAGAGTAAAACATGTTTTGTAATATATTATTAAACAATTATATTTGTACATTTTCATGAAGGTAAACTTCTATAACTTTTTTTATTTCACTTTCATATTTGATTTCACATTCAAATCTGTGATTTCAGATTCTACAATAATCTACCCAGTGTCTTCTGTAAAACAAGACCAACCTTAGGCCTATATTCCAAAGCATTCTTGTATTACAACTATTTAAGTTTGGATAGTGCATTTTCATGTCTTCGTGGATAAAGGGGGTTGATAAGCTTTTCAACCTGTTTTTCCTCAATTTTGTTCCTGAAAATCATTGCAATCAGCCGACTTCAGATAACCATAACTTTTGTTATAGACAATTGACAGATTTGAAACCAGTTTTCATACGTTATCAAATCCTGTAATAAGTCAAATTTCACCATGTAATGGGTTTTCACAGATCACCTTGAAAACCTGTATGACCTTTTTTTCTTACCTCAAAAGAAAGCCAGTCTTATTTTAGTACCATTGATATACTACTGTAGTTTATTTAGTTTGTCATTTTAAAAGAGTGGTGACTACCACTGGTTCTACTACTTTCACTTTACAGAAAAGAGCAGTTTGGGAATTCAAATAAGATTCTACACTGTCCACAATCAGACAAAAACACAATCAATGTGCACCATTAAGGTTTTATGAATCCTTGTATATTTGAGTTTATCACCCATCAATATTCTTTGGTTTAATGTATTACCCCATGATGTTTTATAACCAGGATGTCTATGTTGTAATTATTTGTCATTGCAATTATTTGGCAGGTAAAAATCCATAATTTCCCATAGACTGTACTCCATCTATCACCGCTGTTGGTGCTATGGAATAATCAATATGGGTCACTGTTGTTTATAACATAATGGCCGAAGTCAAAATTATGAGCTCCAGTAGTGTGACTGATACCTATAAAGAATGCTACTTTGCCCATGCTTGCACTATGCTGTGATTTATTCACCATTCGCTCGCATCTTGTCCTTCATCAAAACCACGAGAATCAATCTCATTTTAATATGTTTTCAAGCAATTTTTTAAAACTGCAATTTTTTTAAATTTCATCTTAGCTGTGATTATAAATATGTAATCAAGGTTAAAACTGCCACTTCTTTCTAGCACCTATTTTGTTATTTCTGTTGTTATGTGTACGTGTTTGGAGAGGGTTCGTGTTGTTCATCAAAGCTATATGAAGATTAAAGCAATATACAAAAGCGAGATCTATAAAGCTTGACCCACATTTAGTGAGAGTAATCTCTTCAGCTCAATGAATGTGGTATACTAAATGTCCTTGTTAATTATTCATAAAGCAGTATGCTTTTTTCCTCATTCTAATGCCTTGTTGATTGATTAATAACTGGATTTGTTCATTAATCGGCTCATAAACTGCTTGGCTGGTTTACTACGGGCTAATCAATATCCAGCGAAGTCTGGGACTCAGGGAGCTGTTGAAAATTCATTTTTATCAGCAGCACTTTGTGAGATGTTTATCTCGCTGTGTGTTGTGTGTTTATTGATGGATCTCAGCTCCCCCTCATCTGGTGGAGAAGCCTCAGGATGTGCAGAAAGCCATTGATGAATCTCTGCTGTGGGAGTGTAAGGCGAGCGCCAAGCCGAAACCCTCCTACAGGTGGCTGAAGAACGGAGAGCCGATCGAGTCATTTGAGGTGAGTGATGCGGTCTGCTGTACCTTTAGTGCACCTGAAAGACAAAGTTGGGAGATTCAGGACGTTTGGAAGGAAATCCCAACATAAATGGACATTAAATTCTATCAACTCTTTCTCTAACGAGGAGACAGCAGGATGGGATCCAAATGCAGCTTTATTAGAAAAAATGTGGTCAAACAGGCAATGGTCAAAACAGTGGCAAACAGGTATGGAGGAGGTTAGGCAGAATCGTTGTCGATATACAGGCAAACAGATCGAGGTAGGCACCAGGTAAACAACAGTCCATAAAACCAAAGCAGTGAATCCAAGGGGCAGGCAGAGAACGATCCAAAAGCAGGCAAAAACACGGGACACGGGAATGAACGTTCAGAAATGACAGGGGTAACCAAATCAAGACCTAGCAAAGTATCTGTGTGTGCTTAAATAGTGTGGGTGATGAGGTGCAGCAGGAGCGGTAAACAATGACTGGTGAATGAGGTGAGTGGAAGGGTGCGGGACTTTTGGGAAATGAAGTGAAGAGTGCCTGCAGTGAAAGTGTATGTATATGTGTGTGATGCGAGTCCATCTTCAGCTGACGATCAGCTGACACTTCAGCTGATGATCCTTACATTCTCTTTTCTGTGGAAGCGTGTTTCCACCATGGAATAATAAAAAAGAAGATAATTGTGACTTTTTATCTGACAATTCTGTCGTTTTTCTCACAATTGTAAGAAATTGCAAGTAATAAAGTCCATTTCTGAGGGAAAAAGACTGACTTTTTACTCAGAATTGTGAGTTTTTGTCACGCAATTCTGACTTTATAACTCAAAATTGCAAAAAAAGAAAAAAGCGAGATAAAGTCGCAATTACCTTTTTATTGAGTGGCGGAAACAAGCTTCCATACTTTTCTCGTCTTGATACACTGAAACATTCCAATGTTAAGGGAACGTTCCATTTACTCATTTTGCAAACATTGTGGGAACATTTGAGACATGTAAAAGACATTAAGCGAACACCCAACTAAACATTTAAGGTAAAATCATTCCATGAATGATTTGTAAAGGATGGTTTTGTTTTTTGTTTTTTGAGAACAAGAAGACCAGATAACTTTGAACAAATGTTTTATCAACTTTAATGGAAGAACATTTGTTCATGACTTTGAGAGAAGTTTGAGAGATCTGTGTTTTATTTGGTAAGACGACATTTCTAATTTTTCTAAAAAAAAAAATTTAATTTTAAGTTTTTCTGGTTTAGGTTCCTCTTAGTTGTAAGGCTCACAGTAGTGCTGTGCTGAATTGCAGTGTCATGTACAACGGAGCTTGTTTCATCAATCTGAGAGATAGCGAACATGATCTCAGCGTGTGAGGCTGCACTCTTAATGAGCTCAGGTGTTACCATTTTGTAAATGTCACCATCGTCTACCTCAGCATTTGATCAATCCCCAGACCAAAGGTCATCCATGTAGTCAGAAGAAGAGTGTCATTTGTTATTTGATGATTACAATGAACAGACAAAGGCCCTGCATTTCCTTACTAGCCACCTTCACAGGAATGCAGTATTCAGAGGACATCACAGAAGCTCCATATATCATCACTGTTAGAGAGTAACTTTACAGTGAGTAGTAGCAGTAAGTAGTAACTGAACAGTAGAATTATGGGTAACCCTTGTATTAACTAACTTTAAATAAGAACGAGGAATAGATTTGTTCCGGTATTTATTTATCTTTGTTAATGTAAAAAATACATTAACATCTGTTCATTGTCAGGTCATGTTAACTCAGATCCATTGACAGATACAACCTTTGTAATCATAACAACATATTACTAAATTTTGAAATCAACATTAAGATTAATAAATGCTTTATAAGTAAAATGTTACCAAATTAGATCACATTGTATTCTTGGCAAGCAAGCTGAGGCAATAACCAAATATGCTCTTCTAGATTTTCATCTCTCTCTCTCAAGTAGCATTGAGTCTGAATCTGATTCATTTTAGTAAATCGGTTTGCATGGATGGCTCATTTCAGTGACTCCGTTTGATTTGTTTGAGTTATCGCTCAATAGTGTTGCCAAAAGTCCAAGCACTGCATTTTACATGGCATACAGTCTGTCTTAGCAGTTTTTGATAAATAAATAAAGATTTATAAATTTTAAATGTTTTAAATTTACTTATAAGTATAAGTATAACTAGCTGTATTTAGTATTTATGTTTGTTTTTTACAGTTCGCCCAAAAATGAACATTTTGCAATTACTCGCCTTCATGTCGTTTCAAACCTGTATGAGTTTCTTTCTTCTGTTGAACACAAAAGAATATTTTGAAGAATGTCGGTAACCAAATAGTTGATGGTAGCCATTGACTTTCATAGTAGGTATTACTATGGAAGTCAATGGCTGATGTCAACTGTCTGGTTACCAACATTCTTCAAAAAAATTTCTTTTGTGTTCAACAGAAGAAAGAAACTCATACAGGTTTGGAATGTTTGGAACATTTACAGGTTTGGAGTGAGTTTTTTTTTTTTTTTTTTTCTCAATGTGTACTGCCTACTTAGAAAATAGCTACCCTAGGCGTTACCAAGATGGCCGTCAAGTAAAATAACTTGCCTTAAAGGCACATTGGTTGTACTGAACTTCAGTACAACATTGAATTGCCAGTAGGCATGAGGCCGCAGGCTGAAGAGACTTTTCAGACACGATGGTTTTGGAAACACAAAAGTGAAAGTTTGTGGCAAAAAGAATGATACAAACAGTAAAATGTTCCAGTGCTATTATACAAAAGATCAGCAATGTTGTAACCCCACTTATTAAGTCAAATTAGTGCACTGGAACTGTTGTGTAGTCTATATTTATGTGGTTTTAGTTATATATTTTTCAATACATGTTTCGAAGCAGCTTTATAGTGATAATGGGGCAGTTGTGGCCTAATGGTTAGAGAGTCTGACTTGTAACCCAAAGGATTTTGAGTCTCAATACTGGCAGGAAATGTAGGTGGGGGGATTGAATGAACAGCACATGGCACCTAACTCCCAATTTCTTCCCGGGGCGCCGCAACGAAAAATGGTCACTACTGTGTGTGTGTACATGGATGGGTGAAAGGCAGAGCACAAATTCAGAGCATGGGACAACATACTTGGCTAAACGTCACTTCACTTCACCGAAAAATGATTGCAAACAGTGTTCATTTCAGCTGTACAGCAGCTCTTAAAGAAAATAATATAAAGAAAATAATCTTAAAGAAAATGTCACTGTTCAGCTGAAGTCAGTTCAGTGTTGATTAAGTTCTGTTGTAACGATCATCAATTATTAAATTAGTTCATTTAATCTATAAAGCAGTTCTGCAGGAAACTGTGATGTCTTCGTCCAGCTCTTTGACTAACATTCTGGAAAGGTTCTCTCAAAGTTATGAACAAACGTTATTCCAGTAATGTTATTAGAATGCTTAAGGTTATCTAATCCTTGATTATGTTCTCAAAAAATTAGCACAACAATGTTAACTATACATCGCATACATATTTTAGGTGGATGTTCATCTTATTTAATTGTTAGAGATTGTTTCAGAATATTCAGAGAACATTCAAAAGTAAAGTTCCCATAATCTTTGAAGAATGATAAAATGGAATGTTTCCTTATATATATATATATATATATATATATATATATATATATATATATATATATGTTATATTTTCTCCATGATACCACACCAAATCATCCTCTACTTGTGTAAATGTTTACCTCAGCAACAATATTTCGCCTGCCAAGCCAATACCCATAATGTTGGGGCAATCTTTGTGATGTCTATTCAGGTGGGCAACTTAATCAGTCTGGTGCAGCACAGCCCACTCAAATGCCGCTCTCCCGTCGAGGGGAAAGTGCTGATTTCAGTGGAATGTCACCCCTAATTAATTACCCCCATAAAGCTGATTTATGCCACCATTTGTCTTTGCTGCTGGAGGCTGTACTGATCTTCTCAGTTTACTCCAGTCCACACCACACACATGAAGCCTTCTGTTTATGATATGAGTTAGATTGTGATGCTTCATATTGAACCGGATCATATGGGCGGAGAGTTACACCATTTTCCAAGCTGAACAGGAACAATGAAATTCAAGTGGCATAAAGCTAATGCCATCAGACTCTGAAGTGCCCGCATGCAGACCGTGAGTGCAGATATCTGAGCTCTTTAAATCTCTGTTCATTCAACCTGAATGCACTATTCAAATTTTTCTCACTCAATTGAGCATGGCAGCATAACAGGGGATTTACAAGTAAGTGTTTGGCTAGGATAAAAAAAATAGACTGATCCATCAGTAGCAATGGATTAAATTCATCCTCCGTTCTGCTCCCTTCACACTGGTCAATTATTTTATAGTAGTCTCTTTCCATGAATGATGGTACATTTAGATGGTGTCCTATTATTATTATTATTATTATTATTATTATTAAGAATTACAACCACAAATCCCATGTTTTGTTGTTTTGACAAAAAATACTATCTTACATGAAATCTAGCATCTAACATGAGCTGTAACTAGTTCACTATGCAACAAAACTGCATGCATTTTGCGGAAGAACATTGTTTTGGTTGTGCTTTAACTCTGCGTGACTGTGCGGATGAATATAACTCTTCACAATAGATAATACTTTACAATGAACTCTGGTAGAGAGCTACACATGGCTGTTCATCTGTTCAATAATATACCTTACTCGCCAGTTCTTCTCTTCTACAATATTTCAAATCCCTCTGTTCTTGCCATCCCTCAATCTAGAGTTGATTCTTGTTTTATTACAAGCTCTGTCACATTCTCCTTTTGCCACCAGACTCTCCTTTGTTTTTTTTTTGTTTTTTTTTTGTTTTTTTTATTCCCTGGAGGTTCGATATTTTGCTACTCCATGTCATCCTTTCTCTCTCATTGACAACTAACCTATACCATTCCCACACCATAAAAAAACTACTTTTCTCTATTTACGGATATGACGAGACACTCATGGGAAAGTGGCCATGAAAACCTTTCATCACTTTTTGGAAGAAGGATTGATGATGTATTTATTTATATAAATTTTGTTAAATTTGTTTAAAAACAGCTACATAATGTACTGTACCTTTAAACGTGTGTGTGAATATAATGTATATACTGATTAAACATACACACACATAGATATTTACCTGAGCAGTAAGTGTCTGAAACCACTTCAGCTGTGACTTATTCACGATACAGCGCTAGCCTTGAGTACCTTATTGCTTTTATAAAACGGTTACCGCACACAAAAAGCCTAAAATATGTATTAATGCTACTTTCATGAAGTAAAATCAGTAAATGCCTTCCTTCCGCCAGAAAAAATAGTCCCTGACCGTGAACGGCAACAGAAGTTACATTATTACGCCATTAGATGGCGACAAAGACTGTCTTTATGAGTGTGTCAGTCAGTAGCGAAGACTTTTACATTGAAAGACTGAATTGTTGTGAACATGGAACAAGACGTAACTGACAAATGCTTTGACTAGAGCTGTTAGTCACTGGAAAACCGTGAAGAAACATGGGGAAAACTGTTAAAAGGACAAGATATTGCAGTGGACATTTAAACAGACTTTTTATTATGAACATCAGACTATGCTAAATCTGAATGCAGGTAACAAACTCGCTCACTCGATCTCTTTCTCACGAGACTCTTCTACATAATACTGTAAGCTTCAATGAACAAAATCAATTGAGAACAAACAGTTTACGTTGCTGAGAGTGGTCGATAAGGGTGTTGTGTAGTGATACACAGAACCGTAGGGTGAAGCGGTTATAGCCGTGTTTTATCATGAATAAAACACAGATATTGACCAATCAGAATCAAGGACAGGAACTAACCATTTTATAGATATATACGATCCATATATACGGATATAAAATGAAATGTTTCAGATAAAATTTAATGTGACTGCTGCGAGTTGAAGGTAAGCATCTTTTCTCTGACTATTTGTTGAATAAAAAAGGGAAAAAAAGGTATTTTATTCCATATTCATTGAAAGTGCCCAATTTTCCTTTGTCAGATGACTCAGGAGTTACTATTTTGTTTTTTACAGTTGTGTTCAAAATTATTCAACCCCCCAATGCTGTAAATGGTTTTAGAGAATTTAGAGTACATTTGTAATTGAATTCAGAATGAAATCCTACAAGGACTTCTTAAAGAAGCATATGCAACTAAAATGACATCAATTGGTTTTGTAATACAGTAGTAAATGTTTCTTTTGTGAATTCTTCATTGACACAATTATTCAACCCCTTAAAGACTACCACTCTGAAGAACAGAGGTCCATTGAAGTATTTTCAATCAGGTATTGAAAGCACCTGTGGATGTCAGGGAGCAGCAATAAAGCCTAATAAGCACCAATTAGGCAGCTTTAAAATGACTGTGATACTCAGCTCCTTCTAGACATTTACTGGTGTGGTTACAAACATGGTGAAGTCAAGAGAATGGTCCAGGAAGACAAGAGAAGAGGTGATTACTCTTCACAGGAAGGGCAATGGCTATAAGAAGATTGCAAAGATGTTAAACATACCAAGAGACACCATAGGAAGCATCATTCGCAAATTCAAGGCAAAGGGCACTGTTGAAACGCTACCTGGTCGTGGCAGAAAGAAGATGCTGACTTCGACTGCTGTGCGCTACCTGAAGCGTAGAGTGGAGAAAAGTCCCCGTGTGACTGCTGAGGAACTGAGAAAAGATTTGTCAGATGTAGGTACTGAAGTTTCTGCTCAGACAATACGGCGCACCCTGCGTAATGAAGGCCTCCATGCCAGAACTCCCAGGCACACCCCCTTGCTGTCTCCAAAGAATAAGAAGAGTCGACTGCAGTATGCCAAAAGTCTTGTGGACAAACCACAGAAGTTTTGGGATAGTGTTCTGTGGACTGATGAAACAAAATTAGAACTGTTTGGGCCCATGGATCAACGCTATGTTTGGAGGAGGAAGAACAAGGCCTATGAAGAAAAGAACACCTTGCCTACTGTGAAGCATGGCGGGGGGTCAATCATGCTTTGGGGCTGTTTTGCTTCTGCAGGTACTGGGAAGCTTCAGCGTGTGCAAGGTACCATGAATTCTCTTCAGTACCAGGAGATATTGGAGGACAATGTGATGCAGTCCGTCACAAACCTGAGGCTTGGGAGACGTTGGACCTTTCAACAGGACAATGATCCCAAGCACACCTCCAAGTCCACTAGAGCATGGTTGCAGATTTAAGGCTGGAACATTTTGAAATGGCCATCGCAGTCACCAGACTTAAATCCGATTGAGAACCTCTGGTGGGACTTAAAGAAAGCAGTTGCAGTGCGCAAGCCTAAGAATGTGACTGAACTGGAGGCTTTTGCCCATGATGAATGGGCGAAGATACCCGTAGCTCGCTGCAAGACACTTGTGTCAAGCTATGCTTCACGTTTAAAAGCTGTTATAACTGTAAAAGGATGTTGTACTAAGTATTAAGATTGAATGTCACTTGGGGGTTGAATAAAACTGATAATGATGTGAGCAGAGAAAAGACATTTGTGGTTATTTCATTATAAATGTTATGTTATATTTGTCTGACCTACACGTGCCTCTTTGATTTAATTGTAAGCAGGATGACTGAATGATCAAAATCAATGTCAAACCGGCCAAAACAATCAATTTCAGTGGGGGTTGAATAATTTTGAACACAACTGTATTTGGCCACTAGTAGTAATTCAACAAGGGATTGATGGGAGAGGGTATGATCTTTGATGGCAGATGATACCTGGCTTGTGTTTTCATTGCGGACAACCCTAATTTTGTCATTGACTACGCTAAAAACTTAACCCCACAGAGCAGAAGGAGCAAGCTTTGTGTGACAGTTGATTGAAACGGTCAAAACTCTTTGGGTATGATTTTATGTTGTTTCATGGACAAGTGGCATATTTTAAATGTTTAAATATATGAACATTGTGAGCAAGAACAAAAAAGGAAGAGTAAAACACAACATTACATACTGTATATCAGTGATTTCTCAGAATTAATTTCTGTGTAGAATTTGTTTACATGTAAAATAATACATTCTTCAATATTTAACTCAATTTAGTTGTCTGATTGTTAAATGTATACCAATACAGTAAAAAAAAAACTAAAAAAAAGTTTTCATCACACTTTATTGTATTGTGGAACTGTGGTTATGTTTCCAGGACAGAATCCAGGTGGTAAACGGGGCATTATCCATCAGCAGTCTGACCCTGTCCGATACTGGGATGTACCAGTGTATCGCTGAGAACCGTCATGGCCGGGTGTTTGCCAACGCTGAACTCAGAGCCATTGGTAAGGGATCACAAAATTCATAGTAACTAAAGATCAACACAAGCTCATTGGAAAAACAAGCCTCTACCTACATACGAGTCACGATAAAAGAGCTCAAGCAGCTAAAATGACATGGTTGCTTTAGCAATTTTTTTTTAATTTCTTTTAGTTATGATCTCCAATTTGCTTTTACACTATCAGGTATGTTTAAGGTTTAGTGTAGGTGGTAGAGCATTTTAAACCTGACAGAGCATTAAACTTTCAGCGCCACTCGCTGGACATTTCATTTCCGAACTGCCGCAATAAGTACAAAAAAGCAGGTTTTCCCAAATAACCTGGGTTTTTAAGGATATAGCCCCTCAACTATTCTTGTGCTCTTATATATGTAGCCAATATGCAGTTGATCACATGATATTAGACTATACGTATCAAAATATGGGTATGTACGATGTGAAGTTTGTTTTGGTTTGGAGCAGCAATGCAGTTTAACAGCACTTGGGATTTGTTCCTCCTAAGCTCATTCCAACCACACTGTCAGTGAACGCCACCACCCATTAGACTTACTATGCCCTTTTACACTGCATTTAAAAACAGTTGACCTGCTATTATGAGGAGCAGAATAAGTTTAGACAGGATCAATGATCAAACCCATCTCTCCATTGAAGATTAAAGGAGTTGATGTTTGAGGCCATTTTATCATGCAGCAGATGAGAGAAGTGCTCTGTTCCCTAGTCCTGTCATTTGTCAGCACAATGGGTGCTTTGATGCTGTCAGCACTGAGTGCAGATGGATGCCAAACAGGCAGGAAAGTCTAGTATGCTGAAATTGCTGCCTGGGGGAGATGTGAGGTAGACAGTCTTCGCACTTTAGTGCCGTTAGATTTGTGCTGGCTGGCTTGACTCGGTTTGACTTAGTGGTGTGTGGGGGGTTGTGTGTGCTCTTGAGTGTGCTCTTAAGTGAGTATATCGCATTAAAAACGTCCTCCTCGCCCACCTCTGGAAAACGAGACGACGTTGAGATTTAGCTAAGAGGGAACCAAATAGAGATGCAGATATTTGACAGGCTGTGTGGAAGAAACGGGTCAGTGGCATAACACTAATTGTTTTGTCCTGTTTATTAATTCATAAAAATAAAAAATAAAAAACACTTAAACTAACTGACCCCAAACTTTTGAATGGTAATGTACATTAAAAATGAAATTCATACATCAGTGACTTGAATGTTCCTCTTCTATGATGAGTATAATTAACTGTTCGCCCACTGTAGACCCCCCCCCCCTTTTGTTACTGTTGCTATGTCAGACAAGCATTGCCTCTCTCACGCCACACATCATGTTCTCACAGTGAAAATAAATGGAGCAAGGAGGACACTGTCGACAGTGGTGAAACCATAATGAAGCACGCAAATCATTCTCATTTGCCAACAAAAATAAGCGTAAAAGACCGCGTGAAGCAGTTTCCCAGTATGTTACATAACAGTGGGGGCAAATTATTTTGCACTCCATGCAACTGCGTGTTGGACCACAGCCGACGCTGTATATTAGTAGTAGTAAAATAATTTACGTTGCCGTAAGAGATTGCACTTTGTGCATTGGAAGCACTTCATTTAACAAAAGATGTCTGTTTTGTAAAGCTACCTCTGTAAAACAGGAAGCACACATTTTATTTGTTTATATCTTTACGTTGTTGAATATTCCTTTTGGAAAGCTACAGAACTTGTTTGACTCATTGTTTTGTAAGTTTGAGCCATGTGTTAATGAAGGTCTGAAATAAAACAGAATGAGAACTTCAATATTCTGTGATTTAGTTTGTTTGCGCATCATAGGAAGTGATCAGAAATGACTCTTTACATGAAGGTAGTATCTAGTGAGAACAGGGTGTTGGGGGAATCACCTTTTTTTCCTCTTTTGCATCAAACCACATAAAATTGCAAAAATATCCCGAATATTCCATCGCATTTTTTAAGAAAACGTGCCACATAATCAAGGGTTTTTGCCCACAACAATCACAAAAACAATCCGCGTTTTTCTGGAGGGACAGTCTGGGGCTTGAAAGTGGTAGTTGTATAGGTTGTCAATGGAGGGACAAAAAGCTCTCAGATTTCATTTAAAAGATCTTGATTTGTTTTCCGAAGATGAACAAAAGTCTTGCCGGTTTGGAACGACATGAGGGAGAGTGCTTAGTGACAGAATTTTCATTTTTGGGTGAGCTAACCCTTTGCAATGAAGAAAAAACAGCCTCGTTAGAAGGATAAACTTCTTGCTAATAAAACCTTAAAATAATGATACAATAATATAAAAAAAAAAAACCACACATTGTTTCTGTATATTCCAAACCACATTTTGTGTAACATGTCTACTGTGTAGAAAACATGAAATGTTTTGTTTGATCACTGTTCTTGAGTCTTGATTCACACTTTTTAATATTTGTCTTTGTAATGTAATGATATTTTACGTGTTTTTATGGACTTTATAAACACTTTCAGGAGTCAGTCAATCTATCTTTCTTTTTGTTTTGTAAGATGCTTGTTTTTCTCTTCACATCAGCAGTGGCACCAGATTTCTCCAATAGTGTTCTAAAGGCACAGACATTGGCTCGGCAGGGTGGCGATGTTTTGATTGAGTGCAGGCCTCGCATGTCCCCACACGGGATGATCTCCTGGAGGAAGGGCAAAGAAGCTTTGCGAGAGAGCCACAGGTATTTTTACCAACCCATTTCCCTTTGTCTGCCAAGAACCTGTTTATTAAAGCGATATAGACAGAGCAATATGATTCAGGTCAGGCAGAGAGTTGTTACTGATCAAAGGCTTGATTATTCACATCAAAACGTCTCAACACAACAGCTGCTGCATTTGCATTTACTTGATCTAGAAGAAGAAAAACCTTTTTCAGGTCACAGAATAGCATCAAATGTGCTCGAACAATCAACCAAACACTGATCTATTTAGTAGAATATATTTTTATATAGTTGTAGATGGTTGGTTTAATACATTCTGTGATTTAGTAATTTATGCATCAGAGTGTAGACATTTAAAGTTTTTATTCTTTTTCATTCAAGGACAATGACTATAATCATTTCCAATATTTTTTTCTTTAAAACTATATATTTTGAAAGTCTGTCTAATGTAGTGGTCAGTCAGCGGCAGTCTGTATAAGCAAATAATAATTATGAATTTTTACAAAAAAATAACAATAAATAATCAAAAATTAAATAAAAAAATCTGAGTTTTAGAGCATAAATAATTAGATAACAGGTTGAAAGCTTTTTGAAATTGCCTTTATAATTGTGCATAAAATTATTTAATTAAAATATCAGTTGCACTTTATTTTAATAAATAACCCTGTACTTACTATAGGGTTTGGTTGGATTTAGGGTTAGTTGCATGTCATTATGCGCAATCTAGCTATTACTATAGTAACTACATGTAACTTACAATATGCAACAATGACCCTGTAAAATGATCAAAATATCTGCATTGTTTTTTTTATTTGAAAGTAGTTAGAACTTTTGTCAGCCATTTATGTATAAAATTATATATATTTTAAACCATAATGGCATATAAAAACATAGACATCCATTCAGTGGTTTGGGACCAGGATTTATTTTTGAAAGAAATGAATGTTAGCGAAAATATATCAAATTTATAAAAAGTGACGTTGAAGGAATACTTTTTTATTAATCAAAGTATTCTGGAAAAATTGATAATAACAAGAAATGTTTCTTGAGCATCAAATTATATTAGAATGATTTCTGAAGGATCATGTGACACAGGTTTCTGTGTTTACATGCCAGGCAAAAGAAAACGGGTTAACGCATTTACTGTACATGACCACCTGCATTGTCGGCTTACTGAGCATATAATCAGGTTAAGAATGTGCATGTAAACCACTGGGTAATAACCTGAAAACAGCTTCAGATCTCCTCTCAGACACTTAATGCCTCCAGATCAAGGACTCAAGCTTAAATGTAAGGCAGAGCATCACAGGATTCTCATTAGCATACACTTTAGATGAATCCATTGAGGAATAAAGCAGTATGGCACTGTCTTCATGGAGAGAGCTCCAGTGAACTCTCGAGTCTGGAGACGCTGTAAGAAAATCATTAGTGGCCATCACTGTCCATCAGCCTTGTGCTAACATCCACCCACAATCTAGAGCTCTGGCTAGAAGGACAGGGCCTCTCATTAAACACTGCTGCATTACTGGGAGTGTGTTTGCGAGAGAGAAAGAAGAAGAGCGAGCCGAAGAACAGCTTTGCAGGCTTCTTCTATAATGATCATGCGGGAAGGGAAAATGTTGCTTTCATTCTTTTATACCCAGTTTGGCTTTTATAATGTAGTACTTGTTAGAATTATGCTGACTGTACTATGCAAATATGATTGTAGCCTTTTACGCTTTCCAGCTTTTCATATTTGTGCATAAATAAGTAAAAGTTGCACAAATTTATTCATGCATGATTATAATTTTTTTCCACTTTTCATCAAGATCCTGTAGCTTTGGCTGACAGATTTTAAAAAAAAATTGCTGTGGGGAAATGGATGGTAACATTACAGCAATGTTCAACATTAGTCAATGCATAGGAATAATGACAACAACATTTAAATCTAGATTAATGTTAATTTAAAAATGTTTGTTCATAATAGATTAAAGTAGTTAAGATATTGTTTGTTGTTATTTCATGTTTGCTATTGGATTAACTCATATAGATAAAACATATTGATCTGTTTCCAGGCTTGAATATTTAGATCATCAAGTTTTGGGCAATTGTGATCCATGAAAAAAATCACTAAAAACTAAAAACAGTGGGACATTCTGAAACTCTTAACATGAAAAATACTGAAAGTGCCGTAAAGGATCATTTCAGTTCAGAATTAAAATTTATTCACCCCCATGTCATCCAAGATGTTTGTCTTTCTTTCTTCACTCGAAGAGAAGTGAAGGTTTTTGAGGAAAACATTCCAGGATTGTTTTCCGTTTCACGAGTTCAGATGTGCATATTATTAAATAGAGTAAAAGTTATGCGCATTTGGCGTGCTGTCCAGGGGGAGGGCCCCGAGCTCGGAATATTGGCCTGAACCCAGAGTACTCATCTCCAATGCATCTTCAGAATAACGGTCTTATCTAGTGAAACGATCAGTCCTTTTCTAAAAAAAAAAAAAAAATGTATATACTTTGTAACCACAAATGCTCATCTTGCACTAGCTCTGCGATGTGCCACACATTACGTAATCACGTTGAAAAGGTGGAGTTGGAGGAGGAAACGAGTTTTTCACACTACCACGGTACTGTAGCATGTAGATAAGACCCTTATTCCTCATCTGGGATCATGTAGAGCCCTTGAAGCTGCATTGAAACTGCAATTTGGACCTTCAAACTGCTGGTAACCTTGAAGTCCACTATATGGAGAAAAATCCTGGAATTTATTTATTTTCGACTGAAGAAAGAAAGGCATAAACATTTTGAATGACATAGGGGTGAGTATATTCTAAGGAAGTGTTAATTGTGAAGTGACATCCTTTAACGTCCTGCTAAAACAGGGATTTAAAAGCTCAAAATCAGTATACACCTTATTGTTGATTCATACTTGATACAGCAGGCAGATGAGGCCAGAACATGAATGAATATTGAGGAAAATCAGGTCTGATCTACAATGTAAATTACACACACCCATATCGAAAATGTGATTTCTAAAAAAAAAAAAAAAAAAACATGTTTTTAATAAGTAAATGTTGTAGAGCAACATTATTGCCTCTCTGTGTTCTCTATGGCCGCATTTACAATACATAGTTCAAGTGACAAAATTCCGATGAATTCTGACGAGATCCATGAATGTGTAAGCAGGAAAAAGCACATGGATTCCTCTGCTTGGGTTCAGGGCTCATATGTGGAAATGAATCTAAAATGAATCATTTGTGTCTACCACGTAAGAGGACAGATCGCATATTCGCCTGTCAATGCCAGTCGTACATCCTTGAAAAAGAGACGGTGGTGAATAACGTCAGCTCAGGTGGACATCAATCACAGCGATTACAGACACAAACAATGGTACATTTTGGTCAGGCCGCAACAAAGGCTCTCCTCTTTATTTCTCCGCCTTAAGAGATCAATGTTTTGCTGACCTTTAAAGATTATGCAGAAAGCAAAAGCTTGTATTATCATATCATCTGCGTCCATTGCAAATTGCCCTCTTTCAGCCTAAGCTTTTCCGGGTCAGTACGCCTATCTTGGGTTGTTTCACATGTTACTGTAAATGCAGATATCAGATATGGGTCAATTTTAAAGACCCCCTGTGGTGAAAGTGAATTGTTTATATGTATATACTTTAAGACAAACCATGTGCAAATTCATAAATTCATAAGTCAAGTCATTGCGGAGTGTTTTCTCCCTAAAACTGCAGTGAATGAAAGACAGCCTCAAAAATGCGTTTTGAAATCGGGCTTTAGCATATCATTAACTATGCTGCGGAGCAGGGGAGTCTCAAGAGAAGCCAGCAATATATGATATGATGTATATTATGTTAATGATGAACTCAATGCCATTCTCCACTGACGTTTTGAGTTGTTCAAAGCGTTTCTGAGGATACTGATTGTTAGAAGGCAGCTGACTCTCAGATGGTTTGTGTAACATTAGCAACACATTTTTAGCTGTTTGATAACAGTTAAGCAAAAGGCTAATCATATCAATTACCGTTATGTATCTGAGGTAGGGAGTAATACAATACATTATGATTCATTGACTTGTAGATGAACCTGTATAATTCACTGTTCCACTTCTTCTTAATCAGTTTCTGGTTGAAAATATATGGCTGAATTATTTACCATTTACCATTGTGCAGCATTTACTCAGTTGACTGAGTGGATCAGGTAGTCTGAGCATGTGAGGTTGAGTGGAGGCGGGGCTAATTTACATATTCATTGATCTGTGTATACTAAATGAGGTAAGGGTGTAAAGTTACATTCAAGCTGTTTTAATGCATGAAGAATTTTTTTTCACAGGAAAAAATGTTTAAATATGTCATTTTCGTTGTCAAAGATGAGCTTTAAGGGGTATAATTATTGACTACTTTAAAGTAGATGTAAGCTGGTCATTAAAAAAAAATCAGAATTGGGAATTAATAACTCCTGTCTAAATACAGCCTATTACTGCTTCTTGTAGCAAAAAAAAAAGTACCACGTTACCAAGAGTAATTTTGGTCTCAGCAAGAGTAAAAACATTGAAGCTAATACCACAAGACATGAGATGACATGCCTACTAAATCTCTCACATCAAGATTCTTCCATTTCTAAAAATTCCACTTACTAAACTCTTACAAACATTGGCATGTTCATAAAAAACGTCTGTTTGCTATCGTGGTGGGAGCATATTTTCTCCCCCTTCAGCAGTGCTGTGAAGACCACTGAATAGTGAAAGGTCATCGTGTAAATGAAGCACATCCCGTGCTCTGCCTCTTTGTTATTTTTCATTGCTTCGGCCCCTGAATTATGAATAAAACTTAACTGTCACTTTTTCTTCTGCACCTGTAGCAGAGCATGTAATGTCGATTTTATTAAGCTTAAACGGTTAGTTCATTAGGTCATTAATTACTCACCCTCATGTCATTCCACACCCGTAAAACCTTCTTTAATCTCCGGATCTTCGTTTAAATTGCTGACTATTGAGGAGTCAGACAGCTCTCGAATTTCATCAAAAATATATTAATTTGTGTTCTGAAGATGAACGAAGGTCTTATGGGTTTGGAAGGACATGAAGGTGAGTAATTAATGACAAAAAGTTCATTTTTGGGTGAACTAACCCTTTAAATGGGTATTTTGCAAGGCAAAATATACAGAGTATCATCAGTCTGTTTTTCAATTTTATAATTCTTTTATGGTGCTTTTTGTTCGTTTTGGAGTGTTTCACATAATAAAGTATAATAGATGGTTGGAATGACATGAAGGTGATTAAATAGTGACAGAATCACCAAAACGATTTTGTTATGGGATGTGGAAAGCCTTGTTAGTGAAAGCAGCTGAAAAAACTCCTGAAGAATCATTCGAGGACAGAGCTTGAAAGTGAATTTAGCTGAGCAAATGTGTTTGGCTTTTAAATGTTTAATTTCACATGAATATAAAACACCAAATGCCCAATAATCTGAGATACAATAGTGAAAATGCTGGTTTTAACCATTTTTTTTTTTTTCACATTTTTAACATAAATTTATGATAAAATTATAAATAAAATGTATTTAACATGTGAATATGAAATTGGATAATGTCCCGTATAATTGTTTGTTTGTGTCTTATTATTTAAGTCTCATTGATCTCAGAGTCCAGACTAAAGTTTATTGATCTTCAGTGTTAAATAATAACTGGTTTGTATACAGTAGGTATGAATGGTGTTGCAAGGCTTTCATCATGTTACTTCGTGTGTCTAGAGTCTCCGTGCTGGATAATGGCAGTCTCCGGATATCCAACATCACCAAACTAGATGCAGGTCTTTACACCTGTGTGGCGAGAAACCAGTTTGGAGTTGCAAGCAGTGCAGGCACACTAGTGGTGAAAGGTATGCTGGGACATTTAAGTAGTAAGGATACATTGAATTGACTTTTATATTGTTGTAAAAATAAATGCTGTTCTTTTGAACTTTCTATTTATCAAATAATACTAAAAAATATATATATATATTTTCCAAAAAAAAAATAATTAAGCAGCATGACTGTTTTCAACATTGATAATAATAAGACATGTTTCTTGAGCATCAAATCATCATATTAGAATGATTGGTGAAGGATCATGTGACACTGAAAATCTTACCAACCCCCAAATTTTTAAGATTAGTGTAATATAATATTTAATTACATAACAATATTTTGTACGACATTGCATCGCCACCTTGGAATTATAAGGTTCTGTCTGCATTCTGAGCAGTTTTGAGATATCGAGCTTCAAAGTTTTTGCATTCCATTTGACTTTGTCACAAAATAAGAATGTGTGACCCTGGACCACGAAACATAAGTAGCACGGGGATATTTGTAACAATAGCCTAGTACATTGTATTGGTCAAAATTAGACATTTTTCTTTTATGCCAAAAATCATTAGGATATTAAGTAACGATCATGTTCCATGAAGATATTTTATTATTTTCCTACTGTAAATATATAAAAAATGTATTTTTGTGTTTGGATATGCATTGCTTAGGATTTCATTTGGACAACTGTGAAGGCAATTTTCTTTAAAAAAGGCAGTTTTTGCACCCTCATATTCATTTTCAAATTGTTGATAAACTATAGTTGATAAACTTGAAACATATATCGGCCAAATATTGTCCTATCCAATGAATGGAAAGCTTATTTATTCATCTTTCAGATTATGTATAAATCTCAATTTAAAAAAATTTACCCTTATGACTGATTTTGTGGTCCAGGGTCAAAAATGTCAGATAGAAACTTATCATTCCAAGGTGACGAAATAATGATTTACTAGAGTCTTTGGCAGTATGAGAGTAAAGCACAAGCTCCTTATCTCTACACTCTCTAGATGAACTGTGCCTGTGGTTAATGGGGAATTGATTTATTCTGCGAGCATTACAGATGCATGATATGTGTGGGAATAACTGTGCTGTGTCTCATTAGGTCTTAGATCCATCTAAAACAGCCTTTTTTTGCAACTTTCTCCATTCTTTACCCATGTGACAAGACGACGTGAACAATACCAGCATTCTAGTAGAACAGCAGTTTGGTGAAATTGAAATTGGTTTCTATAGAAACTCTCTGGTCTATTCTCTTGTTCTCATTTTCACATGAAAGCCTGAATCCTGAATACATGTTCATTTGACATGTTAATTTGCAAACAGTTTAAGTAAAATTGCTGCAGCAAAATTCACATGTTTGCCGTATTAAAAACACATCTCTGCAAGAGGTTCACAGCATAGCGCGTGATAAAGCATGAATAATTCAGGACAGGGGAATCCAGAGATTACTAATCAGTAATGATTCATCACGTAAATTAAAGCTGAACTGGCTGTTTTATTAATATGCAATATTGTCGTTTTTTGTCATCTTGACCCTTTTCTTTGACATCCCTTAAATCAACTTCATCAGAGGAATATCAAATGGGTGTGATGATGTAGCATGTTGTTGTGTGTCTCAAAGTGTTGTCTAGAAACAATGAAGAAAAATGACAGATAGATAGATAGATAGATAGATAGATAGATAGATAGATAGATAGATAGATAGATAGATAGATAGATAGATAGATAGATAGATAGATAGATAGATAGATAGATAGATAGATAGATAGATAGACAGACAGATAGATAGACAGATAGATAGATAGATAGATAGATAGATAGATAGATAGATAGATAGATAGATAGATAGATAGATAGATAGATAGACAGATAGACAGATAGATAGATAGATAGATAGATAGATAGATAGATAGATAGATAGATAGACAGATAGATAGATAGATAGATAGATAGATAGATAGATAGATAGATAGATAGATAGATAGATAGTATTTTGATATTAGAGTTATATTTTGAAAGTTTGATATTATTTTAGGGGGGCATTAGGAATCGTTTTTTGTATGAGGTGTCATGTCTTTCAGAAGATGAAAATCTAACAGCATAGTGACATCTAGTGGTGGTAGAAGTGCCTCAGCACAAAAGAACCAGGTCGATTATTGGTTAACACGTGTTAAGCTCTTTTTTAAGAGCCTGGTCGTAATATACTTCAACACAACAACTGCTGTTTTATGTGCCAAGCTGCTGATAATGTACAATTATAAATGTATTAGCTGCTGACCATCTCATTGTTATTGCAGAGCCAACCATTATCACTTCCAAAGCCATCCAGCTGGATGTTACAGTCGGAGAGAGTGTTGTTATTCCATGCCAGGTGTCTCGTGATCCCTCTCTGGACGTGAGATTCACCTGGTTTTTCAATGAGCAGTTGATCAATTTTGGAAGCCATGGGGGATATTTTGAAAAAGTTGGTGGGGTATGTGTCATTCTTTTAGTGTGATATAATTTTACTTTCATGAATTTTTAAAGCCACTAATAAATCAGAATCTAACAAAAGACCACAAAAATTCTTGCTTGTTTGCTCACAGACATCTGCTGGTGACATTATGATTCGTAACATTCAGCTAAGGCATGCAGGAAGGTACACATGTGCTGTACAGACTAAAGTGGACAGTGCGTCTGTAGCAACAGATGTTGTGGTACGAGGTAAAGTTTTTCCAAACAAAATGTCGTACACAAAACCCTACTAGAATTAAACTTAAATGCATTTAAAACCCGCCAAGAATGAAAATAAAAAGTATAGTGTTACTTATTTGAAAAAGTATGTCAGATATTTTGTTGTAAATTTCAAAGTGATGTACTTTACTAGTAACTTGAACAAAAGTAATCTGATTACTTGTAATGTGTTACCCCCAATGCTGGGTTTAAGGGCGGGTAAAGGAAGGGTGAACAGTGTAATCATATATGTGATTACAAATGTAAAAATGTGCATACACCATAAGTGAATTGTAGTTAAAGACACTTCATATAAATTAGGATGTAAAAAATATATCTTTTTGAAGTTTTAAAATCATTTCCTCACAGGTCCCCCTGACCCACCCCTGGACATCAAAGTTGATGAAGTGACAGAGACAACATCCTTTGTGTCCTGGAGTCCAGGCCCTGATAACCACAGTCCTGTCTTTGCTTACAACATTCAGATCCGAAGCCCCTTCTCTCTCGGATGGCAGGCAGCCAGAACAGGTGTGCAGATGTTAGTTTTGATTGAAATGCATAGTTTATCATAATGATCTGCAAGTGTTGCATGGTCACCTCATGTTTGATTAGTTTGGCATAAGCCCCATAAATTCTTTTTAGTCTTTTATCATTGATTACTTCATGGTGATATGTCATGAACACATTTTTGAGACTCTATTCTTTGTTCAAACTTCTTCAACACTTAACACCCACTGTCACAAAGGTTGTCAGAGCTAGCACAAACAAATGGTTTAGATACTCAGTGTTCAGTAATAAACTAGATACTAGCACATGCTCAACATATGTTTTCAGACATTCTGACCACAATGTGTGCACATTTTCTGCGTCTTTCTTCTTTCTGTACAACCTCTTGCAGAGACTGTCACTGCATTATTTTTTACACTGAATTATTGAAGAAGTGCACTTTAGCATCATTTTAAAAATGAGACCAAGTGTGTAATAAGTGTGAACTGAATGTAATATTTCATGACTTGTTGCAATTAAATGAAAATGCTTTATTTAAGTTTATATTTTGGAATATAAATTGTTATATAATATTATATATTATATTATATTATATTATATTGCAGTTAACTGAACTTTAGAGTTCTTTTTTGACCCATTTAAGTAGGATTTAAGTACATTATTTCACAATTATATTGTCTTTAAAATATGCCCTTTACATGACATTTATATGAAACTAAAATTGACAAAAGATTATTAAAGTAATGATTTAAAGTAAAACTTTTACTTTGATATTATAACAAAGTGCCCTTTTTAAAAGTGTGCTTAAGTGTGTTAATAAACTCATGAACATAACTCTTAAGTACACTTAAGTGGCTTTTATTTAAAAAAAAACATTCCATTATCTTCAAGTACAGATTTATATATATACATATATATATATATATATATATATATATATATATATATACACACACACACATTTAAGATTCAAAGTATGCTAAAAGTTTGTGCAGTTCTTTTTTCACAAGGGTGCACAGGATGTAAAAACAAATTTCAGATTTCTTGAAATATCTTAACATCACCTCATCTTTTCTCAGTGCCAGAGTCTCTGGAAGGGCAACAGCTGACAGCCCGTGTGGTTGAGTTGAGTCCATGGGTTGAATATGAGTTCAGAGTGCTGGCCACTAATTCCATAGGCACCGGCGAACCCAGCAAACCCTCACAAAAAATCAGGACCAAGGACACGTGTACGTATATATGTACTTATTTGTTTACTCCCAGCCCTCAAGGCCTCGATTTTCATTAAGCGGAGAAATCAAAGAATGAGCTGGTGTGAAATCATTTCAAACAAAAGCCAGCTTGCTAAAGGAAACTTTTTCTGAAAAGTTCCCTCTGGCTGGTAAACACCTTTGAACTACTGTAGTGATTTTGTAATTTGTAGGTGTGCACTGAGGCTCCGCCTTCTTTGACATGGTTCATTTCTTATGTTCAGTCCGTTGAGGTCAGACATTCGCTGGTGAAGACATAAACACTGAAGAGCTGCTTGATTGTAAAATTAAATTAAATTGTTTTAAGTAAATTGTGATTATTATTAAAAACATCAGGGACCCCTTTTTTATGTTTAATACAGTTCAGCTGCTTGCTTAAAAGCAATCTATCAAATGAAGTGCTATATAAATGTGACTGGAGTGCAGAATAGCTGAGCTTGTGCAAACATCCACATAGCTAGATGCTTTCTTAACTGCCGTTTATTGTTTTGTGTTTATTTTGTTATTGAGAGGAAGGCACACAACACATATTTACATATTCATCTAAACTCCGCTCTCAGCAGTGTGGGTGGTGTCGGGATGTTCGCTAACAATATAGCCTGCCACTGCAAAAGTATGTTGAACTTCTTTTTACCCCGAAGCGAAAAATGAAATAGTATATTGGGGTCTTCATAAGGTTTGTTAAAGTTTGCAGGTTTGCTATAATAATTCAAGGCCCTTTTACAAAATTTGATAAGACTGACCTACTCTTCCAACCACAAAATGTAACTTTTTACCCGAGTAGCAGCCAGGAAATTGTCTCTGTGGCATCATGCTAAACAGATGGAGGGGGAAAAATGCCCTGTCTGCACTTCTGGTGTTTCTCATCTTGTAAAACTGGCTTTAAAAGTATTTACTTTTTTCTTACAGTGCCAAGGACGACCCCAGCCAGAGTCAGTGGAGGAGGTGGCAGTCGCTCTGAGCTTGTCATCACTTGGGAGGTAACAAAACAAGCTCTTGCTTGCTCATTTAAGTGCACAAAAGTAACTGCGAATGGTGGACCATCCACTGGCCTGTATCAAAAACAGACCCATCATGCTGTCAGCTTGGTTGGTTTGTAATTTAAACAGCCCTCGTTTAAACAAAAGCCAGACACTCTTCAGTGAGGCAGATAAAATGTTTATGGATTTTAGCTATTATGTTTCAAAATATGAAAAAATATGTTCAAGGACCGTGAAAGGGATTTGCCACAGTCTGCGTTTATACTGAGACGAAGCCGCTTGTATAACACTGCTGTGATATAATGATGCATCGCTCGCTCTTTCTCGCTCATGCTTTTTTCTTGTTGTGTTTGTGTCTGTGGGTGCTCTCCAGCCAGTCCCAGAAGAGTTGCAGAGCGGTCCAGGGTTTGGCTACGTGGTTGCTTTCCGCCCTCTTGGTGGTCAAAGCTGGATGCAGGCAGCCGTGACGTCTCCTGATGCATCTCGATACATCTTCAAAAACGAGAGCATCCCTCCATTCTCTCCATTTCATGTGAAAGTGGGAGTTTACAACAACAAAGGAGAAGGTCCTTTTGGGCCTGTAACCACTATCTACTCAGCAGAAGAGGGTAAAACCCACTTACCACCTCCATTTATGGTATAAACTCATTAACTTGAAGATGCGGTGTGTCATTTTTTCCAATGCTACAATGTTTTTTTTTGTATCAAGGTTAATATGTAGAGACAACTACAGTGACGATCAAAAGTTTCAATAATGATTTTTTTAAATGCATTTAAAAGACGTTCCTTGGGCTCACCAAAGCTGCAAAATGAAAAATGCTGAAAAGTACAGTAAAAAAAAATTCTATTTGACTATATGTAATTTATTCCTGTGAATTCTTCAGTGTCACATGATCCTTCAGAAATTATTCTGATATGATTTGCTGATTAAAAAGAACAATCTTTTTTTTTTGCTGCTTCATATTTTTGTGGAAACCCATGATAAACTCAATCTATGATATCTCATGACCACTTTGTATATATTTTACGAGGTGAGATCGGTTTCAAAAGTTTCAAATAAATGCTGTTCTTTTGAACTTTCTGTTCAACAAAGAATCCTAAAAAAAACATAAGTGTATAATTTCCACAAAAAATTGCAGCAAAAATGGTTTCAGCCTCGGTAATAATAATGTTTCCACCAAATCAGCATGTTAGAATGATTTCTGAAGGATCATGTGACACTAAAGACTTGGAGTAATGATGCTGAAAATTCAAAGGAATAAATTACATTTTAAAATATATTCATACAGTTTTACTCTATTTTTCATATAAATACAGCCTTGCTAATTATTTCAGACACTTGGTCCGCTGTATAAATAAGCCATTCGCAAGTTCAACCCCTAAAAATGTATAAACACCGTGTATCTGTGGCGCTCCGAATCATTACTCTTTATTTGAGTGGCTCAACATAGGCAACATAGGCTCAATCAATTGCATTTGTTTGTTTGTACAATGGAAAACAGTACCAGTGGACCACAAATTACCTTTAAGCATAAACAGATATATGCTAAGACATTGTGTACTGTAGCTGCAGTGTTGTAGTGAGTTTGATTAGGGAAAATTAAACATGCTGAACATTTGCTAGGGCATCATCGCTCTGATAATGAGCCTAAAGTTGCGAAGACATTACAGTAATGATTATTCTGACCATAGAGCCGAGCCGTGCCCCCAGTCGCGTCCGTGCCAAGAGCCTGTCAGCCTCAGAAGTGGAGGTCAGCTGGAAGCCTTTACCATGGAGCACCAGTAGGACACGCATAATGGGCTATGAGGTGAGGACAACTGAAAAAAGGCTAATGAAACTGACTGGGTTTGTTGTACATCATGTCAGTCCTTCCTGTGCTCATAACAGTTCTCAAAGTATTCTTAGTGTTCTACATATAAACAATGCTATAAAGAGGAAGTAATATTTTGGAAAAAATAGGTAAGATCTTTGGTTTAGGTAATATGAATGTATGTACATTAATAGGCAAGACTTGAATGAACAACACAATGCTGATCATGACAGCTAGTTGACTGTGAATTTCAGCTGAGGTACTGGAGTACAAAGGACAGACCGGACACAGCTAGTGTGATGAGGACTGTGGGAAACAGGACGTCTGCTGTCATTCGTGGACTGGACCCCAGCAGTACATACCACATCAAACTTAAAGCCTTTAACAGTGCTGGTGTTGGACCTGATAGCGCTGTGGTGAACGTCACTACTAAGAGACCCCGTAAGTGTGGCATGTGTTATTTGAGTTCCAAACTCATGAGACTTTATCTTCACAACACAAATACAAAGTTCTGTCTTGAAACTCTAGATGGCGCAGGTTAATAGGTCCTTTAACTCAACTTGCTCGTAATCACATTGTTATCTATAGGGCACAGTTCCTGCTTTATCTGTAGCCTGAGTTTGCGTGCTCAACCCTCAAAATACTTGGGTAGTTGCCTTAGCAGCGCAGCGAGCTTCAGAAACCCTCCACCGTCCCCAGCTCCACCTGTATAGATCTGCTATGGGCAATTCATGTACGCTATATTTTACAGCAGTAGCATCTCTTGCTTGCTTGGTTTAATCCAAGTGTTGGCTTTTATTCACATATAAACATTGATCAATGCACATACATGGAGCTTTTATACTTGATGAAGTCTATGTCTGAGGGCAAATAAATGCTTAGATGTCAATAAAAGCATTTGGATTCATTTAAAAAATATTTTTGAAGTATCTTCATTTGTGTTTTGAAGAATGTGTTTGGAACATGAGGGTGAGTAAATGATAACAGCTGTTTTAAACTGCTCTGAAATGTGACGTTCAGTTCTTTGAATGTGTCTTCTCAAGCACCTAGCCAGTCTCCAGTGAAAGTCATGTGGAATACTACAGACTCCAAACTCATCCTCAAGTGGGATCATGTGAAGGCTCTGGAGAATGAGTCTGAAGTTATGGGCTATAAGGTATAAACTTTCAAACACCACTGCCTCTGATCTATACAGATTAGGCATAACATTATGACCACCTTCCAATATTGTATTGGTCCCTATTTTGATGCCAGAACAGCCTTGACCCCTCGAGGCATGGACTCCATTAGACCCCTGAAGGTGTGCTGTGGTCTCTGACACTAGGATGTTGCAGCAGATCCTTTAAGTCCTGTAAGTCGTGAGGTGGATCCTCCATGGATCGGACTTGTTTGCACATTCCACAGATTGCTTGGATTGAGATCTGGGGAATTTGGAGGTCAAGTCAACACCTCAAAACTCATTGTTGTGCTCCTCAAACCATTCCTGAACCATTTTTCCTTTGTGGGAGGGTGCACTATCCTGCTGAAAGAGGCCACAGCCACCAGGGAAAACCATTTCCATGAAAGGGTGTACATGTTGGTGCTTTCGGTGGTGGACAGGGGTCAGCATGGGCGCTCTGACTGGTCTCATCTATGTAGCCCCATACAGAACAAACTGCGACACATGTGTATTCAGACACCTTTCTATCAGAATCCGCATTTACATTAAGCCGGCGATGAGCCTGTCGCCGGTTCACCGCTGTTTCTTTCTTGGACACTTTTGATAGATACTGACCACTGCAGACCAGGAACACCCCACAAGACCTGCAGTTTTGGAGATGCTCAGACCCAGTCGTCTAACCTCGTCCACCAATTTGGCCCTTGTCAAACATGCTCAAATCTATTTTTCCTGCTTCTAACACATCAACTTTGAGGACAAAGTGTTCTCTTTCTGCCTAATATATCCCACCCACCAACAGCTGGTGTCAGTGGTCATAATGTTATGTCTGATGGTGTATATCTGATGTTTATATCGCAACATTGTAGGATTCTGATTGGTTGAGATTACAGCTCCATATCACACACCCTGAATTCTGTTATCCCTTACATGTATCCTGAGTTTAAAAGCATCTGTGTTTGTTTTGAAGGTCATGTACAAGCAAAGCAGACAGAGTCGGCCCAGCGTGGTGGAGACTAACAGCACATCGCTCGAGCTCTCTCTGCCTGTGGAAGAGGATTACATCATCCAGATTAAACCAGTTAGCGAAGGTGGGGAGGGGAGCAGCAGCAAACAGATTACCATCCCCAGGATAGCAGGTCTGAACTTATGGCCTTTGTGGCATTCATAAGTAATGTTCTTGTATGCTGGACTTGTGGTTTATAATTTTCAGCCTATCACGTCAATCACGCATTCTGTAGTAATTATATAAATTATAAACAAGTGAAAAAATGCATACCAGAAACTGTAAAATCTTGTTTATTCATTTCTTTTTGCAGTTGCACATGCGATTGGATTTGCCCCAGAGAGGAAAGCACTACCACTACTCGTAACACTAGTACTCTACTATACGGTCAGGACTTTCTTATGACAGACGAACTGAACTGATGAATATCTACAAGTGGCTTTTTCCAGTATGTTTTACAAACAAAACTCTTCGGATGGAAAGTTTTCCTCTCGCTTTTTTACTAGAGGAACCTGGATTTGATCACTGACACCAAAGCTGTGGAGACAGTGGAGTAAGAGCTATCTCATTGTTTTTGGATAAATGTATCGACAGACCATGTGGTTTCCAACCAGGACTTGGGTATTTAAGGGCATAAAATGACATAGTTCACACTTAAGGATTTGCATACAAGGACATCTGTTCAGTCAAGATGAATCCATATTCATCCGTTACACGGTTGGCAGTGGAGAACCACACAAATGCCTTTTTCATAGGAACGTTGAGACTAATGAACTCCTTTGAAGAGAATCCCTTCTGCCATACCTCACTTGCATTATAAGAAAGTCAACCCATTAAATCAGCTGTCCTCAAATCAGACAGAGTTTACAGTCCCCCAGTGCTGACATGCCCCCTGTCTGTTTGAAAGACGAAGCTAATGCTGCTGGCCTTACCTATACAGTAAAAGAGCTCACTGGCTGTCTCAAGCTGGTTGTTCCTTCAGTCATGCACTGAGTTCTTTGTTTTGCTAGTGTGTGTGTGTGTGTGTGTGTGCCTCTTTAATGAGAAACAGTATGTAAAATATCCTCAGGACCAGAACAGCCTTAAATAGTTGTCTTGATTTCTTTTTTTTTTCAGTTTGTTCATTTACAAATCCATTATTTGATGATGTATAACAGATATTTTGATTGTAAAAGACCAGCTGTTCGTTTTCCGTCAAGGTGCTTTCTATAGGTAATAGCTGTGATCATTGAAATACCTGGACATAATGCTTACTTTCCATTTTCAAGCTGTTTAGCATGAACTGGCTCTGTAGTGGCTTGAAATACAGTATTTGAATGGACTGTCTGCTTTTAATAAATGAAGGAACCCAAGGAGGCTAATGTTCTTAAGATATTTGTCATCATCATAATTGATAATTAAAGTCATCATAATTTCGACTGTTGCAGAATGCAAATTTAATACCTTCAGGGATGCAAATTCATACATATTAAATACATTCAATTAATCTCTGGCCCATCAACTGCAAGCTCACATTCAGCTCTGTCTCCATTTAATTAACAAGCCATGAACAGAATCAAACCCCTAACCTACATTTTTACATTTTTTTATTTTTCTTTAATCCATTAATCCAGCTGTTGGTTTCCACAAAAAATTATGTTGATTTCCCCAGAAGTAGGCATAGCCTATAACACTTAAACATGTGCTTAAGTGAGACTAGACTAGACCAGTCTTGTCTATGCAAAATGATTAATTGAATGATGCAGGTTAAGATCTCTTGACTGACACAACACTCTCATGCCCTGTTATTAGACATTTTTCTCTTCATGAAAAAATGTTTGTTTTCAACAGGCGTCTGAATTAAAAAACCTAAGAATTATCGGTCAGGCAGGGAGCACCTGTACATTGTATTTTATCATGAATATTCCCAGGGCTGGGTAGGTTACTTTTAAAATGTATTTCACTACAGATTACAAACTACATGCTTTAAAAAGTCATTTGTAACGTATTTCGTTACATTACTCAAGTTTAGTAACTTAATCTAAATACTTTAGAATACTTTGGAATACTAATAAGTGTGGAACAAACACAAAAAAGGTAATTGCAAGTTTTTATCTCACAATTCTGACTTTTTCCCTCTGAATTGTGTAATATAAAGTTGCAATTATGAGTTATAAAGTCAAAAATATGAGATATAAACTCACAATTTTGAGAAAAGTCAGAAGTATGAGATATAAAATAACAATATTGGCAAAAGTCAGAATTATGATATTTAACTCGCATACTAAATTCACAAATTGCAAGAAAAAAAGTCGGTATTGCAAGTTCATATCTCCCAATTCTGACTTTATAACTTGCAATTGTGAGTTTAAATCTCGCAATTCTGAGAAAAAGAAGTCAGAATTGTAAAATGCAAACTCACAATTGTGAGGGGGAAAAACAAAATGCAGTGACCTTTTTTACAATTATAAAATGACTCATAAACAACTATCACAAATCATGAAAACAGTCGAAAACATGAAACTTAACTTCGCTTTTTCAGACTGCCAGAGTCAGAGAATCACCAATTGCTGTTTAAATGACATTAAAATTCAAAGTAATCACTTTGGTAATCTAAAATACTTTTCAGATGTAACTGTAATCTGATTACCAGCCATTTAAAATGTAACTGTAATGAAAAACAGTTACTCAAATTTTGTATTTTAAATAGGCAACTAAGTTTTTTCTAACTTCGTTACTCCCCAACCCTGAATATATAGCACCAATTATTGAACAGACTTTAACTAAAGTGAGGCTATAATGCCAGAAAATATAGCTCTTAAGTAGACTTAATTTGTTTGCTTGCTTCCATCTCAGCTGTCGGTAACCTCCAGCTTAATGTTGTGGCGTTATGTACGTTTAAAAAGGTCTAATATATCGTAAAGTAAGTGTCTTACCTTTGAAAGCGTAATTTCTGAGTCTCAATAGACCTGCGCGAGCCCTGATGCCCATGAATCGGAAGCGGGAAAAAGCAACCACTCTGCCAGTAGGCTATATTGTCTTAATAAATTTTCAGTGGGATTGCACAAATAACTAGGTGAATATCATAATATCAGCATAAGCTTAACCGTTGACACACGATAAATCTATAAAGTGCTTGTTGACTTTTCTGAGAACAAGTGCACGTTCCCTTGTGGCTAAAATCAGCAAAGTTATTGTGTTTGTACTGTAATTACTGAGGCGTGAGACTGTATTGATACATGTCATATTTTCGGGTTGGAGTGAGTTCTGCAGTAGATAGACCACAAGAGGGCAGTGGAATAGAGGCAATGCAACATTTCTTGAACAAAATTGGAAATGCCTAAACCGTTCTCGGATAATGCAGAATTCACAGTGTATCTGCTTTTTATTCAAGTCAGAAGCACAGAATAGCAAACTTGACCACATGGATGGTTCTTATTTATTTCGAACACTGTACAGCAAACACACAAAACCAAGCAGTAGAAAGTAGAGGATAGCCGTAAACAGAAGTGTCTGCAGGTGGAATCTCAGGGGAATCATTTCTTAAAGTAGTTTTCTAAGCTTAACTCGTTTTCCTCAAAGTTCAGATCTTCAATGCAACATGTACAGCATAAACAAGGACGGTGCCTTGTAAAGAGACAGAACTCTGACATAGGCTTAGCAGATGGGCTGGCGAAAGAATGCTGTGGTTGACTTGGAATCCATCGATCAACCTTTGCATGGCACTTCTTTTCTTTATTCAAGAACAGCTCTCGTGTCCTCAGAAATCAGTAACTGTACAAGTTGGAAGTATGACGTTTACAAATTTCCCTTCTGATACCTGCAGGTTGTGTGAAGTGTTATAATTTTCACATAGTGCACAGTCCTGAACAAATGCATTAGTTACACAACAACAAGCCTTGACCATGTTAGCAAAGGTTATTAAGACTATCCTGGCCTTCTTTCATCCTAATATAAAGTATGCTATGTTTTTCATTTGGCAATACACACAATTCAAAGCTCATTCATCCATTCACTACTAGAACACATACACGTCCTGTCCAGGATTTCTACTGCTTTCACAGAGGAAACGTTTGTAAAGGGAATCATGGCTCAAGGGTCACGCTTCACTGAAAACCACAGGCTCATGACATTTACACATAAAAGGTCTCATATCTAACAAGTCAGAATCATTTTGACAGTGTTAAAAATCATTAGTTCATTGGCACAGCATTGCGTGGGAAGGAACAGTTTGAAAAATAAAATCACAGAACTTTCATAAACGTATAGAGCAGTAGGGAGTTTGTTCAATATCAACTTGTTGGAAAATAATTGTTTTCTGCAATCTTAAACTGATTTTTCTAAATGCACATGCACATAAAACATTAAATCATTTAGAAATTGTGTCAGCATGTACAAATTGAAATTGAACTCAAAGTTTGGCTTCTTTGGACTTCCAAAATTTTCACAATAAACAATACGTGTAGGAAATGAAAGAGCATTCAACAAGCAAACATGTTACTGTTTGTATTGTGCATTTGAAAACTGTCATATGGGGATAATTTGAATCGAAAATCTAAAGTTTGACTACTACTGGTACCTTGAAAAAGTGTGTACTTTAAAATTCGAATTATTTTTCTCTGTTCATTATGTCTATAGCATATGTAATGGCTACCGGAACTATTCTGGATAAAACAATACCGCAGTAATTAACAAGAAATTTCCAGGGGGAAATGTGCAAGTCCATGATCTTCATATTATGTCTAATATGGTAATAAATACTTCTCAGAGGACCGTCAAAAGGTTTGGCAATCATACATTAATACAGTCTGTCTCGTTTTCCTCGAGTTCCTAGAGTTTTTAGTTAGTTGAATGTGTATGAAAACTTTTTAAACCCTGCTTTGCCACATGCAGATGAGGTTCAGAATAGCAACATAATGTTTGTTGATCAGAGAAGCACGACATACTGTATGTACGCTATTCTAGGCTTTTCCCTACAGTTCAGTGTTTGCAAAAAAGTGTTATATCTCAATGAGCCCTAGAAAAACTACTCAATAGACACTACTGTCAATCCACTAAGCTAAATCTTCAGCAATGTTCATCAAAAAGCCCCGTGCCTCATGCTTGATGTTAGCATCGGGCTGTCGATAGTACGCTTGGTTAGTTTTCACATTTGTGAAGAGAAAGCAAGAGACTACAATGGCAGCTAAATCGTCTGATCGATGTGATGCGGAGTCTGTCCATCCCAAACGGTCCTTAGCCGAGAAGACTGTGCGCCTCTTGAACGAACATGTCCATATTACCACAGCGAATGTAGACACAAAATAGAAATTACATGAGAAGGAATCGGTTCTGATGTCTGGGAGGCAGCATGTGTTTGTGTGCATGTGTAAATGTTAGTGTTGTTTATGCAAGTGGAAGCAAGAAGCTTAGCATAAGAGGTCAGTAGATGTTGGCGACCCACTGGCAGTCATTGAGGAACCGTTGCTTCTCGTCCTGAGAACTGAGGAGATCAGGACTAATGGAGAAAAACAAACAAACAAATAAACAGATCATGCAATACAACCATTTATTAAAGTAGATCCACTTCGATGGCAAGCAGTGATTCTTGTTGTAAGATGGAAAACAAGACTTGCAATTGATTTTTGATAACCACGCGGTTTGCAGTAAAGTGTTTGTCAGCGCAGTCCACCTAAAGTTAACATGCGGTGCTGACTGAACTGCTTTTGACATGTCATTACACCCTTGTCAAACTGCTATACACTAGCAGGCTCAATATGACAGATAAACACTGAAGTGAAACAATAATATGCATTTTTGAAATGGATGGATTAATTGTGCATGCAGGGGCTAGCAGTGACAAATACCTTCAATTCCTCATGTGGATCTTGAGTGGAAGATTCTGTTTCCCTGACAACTACAGCCTTGGTTACCAACATGTCAGGGTGCTGTTGCTTGGCTTCTTTTATTGCCATGGCGAGCGCCTTGTGAAAAAGTAATTTATTTTTCAAGTTAAAAAGAGGTAACAAGCAACCAATAGTAAAATGCTTTCTGATGAACTCATTTGCACTTTAAAGTCGGCATGAAACCGAAAATGCGGTTGTCTTTTCTTTCCTATTGTGAAGTACACCAGGGTGAAACGGCTTCTCGAACGAATATATTTTACTTATTACGATGCTGATTTTGTCCTCAGGAATTGATTGTTGTTTGCTGACTGCAGCAATCTCATTTGATTGACAGATTGCTTGCGGGGAAGGATCATTATGATCATCGCCGGTGCACGTCATCAGAAGTTAATGTTTATGAGGACATATTATTAAAAAAAAATAAAGTGAAAGTCGAAAAGTGAAAGTCGTGACGTGTTGTCAAGTATGGTGACCCATACTCGAAATTGGTGCTCTGCATTTAACCCATCCCAAGTGCACACATACAGCAGTGAGTAGTGAACACACACATACACACACAGTGAACACACACCCGGAGCAGTGGGCAGCTATTGCGACAGCGCCCGGGGAGCAATTGGGGGTTAGGTGCCTTGCTCAAGGGCACTTTAGTCGTGGTATCAAAGGTGGAGAGAGTGTTGTTTATTCACAATTCCCACCTTCAATTCCTGCCGGCGTGGGAATCGAACCCGCAACCTTCTGATCCCAACTCCCTCACCATTAGGCCACGACTACACGACTATAATGACGTGCTACAATTATAAACTGAAAGCATCTGCTCTGCGCCATAAAGCACAAGCTGCAGAGTCGCGGCACAGTGCAGTAGGAGTCAGGTTTCACTCATCACGTAATGAGAGGATGGTAGCGGGGGATCCTCAGCATCATTTACAAATATCTTATCTTGTCAAATGTGCGGTCAGTACCACTGCTCCCTATATACAGCGTATTCATAATCGTGAATTCGAAAAAAAAAAGTGAACATTTTGAAAATTGAATTCAATAGACCTTATTTAAAGCATCGCCACAATGCCAAAGCGAGGCTGTCAGAGATAGACTTACCGTGTTTTCAACGGCATCCACTGTAAAAAGGCATGTAAAGCTCCAAGATCCTGTTGTCTTGAGTTCCCTTTCAAGGGAACTCGCGTTGTGTCAACTGACGTGTGAAATCAGACTAATGGTGTGACGAGACGTCAGAGGCGGGTGACAGCAAAACCAGGAAACTATAAAGCAGTGGTTTCCAACCACAATCCTGGAGGCCCAACAACACTGCACATTTTTAACGTCTCCTTTCCCTGATACACCCATTTTAGATCTTTGAGTCACTACCAATGAGCTGATAACCTTAATCAGGTGTGTTTGATTGAGGAGACAATATGGCGATCCCTGCCCATGTTACATCATGGGTGATGATACACATGATCTTGTGTTGTTTGTTTGCGAGCAGGGCATACAATCAGTGCTCGAGTGTGCAGTACATTGTGAGCAACTTCCATTACGGATGCTCCACTCCTGCCTGGCGTTCTTCGAGGTAGGCGCTCAGGCTCACATGGTTTGGGTCCGCTGAACAACTTCGGATTTGATGGGTAAAGCACACACAGTGTCTGGTCAGGCTACAGCATGTTTACATACTATGAGTATGCTGCAAACCTACCAGGCAGATCTGTTAGGAGACTTCGATGAGGGTGGGGGAATTGACCCTGATGCGGTCACAAAGTTGTGTTGGGCACAGATCTGTCTCTCCGGGCCACCAAGGAGACGGCCAGATCCATCATTTGTGCCAGATCCATCGGCAGCCCAGATGGCCAGGAGAGGCATTTATAATTGAAGCGCCATCAAAAAGAAAGATAAGAGTTTTGTCATGGACGCCCTGCTTTCGCCTCGTGGCAAAAGTTATTTGGCAGCATTTAAGCTACTGACAAATATATCTCGCTGGTTTCTGTGCACAGTCAAAAAGGGTTACACTATTCAGTTCAGGTCTCACCCAGGCCTCACAGTGGAAGACCCCAAGCAGGCTCTGGTTATGCCAAAAGAGGTAGAAACTTTGTTGGGGAACCATTGACGATTGGTTGATTTCAGCTCAGAGAGATTTTAGCTGAAGTGAAGAGTCATCAGTTCTTGCTCACATGAAAAAGTTGGGGCTAAGGATAAAAGCCAAGATGAGTGTGCTTTCTCCAGCACAGAGGACCACTTTTCTAGGCATGGTGTGAGATTTGTGCAAGCATGTCTTTCTCCTGGACACATCGAGTCAATCCTGTCAGCCGTAAACCGAATAAAGCTAGGCCAGTCACTCACTATGAAACATTTTCTTAGACTGTTGGGATTGATAACAGCAGCTTCCAACTTGATACCTTTTTGCCTGTTGTACATGAGACCCCTACAGTGGTGGCTCAGGACCAGGCGGTTTTCCCCATGGAGCAATCCTTTTCACATGATCAAGGTCACACGCCGCTGCTTATGTGCCTTGGTTATGTGGAAGAAACACTGGTTCCTATCCCAAGGTCCCATGTTGGGAGCTCCTTGTCATTGCAAACTGCTAACGACGGATGCTTCCTTCACGGGTTGTGAAGCAATTCTGGATGATCACTCAACTCAAGGTCTGTGGAGGGAGCATCATCTTTCCAGGCACATCAACTACGTGGAAATGATGGCTGTCTTTCTTATGTTCAAAGAATTTCCACCCAGATCTCAGGGTCCCAAATCCCAGGGTGCCAAAATATCCTGTAGAGGCAGGGGCTGAGACCCAGGCAATGGAGTCTCCACCCTGAGGTGGTGGAGCAAATATGGAGGGTGTTCGGGTAGGCACAACTGGATCTGTTTGCGTCTTGAGAGACGTCTCACTGTCCCCTCTGGTTCTCCCTCACATATCCAGCTCCTCTGGAACTGGATGCTATGGTTCAGACATGGCTGTGTCGCTCTCCAATACATTTTTGATGAGTTATTCAATAACACATTGCATTTTGCATAGCACCTAACTTTTTCTGTTGCAGTTGTTTCTGCTGTAAGGAAGCGATATTGCCATCTACAGGACACCCCCGCCCAGAATTGTGAAAACTGTGGGCTTGTCCTCTGAGGGGGCCCAGCTTATAAATTCTGGTCTCTCAACCAGAGCTCCATCCATGAGGAAATTGTATGTCCTAAAGTGAAGAGTATTCACTTCCTGATGTAGTAGTCATCAGCTAGACCCAGTTAACTGCCCTGTTGGTACAGTGCTGAAGTTCCTGCAAGAGTGATTTACTCCAGGGCTATCCCCATTCACTTTAAAGGTCTATGTGGCGGCCATAGCAGTTTACCACATTCCTTTGTGTGGAATGTCTTTAAGGAGAGACCCGTTGGTAACACGTTTCCTTCATGGCAAATTGAGGTTGGTTACCGCGTTGGGTGTCTCTAAGGCTCTCTTGTCAGGAGTTTCACTTCAAGATGTTTGTGATGCGGCAGGCTGGTCCTCGCCGCACACATTCGTGAGGTTTTACAACCTGGACTTGAGCTCAGATGCACTCGTCCTAGTGCTTTTTCTATGAATTCACACTAAACAGGCACTTGTCATTATAGCAGCGTGGTTATAAATGTTCCCACAGTGTCAGTCGATGCAGACGTTCCTTTGAAAGAGAACGCCTTGGTTATGACTGTAACTTTGGTTCCCTGAAGAGGGAACAAGACGCTGTGTCGCCCTGCCATACAGCTGGCATGCTTGTAAGCGACTTACGTCAGTCTACTGAAATGTCTTGGAAATATATTTTTTGCAGTGTTTTATCAGCAGAACAATACAAAAACAAATTAAATAACAGTACAACCCACTGAACAGCCTCACTTTCATTCTTGTTAAAAAAATCAAAGAAGGCGCTGCTGTGAATAAGGTCTATACCCTGCATATAGATAGCGGCACTCTGATGCCCACATATTATAGGTCTATACGTAAACAGTGAATTCAAAAGCCAAAGTGGAAAGCGATCGGGCATTCAAAAGTGACCCCCCCGTCCTCCCACCGCCACCACCAGTGTTATTGGCAATACCGGTGTTGATGCAAGTCTATATACCAGAGTGCACATTTCCTCACCGTGACACCCTTACTTAGTTGATATAATCATAAATCATCAAAAAGTTGATTTATTTCATTAATATCATTCAAAAAGTAAAATTTGTATATTATATTCATTCATTACACACAGACTGATATATTTCAAATGTTTATTTCTTTTAATTTTGATGATTTGAACTGACAACTAAGGAAAATCCCAAATTCAGTATCTCAGAAAATTAGAATATTGTGAAAAGGTTCAATACTGAAGACACCTGGTGCCACACTCTAATCAGTTAATTAGCTCAAAACTCTGAGTCTCTCAGTCTAGTTCTACACAATCATGGGGAAGACTGCTGACTTCACAGTTGTCCAAAAGAGGACCATTGACACCTTGCACAAGGAGGGCAAGACACAAAAGGTCATTGCAAAAGAGGCTGGCTGTTCACAGAGCTCTGTGTCCAAGCGCATTAATAGAGAGGCGAAGGGAAGGAAAAGATGTGGTAGAAAAAAAGTGTACAAGCAATAGGGATAACCGCACCCTGGAGAGGATTGTGAAACAAAACCCATTCAAAAATGTGGGGGAGATTCACAAAGAGTGGACTGCAGCTGGAGTCAGTGCTTCAAGAACCACTACGCACAAACGTATGCAAGACATGGGTTTCAGCTGTCGTATTCCTTGTGTCAAGCCACTCTTGAACAACAGACAGCGTCAGAAGCGTCTCACCTGGGCTAAAGACAAAAAGGACTGGACTGTTGCTGAGTGGTCCAAAGTTATGTTCTCTGATGAAAGTAAATTTTGCTTTTCCTTTGGAAATCAGGGTCCCAGATTCTGGATGAAGAGAGAAGGGGCACACAATCCACATTGCTTGAGGTCAAGTGTAAAGTTTCCACAGTCAGTGATGGTTTGGGGTGCCATGTCATCTGCTGGTGTTAGTCCACTGTGTTTTCTGAGGTCAAGGTCAATGCAGCCGTATACCAGGAAGTTTTAGAGCACTTCATTCTTCCTGCTGCTGACCAACTTTATGGAGATGCAGATTTCATTTTTCCAACAGGACTTGGCACCTGCACACAGTGCCAAAACAACCAGTACCTGGTTTAAGGACCATGGTATCCCTGTTCTTAATTGGCCAGTAAACTCGCTTGAAACTCTATGGGGTATTGTGAAGAGGAAGATGTGATTTGCCAGACCCAACAATGCAGAAGAGCTGAAGGCCACTATCAGAGCAACCTGGGCTCTCATAACACCTGAGCAGTGCCACAGACTGATGGACTCCATGCCACACCGCATTGCTGCAGTAATTCAGGCAAAAGGAGCCCCAACTAAGTATTGAGTGCTGTACATGCTCAAAGCTTTCATGTTCATACTTTTCAGTTGGCCAAGATTTCTAAAAATCCTTTCTGTGTATTGGTCCTAAGAAATTTTGGGATTTTCCTTAGTTGTCAGTAATAATCATCAATGTTAAAATAAATAAACATTTGAAATATATCAGTCTGTGTGTAACGAATGAATATACATTTACATTTAGTCATTTAGCAGACGCTTTTATCCAAAGCGACTTACAAGTGAGGAATACAAACAAGAATATATATGGAATTTGTGAAATAAATCAACTTTTTGATGATATTCTACTTATATGACCAGCACCTGCATATAAATAGTTTCATCTGCACCTACCTGATCTTGGTCGACATCATCATCACCAGTAATGATAATCCTCTTTTCGATTCTTGTCTCTGAATAGCCTCCTTTCACCGTCTACAAAACAAAAAGACATAAGTTTTCAATCCTCTAAGAAAACCTATTCTAAATAAGAGGTTACCAGCTTGTTTCAGGTACCTTTGTAACATGTGTTGTAGTGGCTGATGTTACGTTCTCAGTAACCATTAGAGGAGAACTATCTCTACCTAATGATCCCAAGTTCACCTGTACAAGAATATAATGAAATAAACACTTGTCAAAGCACGAAAACTATAATAAGGTACTGTTGGTAGAACTTTCATACATCACAAATAATGCTGGACATCTGAAGCAAACTCTGAAACTAAAGATGGAAATAAATGCAACAGACAAAAGGACAGGGCAGAAGCAGAAACAGAAGTGGGTTTGGAAACTCAAGTTCACCAGAAGAAAGAATGGACATGCTTACAGGAGAGACTCTCTCTGTCACAGAGTATGCAGCCTCTCGCATACCACTAATACCGTGGTCCTATGAGAGCAAACAGAGAAGTTACAATACAGATGAGATCCACCACAGTGCAGGTAAGTTCTAATAGAAAGTAATTACACTTACTTATGTAATTGATGATAATTGACATAATCACAGTCTTCACAGCATGTTCCTCTAACCTATCATACAGTGACATTTCTCCAGTAAAGTATGTATGTTGAGCTAAAAGGTCTTTACCGGGTCTGCAATCTCCATTATGGTTGTGGTGACCTCAGAGCCATTGGGCTGCGTCTCGATCTTGACCTCGGTCTTCCTTAGAGCTTGAGAGGCAATGATTTCACTGCTCTCTCTGCTTAGAGGGTGGATTGGGGGTGATTCAGAGCTCTCCCTTCTCATCGACTGGGTATTAGATTGTTCTGTAGAGTCTTTCCTCATGGCTTGGGCAGCTTTTACTGACCGTGGAGCTTTCTTAGGTACAAAAGGCTTGGGAAAGAAATGAAACAGATCAAAATCAAGTCAAAATCTGGCAGTGATCATGAGATTTAAGAAACACAGTGCCAATCAAATGAATTTAGCAGCATATGGTGAGTCATGGTTCAAAAGAAAAGAATAAGAAGCAATGAAAAATATAACACAATTCTGAAATCAAAGAAACCAAACCTGAACTGACTGACTGAACTATGGAGGGCAGCATCAAATGGAATGGAATTAGCATCAATCATGAACTCAAATTCCAATGTAATTTCATGCTTTGCTTTGATGCCCTGCAGAACGCGAGAAAAAAAATGGAACGTGATTGCATTCATCAGCACATTGACACATTTACTCTGACCAGTGATTGGGTGAGCCAGCCACTTTGCTAAAAGAGAAAGGATGCTTGTCTACCTCCGGTTTACGTTCCTCTGGTGGCTTCTGTTCTACAACAGGCTTTGGTTTCTCTACGGGCCTCTGAACTTCTACATGTCTCTCCTCGGGAAGGTAGATAGGATCTGCTCCCAGTATAAAGGCTGGATGGGTGGGACGGTCAGAGAGGCCGAACTCAGGTGAGAAGTCTTTCTCCCCCAGCTCAGTCATGCCTCTAGAAAATTCCTCAATACCCGTTTGGAAGTCCATGAGCACAGTGAAGTCCACCTCAGCCTCCAGGCTGGACGTTGAGCTAACAGTGATACTCGAGCATTTGCGCTCAATGCCCAGGTGAGTCTCCTTCAGGTACAGAGTGTCTGGGTCAGGGTCATCTTCTGATACTGATCCTAAGCGTCTCTCCCAGGGCTCTCTCTGAAGAAGCACAAAAAGAGATCTTGGTGCAAGGAACCAGCTGTGCTACAAGAGCAAATGTTGACTGACAGGTAAAACAAGGCAATATAATG
Organism: Opsariichthys bidens; assembly: GCA_037194245.1. Taxonomy (NCBI): domain Eukaryota; kingdom Metazoa; phylum Chordata; class Actinopteri; order Cypriniformes; family Xenocyprididae; genus Opsariichthys; species Opsariichthys bidens. The sequence goes on along the minus strand of CM074285.1, from coordinate 10,346,066 downwards.
GATGTTACATCTTCTTCACATGACAAGAATGAGACAACATTGTGGTGACTGATGATTAACGAGTCTAGTAGGGATGCAGGAGTTAGTTCAACTCAAAAGACTCACTGAAATGTCAGAAGTGTTACATGTCTCTGAGGAAAAACTGAGACAATAATAAGCTAATAGAATATGTTCACCCTTGGGTAGTATACTGCACATCTGTATATGTGTTTTATATATTAGTCCTCTGTGGGACATTTTTATAGACATTTTTATGACTTCATGTTAAATTCATGCTAAGTGCGGCAAGCCTAGGACTTGCTAAACAGTGCCAATGAATCAATGCATGTGGTGGATGCATTAAATGAGATTTCTGTGTAGAACTGTTGTGTAGGATGGTTTGGATCATGCAATCATGCTGTGGTGATGAAAACAAAAGACAGACGTTTGTAGTGCTTATGTATACAAAAATGTGAAAGCCAAAGATTTTGCAAGATTTTTAGCAAGGAGGTAGCAGTGGATGAGTGGAAAAATGAGGCACCTGCGCTTCCTCCTGAGGCTCCGCATGAATTGCTGGAGTGGGAAGGGGCTCCTGGAATGTGAGATGAAATAATAGGAAGAGCAATGCAAAGTTAGTGCACTGAAATTTGAGATAACAGGGAAGGAGCCCAGACTAGGCCCTGAACCAACAACCAGACATTTATATAACTGATCGGATATACTGACTGACACAGATACAAATGAGAAGTCTTAACAGTGTGAACTAGAGCGTACAGCACATTGCACCACAACAATTGAAAGTTAAAATATATTATGGCAGCTGGGTGCAATTTTGCACTAAGTGCCACTAAAGAGCCTTTTAATCAATCAGAACATTATATCTATATTAGACATCATGATACTCAGAGAGCAGTTTTGCCTGGTTATTCCTCAGGCTCTTCCAAAGTCTTTCTACTGCCAGAACACCGTTTCATCAGCACTTTTTCTTGATTTAATTTCATTCCATTTCAATGTTGAGTGAAATAAGGTAGCATCTGCTTTGATAATAGTTGTCTATGGAAACTGCAGTGTGGGCTTTTGCATAAAAAAGAGAAAGCCCTCAAGGTTCCCTGCAGTTTGTTGCAAAATAAATTGACCATTTTTTTTTTTTTCCCAGCCAAGTCAAAGAACAAATTCAAAATGCCCAAGAATGAAGTTGGGTATATTATCTTCTAAACAACAGCTAAAATCATTCCTTGTTAAATCAACTTTCAGAGCCCTTCACATGAACAGTACCATGGCCATTTTTGAAAGTATTGCAGAAGCCCTTTTGTTTGCAAAAATGGCACTTTAGCATAACAGTATGGTGCACAGGCCTTTGATTCCTTGCAACAACCATTCCCTACATGCCTGGTAAGAGGGAACCAGAGAAAGAATGTTGGAAGGAAAGACCGCAAATCAGGTGGAAAGTTAGTGGAACAGAAGCCTGAAGCTTAAGCAATGGAGATTATGTGGAAGATCCTAAGTGTCTCTCAAATGCGCAAGCAGATGTTGAGCTGTGCAGAGGAAGGAGAGGAAAAGAAAGTGGCACATCCTCATCCAATCAGACAGTGGTTATAGTGCCTCATTCTTCTATCAGCCAATAGTAAGATTAGACAGAGAACTGACTATTCTACTCATCTCTCCTCAGAAACAGGTTTCTTATGTTTTACCGGCATGTGCATAATGCAAAACTATAGATATGGATGTGCCGTTTCATGCGATGCTTTAGTTCCTGTGAGTGACAAGCAGATTATCAAGCAGTTGTTACCACTGGTTTCCTCTTGGAAGATTCCACGCTGGAGCTCTTGAGAAGATTGTTGCCAGAATCGCTTTTGGTGATTGGTTTGGTACGTGTATCTCGTACCCTCTGGGATTTTACAGGTGGGTATAAAGGGGAAATCTGGTCAAAGGCTGGAAATGCTGAATTGGTGGGAAAGTCGAACATGAACAATGGATCTTCAAAAAGAAACTGATCTTGTTCGATACTAAGTCTGTGCTCTGCACTGTTCTTGAGATCTCTTAATTGGGGCCTGTCTTGGACAGACTGTCGGCTATATTCTCTGACTTCCCTATAGTGACAATTACTCATCCAGTCTTGCTTGGAAAAAGTTCCAGTGCATTCTAAAGCAGCAGAATTTCCAGGTTGAAACAAGCCATCCAGGGCATTATCGAACCCAACTTGCTCTTCCTTAGACTTGGTCCCTTCACTTTCATCAAATGATCCAGAAATGCTCTTCTCACTTGGTTGTCCTTGCAGCTTGGCTCCTTTATTGCCTTTCAACTTCTTCGACCTCTCAGGCTTCAGTGGAACAATTCGTTTCACCTCAGACTGTGATGTGTCACTTGAGGTAGAATCATGTCTCTGGATTGTTGAGCCTTTACCTTTAGGATCTGGTTTGGATGTTTGCTGTAAGGCAGCTCTGGTGTTCTCAGATTCATTTTCACATGGTTGTTTCTCCCATCGACTTTCATTATATTGATCTCTCATATATTTGTCTATGGCTGCATTGGGAGAAGCCTCTCCGAAGCTTCTCTCTACATACCTTGCTAAGTCTTGATTCTTGCTCTCATCTTCTCTTATGTACTTTTTATCACCCGAGAGTCTCTCTGTTGCATATTCTTTGCAACCATTGGTATGAATGACTTTCTCTGACAAAGATCTGCCCTGCGGGTGCCCATTATCACATGCTTTCTCCTCCAAAGAACCAGCGCCCTGGAAATGGTTGTACCTTAAAGCAGGGCTTTTAGCGCGGTTTCTCAGGGGCTTCTCTGGTGATAGGATGGTTTCTGTTGAGGTCCTTTTTACTACACTTTGTTTTTCTCTCATTTCACTGTGTGTGGTCATGGCTTTTTCTCTCATTCTGTCTTCTGCCTCTCTGTTGAATCCAGTGGCTAATGAAGCTACTCTAGGACTCCTGCTCTTTTCGTCTTTTTTACTGAGGGGCAGGTCTCTTTGACCACCATCTTGCTTCTCAATCAATAGGGACTCCTCTGAGGCCTATATATCAATAGAGTGAACAGTTTCAATGGCCTGTCAGTGCCAACACTACCTCTACTGTTACTTGTATAATGCATTACTTGTATATTTGTAATATGAATCTGACAAAAATTTATGACGCAAGATAAGACAAGACAATCTGAGGAGGTAAAATTCATGTTATTGAACGTTGGATGGAAGTTTTGAAGTTAAACAAAAGGGAGACATTTATGTACATAAGTACTTAAAATGTCATTTTCTTTTATTATCAAGCAATATCATTAGTCTTTATAACACTAATTAAAGGAAATGGATTCATGCTGTGTTCTAATAAACCACTCCAGCCAGATTCTATTAAAGTTCAAAATTGCTGCTAGCACTTGACCAGAGGCATGACATGAAATGGTTCAACAGCATCCACTTAAAGAGAGATTAGTCACATAAAAAAGAGTGCATGAATAACGAATCAAGCATTTGGCACTAAATCTAAGACCGGTACTGACATAAATCTGAATAATCCTCATCAGGAATGTTAAAGCAGTATCAGACCAAAATAACACTATTTTTTTAGCATCATGTTTTGTATAAAAGTTGCCCCACAATTCAATCCCTTTGCAGGTTCCAGTTACTCACAGATTTTTTCTCCGGAGTGCTACCAGATGAAGCTCCAGAGAGACGTTTCTCTCTGTGGACCAGTTTGCTGTTGGGCTCTCTCAGCGCTCTTTTCAGCTCATTGATACTGGCTTGATGTTTTTGCAACACATCCTCTGGCTTATCCAGGAACTGCTATAAAACAAACAGGTCAATCGGTTGAACCACTTACCTCCAGCAATTACTTAAGTGAAGCCTTTCTGGAGACCTGCACAGGAGTTTAAAAATGTTTATCTAACAGAGGTAACTACATACAGTAAATACACAAATGCAAACATCAGAAATATGCCCATGAGAATCTTAAGTTCTGTTCTTATAACAAATTAATTAGCTTTCCACTTCAGGGTGAAATAATAGAAAACTCTATTAAACCTATATGAAATGCCACTGAAGTGCATGAAGTATGTATAAAGGTATATGTTCAATCGCTTTAGATTGGACATTATTCCTCTGTTCAAGAGAAGACAAAACATTTTACTCTAACACTCTAAAACTGGGGTCTCTAACCCTGCTCCTGGAGAGCTACCATCCAGCAGAGCTCCAACCCTAATCAAACACACCTCAACCAAATAATGAGGGTGTTCAGGACTACTCAATAATTACAGACAGGGTTGGAACTGAAGTCTGCAGGGAGGTAGCTCTCCAGGAGTAGGGTTGGAGGCCCCTGCCCTAAAATACTGTGCATAGTAAATATTGTGATGCAGATTGACAAAGTGAACGCCTGCGTAATAGTTTGGCCCTCTTCTTCATGCCAAAAATAATCGCTACATCTTTTCTTCAACATTCAAGACAACAAAGCAGCGCATAAAACATGGAACATGCTGGTGTAGATAACAGATGTCAGATGGACTGCCATCTTGGCTAAGTTTTCTGTCACTTACAGACAATTACAGAAAAAAAAACTACAACACAGAGAGTGAATGATCAGGCAGTTGATTGATGAGAAACAGTACCTCCTGTTTAGGACGTGGGGCCAATTCCTGGTCCGACTGGGATAAAGGGGTGGTTGGGGAAGGGGTATGGTGGTGCAAGCCAAGGAACAGAGGCAGAGGCAAAGTGAGGTAGTGGAGACAGAGAGGCAGAGCATGGTTGAATTCATAAAGCAGGCAGCCAAACAGAGAGAGGAACTCTCATACAGACGTTGATGTTAGCCATGGAGAAGAGGTTGTGCCACTGCCTCAGATACAGTGTTAGAGAATTGTCTTAGTCACATATCTATTGAGCAACAATGGCATCCAGTTCAGTGACACAAATCTCCTGATCTTTTTTTTCTATTACTCATACATGTCTAATGAGGTGCAGACTGGTACGTACTGGAAATTATCTGTGAGCACGGATAAGAGATAAACCGATGACATCCCTAGTCTCTACAAAACCTCCCCAGCACAAATCAATACATGAACTGTTCTGCAAGTAGTCTAAGTCAACTTGCTAAGACTAGACTAATCTGGCTGTATGGCAAAACGTAAGCTCTGTTTCTGGAGAATGTCCCTGAGCTCCTCCCTACTTAAAAAAGAGAGTGTATTGCGAAACTCTGATTAATGAAAACAGATGGGGGAAAATGGGACTCATTCACTAATAATTTTGTACAATTTGCACATGTGCACAGAAAATGTTTCATGCAAAACAAAAAGCAGGCCATTCTAAAACACAAACAGTTTTATATACTGTAGGCCTACACTATATGTGGCTGTGTTTTGGACCTCTCATTTGCCATTATATAAATGTGAACTGGCATTAAATTATTGCCTTAACATTTGGTAAGATTTTAGAAATGCTACTTTCTGTACAACAGTAGCCTATAGGAATGCGTAAATTGCTATTTGATGATCAGTTACCATTGTTGTCTCTGCTAGAATGGTTACAGCAGCAAAGTAATTTCAGAGGCGGGGGACGTAATGAAAATAAGACCAGGAATCAGCAGTGATTTCAAATTGACTTTAAGCGGGGAAAAAAGAACAACGATAATCAAAGTGCATTATCCATCTCAGTTCTCCTTTAAATAGTTGACAGATAGCCATTTTACCAAGATGATCCTGCTATATACAGTGGTCTACTCTCGTTCTCAAGAAAAGCCATGAAGGCTGGAAAACTACATGATCTGCCTTGTGGCTAACCACATAGCAATCATGTTGCTATTTTTTCAAGGCACTCTAAAGCCATGCTAGAAGTGTGTATGCAGATTTAGAGTGCAATTGAGACAATGACAGACAGACAATTAGACACACAGACAGATAAATCACGCTAAAAATACCTCTGTCTTAGAGTCTACAGGAGAGCCTGCCTCCTCCCTCTGTCCGCGAGAAGATGAAGAGAGAAGCGATAGTTAGAGGACAGCAGTGAAGGGTTAGAAGCAGCGAGAACAGTGCAGAATCTGAATTAGACTGAGGAAATTAGCAAAAAGGGAGAAGAAGGTGAGTGTACAGGCAGATTTGTTGAGAGGTTGGAAAGAGGTTAAATTCAAAAGCATTGTAAACAAAATAGGCAGGCATAGAAATATACTTAAGAATAAATCAGGGACAGAGAAAGCCAAAGGTAGAAAGAAAGCCAAAGGTAGAAAAAGGTCTCGGAGTGGAAGACTTTTAGTTAGAAGGGACGGCAAGGGGAGTGTTAGTTAAACATAATGTGATAGTAATTCTTGAAACTAGTTGTTTGAATCTACTAGGAAGAATATCTACATATTGCCACCCATAACGCAGAGACAGTATGAACTTAAAACTGATTCTTTCTCAAAGAAAACTAGTATAATTTATTAGAAAAGAGAAAAACACAACTAAATCAAGAAGCTGACACTAAATACGGTTGTGTGCACAGAACCTTGAGCTCCATAGTCTTAGAGGGAGTGGAATCAGTCTCTAGTCGCTGATCTTCAGCTTGTTCATGATCTTGGTCCAGGTCCTGATCCAGACTGGGCTCCAGGTAGTCCTGGTCCAGCTCATCTCTGGGAAGACTATGCACAGGCTCGCAAGAGGTGTGCTGGGAGAGGTGGTCCATAGTGTCCCCTAAAGCAGACTCTGAAAGAGATGCAAAGAAACAAAGCATGTAGGGTAAGAAACCCAAGTAGTGGTAGACATCTCACTTGTAGAAGCCTATTCCTCCACCGCCCCCTTCAAATCTGAAAGGAAAGTCTCAAGTACATGATCTGACGAATATACAGAGGGATCAAAAAGATGTGATCACAACAAAGTCACACAGAAGTCAGTTTCAAACCAGGCAGCTTTCTGTTGATCAACGGGGTCAATTCGAGTGGCAAACTCGAGCATGAGCAATATCTGCATGGGGATTGGCAGATTGCGCCAATTCCAAGTGATATAACTGGAAATTCCACAGAGCCTCATCTTAAGAATTTAGGACAAATTTACATTAAAACTAGAAATAAAGTTTTCTTGTCCTTATTCTTTTACATGTTCCATTGAAGCACTAGATGTGGGGCATTAGATCATCTATCTCTCAGATTTTCCCACATTATTACGTCATAGTTATTACATCATTATTACGCCATAGTGCACCTACGTAGTAAATCCTGTAGTAAATACGAGGCGCTACGCGATGGAGATTCCTCTAAGGATTACAAGACATTTTGAGGTGCCAAGTACTGGAAAAACACAGTCTTTGCATTGCCATCCATGTGATCCTAACATTAAGAAAGCATGGATAAACTTTATTCTTATAAGTTCAAGTCAGACCGCATCAGTAAGACATTGTTCATTTGTCCCCTCCATTTTTTTCTGTGGATTCGTTTTTAAAGACAGACTTGAAAATAAAAGATGCCAACTGCATTGGATTTGACAGTAATGTCACAACACACAACTGTGAGTAACAGTGTTTTTACCATGTGTCACTATTGCTTTGTCGTATACTGATTGTTACCAAGTACTTAAACTTTATTTGCCACAACCAAGGCTTATAAAGCATATGTAACACACATTTAATATTTCAACTATGAAACGAGATAGTTTTCAAAATCAGAAGTTTTCAAAACAATTCCACACATGTAACGGCAGGGACATTCAAAATACGCAAAGCTGTTACCCAATCATGGGCGTTTACTTCCAGGTTTTGAATGTGATGCCCATCAAAACGGAGTGTTCGAAAGAGAGTGTTAAAAGCAGCATGTTAAATGGCTTTTACTTCTAAATTAACATGCTTTTTGATGTAAAAATCTTAAAATTATAAATGGACCAAAGAGAAGATCATAAAATAATATTTTCAAAAATGCAGTTCATGACCCCTTTAAGATGTTCTGCAATTAATGTTTGTTTTTCAATTCAATGCTTCACTCCAGCTGTTATTTGTATGTGAAAATTGTCTGCATAATGAAAAGTCTGTATCAAATCTTAAAACTGCAATTAAAGAAGCTTTTTTTTTTACTAATGGTGTCAGACTTTCAGACCCCACTGTGGTCCTTTCTAAAAACAGCTTCACTTCACAAGCATTCATCATAAAAAAAAGAATATTTTTAGCAGGAGAATATGAAAGCTTTCACTTGGTGGGTAAAACCTTTGTAGATCAACTGAAAGGTCAATAGAAGTAGATTGGTAGGCAACTGATGCATTTTGTGATGATCATGGTATCAGAGAAATACTTACCTCCATCTATGCTACGGGACAGCAGGTACCTCCTACTAATTGATCGTTCAAACTGAGGCGCTGGCCTGTCAATCAAAGCACTGGCCTGGCGAGTCTGGGCTTGGGTCCGCCCACTGTAGCGGAACTTCGAGCCAATCACAAGAAAACCTTTAGGGGGAGGCTCAGGAGAGACCAACCTATAAGAGAAATACCAGAAACAATGCCACAAGTGTATGTAACATGATAGAATGAGCTTGGATTAAACATTACAAGTATCTATTAAGCCCAGTGCCATCAATGAACAGAGTTGGAGTCAAGACCATCCTGGGGACTACATCCCCAGATCCAGACTAAGATCTGTTGGTCTAAGAATTAAATCAATTAAAAATTTATTTTCTTTCTTTAGTGTTAACCATTTTAAATTAAAAAGAAAAAAAAAAGTCTACATAAAACTAAAAATAAAATTATACAAGAAAATTCATTAAAAAGGAGAAAATACACGTGGTCTTGTTTGAGACCATAAACCAAGCCCTAGATCCAGAACAAAATTTTAGGGTTTCAAACCTAGACCATGGCATCCGGTAATGAGGCTTTTCTTGTCCTTCGCAACATCAGCACAAGACGGACCCCCGTCTGTGGCTTTTTGGCCTATTAAACGTGTTGAACCAGACCGTGCAAGTGATAATCTTTTTTTTTTTTTTTTTAAACATCATTTTCTCTGAGCATTCTGATATGTAAAAAAAAAAAAAATCCTACTGACATGATTCATGTTCAGAATGGTAAGTAAGAGCTTATGTATATCTACAGTTCTAGTTTCAATTTCTCTTTTTTAATGATGAATATAGACCCCTGCTGGTACAGGCAATTATTTTCTATGAGAGATGCAGGTGCAGAATGTACATATGGAAGCTTGTTTTCACCACTGAATAAAAAATATAAAAAGGTAATTGCAACTTTTAATCTCACAATTGCACGTTTATATCTCACAATCAGATTTTATAAAAAGCAAAATGTCAGTCATTTGTTCCTCAGAACTGCACTTTATGTCTCACAATTCTGTGAAAAGATTGCAGTTGCGGGAAAAAAAGTCAGAATTGTGAGATAAAAAGTCACAATTATCTTTTAAATTGTTTTATTCCGTGGCGGAAACATGCTTCCATATATACATAATAGGTGCCGTTGACTGTAGTTTTTGCGATGTGTTCAACCCCAACTTTTTTGACCCAGATGAATGCGTCGCGATCGCGAGTTCTTTGATGTCAGTTTGGTGTGTCGTGACCTATAGGCCGAGGTTATGTTTAAGTGGAGACTCTAACTCTGTCAATGAAGGTACAAAGAAACAAAACAAGACCCAACACCTGCATTCTCACATTTTGAAAAAAAAAAGACTGTTCCTAGTGTTGTGGCAATGGTTATAGGACAGTGAGCGCCTACCTGAAAAATGTGTGATGTTCAATGCAGACCTTCCACAAGCGCTTAGAGGCACGGTGGTTGGGCAGCTTGAAGCCAATGGTGCTCTCAAACTGCTCGTACTGGGGGTGCAGGGGAGTGTGGGCATGTGATGGGGAGGAAGTGGGGGGGTGTGAAGGGAAAGCAGAGTGGTAACGTGTTACTTGACAGGAGATTTGACGAGGTGTAAAATCTGTGTGCTGCTAAAGCTCAAATCAACCGACAGGGCACAATTCTGCATGCCTTTATTTATCAAAACAGAACGTAACCAGAATTTCTAAAGAATGCTGCAGAGAAACTGCATAGGAATGAGAGTAAATATTAATATCTAAAAGCTCAAGGTCCACAGAATGGAGCCTGTTATGCTGATAAGATGCTGAACAGTGAAGCATCTTGAATAAAGGCATTGAAATATTGTCGAGCATTCATATCTGACCCTCGCACATAATGGACAGAGTCAAAGAAATGCCATGCTTTTATGTTAGAAAGAGCCGAGAATCCCATTGTGAGAGGAAAATCAAAGAAAATAACCCAGTAAATCCCTAATGCAGAATCCTTAACAGTTAATAAAGACTTATTTTGCCTTCTTTCTTCCCTCTCTCCAGATTGAATTCTCTCCTAACCCCATCTCTACTCATTTTCTGCTTCTCTCTCTGTCTCTGTGCCCACTAGGCAAAAAATTTTCACAGCTCAGCCTAATGTTTTAAAACTCTCATCCTTTCCACACTCAGCAAGCTAGCAAACACTAAAGAGCAGAACCTCAAACAATGTAAGTAGTGTTTGTTGAGACATAATTAAAGGCATTTTTTAAGTGGCGTAATTAGAAATGGGCCCAAGAAATATTTTATTGCTTTTGTGTGCAGCGGTGGAAGAACACCCACATCAGTCTTCAGAGCACTGGGTAATTTGAAAGCCTGAATAGTGATTTCAAATACTCGAAAAACGTCCTATTCTTTTCTAATAAAACCACATCATGCAGATTATCCGCCTATTTTCTCGCCCCCAGTATTAGTCTAAGTACGGCATCCTTATCTATCTAATGCTTGAACATGCATCTACAAGCGAAATCTAACAAGAAAACCTGGAAAATCTCAAAAGACCTTTTTCTCTACCTCTCCAGGTCGGATTTTGATGTAGAAGTTGCTTCTCTTGTAGGATATTTTGAGGATCTTGGGCCAGGCGAATCGGTTGATACGCAGCCGGTCTCTATAGATCAAGAGACCACTGGCACACACTCCTAGCATGATGTCAATGCCTTCAGAATCCTTTAAAACACACATGAACACTCAAAAACAAATCTAGATGCTTAGATTTTCTGTCACATTTCAGTTTCGGACTGCCAATAGCACACCAAGGCGTGATTGTAGGGTTTCATCCTGTGAGGTCTGAGCCTGTAAACGTACAAAATTGGATCACAGGTCTGTTGTAATAGGGTCGTGGACTGCAGGGGAAAACATTGTTAAATCCAAATAATAAAATAAAAATAACCATATAATCATGCAGAGCTGCAATGCCAAAATACATAGGGTATTTACTTTCAAAATGCAGGAGAACACGCTAACCAAAACACTTTTTGACATCAATTTCTTCGAACTTGCAAAGGGCGTGTGTCCAATCAAAATTCAAAGTATTTTGATGCAAATTTATAAGATACTTGGTAATAGAACCAATACAATTGCAAGTGTGTTTAATGTGGTAAATCACTTTCTTTTCTTGTTATTCTTTTCAGCCCCCCTGAATAGGATGTAGTATCATCTATGCACCAGTTCATAATGTACCACGAACAACACGGACACCTCTATTCAAGCATAAATCACAGCGTCCTACCTTAGCATGGTGGAGATCAACGCCATACATGGAGAGTTTCTTGGCGTTCTCCAGGAAGTTGATCTCAGCCTCTGCAGGACTCATTCCCCTGGGCACAGATCATCATTTTGAGAATATCATCATTAAAGGAAAAACATATGTCAATTACATGTTGCTGAATATTTGAGCTTTTCTGTTTCCTTTTTTTGCTTGTGCTGCTTGCTATCAATATCTGGAATCACTAGAGATATCAATTAATCTGTTCATTTAGAATAATTTATTATTTAGTGTATATTTTAGTGCTCCCAAATCGATTAATAGTGATTAATCGCATCTAACATAAAAGTCTGTTTATATAATATATGTATGTATTAGGGGTGTGACGAGATCTCGTACCACGAGATCTTGCGAGACTAAAACGTGACGAGATTTCTCGTCGAGGTGAAAAGTTGTCTCGTCGTGCTATCAGTGTGAGGGTGAAATTATTATTGAAGATGCCCCCGCCACTTTCAAATCGTTTGTGTGGAAACATTTTGGTTTTTGGCGCAAGAATAACACACAAGACACAAACAATATGTAAACATTGTAAGAAAACTATGCCGTACACCTCGGCCAAGGTTGTACAGACTCTTAGGGGCCGTTTCATTCGCACAAAATGGAAGCGACGCGGTCGCGACGCGCTCGTTTTTTTCCTGCCGTGCCTGTGCCACGGCGAGATGAAAACATCTCAACTTTTCAGAATGCCGTAAGCACACCGCAGGTCATGTGACAAGAACCAACCGATCATCTTCGACCTTTCCGTAACAAAACATGGAAATCTCAGCCGAGCAGCAGATCATAGCTGTACAGGGGTTATAGCTCATCTCCATAAATATATCTAGTAAAGCTAAAGCAAGGGATAAAAATCAATTTATGAAACTTCCTCATGGTCGTGGAGAGCACAGTTCATGGTTGCATAGCAACGACAGACGCTACAGAAGCGCGAGCTCCCGAACGCTTGCAAAAGTAGGAGGAAGCGACGCGGCCGAGCTTTACACGCTTTTTTAGGCGCGATATGTGAATGGCCCCTAAAAAGGCAGAAAGCATCGCTATCACTGCTGACGGTTGGACTTCTCGGTGTACGCAGAGCTATATAACAGTTACAGCCACACAATCAATAGTGACTGGGAAATGGTCAACTTTGTACTGCAGTTAAAGTGACACTTAAAGTGTTATTTGATTTTTTATTTATATGTTTATTTTATTTGTACTGTTTAATTTATGTTCAATCTGTAGAAAGAAGTTCAGTGAGATTTCTCATGTGAAATTATACAGGGCAGAAAACAATTGGTTGATTTTGTGGCAAAACATTTAGCAGTGTTTGCATGTTGTTTTACTGCAAATAATTCATTAAAATAGAAGTAAAATGACATGCATTACAAGTTGATTTCAAATGCACCAACATTTTTGCATTTTATGATTTTCAGTTGAATAAAAGACTATTTTCCCTTCATACGTTTCATTATTGAGGATTTCTTAAAAATACTATAAAAATCTCATCTCGTGAACCCAATCTCGTGTCTCGTCTCGTGGGATAGGGGTCTCGTCACACCTCTAGTATGTATATATATATATATATATATATATATATATATATATATATATATGTGTGTGTGTGTGTGTGTGTGTGTGTGTGTGTGTGTGTGTGAAGGATTGTGTGTAAACATATACACACATATTTTATATATGTATAAATGTGTGTATATATCTACACATACACACACAAACTTTTATGTTAGATGCGATTAATCGTGATTAATCGATTTGACTGCACTAGTACATATATTTATTATTACCAAGTGATAAAAAATGTGGGCAATCATTCATGCCTCCTGGATTGTACAGAAATGATGTAATAGGAAATTTGGTTAGACCTCATTTTAATGCGTAACCGTGTAATTATACATTTACGTACTGAGTAATAATAATGAACTAAATGTATTAGCTATAGGGTCAGGGTTTGGTTTAGGTGAGTTGCATGCAATTATGCATATTTTATAGTTACTACTACTGTAACTACATGTAACACGTGAACAGGAATTTTCTAAACGTCAGAGCAATTTAAATTCATTATTTTATATTTTGTGAGCCCAGACCTATCTTGGACAAACTAACAAAAATGGCCTGCTGCGCACTGGGTCAGGATATAAACAATATATGAATTTATTAAGGTTCTAAAGTCTATACTTTAATCGTCTACCATAATAATGTAATGTCTTTAGGCTATGATCATTTGGAGGACTTGTTCAGGAAATACTGATAAATGTGATTAATCAAATTAATTAATCACCATATCATGTAATTAATATGACTAATATTCTTAATTAATTGACAGCCCTGGTAATTACAGCTCTATTCTCACCTGTAGGTGCGGTGCAGCTCCATGACCCTTTCCTCCAGCTCACGGGTCTGATTGGGGGCGAAGCGGAACTCGCTGATGTAGTCTGGCCCGTGTTCCTCTGGGTCATAGTCTCCCAGCTCAGCCTGAACGGCATATGAGCCCAGCAGAGCATGAGTGACAAACGAGCAGGGCAAACGGCCTGACAGTATGTCCTCCCTCAGCTGCAGACACAGGTAATACCTGCTCATACGAACACACACGCAAAGATCAAATCACATTATTTATATTATTTATACCATACAAAAAGATACATATAGATACAAGAAACAGTGTTATGCGTAACATGGCTGTGTATTTAGCGTGATCTAACATGTAGTACTACATTTTGTATATAACAGAAGTGCTAAATGGTTAAAGTAGATTCGTCTTGGAAGTCTGATACATAATAAGTATCAGAAATTATATTTCTATCTAGCTGTTTCTATTATAGAAACATTTTCGTTACATGAAATAAAATAAACTTGTAAAAGGCACAATATGTAATTTTCACAGATAGAGGTCGCTTATTCAAAACAAAGGCGTAGCTTGATGACGCCTTGATTTCGAGGCATCTTACAGCCGGAGGAAAAGAATTCGACTGAGCAGAAATCATATTCATGGATAAACTAATGTATTAAATATTAATATTACTGTGCTATGAAGAAGGTAGGGGCTGAAAGCCGTTGGAGCAGAACAAGGCCACTGGAGCGATTGCTAATGAGAGACGAGCGCTACACACGGCTCGAGAGTAGTGGAGCTTTTATTATGCAGTAGTCACTGCTTCCACTTCTTCCAGTCAACCATATGTGAGGTAACGCAGAGCTGTTTTACAGTGGTGTATAAAGTACTTGAAAGCCATACTTGAGTAAAAGAATTTTACCAAAAATTTCTTTGGTAGAAGTAAAAATGACTGTTTAGAATATTACTTGAATAAAAGTTTTCAAGTAAGTGATATTTTTTGTACTTACGTATGAAAAGTTTTTTTTTGATACTAAACATACTTAAGTATTGAAATTACAAGTAAATCCAAATACAAAAGAAGCAGAAAATATTATTAAAAGTTGTTCTATACACAGTTTGAGCAGCAAGAATGCTTTAACTCTATTTCATACATTTTGATTGCTTTGAATTAAAAAATGGCAAAATGTTTATTGTAAGTTTTAAATACAAAAAAATATGACTATATTAATTATACATTGATCATTCATGTTAATTCATAGTGCATTATAACTAATGTAAGAGGCAACATTAAAATGTTCAAATGTACATGAAATTAATTAACAAGTAACAACACTTTCATTAACCTTTAATGTTACAAATGGGCATTATAAGTGTTTCCATTTCATATAAATCCAAACAATCATACTTAAAAATGGCCATCTTTGCACAAAGGCTATATATTATATGTTTACTTTCGCTCGTTACTTGCTTCTATTTTAGAACACTTGATGACTATTTAATCAAAACATGTGTTAAAGTGCGGATAAAAAAGAACTGAAATCAAATATATTTCTGATTTATGCTGCATGATTAGGATACAATTTAAATATGCAACTTCTCTGGATAACGAATGCATAAAATCGAACAAATGGATATAAACTAATGAAAATAGAGAGTAACAATCGTGACATTAAACAGTTGGTGTTTTTGTCACATTGTTTTAACTGCTTGAGGTAACGTTACTACTAATGTTAGATTCTTCTCAGCCTGTTCTCCACTAATGCAGCATCTAATCAACAAACTAATTACTTCAGTGATGTGAAAACATATACTGTAGTGTGCTGTATATCATACTGCTTTGTTGTCTATGTTTTTGAAGCATCCCGTTCTGTGCAGCGCGCAGCTTCACGTCGCGTGTCAGAACAATCTGTGATAGTTTCATGTCACCTCTGGAGGTCGCTATCGTACCGCACACTTCTCAGCCTCTCCAGCAACAGACGCAACCCGATGATGTCAACCATGTTTGTGCAAGCACATGTTTGCTTGCAGTCTGTGTTCTTCCTTTTTTTTTTGTAGTAAGTAACGAAAATGCTTTTCAGAAATATATCGGCGTAAAAGTATACATTTTATTTAGGAAATGTAGTGGAATAAAAGTAAAAGTTGACAGAAATATAAATACTCAAGTACAGATTTTCCCAAAAAATACTCAAGTACTGTAAAGAAGTATTATTACTTTGTTACATTACACCATGGTAAAACATGGTACGCACGGAAAACGAGATTTAAAAAAGACATACTGTGTTGAGCTATATAACAATGGTTAGTGTTCTGTCGATAAATGTATCCAAACAGTTGCTCAACTGTCCATTAAAACACATAATATATTAAAGTGTCTTTGGTGTTTCCATGTTTTCTACAAAATAAAACCAGAAATCGAGGGTAACGCCGGTATGATGTCATTGATAGGCGACGCACAGACAAGGTCCTGTCCTGGTTAAAATTGCAGATTTCTCTGGATTTAAACTTTGGGATAAAGTACACAAGTCAACAAATTACATAACACTAGGTAACACTTTATTTCACAGTGTCATTGTTACACGTTACATGTAGTTACTGTAGTAATAACTAGAAATTATCCATAATTGCATGCAATTAACCCTATACCAAACCCTCATCCTAACCCTAAACCAGTTAATTATTATTACTCAGTAATTAAATGTATTATTACGCTGTAACACTGACACCTTAAAATAAAGTGTAACCCACTGTTCTAGTGGTTTTTCGGATTTTTTAATCCAAAAATCTTACATATTGTGCCTTTCACTGAAATTAAACATAAAATCTTTTTTTCTTACTTTATTGAACTTACTAAATTTATTTTGTCTAGTTGCCAAGGAAATATTTAATTTAATGTACAAAAAGAACTAAAACTAGAAATGAAATAAAAAAATAACACTAATTTAGTAACTAAATTACTACCATTTTAACCAAAATGAAAATGGAAAAGATAACAATAAAACCTAATTCAAAATATTAATAGTATATCACAGTATAGTAGTATCTGACTCTGATATGTATAAATAATTAACCACGGAAATTAAATATTAATGAAATATTTTTAAATTCAATTTAAGGACAATTTAAATTATTCTATAATATGACTATATTTGTACATATGTATAGATTACATATATTTAATATATAATTCAAAATTGTTATTATTATATTTATTAAATATCCATCCATCCATTCATCAATTTCTTAAAACTGCTATGTAGGGTCACAGGAATCCTAATAATAATAATAATAATTATTATTATTATTATTATTATTATTATTATATGCATTTTCATTCATTTTAATTTAATATTTTCTCCAGTGTCACTTAATGTGGGTCCATTTCCTCGAATAGTGCCACTATCAAAACATCACAACCAGCACAGCAACACTGGCTCAACCAATAATATAAATTTGGGGTGGGATTATCAATTTTGCTGACCAATAGCAGACAGTAGCAGTGTTCGGCAAACCTATTTAAAGACAGTCTTTATTTTAGCACTTACGTTTGGTGTTGCTAGTGCCACAGCAATGACACATTTCAGTTTTAATATGTTTACGCTCACCGTGTGATGTCTTCAATCAGCTGAGACGGATCGGGAGGATAGAATTTGACAGCAAAGGAGAAATGCCAGGGACCCACTAAAAATAATCAGACACAAACTCACATTCATCAGATTCAGCCAACCAAGGTTACAAAGCCAATGTATCTTATTTCCCTACACTTACCACGGATTTGTTTCTTGATTTCTTTTGAAGGATCAAGCCAATTCTGAAAGAGAGAACAAAATTTCCTCCATCAAGCAGGGCACACTGATAAGCAAATGCCGCAGTTTCAGCATAGTCTCCTCCAAGGCAGG
This sequence comes from Opsariichthys bidens, assembly GCA_037194245.1. NCBI lineage: Eukaryota > Metazoa > Chordata > Actinopteri > Cypriniformes > Xenocyprididae > Opsariichthys > Opsariichthys bidens. The sequence continues at coordinate 10,328,339 of CM074285.1, read as the reverse complement.
AGCAATCACCTCATACATATTCTGTAAAACGGTCAGTGCATTAATATTCTGCAGCCACAGGAGCACTAAAAGAGTAGATAAATGTCATCTCCGGCACACCACACTCCAGTAAGGTCACCCAAAGCCTGGTGACACACAAAAACATTTAATGCCAGCTCATCTCGGTCCAGAGGAGATGAAAAGAACTGCCTTATTCACATCTCACAGTACCAACCTTCATAAATGACCACTGATACATGTAAAATATAAAAGCGGGAGAGAAATTGTCTCAGAAACAACTCAAAGCTCTAAGTTCAACCCGAGATATTTCCACTAAAAGCTTGGTTATTTTTATCTGCCCACCCGTCCTGCAAATGTCTTCATACTTTAACATTAATCTTCTCCATTACATTTGAAAAATGCTCCATTTCTGTTCTTGAATCTGTTTCTGCCTTTACAGTCAGAGTCTCTGACCAACCTTGCACTCTCCGCAAGTCTCGCTTCCCATGCTTGATACATGTGGTTTTCAAACGGAAATCATTCAAACTGCAGTGTGATCAGATTTGTTGGCCTGGGAACAATCCCTGCTGATCACAGCGGCAGGCACAAGAGCCTCAGCTGGGAAAAAGAGCTAAGTGGAACTAGACTGGGATAGCCGTAGAAGTGCAGGCAGGGTCCTTATGGCTAAACTAGGACTGGGGAGTTCCTCTGAGCATTTCAATCAATCCAATCCTGCCCCTAATAGACCCACACATAAGGACTCACAGAGTCCCCTAATAACCACATTACCTCAGACCATTTATGTGCACAACAAAGCCAGTAAAGCTGTACTTTTAAATAAAGAGGTCATGGTAGTGGAAATAAACAGAAAACATATGGATGCTTTGTTAAAACGAGATCATGCATATTGGTTTACATCCTCTTTTGTCTAGTTACAAATGAGGAAAAGCATAAGATTGCTTTGGATGTTTGCATTTGAATACAAGTTAACAATCAATTTAATCAAGTGAGCAATCAATAAATGAGTCTAAGCAGTTATTGAACTGCTTAAATTAGGAATAACAAAAAAGTGTCATCAGTAAGTGCTCTGTTAAATTAAAGCAATTATACAAGAGAAATTCTGTCATGAAAACTCTGGAGTGTCTGCCATAGTAATGGATATGACAATGTTGATATGTTTGGTCTTGGTGGAATAGATCTGCTATGCTTCTGCTGCAGAGCAATTGACCCTTCGCAAAGACCGACCCCCTTTATTTATTGTCGCTATACCCGAAACACCATGCGCTCTCATGGCACACATCATGTTCTCACGCAGTGAAAAATACATTGCGGAGCAAAGAGGACACTGACAACATATGGAACAGTTTCATATTTAAAATCATTTTTTAAAGAAGCTTTAATAATAAATAGCGTATAGTGTCTCTTTAATGTGTCGTGACAGATCGCTGTAGCTCCTTCAAGCGGCTCGTGAACCGATCATCTCTTCATACTAGTTCATTAATAGCATCACATAAACATGAATGAACATCAGAAGGAATGTTGTTTCAAGAGCGGAAAGATGTGAGTACACACAATTTTTTAATTTCAAGTTCACCAACGTTAATCTACTAACTCCCCTGACCGTTTTGTCAGACAAAATGGCGGATAGGGAGTTATGATTGGTTAGATCTCCTGTCGATCAAACTGTTTGTGAAGGGTCAATTACGGGACTTGCTACTGCCAATATGTACACGACACTCTGCTGTGAGCAAGCAAGACATGCTGCTGCTGTACAATATAGCATACATGAATTACCCATAGCAAATCTACACAAGTGGAGCTGGGGAAGGTGAAGGGTTTCTGAAAGCGTGCTGCAACTGCTAAAGCAAATGCTGACTAAGTAATTGATAGCTGAGCAGTGAGCTCATTGGCTTCTGATAAAGCGGAAACCAATCAAGTGCGCCCTATAGAGAATGATGAGATTGCAAGCAGACTGAGTTAAGGACATATCAGCCTGCGCCATCTAAAGTTTCATGATAGAACTTTGTATAAGTACAACAGGAGGATGCAACCCTGACCTTTTGGCTCTCCGTGTCACTGAAGGTTAAGCCAAAGTAGTCCTTCTCCAAGAGGTTGAGATGTTCACATACCGCATCCAGTAACACTTGTCCTTTGCAGAGCTTCTGTACAGAGAGATGAAGAAGAACAGAGAAAGAGCACAAGAGAAAGGGGATTGATTTAGCGTTTGTCATTGCGGAAAATGCCCCCTTACGATTTTAATCAAAGTCGGGAGCATTGCACAGTAACCTTTCCTTGGGTTTCTGTCATGTAATGTGAAGTTGATTTTTATATTTTAAGGACACAAGCCAACATCATATTATCTAGCCAGGCTCATATTAACCAGTAAAATGCTGGTCAACCACGATGTTTGTAATAAGAGGCCAAAAGTCACCAAATATGCTGTGAATGAGAGATTTACGCTAATCATAGGATTCAAATGGGTCCGATACTCGTGCATATGAGCCGTTCTGCGCTATCGTGTCTCTGGACTGGAGCAAACTGTGTGCGCTGTGGTTCGCACTGACACCCCAATGGAAAGCAGATTTACACTGTCTGATTCATTCCCTATCCCCTATATAGTGCGCAATGTGGCATTGAAAATTGTAATTGTGAAAATCGTAACTGATTTCAGCTGCAGCTTCAACATCAATTTATAATGTACAGGGCGGATGCTTTCGATTCTAGAGAGCATTTAAGTGAACAGAAAATCTGATGAGAAGTGCAGTGCCAAATTATGGATCATGTTGGCAAAAGTGAGACTAAGTTTTGAACACATATCTTCTAATAGTGAATTCTGTCATTGTTTTGGAGCTATCTTACAGTTAACCCAACATATTAACAGATTATTAAGCTAACATATTCATAATCAAAGCCACAAAACATATATTTGATTTCATGGGGACTTTATCACAATTTTAATGCACTCCCTCACATATCTAACTTAATATAAAGAGCTGGGAAATAATATATGTTAATATACTAATAATATAGTTAATATTTTTAGATTACAGTCGAGAAGATAAGAAATTGAACTAACGAAATCACCTGCCCTTTGTTACATGAATGCATCAAAGAACATTTAAGATAGAACACTTATGTGCTGTTTCTGAAAAAAAAAATAAACCTCAAAATTTCTCTTCAGTCATAGCATCTGTGTGCCATTCTGACCACACCCCGTCATTCTGCACAAAAGAGTGGCATATGCAACACGCTTGAGACACCAGCTCTGGCTTTGCCTTTCTAAAGAAACACTGAGCACTCGCCGCCCAGGGAGCCCGTTTCCCGCGGCGACAGAGATACAGCGCAGCTGTTTCCATGGCAACAGAAGTGGTGAGGTTTTGTGTGTGTGAGTTTGTGCATGTGTGTGTGTCGCCTCCCTGGCCTCTCATAGCTGAAGCACAAGGATTTTTTTTAAGAGGGAAAGAGAAAAAGAGAGTGGGTGTACTACCATAAAAGGCTTCTTAAGTTAGCTAGGGAGCCCCTCATTTACAACAGCACATTATTTTGGTATGTAAATGCAATTTCACAGATTTTACTCCAATATAATGCACTTGTTTGACTCCATTTTGATGGATCCCTGGGTGCAGAAATGTACTCGGAGTTCTGACAATCATCGGTACTGTATTGTTGCGATTGGTGATTTCGGGCAGTGTTGTACTTTGACAGCTTGCTTCTATCAGAAAGGCTGTGAGATGAGATGTGCTCTACTGTTTTTATCAACAGTTTTCTGAGTGCAAAGATTTTTATCATTGATGATGTGACACTGAAATGTTCATTAACATTTTAACACTTTATTACTTTAGATATTAGACTCGTGAGATTGCGCTTTTCTCTGTGATCAACTCAAGACTAAGCCATTGTTTCAGTGGAGCCATTCGATATTTAAAGGGATGGAACTCATTCCTTTAGCTGTGGAACAGAAAAAGATGTCTAGCTTTATTCTCAGGCTGCTTTTTCCCATAAAATCAAAGTGAACGGGGAAAAAAAGGTTGATGACAGTGGTAAATAAACTTTCCATCACAACTGTCTCAGTAATATAATAATATTAATATCTTAAAGGAATAGTTCACCCAGAAATGAAAATTATGTCATCATTTACTCCTCTGTGGAACATAAAAGATATTTTGACTTCCATTGTATGCACACACACACACACACACACACACACACACAAACATTGAGACATTGCTTAAAACAATTTATTTTATGTTCCACAGAAGAAAGAACATCATACAGGTTTAGAACAGCAAGAGGGTGAGTGATTGATGATAGAATTTACATTTTGGGGTGAACTAACCTTTTAACTACAGAAATAGCATGTACTCTTCAAGTACTTCTCAATTAAGCAAAAATGGCTTTAGGTTTTTTCAAGAAATAATTCACAATCACTACGTGAAAAATCGTGCGAATAATCGTGCTGTAAAATCGATTCATCATGATTAATCGCATCAAACAAAAGTTTTATTTATATATATATATATATATATATACATACAATTTTTTATATTATTGTAAATTTTTATATATTTGTGTGTACATATATATTTACAAACTTTATTGTTAGATGCGATTAATCGATTTGACAGCACTAACAAATAAACAATTTATAAGTTTACAGCAAAATAGGCTACAAAAAGTGTTTTATTTATTTGATGAAAACATTTGGTTTTAAACTGTTGTAAAATAATTTTTATGCTTGATTTGAGTTGATAATATTGTTTATTAATCCAAATCAGTGAGTGGCTTCCTTATATTAACATATTATTATTAATATTATTATAGTTAACTAAAACTAATATATATATATATATATATATATATATATATATATTACTTATAATAAAATAAACATCTAAAATAAAATAAATAAGAAAAAGCTAGACTCTCAGCGTGATCTAATAAAATAACTAAAACTGAAATGTTTAAAAATAATAATAATTTAAAAAAAAAAATTACCAAACGTTTAATTAAGATTGAAGTGGAAAATATAACACAAAAACATAATTCAAAATATTAATAAAACTATAATAGTATCTCAGTGATAGTGATTCACAATGCAATGATACACAAAGCATGGCCATAAACACGATTGTGAGCATTTGAAAGCAGCCGCTGGTCCTTTTGGAGTTTAGATGTGAATCAACTTTCTTTTTATATTATTATTATATGGAAAAGAACAATTTGGACATTGTATTAGTTTTGTGTCCTATGGAACAGAGAAAGTCAAACGGGTTTGGAAAAAGCTCAGGGTGAGTAAATGATGAAAAATGTTTAAAATCTGGGTGAACTTTAGCTAAGAGTGACAAATACACAAGTCTGGTATACCCTTCTCTGAAATGCTGGATTATTATTTACTCCATGGGGCCACTAACATGACACAGTTATAGATTTCCCATCCTCCTCCCCTTCAGTGAAGCATAGAAGACTGGAAGTATAGGCAGCCTTTGACCTTTAGATTGGACAGTCTGTCTCTCTCAGTAGGTGTTGCTGCATCAGTAATAGTAAATGGATGGGACACACAACCAGAGAGCTACGAATAAGACCCCAGAGAAGAGCCATGTCTGAATACACCCTGGAAATCCATCAGCCAGAAGATCCCTGGGGCACACATGCAGACATGGCACTGATCTCAGACCAGTATGTGGCACTCCCTGGAGAGCTATAGTGTGGGAGGGCTTTTTACCTATCAATGAACACCCCCACCCCCATCTGCCCACACTAGCATTCATATCTCATGTCCTGTAACTCCCAGGAGCCCTGCAGTAGGGAACATGAAGCTACTGTGGTAGGCTTTTTATGTGTATAAAATACATGAAATATTTGCAATATACTTTTTTGAAGGAGATTCAACTGTTAATATTGCAGTGATTCTAATTTGCTTTTGTTTTGCTGTTAAGTTTTCAAAAGACAAGTGACTAGTTTAACACATGCTCTCGAGTATGAGAGTGCTAAAACTTATATATTTTTCATAGCGCCTCTAAATTAAAGGTAGGGTAGACAATTTCGGAGGTTCAATAGCAAGCCAGCTTTGAAACCATAAGTTCCCGCCCTCCCTTCAGAGCGCTCTCTCTAAAGCCACGCCTCGTTCAAAACACATGAACACACAGCAGAGTCGTACGTAAACAACTTACAGAGCTCTAACTTGGACCATCTGACGGCTCCAGATTCAATTTGGCATTGATAATGTTGACAAACAGTGGAAAAGCATAAAGTCTGAGGATGTGAACAGCTCCAAGTAGAACATCATGGTTGCCATCTCTTAATTACGGTAATTACATGAACACAGCATCAGCTCATTCAGGAGGAATTGTAAAAGGTGTCTGCTGTTTGTTTGTGACGCCCGGTGACTGTCTGTCTACACTGTCTCAGCCTTACACAACGCACTGATGACATGTGATGTCTGTGTCTCCTTCCACAGAAGACATATGTACATTTTTTATATTTACACCACTTCTGTTATTGATTGCTATCAGGATGTGAAGACAGTTTCAACCAGTGTTTATGAAAAACATTGCTTACCCTACCTTTAAGTCTCAGTAGCAAAAATGCTTAAGTTTAAGTTTAATTAGTTGATGAGTTGGTAAGTTTGATTCATTTCATTGAATCTGTTCTTTCAAACTTGTTCAGAATCAGTTAAAAACACTGATTGAAAATTTGTATTGTATATATTTTAGTAAACATAAACATCTAAAACCAAACAGTGAAATTAATTAAATGAAATGAGTTTGTTTCACTGAATTTCAATGAAAGTTCATTGTAATTAATAGAAAAAAAATTGTATGAACTCAATTTCATTTTAATAAGCTGAACTTGATATGATTGAGATTTCTAATTCCCAGCATGCTTTGTCAGACTGTATAAATTAATGTTGAAATTAAGTGTTATTTTTTGTGTTTTTGCAAAAGATTGACATATGGAGACATAAGTTAATGATTAATGTTGTGTTATGTTGGGATTTACAGGGGGTTCTGTTATGTCAGTTTTGTAGGAGGTTGAGGATGGGTTGCAAAACTTTTAAGACCACATATACTGTATGTTGTTTGATTACATGCAAGTATATAATGACAGTGTTTTTGATAGTTATAATTACATGTGTTATTTGCGATCTAACAATTAACCAAGACCTGAATGTGATGTTTATATAAATGAACTGTATGTAATTAACATTATGATGAGTTGGGCGAGGCTGAGAACTGTAGGAGCGAAGAGATGCTGGTGACGTGTTTGTTAATTAGAGACACCTTTGCACCTCATTGGCCTTGCTCCTCTTCCAAGGCTCTTGGCCCCGCCCAATTAAAAAAAAAAAAAATTCTACTAACTTAAAAAAAATGAGTTCGTTTACACAAATGTTTTGAGGTAATGAGTTTCCTCAAATGTTTTGTGTATTCTGAACTTATCGAGTTTTACTCGATAAAAAAATAAAAAACAGAAAATATAGGGGAAAAAATAGCAATTGTAATATTGGTGCATATGAATGAATATTATGGAAAATCAGATAGTTTCTCAGCTACTTTGTCCAGCTCTACTGGAAAAATCACAACTAATCTAGCTGGTTAAGCAGTTGGCAGGGGTGTGGTTGACTTGACAAAGAATAGAGCACAACAGCACAACAGAATGTGGAATAGCTGCGAGCCCTAGAGGTCTAGCACCATGTTTCTTCAGAACACCACAAATTAGTTTTAGCGCACGCAAGCAACTGCTGTACCTCCACCCCGGTCTCATAGGCAGATCCATCTAGCAGTGTAACTTTCACAGGTACAGTCTTTGGTCTTTTGGAGGATTTCTGCGGGGATCTGGACATCCTACTTGGTGTTTTCTCCGACGAATCATCCGTGTCTCTGTGCTCATCCGACATCTTTGAATCGTGATCCTGAAAATAAGTAATCAAAAAGTTACTTTTTTTTTAACTGCTTTCCTGGCTAGAAACAAAAATAGTCAGGAATCATGGTGTAGTGTTCAAAAGAAATGTATGTTTAATGTTTTATGAATGAATTTCAAATGATAAGTTGCATGCCATTGTCAAATGTATTATAAGGCATGACATTTTAATAAATTATACATCTTAAGCTTACCATATAACCTCCGTCTGCTGTATTTTTTGTGGTTGAACTTCTCTCTGACATAGCAATCACTTGCAGTCCTAAAGTAATAAAAAAAAAGATTAGGACAAACTCATTAAACAGATTCTTCACACTCAACATATTAATTTCATATTAACTTATTTATAGGCCTAACAGACTAATGAACATACATTAATGAACATTTTACATACTGTATATATGATCGTTGACAACATACTGGTGCTACTTTCATGTCTCTCGTATCACTTTAATATATATATAAGAATCTTCAGCAGCCCACAAAATGAACAAAGACCTATGGGTTTGGAACAGCATGAGATTAGTGAATAATTGTCAGAATTTTCATTTTTAGCCGAACTATCCCTTTAAAATGATTTAGTAGAAGAAGAACAAACAAACACATCTGTTGGTTTATCTAATGAGCCATGCTGCGGCATGTTCATGTGCGCTGCAGAGCGAATGTTTCATAGTTAGTCACCAAATGACCAGTACAGAGTCTCTTTACTGAATCAGTGCCTGTAAGAGAGGACATCTGGTGACTTATAGTGCAGGGAATGTATTCATTGACACATATTGATGAGAAACAACTAAAACATTCTGTGTCTTCACCGTACATATAATTAGCTGGTAATGATCTCATATTAATAAATTAAAAAGCTGTGATACACAGTTTGAGTAAACAGATTTACTATGTTAAAATGAAGCCCTTGATGAAATGAGTAGGTAAACATAAGCATTTTATTCATTGGCTATGCTATTTTTCTTTCTGTAGAATAGAAATCTTGGTAAACTAAGACAGATGGACGTAGTCAAGCTTAAACCTTGACTAAATGTACAGTCCTTTTTTAACAAATAAACTTCTCAGTGTTTAATGGTGTTGAGGTGTCGCAGCTTGACAGTTTGATACCACTGTGAATATGCTAATCGCCTTCATTTCCATCTCATTCACTTGCACCACGCTGTGCTACTAAAAGCCCCAAACATCTCCCCCAAAGAAAATTTCCAAATATCACTCAATAAAAGCACTGCAGCTACAACAAACAAACCTCCTCATATGGCCATACTAATTTTCATCGTTCGCTCTTTAAGTACTATCCGCTAAATGTACCCGTGATTCAGTCAGAAGACAAACAACCAGTCCATTAAATGGCTAATCTATACATTTAACTCTGGTCGCTGACTTATGTCTTTTACCAATTAACTGATTTTAACTGAAACTCTGCAGTTTGCCTTAATGGAGGACTTAATGCTTTAATTATTTTAGCTAAACTGTTATGGCCTTGAGAGTTCAAGCTGCTTTCTTGATGCTTTTATTCATAGAACAGAGGACAAGAAATGATGGGGAGAAGATCAGGATGGAGTCAGATTTAAACAAACTGCCCACGTGAGCTCATTGCTAAGCATCAGTTCTATAGATGCTGACAAGAGAGAATATAGACGGATAAAACATGATAAAACATCAAGAAATATGAATATAAAAATGTCTGTTAGCTTTAAAGCCATCTATATCAGTAGTTCCCAAACTGGGGAAGGTGTACACCTGGGGGTACATGAGGTGACAGAGGGGCTACGGGAACAAAGTGCAGTTTTGCCATTCATTTTATTCTGAACCCACTTTAAAATAACATTACCGAGCAGTATTACTAACAGTCAAAATGCCGCCACTACTGTAAAAAAGGAAAATGGGAGTGCCGAAAAAGGTCAAATACATTACATCCAATCAAATTAAATAGTCTTTTGCTGTGAAAACCAACTGCATCCACACAAGCAACATGTATATGATAGGTTGCGTGTAGAGTATGCTGCCTACATTACTGTCGTTCTTGACAACGTACTTTTGTAAATATATTCACAGATTGTGCATAAAGATATACAAAAACATACAAAAACATATCCTGTGTGAGTTCTTGTTTTTAATGTCTATAATAAATTATGCGAGCAAGAATACACTTTTTCATGAATTTTCCACACGATTATAAATGTGACATTTATTTTATACAACAGTTCAACACATAAAAAGGTAATATTAAATTATGTACATTTTAAACACAGTATTGTCAGTAATGCTCTATTTTAAAAAATGGAAAGCAGAACTGTTCGGCGTCTAGAAGCAACATACAGCAGTGTTTTGTTAGTGAACGAATCTGTGGCTTTGAACAAATTGGGAGAGTCAATGATTCAATGACCCATTCACAAATACAGCCACTTGCTTCGTTAGTGAATGAATGTATGACTCATTGACTCACTCATTAAGACAGGACTTATGTTTACTATTATTTCATATTTCTCTATTGAATTTCTTTTTATTTAAAACATTATTTCATTATATTAGCCAATTTGTGCCATTGTAATTGTATTCATGCCACCTCTGAGCAGCAGTAAACAATGTTAAAGTGTTTAAACAGTTTATAATTTAATTTAATTGACATTATTTGTTATATTAATAATCAAATGAATAGGGTTTAAAGAATTTCACATAAAACATGACCTACAATTAATAGAGTTATAAAAACTTTGCATTTATAAAGGTAAAAAAAAATACCTAAAAATCTATTTAAGGGGACAAATATTGTCCCTCATGGAAAAGGTGGAAGTGACGGGGTATGGAGAAGGATGTACGCCACTCTAAAAAGCTTGGGAACCACTGATCTATATGACAATGAACTTCTAAACGTTAACAAGATTCATTTTTAGCACATTACATTTAAAGTCATCATGAAACGGAAGTTTTCTTCCCTATTGTGATGTATATCTGAGACAAAAGAGTAGGGCGGGAATGGATTTTGTCCAATTGCTTGGATGTGAATGACAGCTTGTCCCGCCCTTACACCAGTAAACACATCATGAGAGAAGAGAAGAGATGAGATGTTGTTTTGATTAGAGATTACAAGGACGTATGAATTTTAAACAAAAAATGATGCGCACGGATAAATAATTTATAATAAATACTGCAATCTTCCATTAAAGAAATCCATTTTGATTTCATGGTGATTTAATTTATAGACTTTCTCTTCTGGAAAAATGGACCAAAATTATTGATGACTCATTCTGCACAACACAGAATTTTGTCTAATCAAATGCTCTCTAAAACAAGAATGCCCCTCCCCCTAAAACCATTTACTACCAACTAGTAAAATATCAAATCATGGTTCATTTCATATGCCCTGCCCACACTTCCTGTTTCAACAGCAAATGCATTAACGCAAAAGACAAAACTGCACTCGTCAAGCCATTTCAAATGGGCCCTTAACACTAATGTGATGAAAAGAGCTTTTCAAAATCAGTGTTAAAAAACTTCTAGTGCTAAAACACATCATCTACTAAAAATGAGATGAGCCAAATGAAATGGCAGCTACAGAAATGGATGAGGAACCAGAACAGACCCAGCTCCTTCTCTTTCAGTTAATGTGCCTTCGGGTCAATATATTGATGAGGCCTTTTACTGGGCTAAGAAGGTCAGTTTATAGTCTAGAAATTAATTTATGTGCCTCCATCAATGGATAGTCGTCAGTGTTACCACAAATCAATGTTTGTACAAAAATGTTTTAATGTTTTACTAAAATTATAATAATTATACTATAAAAGCTCAAATAAAAATATGACAGTATTTTAAAACAAATATGTATATATGTGTGTAGGTATACTGCCACATGGCTCAACACAAACTAAAGAGTTTGAAGCTTAGACATACATTGCAGGCTGAAAAGCTAATGGCTTCACAAAACAAGGTCTCAGTCAACCCTGCTGGAGCTCAGAAAACAGCTTTAATGTGACCATAGCACAATAGCCTGAAGTACAAGACTAATAAATAAAATAATGTAACACACAAACTGAATGCAACTAAATGAAGAGGAGACACACATAAGTAAACAGCACAATTCACCTACAGCTAATGTAATGAAATGTGAGCCTTTTCATTTTACCTATATAGTCTAAATGTTACGAGGCATTGATTTCATTTTCAGAAATACTGAGACATACTACACTCTTAGAACAAAATGTTCAGCAGGCTTCTATATAAAACCCTATGGTTCTTGATTCAGTTTTATATAAAAGGTTCTATACATTCATAAAATTTAATTAAACAAAAATAATTAATTAAAAATAAATCCATAAAATGATCTTATGATGGGAACCCCTAAAAGGTTGTATATATGTGCCAGACAGAACCCTTTAAAGGGGCAGTTCAAAAATTGTGTCATTAATTTTTCCCTCATTTTGTTCTAAATGCGCAAGACTGGTAACCCTTAAGACTTCCCAACATAAATTAAGATATTTTTGATGAACTTTTTCTGGCCTCTGATAGACGCAATTGCCATTTTCTAGGCCCAGAAAGGTAGTAAAGACATTGTTAAAACAGTCCATGTGACTACAGTGATTCAACCTTAAAGTTAAGAAGCAACGAGTATACTTTTTGCACGCAAAAATAAAAAAATAACGACTTCATTCAAAGCCGGCCTGAGTCGGCATTGTGATGTAGAATCCGGAGGCTCTGCACTATGTTTACAACATGAATAGTGTAGGAGACTGACACTGAAGAGAAGAAATTGTTGAGATAATATAATTACTTTTGTTTGTTTTGCTTGTTTTTTTTGCACTCAAAAAGTATTCTTGTTGCTTCATAGCATTAAGGTTGAACCACTGTAGTCACATGGACTATTTTAACAATGCCTTCACTACCTTTCTGGACGTTGAATGAGGTACTTATGTTGCTTTCTATGGGGCATCAGAAAGCTCTCGGATTTTATCAAAAATATCTTAATTTGTGTTCTGAAGATGAAGATGTCTTACGGGTGTGGAATGACATGAGGGTGAGTAATTAATAACAGAAATATCATTTTTGGGTGAACTAACTCTTTAAGGTTCCATGTAGAATCTTTTCTTCAAAGATTGTTGAAGAAATCCTCAATGCAACGTATGAATACTTTTAAATAGTGATGCACGATCATGATTTTTCCGATTTTTTTTTTTTTAAATCAAACAACAAACAAGAAAGAATGAAAGAAAATCAAATTAACAGCAATAAATGTGCAGTAAGTAGCCCACATTCAATAGGAACTGACAAAAGCATTTAGCAGTTGTTTTTAAATTGGGTTGAAACTATAAACTGGCCTTAAATGAAAACATTAACTGTAACCATGTAATTTTAAAGGCAACAACTGCATAGTCCCACAATCCAAACAACACAATCAAAACATTAAATTCCATTACTTTCTTTGTAATGGCTTGCACGTTTGGACTATCTCGGCTGTAACTGTGGTTTTTTAGAATGACAGATTTCACCGATGGTTGAGTGAGAGATGAAGGTTTTGCCTGTTTTGCATTATCAACAGAATTTTGATACTCATCGCGTTCTTTCGGATGATGAACTTTTAAATGTCTGATCAAGTTTGTTGTGCCGAATGTCTTCGCTGTTGTTCCTCCGTGATTAACTTGTCCTTTGCAGACATCGCAGACTGCAGTCTTCACGTCCTGCGCACAGATTTCGAAATACTTCACAAACGACATGTTCGCAAATTATTAGACCAAGAAATGTAGTCTGTTCATGCGGGCGCACTTCCGGAAAAATCGTCCGGAAAAGAGACAAAACAAAAAAGGTCAACCGATGCATCCCTACCTTTAAACCTCTTACTTTATGGTTAAATAACTCCTGTAAATCATTTTCAAATCTTGGACAGATCAGCAGACTTGATGGCCTGACTGGCATATTATTAAAATATTATTTTTAGTTTCATAAAAGTTTAAAAAATATACCAATTCTAATTATAACAGTCTCCGTTCTGTTTACTTTTAATAATCACATTTTGATTTAACCCACAATTGTCCAAAAATGAAAATCCAATGCTTTTGTTTATTAATATTACAGTTACTTTTGGCACATATACACTTTTACTAAATGATGGCAGGTAGATTTGCTACAATTGCCTCGGGTTCCAGCTCATAAAATGACTCTGAATCTGAGCAGGCATTCATTAATAAAACAAAGATATTGTATTCTTCTTCAAACATATGGGAAGCTTCTGAAGAAATACAAGACAGGTGCAGGGGAGACAGAGGTGCATTCAGAGAGACAAAGAGAGAACATTTCCTTAAAAATGTCGGCCAAATTACTGCAAACTAATAAGTGAGACTTTAATACCTCTGTATAATTACATCTTCCTTGTCAACAGATGATGGATAATGTGGCATTAGGAACCGTAGTGTTGAAAAGCCGAGATTAACATTCTACATCCAGATGCTTATATTGGGATTTAATGCTGTCGAGTTTTGAACCACACACATGGCAATTTGCACAACAAGAAACTGGGGAGATTAAAAAGACCAATACCCAAGCACTTCAGAAAACGACAGTGTGTGGATGTATATAAGTGCTAAAAACTCCCAGAGAGAAATATTCAGGAAACTGCAGCTCTTGGAAAGAGCACAAGATGAATTGCAGAACATCTGGCCCACCGTCCCTTGTTCCGAACACTCAAAAAGGTACAGAAGAACCTCGGCTCAAATGCTACACAAGCGCCAACGCATCTTGACTGTAATAGGTCTCTTTTGAGTTCATACACCTGGGACAGTTCCAGGAAAAATTAAATCCCTGTAAAGCACACCTTTAAATACTTCAGTTCAAAGAATGCAATACAATTGTGATATGCAGCCTTTTTGATGACACAGGCTTAGCATTGATTGAACTACCATTATTCTGAGATGAATAAATGGGATGTATTTAGCATGATTGCTACGGAGAAGTCCATTTTTGATTGCTAAGGCAAAGGTCCGACACTCAGCCAGTGAGATCATAAGTGAGGTTCAACAAAAAATGCTTTTGCCAAGGAGGATGTTCCTTTCTCTAAAAATAACCAACCCCTATCAACAAAAGAAATTCTTGATAATGCACTCCAAAAAATGCTGGGTTAAAAACAACCCGAGTTGAGTTGAAAATGGACAAACCCAGTGATTTAGTTGTTTAAACCCATGGGTTAAGTGTTTATTTAACTCAACTATTGTTTAAAAATTACTATATTGCTTGCTTAAAATTAACCAAAAATATGTTGGAAATTAACATTTATTAATGTTTAATATATGAATTTTTTTTTAATAAGTTTAATAAATAATATTAAACAGTAAACATTTATTAAATTGTTCACCTTGTGATCATTATTGTTGCTTCTTAATTATAATTAAGATTAACAAATTGTAATTCTTATTGTTAATTGTAATAATTTCCAACCTAATTTGGGTTCATTTAATTAAAACTGCCCAGGACATTGGGCAAATATTTAATGCAACCACTTCCATTTTCAACCCAGAGAATTTTTTAGACCACATCTTAAAGGGACAATTCACCCCAAAATGTAAATTCTATCCTGATTTTGCTAAAACAATGAATGTAAATGGTACCCAATGTTGCTCTAGACCTTACTGACTGATTGTGTATATAACAGTTCCAACATGCTTCAAAAGTACAGAGGAAAGAAATATATACACATTTAGGACAAAATGAGGGTGAGTAAATGATTTTGGACTATCATCCGTTTCAGGTGCAGCTTATTTTGGGCCAAGAACTGCCCACTTAGACTTAGAATAGACTGACTGAGATGAGAAGCAAAAAAAAGTTTAGCTGTTTTTATTGTGCCGTTTAGGAATTGGAGTTCTTCTAAAATAGCATGTTATCACATTAATAGACCAGTGTGGAAGAACAATTGTGCAGCACTGTACATATGTAAACAGCTATACACAAACTAAATTAGCAGAAATGTGTTGAATTTGTAATCAGAATGTACGGCTTTGTTTACTTGTGCATCAAACAAATCTCTTCAACAGCTTTCAATGATTTGATGCCACTAACCTGGCAAATTTGAGCAAATCCAGTCAATAATTCTTTCTCAAAATGCTGATTGTAACTTAGTACTACCTTAAATACAATGGGAACAAAAATCATTCCAAAGATAAAAACAGACCCAAACCATTATAGGTTTATGTAAAACCCTTCACTCATTATGTTACAAACATTGGTATGAAAACACAATGTCGAAATACAATGGCTTTTCATTGAAGAATAATGAGTAAAGGATTACAAGGCAAGATAAAATGTATTGCATTGTCAGAGATGAGGCCTCTCGTTTAATGAAATAACATGCATGAGATTCGTTTCTCTAATGTCATCTGTTTCACCCCCTGATCGTTATACATGAATGAGTGCTCTGGTCAATACACACCTAATCAGCAGGCTGGGGGAGATAATAAGGAATCCGACATGGGGCCTTTCTGCTTCTGCCCTTTTTTCTCTCTCTCTCTCTCTCTCTCTCTTTTTGTCTAAATGTTTCAACTCAATTTTTTCTTGCAGATGTCAGTGTTAAATTTTTCACGCAAAATTATGGATGATAAGATCAATGGCATTTTATATTTGTGTTGACTTGAAAAACAAGGTTTTTGACAAGCATTGCAAGATTGTACATTAAATTATTTAGCCAATACCACATGGACCATCAGTGAATCACTTTGAAATTAATGGAAGTGGAGATTTGTTTACACTTAAAGGATACTTGCATAACTGAATACATCTTTTGAATCATATGATCAGACTTTTCTCATTCACTTTACAAAATGTCAGAGCCAATCATAGGATATACAAAATGTTTTATAAAATAGTAAGTTGAGACATGTTATAAGACCAAGACCTGAGCAACATTTACGTCTAATATAAAATTGACAAACAGTTTGATTGACAGGGGATCTGACCAATCATAACCCTGAATCCGCCATTTTGTCAGACAAAGCAGTCAGGGGAGTTAGTAGATTAACGTTGGAGAACTTAAAATTGAAAAATTGTGCGCACTCTCGTCTTTCTGCACTTAAAACAACATTCCTTCTGATGTTCATTCATGTTTATTTGATACTATATATGATCTAGTATGAAGAGATGATCGGTTCACGAGCCGATTGAAGGAGCTACAGCGATCTGTCACGACACATTAAAGAGACACTATATGCTATTTATTGTTTAAACTTCTTTAAAAAATTACGTTATATTAAATTTGAAACTGTTTCAAAAGGTGTCAGTGTCATCTTTGCTCCACGGTGTATTTTTCACTGCACGAGAACATGATGTGTTGCATAAAAGGGCATGGCTTGAAGGGATATTGCAACAATAACTAAAGGGCAAGGAGTCAATTAAAGGAATAAGTCATCTTCATATCTAATCTTTCTTTACCCATCCTCATGTCTGTTTGACTTTGGCAATCAATCCATGGCATGCTCGACTAGAAAATTTTGGACTTCCAGATTTTCAAACGGACCACGGCGATCAGTACAAACCTACAGCGACGTGTCTTCACTTGCTAACATTTTAATCTACCCATGAATCCAAATAAAATTTGAAAGCTGTAGTGGAGGGGAAGACTGACTTAAAACAAATACCTAAATTTCAGTCTGTTCCTCACGCAAACCTACTACGCCTTCAGGAAAGCAAGAGTCATACATACATACATGGATAAGTACAGCGTGAACATTCTGCTAAACATCTCCTTTTATGTTCCACAGAAGAGAGTAGGTCATACAGGTTTAGAACAACATGGGGGTGATGTTTTTCATCGTTTGGCCCTTCGGAAGGTATTGTGAATTGAATTAAATAATTAATTCCCTTAAGCCCTTAATGAACAGTGGTGATTAGATGAACACTTTGACCTTTGTGTAGTAGCTTTCATGGTGGGTCTGCTCTTTCATCTGAAGTGTTTCCTCCAACTAAAGCACTCACCATGATCAAATCTGCATTTAACACAGATGATGATGGATAATTAAAATGCCCAAACAGAGATCAAGCGGCCTTATCGTGTTGCACAGAGAATTAAAGCTGATCAGCAACTTTAATGTTGTTCCATGTACATGTCACCAAGAATTGTTTATCATCAAGTCAGAGGTCAGGTTTGATCGTGGATAATCCAAATGGATCACTGATGCTGTAGAAGATGACTTGGATTCCTACAATAACAGTTAATTAAGAGTGTATGTTTGGAAATGTGTGTTTGCTCAGATGTAGACTAACAAATGCTGCAAAATATCTCTGCAGTGTTCATGAGATTATGAAGCACAGACATTATGGAACAAGACTGCCGCCTCTGATTTGCTAAATTTCCCAGTTCTGCCATAATGCACATTGGGAGCGCAGTAGTGAGCTGGCACTGCCCCAGGGCCATATGGACATATGGAGAAGTGAACCTGATGTAACCAGTGACAAGCCGAACACTTTTTTTCAGTAGCATGATTCGATCAGAGCAGTAACCTTCATCTGCTGAAGCATGACAAACAACTCAGAAAGAAAAAGGAATACACTGAATAGTGTATTATATTGGGCAAATATTTGTTGCATTTTCGGTGCTGATTTGGGGAGAAATATGCAGAATTTTGTGGAATCAATTTTAACCATATAAAACCTAATGTTTCATATTTTATACACAGATATCCAAGGCCTCTTAACACTTACTGGATTGAAGCAACTTAGGGTTGCTTGATTATTATTTATTTATTTAATTTTTTTGAAAAAATTTAATATCAAATATGGCTTTTGGGGAATGTTTATTTCTCAATTGTGTTTTGCATTATATGCAATTATAGCAGTATATGTTTTGTCACCATAAAACTAAACTAGGCATCATAAGGCATTTAAATATCCTCTAATAAGACAGACATTAGAAGATATAGAGTGACAACTGATATTTATATGCATTTTATGTACATAGGTCTGCTATACCGTTATATTCATTGAGTTACATTACAAGCCATCAGTATTTCATCATACTTTTTGGCAGCTGCACCAAATATAAGCATATTTTTGCTGTTTGGGCCATTGAATTAAACTGAGGTTTCTTCTTTTGAAAGGTCAATACACTGTTACATTTTTTAATGACTTTACTTGACAATAATTTAATGTGTCAGGCTTTGCACGGTTAATATGGAATTGTGAACTGAACTACACTCACATTACTAGCTGAAAGCAAAATCAAATTGGCTAAAATATTTAATAAACATGCCTTAGTAATAGACTTTTATAAATGATGGGATTCTATGGAAATCTGTAAAGCTTTCTGATGTATAAAGCAAAAAGATGGACTGCATATTAAAAACAGTTGCTTTAATTACTCTCAAGGACAAGTATACAGTACAGTGTATAAATTTGTCAATAGACTGACTGAAGGTTGAAATTGGCCAGTGTCGACCGGGAATAAAAATTACTTCTCCAGTCCAAAACTTTTAAAATGTCAAAATGTTCACAAAACGATTGCAAATGGCAAGCTAAATGAGAAATTATCTTTTTCCTCCAATTATGGCTTTCTGTAAGGCCAAATCGACATCAGAGTTAACAGCATGACGAAGACTTGATTCAAATGTCCCCGGCTTACAGGTGCATCTCACCCTCAATACATTAGAATGTCATGGAAAAGTTATTTTTTTCAGTAATTCAACTCAAATTGTGAAACTTGTGTATTAAATCATTTCAATGCACACAGACTGAAGTAGTTTAAGTCTTTGATTCTTTTAATTGTGATGATTTTGGCTCACATTTAACAAAAACCCACTAATTCTCAAAAAATGTGAATACTTCATAAAACCAAACCTTTTTCTTTAATTACTGCCTCAATTCGGCGTGGCATGGAGGTGATCAGTTTGTAGCACTGCTTAGGTGGAATGGAAGCACAGGTTTCTTTGACAGTGGCCTTCAGCTCATCTACATTTTTTGTTCTCGTTTTTCATTGTCCTCTTGACAATACCTCATAGATTCTGCTGGCCAGTCAAGCACAACAACACCATGGTCATTTAACCAACTTTTGGTGCTTTTGGCAGTGTGGGCAGGTGCCAAATCCTGCTGGAGAATGAAATCAGCATCTTCAATAAGCTGGTCAGCAAAAGGAAGCATGAAGTTCTCCAAAATTTCTTGGTAAATGGGTGCAGTGACTTCGGTTTTCAAAAAACACAATGGACCAACACCAGCAGATGACATTGCACCCCATATCAACACAGACTGTGGAAACTTAACTCTGGACTTCAAGCAACTTGGGGTATGATCTTCTCCACCCTTCCTCCAGAGTCTATATGACCTTGGGTTTCCAAATGAAATACAAAACTTGCTCTCATCTGAAAAGAGGACTTTGGACCACTGGGCAACAGTCCAGGGGCCGGTTGCGCCAGCTGGATGTACACCCAGTCGTAAGACTAAACTTAACGTAAAATGCGTTTTAAGTCCGGCATTGAATTAATACGCGTTGCAGCATCTGGCGTAGCGGACGTCTGAGACTAAATCTTACACCTAGTCAAAGGTAGGTGTAAAGTGAGAAGTCTTGACTTGTTTCCATGATGAAAATAAAGACAAATAAAAATGTTGAGATGATGGAGCGTCTGGTATACGGGCTCCACGATCACCAGGCTGTCGTCGTGTTTTTCAGAGCTGTCCTCGGTACAGGTCAGGGTTATCTGCTAAATTTGAAAGCGTTATTAAAATATAACTTGCTCTATAAATTTGTGTAGACTACTCTGTACACTGTGGAAACAGGTCTAGCCTATAACTTGCTCTATAAATTTGTGTAGACTACTCTGTACACTGTGGAAACAGGTCTAGCCTATAACTTGCTCAATAAATTTGTACTTCGTGTAAACAGCTGTTATCTTTTGCCACATAAAAATCTTTTTTTTTTATTTGTTACTGAATTGTTCTGCTTGCATACCAAAATATGCATATACTTACTGAATTGCTCAATCGTTTTTCTTGTTTTACAATCTGAGTAATTTATTTTTTTTCCGGCCCAACAGCAATTTTTCATCTATTCGTCTATTTGTTGGAGCCAATAAATTCACATTTGTAACCATAGCGAATGTTTCTCAAGTAACAGTGCACTGGAATATATCAGCGTGTACGCAAATCGTCTATGCTAAGCGTAGCTGTGCCTAGTCATAGTTTTTGATGGTGCAACAGGTTTAAAGATTCATCAGAAAGCTGGACGTAACTAAGACCAGTGTAGAGCTTACACCCGACTTTTTTTACGTCCAGCTGGTGCAACCGGCCCCAGATCTTCTTCTCCTTAGCCCAGGTGAGACGCCTCAGACACTGTCTGTAGTTCAAGAGTGGCTTAACAAGAGGAATACGACAACTGTAGTCAAATTACTTGACACGTCTGTGTGTGGTGGTTCTTGATGCCTTGACCCCAGCCTCAGTCCATTCCTTGTGAAGTTCACCCAAATTCTTGAACCGATTTTGCTTGACAATCCTCATAAGGCTGCGGTTCTCTCATTGGTTGTGCATCTTTTTCTTCCACACTTTTTCCTTCCACTCAAATTTCTGTTAACATGCTTGGATTCAGAACTCTGTGAGCAACCAGCTTCTTTGGCAATGAATGTTTGTGGCTTACCCTCCTTGTGAAGGGTGTCAATGATTGTCTTCTGGACAACTGTCAGATCAGCAGTCTTCCCCATGATTGTGTAGCCTAGTGAACCAAACTGAGATACCATTTTGAAGGCTCAGGAAACCTTTGCAGGTGTTTTGAGTTGATTAGCGGACTGGTATGTCACCATATTCTAAGTTTTTGAGATGGTGAATTGGTGGGTTTTTGTTAAATGTGAGCCAAAATCATCGCAATTAAAAAAAACAAAGATTTTAACTACTTCAGTCTGTGTGCATTGAATTTATTTAATAGACAGATGTTTCACAATTTGAGTTGAATTACTGAAATAAATTAACTTTTACACAACATTTTAATTTATTAAGATGCACCTGTATATATCCTGATCTACAGTAGCATATTCGACCACAATTTATTGTGTTTGCATTATTATTATCCTGTTACTTGTCGTTTCATAATCACCCTGTCTATCTCTCTCTATCCTGAATATAAATAAAAAAAATTTTTTACAATTCAAGTACAGAACGCTCGCTAAAACCAAATGCTAAAACCGTTTTACAGCAGTCGTTTTGTAGTGCAGCTCAGGATGCCGGCCTGCTTAGATAAATGCCCACAAAGCCAGCAAAATGATGGGGAATAATTTCCTGCAAAATGACGGCCATACTACGCCATTTGTCATTGAGTATCTTCCCCTTCATTCTCTCCCTGCAGCCTTGCTGTTGGAAAATAGATCTACACTTGGCGACCAGTTTTCCGTAGCTCCTAGCACAATCACTCATCTGTAGTGCAATCTGCTATAGGAATCCATCATTTATGGCATAAAGCATGCTAGTAGAAGAAAGGCACAAAGCACAGGCTCTAGTAACTCAAGACAAACATGCCAACAGTACGCACAAAACGATTTTATGGAAGTGACAAAATGTGCATGAGGAAGAAGTAATGAGGGAAAGCCTCTCTGTGTTTTCTCATGCTTGAAGACAGGAGCTCAGGAACCGCCTACATAGGTTGCATCCTAACAAAAATGGAACGCTCTATTGTGCATATGCAGGAACTTGCCATTATTGATTTTAATATAGGAGACATGAGAGGGATGACAATACATTAAAGGAGCCGTTCTCTATTTTTGATTCCAAGTCCTCTGATTGTCCAACACAAATAATCAAAGGAAGAAGGCAACATAATTAAAGGGTTAGTTCAACCAAAAATGTAAATTATCCCAACATTTACTCACTCTCAAGCCATCATAGGTGTATATGACTATCTTCTTTCAGACGAACACAATCGGAGATATATTTAAAAATATCCTTGCTCCTCCAAGCTTTATAATGGTTATGGATGGGGGGGGCATTTTGAAGCCAAATAAAAATAAAATAATACACCTATCCATAATGAAAGTAATTTATACGACTCCAGTGGGTTTATAAAGGCCTTCTGAAGCGAAGCGATGTGTTTTTTGTAAGAGAGATTTCCATATTTAAAACTTTATGAATTCAAATAACTAGCTTCCGCTAAGACAAATGCACAAATTAATTTGTTCCAAATGAGTAACCCCTGAACCTTTATGGCCTTTATTAACCCACTGACGCAATATGATTACTTTTATTATGGATGAATGCATTTTTTGTTGTTGTTTTCAAAATCACCCCCCACCATTCACAACCATTATAAAGCTAAGAGGAGCAAGGACATTTTTAACCCTTGTGTTATGTTCCTTGTCAATTTGGCCCATTTAGATTTTCTAGTTGTTGGAAATACTGGTTAACTTATGTTTTTTTTTTCCTTGATATTTTGTGACTTTTTCTCATTTATCATCATGAACATGCATGCAAAGTTTCAACATGCTGGTGTTTTTTGACATATACAAACAAAATTACTGTTATGTTCATGATGTTCGCCGGATCAATTTGACCCGCATATTATGAAATGAGTTTACAAAACAGCCAACTTAGAAAAAGTAAATATTTTCATTATACAGCTACATTTAATTGTTCAGTTATGTTGATGTTCTAAGAAAAAAAAAGTTAAAAAAATGTATTTATTGTATTTAAAAATGTACTGTTTATTTTCAAATTTTGTCAAAACAAAACAGTTGTAAAATGGTTAAAAAACATTTTCATTAAATCATATCTTCAGATATTTTTTTTTTTTTGGAATATTTGACAAATGTACAAACAGTTTGTACCTGAATCTTTGTTGTTTTTCATAGTGTGATTTTTGAGGAATTGTATTGAATCCAATTAGGGTCAATTTGACCCGCTCCATAAAGGGTGTACACAGAAATCGAGCAGTGCATAAGGGTTAAATGTATCTCAGATTGTATTTGTCTAAAAGAAGATAGTTAGTTATACAACTAAGATGGATTGAGGGCGAGTAAATAATGGGATAATTTTCATTTTTAGGTGAACTAACCCTTAAAGTTGACTACAATTTGGAACAGCCTTTCCATCAGGAGTATATATAAATGCTTTAAAATTTCTCCTACGGAGGCAGGTCACTACATTTTGAAACTGTGATGGCTGGAGTTCTTTTTGAGGGAGCTGTGCTGCCCTTTCAGAAGGCACAAAACCCTCCTTGTTTAACACAAGAAAGCGCTCCACTGTAAAAAAAAGAAAAAACAACCAAACGTCAGCCGAGTCTTATATCAACTGAGTGAGTTTATGAAAAATCTGACAGCTCAGTTTTGCAAAATATACTTACCTTCTTGGAACAAATCTGTTCAAATAGCAATTCCATAATGTCATAATGCATAGAATAACCTTCAAATAAACAAATACAATAAAGCACATGCTCAAAAAATCGTATGATCCTCAGATACATTTGTAGCCCCAAGCCCCTGAGTCCTCAAATGGTGGCATAGTGATGACGTCACCGGTGCAATCAGTCTCTGAGAGCGGCACACAGGCAGAGAGGAGGAGCACGAAGAAAGAAAGGAAAGCAGCTTTTCTTCAGGGCCCCTAGTTAGCATGCACATCATACACGGCCCCTCTCAAATTAATTGGAGCATTCATATTAATGCTGTTTACCTCCAATCCATCAATCTGTCCTGACCGAAATTTGGCTGACGCAATGGAGTGGCGTGCAGTCCAGCACGGAAACGTCCTTGTCCTAAGAATGAGACTGTTCTGTCCACGGTTTCAAGCTAAAGCTCGTTCAAATTGACTGGGGGGGATGTTGCCCGAGTTTCTGAAAGGCATCCTATGAAGCAACAGGAGATAAATTGAAAGGCGCCCAAGCATGCAGGGTTCTCAGTGAGAGTGTAAAAACCTCAAACCAGAGAGGCCTTTTATTGCTCGGTTATGATAAAAACGCAGTCCGGTGAAAGTGTGAACATACATCCATAGCCAAAGGAACATCACACCAAGTTGGGGAAAGACCATCCCTGAAAAATCCTGTCAAACAGCCTTTGTTGTGTTACAACATCTGCCTTTACCCATACCGTAGATAAATACATTAACGGAAGAAGGCCTGTGGACTTTTCCTATTGGAGAATTCTGCAGGGAAAAATTGAGAATCCATAGATGCAGATATCATCCTTTAAGAATGTGCCATCTCGCATCACTGAGCAGTTCAAGGGCATGCAGATAACTGCATATTGAATTAGACATAGATTCCCTTTCAATGACACGCCATAAATTCCTAATGAAATGAGGCTCTCTATGGCACTCACAAATAGATAAGGACACAAGTAATTTGAAAGTGAGAATTTTGTCATATAATTTAGCCGTATAAAAAATTATAGGCATCTGGCCTGTCAGTAAAATATTTTCATGCTAAATACAAACATGCATTTTTTTTGAAAAAAAAAACGTGAATAGTAGACAGTTTGATTTTAATTTTGCACCATTTTTGTTATTCCTGACACTTTGTGTGTATGTGGTTGGTCCGATTAGCATGGAAAACAGAAATGTTATTCAAATGTGAATGGGTTACATACAGAAAGTTCACTCCTTTTATAATCACCGAAGCTGTCGATCCCCTCAGTTCAGCGCGACTGACTGATAAGTTCTTGCTAAAATTCCTGTTTTAATCGATGAAGCTGTAATGAGCTTGTGCTCAATAAACTCCCGCATTTTGAGCCGTAACGAGCAGATCTATGCCCTACATCTATACGCTACACGATTTTCTGCAAAATCGGTCAACTCCGACTGCCCAAAATCTGTAGACTAGCTCTGACCTTCACCAACTACAGACTCATCCAGACTGTAATTTGGGGCATAATTCATGTAGTGTATTCCAGCCTTAAAGGGTTAGTTCACCCAAAAATGAAAATTCTGTTATTAATTGCTCACTCTCATGGCACCTCAAACCTGTAAGACTTTCGTTCATCTTCAGAACACAAATGAAGTTATTTTTGATGAAATCTGAGAGCTTTCTGTCCCTCCATAAAGAGCAACGCAACTACCACATTCAATGTCCGGAAAGGTAGTAAAGACATCATTAAAGTACTCAATGTGACGGTTCAATTTTATGAAGCGACGTGACAGTTTTGTTTCCGCAAAAAAAAAAAAAAAAAATCACCAGTTTATTTATAAAATAATATTGTCCAAAACGCATTCACTAAACAACTTCCAGTCTCGAGTAAACACAAAATGCCTGGGTCATGGTGCTCCCCCTACTGGATTGCAAGTCAATATTTTCCTAAATTAAGTGGTTAATTGTGTTTTGTGTGTGTGTGCAAACAAAGCTCTTGTGTCGCTTTATAAATTTGAGGTTAAACCACTGTAGTCGCATGGGCCACGTATACATAGCAGCTAAATTCGGTTGTCAGTTCACCTTTTAGTGCTTAATCTTGTTCTGTGCAGAGTCCAGAAAAATACGGGAATGACAACTGCATTCTACAACCAAATTAACTCCTGAAAAATACAGACAGTGACAACTGCATTCACAGAAACTCCATAATATTAGAAACCAAAATATTATGAGTCGTGTATTAACTCCATAACCCAAAAATAGTTATAATGAATGATCATGGCAACACAGCAAGAGCGTGTGAAAGTCTGTACAAGCATAAACAAAACACAACGCCTCCGTCAACATGTTTAGTTAAAATGCTGAGTGTTTTGTCACTATAAAATTACTTCGGTCACAATAACGGATATCAAACATGCGAGACGCCAGAACGATGCTAGGGTTTCCAAGCTGTCAATCAACGCAGTTTCAAAAGTGAGTCCCGTTCGTACGCAAATGTAACGATAATTTAGGGAATTTAAAAACCGTTGCCCCTCCTGAAACTTACAGTGTATACATGGCCTTTACTTTACCACCGTTCTGGACCTTGAATGTGGTAGTTGTGTAGAAAGTCGTAGAGTGACAGAAAGTTTCAAATTTCATCAAAAAGATATTCATTTGTGTACAGAAGATGAACGAAAGTCTATAGAATGACACGAGGGTGAGTAATTAATGGATAAATGGATAAATAAATGGATATTGCTGCCATGATCTCAACAAACATGTCTGTGATTGGCTACATTGCTCAATGCTTTAAAAATCACCTTGTAATTATTAACCTTTAACGTTCCTCGGAGCGCAAATCCAAACACGAATGGGAGCATTTGAAAGCAATGAGTTGGTACTCGCTAACGAATTCCAAATTTTAAAATATATTATAAAAAATATGGCCCTTTTGGCTTCTGAAGTAGTGTATCTCTGGGCTGCAGGTTGATTCACTCTATTAACAGAGCTGTTGAATGCTGTTGAGCCAATTATTCTTTTGTCGTCATTCTGATGTAGTTGCATCGTGCTACAGCAACCAAAATGTATTTACTACCTCCAGAACTGTCACTGTCACACAGCTCCTTTAAAACATTCACAGTGACACAATGACAGACTCTCAGTCTGACACTGATTGAGGCCTGTTTTATGAACCCATCTCTAAAGACAGGAAAATGACAGCAAAAAGCTATGCAATGTTGAGGTAAAAAGGATTTCTACAAAGAATGGAGCTCTTTGTAAAGTTCTGTTGCCATGGTGACACAAACACGAACTGTCTATGGAGAAAGTCACCATTGAATTAAAAAAAAAAAAAAAAAAAAACGAATTTAGCCAGTGGGTATCCTCCTGACAACTGACATTAAAGATTAATCAGTTGGGTTGCTTTTTTTTTTTTTGCTTTTTTTAATTCTCGCAATGAAGTAAACAAAGCTTCCGATAAAGAGCTCATCAAGAGAATCTCTCTAAAAAATGTTGGGTTTTTTCAACCCAAATTTGTGTCAAATCCAAATATTTGGTTATAATTTTGTAATTAAATGTTTAATCCAAAGATTTGTCCATATTTGACCCAGCATTTGAAAAAGCAATGTGAACGCAAGGACCTAAACAACTGCAGCAATGCAGCTTTTTAATCGCAGAAGATGGTAAATTCTCATGCCAAGGAACACAGAGGGATGAATTTCAAAGCACTTGAAACTCTAGATCTACATATAAGCCTATGATTTTGAAAGTATGAAGGTTTGAAGTAAATAAGCTGCATCTGAGGGCGTCTGCTTCTTAGAACGAAGTGTACAATGAAAGCTCACAGATTAGTCCTTGTCAGTCCCGGCAAGGCGCAATGGCAGAAAGCCTGGAGAAACGAAATGCTCATTTACTGATTAAACTAATTTCTTAAAATGGCCAACTCAATTCACGAATGATTGAACCTTTCTTTTGGCCAGCCTCATTCACTTATCAATAGCTCCTTCCCACTTCCCTCACCGACTCGACGGTATCAGCAATAGATGTATTACTAGACTGTGAGATCAAATGGACTTTGTAATGAGCGTATAGGCAGACACACTCATTAGGGTTATGTAAATTAGTTTTTTTGTTTCAAACGAACAAACACACCTGTCCACAATGAGAGACAGATTTTCCATGTGTCTGAATAAGTCATGCAAAGAAAGCGTCAGTTTGATTCTTTAACCACGATGATATTATAATTACAGTTTAGTTCAAATTTAATAAATCTCCGAATTTTTTTGGAACAAAATGAAGGTGCTTGCGAAACTCACAGTCAGGCCATTGATATGCTAATGCTAATGCTAATAATGCTAATATGTGTGGTTAGGCAGTTGCCAGTGTTATTTTAGTAATATTTAAGTATTATTATGGTAACACTTCACAATAAGAACACATTTGTTAACATTAGTAAATAACATTATAGCAACTGTGTTTGATTTCTTCTATTGTTCTCCTCTTTTGTAAGTAACTTTGGATAAAAGCGTCTGTTAAATGTAAATGCGAACTAGCAATGAGCAAACATGTTTTTAAAACATTTATTAATTTTTGTTTAATTTAGTAAAATAGTTCGTTGTTTGTTCATGTTCGTTCACAGTGCATTAACTAATGTAAACAAATAACTTTTGATTTTAAAAATGCTTTAGTAAATGTTGAAATTACCGGTAACACTTTACATAAAGCCTTTAAGTATAAATGCGTTATACATTTTCATAATTGTAACCGAAGTTAAAATGCATTATGATATTTGCAAATTCCTTGTTACATCTGGAATTGGTTGTTTGCCATGTGTTTTAATGCATTATAATTTCTAAGAGGGCGTTCACATATCGCGTCTTTTGAGCACGCATTTTCATTATTTCCTATGTAAGCGCGTAAAATGGAAGCAACGCAGTTGCAACGCGCACGCTCGTTTTTTCCAGGCGCACCTGTGCCACGGTAAGATGAAAACATCTCAACTTTTCAGAATCCCCCAAGCGCACCGCAGGTCATGTGACAAGAACCATCCAATCAACCCTTTCCCTTTCCCTAATGGCAGCGTAATCACCTCAGACGAATGTAGAGTCGTTGTACAGGAGAGATGGTTTCACGGGAGATGCTCTGTTTGGTGATGCTTGGGCCAATTTTCCTTAAAATATTATCCAACTGGTCCTTGTCAACTCTGAAATAGACTTTGAATCTCTCATCGTCCAGACGGAGCTCTTGGATGAGTTTGTGAAATTATCCGTGGTGCACCCAAACAGTTTGTTTTTTTCTTCTCCATAAATAAATCTTGTATTAGAGCTTCTGCAAAGGCTTTTCGGTGATGGAAATCCATTGAAATGACCGCGTAGTCGTGGAGAAAGCTGTTCATGGTTGCATAGCAACAACAGATGCTACAGAAGCGCAAGCTCCCGAACGCTTGCAAAAGAAGGAGGAAGTGACGCAATATGTGAACGGCCCCTAAAGGTGTTCCATGCATATTATAATGTATGTGGTTACAGTTATTCCATTAAAAAGACTTTTATAATGCATTATAAAGGTTTTACAGTCCACAAAATACATTTTTGGGCATTTTCATAACTAGCCAGTGTTCAAAACTATCTTCTTACCTTAGCCTGATTCACAACGGTAATCTTGCAATAATGTTTTCTAATAAAATCAGTACTGGTGGGTTTCTGTGGGAAATTAGAGCATGCCGCCGTTCATCTTTGTGTTATTACGTCACGTCTGTTTACACAAAGAAAAAGTCCAAGCGAGTAGGCTGTATGGCATGTGAGGATGCCGCAGGTGACGGATCATTTATAGCCTTTTTCACAGCAGCTGGAATAATTAAACATCATTTTGATGGCGAATTGTAATACAGAAAGATCCAAATGACAATCATCAGCGACAACTGGAGATTAACCGGTAGTCAAAAGCAAGAACTTCAGACTGCGGAGTGGCTACAGACATCGAAATCTACAGGTAACGCTAATACACAGTAAATACACAGTGACGCAGTGCTGATGTTGTTAACATTAACAGTTTGAGAACAAAGTATAACAATAATAATAATAATAATAATTTGCATGGTTTGACGTGATCTGAGCTCGTTAGATTTAATCGTCGTTGGCAGAGCGATTTATTGTAATGCTTTTTTCCTCAGTTGGTCAGAACTTACTTGTTCAGATGACATTTTCTAGGGATAATTCTTATTTTGATCATACTTTCAAGACGTAGAATCTGTTATTCCGAAGTACAACCATTGTGATGATTGACGGCAAATATTAGATTCATCCGTGATGAGGAGCCGTGCCAATGCACAACCCATGTTAAGGTGGTTATTCCACAAATAACTGCAACTGCAGGTTTCAAACATAGATGGCGACAAAGAGGCAAAACTTAAGGACTACAGCTTTAAGTTAATATAAAAGCAATTATAAATGGTCTACAAGTGTTGTTCATTATCAGTTCATGTTAATTAATGAAACCTTTTTGTAAAGTATTATTATTATTATAGTATTTATTAATATTTTTAATTAGCTTTTATTTTTCTAGCTAGCCTACTTTCAGTTTTCATTTTAGTTCAGGTATTAGTAATTTAGTATTGTGCTTTTGTCATTTTTATGTTTTATGTTGAATTGTGACAAAGTTTAAATGAACTTTTTCTCACCAGTGTCACTCATTCATTCTTTTTTTTTTTTTTTAAATCAACACTTAAATGTGGTTAAGTGTCATAAAAATAAAACATTTTGAACAAAAAAAAAATCATGTTCTTGTCAAACACTTCATCCGGATCGAGTTTAGATCAAAACATACAGGGAGTGCAGAATAATTAGGCAAATGAGTATTTTGACCACATCATCCTCGTTATGCATGTTGTCTTACTCCAAGCTGTATAGGCTGGAAAGCCTACTACCAATTAAGCATATTAGGTGATGTGCATCTCTGTAATGAGAAGGGGTGTGGTCTAATGACATCAACACCCTATATCAGGTGTGCATAATTATTAGGCAACTTCCTTTCCTTTGGCAAAATGGGTCAAAAGAAGGACTTGATAGGCTAAGAAAAGTCAAAAATAGTGAGATATATTGCAGAGGGATGCAGAAGTCTTAAAATAGCCAAGCTTCTGAAGCGTGATCATCGAACAATCAAGCGTTTCATTCAAAATAGTCAACAGGGTCGCAAGAAGCGTGTGGAAAAACCAAGGCGCAAAATAACTGCCCGTGAACTGAGAAAAGTCAAGCGTGCAGCTGCCAAGATGCCACTTGCCACCAGTTTGGCCATATTTCAGAGCTGCAACATCACTGGAGTGCCCAAAAGCACAAGGTGTGCAATACTCAGAGACATGGCCAAGGTAAGAAAGGCAGAAAGTCGACCACCACTGAACAAGACACACAAGCTGAAACGTCAAGACTGGGCCAAGAAATATCTCAAGACTGATTTTTCTAAGGTTTTATGGACTGATGAAATGAGAGTGAGTCTTGATGGGCCAGATGGATGGGCCTGTGGCTGGATTGGCAAAGGCCAGAGAGCTCCAGTCCGACTCAGACGTCAGCAAGGTGGAGGTGGAGTACTGGTTTGGGCTGGTATCATCAAAGATGAGCTTGTGGGGCCTTTTCGGGTTGAGGATGGAGTCAAGCTCAACACCCAGTCCTACTGCCAGTTTCTGGAAGACACCTTCTTCAAGCAGTGGTACAGGAAGAAGTCTACATCCTTCAAGAAAAACATGATTTTCATGCAGGACAATGCTCCATCACACGCGTCCAAGTACTCCACAGCGTGGCTGGCAAGAAAGGGTATAAAAGAAGAAAATCTAATGATATGGCCTCCTTGTTCACCTGATCTGAACCCCATTGAGAACCTGTGGTCCATCATCAAATGTGCGATTTACAAGGAGGGAAAACAGTACACCTCTCTGAACAGTGTCTGGGAGGCTGTGGTTGCTGCTGCACGCAATGTTGATGGTGAACAGATCAAAACACTGACAGAATCCATGGATGGCAGGCTTTTGAGTGTCCTTGCAAAGAAAGGTGGCTATATTGGTCACTGATTTGTTTTTGTTTGGTTTTTGAATGTCAGAAATGTATATTTGTGAATGTTGAGATGTTATATTGGTTTCACTGGTAAAAATAAATAACTGAAATGGGTATAAATTTGTTTTTTGTTAAGGTGCCTAATAATTATGCACAGTAATAGTCACCTGCACACACAGATATCCCCCTAAAATAGCTAAAACTAAAAACTAAAAACTAAAACTTCCAAAAATATTCAGCTTTGATATTAATGAGTTTGTGTTCATTGAGAACATGGTTGTTGCTCAATAATAAAATTAATCCTCAAAAATACAACTTGCCTAATAAATTCTTATAATTCTTCCCTATATTCACACTGTATATAGGGGCAAAGTTTAGAACAAAGTAGCAACAGTGATCGCCTTAACAAGTAGGTCTAAAACTGACCCTTCACAAAGACCCGCCCCCTTTAGTTACTGTTGCTATGTCTGACCAGCCATGCGTTCTCACGCCACACATCATGTTCTCACGAGGTGAAAAATACATCGCGGAGCAAAGAGGACACTGACAACGCGTCGACAGACAAGACAGAGGAGGTTACTTTTGATATGAAACAGTTTCATATATTGTCATTTTTTAAAGAAGTTTAAACAGTAAATACCGTACAGTGTCTCTTTAATGTGTCGTGACAGATCGCTGAAGCTCCTTCAAGCAGCTCGTGAACCGATCATCTCTTCATACTAGTTCATTTATAGCATCAAATAAACATGAATGAACATCAGAAGGAATGTTGTTTCAAGTACGGAAAGACGTGAGGACACACAATTTTTCAAGTTCAAGTTCACCAACGTTAATCTACTAACTCCCCTGACTGCTTTGTCAGGCAAAATGGCGGATTCAGGGTTATGGTTGGTCAGATCGCCTGTCAATCAAACTGTGAAGGGTCAATTATAGTAGGAGAAGAGGAGCGTAGCGATAAAACGACATATTGAAAGGTGTGTGACTCTAGATTTCCATAGTAAAACATCATGATGGAAAGTATGTAAGGGTCTTCCAAGCAAGACAAAGGCAAAGCCAGATTCTATATTGAGAGATGTAAAACTGCTTTTAACTCCAAGGTATCAGTACCTCCTGGAAGACATCCACACCTACCCCTTCATTTTCCGCCTGGTGTCCATTTAGAAGATGTCAGTGAATCCAATGAATGTGAAAGGGTGTCTGATGAAGCGGCAAGAGAAAATTGCGCTGACTCACAGCAATCAGGCCGAGTCATGCTGTCACCCACAAGACCGCAAAGCTTAACTGCCTAGTGAATAATTTACATTCTTCTGTACGATCAGGGGAGAAATTCATACATACAACTGACTCATATACAGGTAAATAAGCTCCCGTGGGAGGTTGCCCTCCTCCTGTGAACATCAAAACCTTCCCATCCCCGAGACAAAGGCACAGGAACTCTCCTCTTGGATACACACGGCAAATGGGATGCTGTTAAACATGAATGAAGAGAGATCTGCACTCTCTGAGCTCTGCGAAGGGGGTGGAGAGGTACAGAGGGGGGTCATTTTTTCAGTTTGTCAGCCCTGGAGGCCATAAGAGCACACAGAGCAGAGAGGATGGATCTTGCTGGGTTATAGAGAGAGGAAAAGGCCACAAAAAGAGGCTTATATTAAAGATGAAGATGTTATGTCATAGTGCAACATCCTGTTTATTCAGATGCCTCTGTCTGGTTGCTTTTTGAGGGCATAGCTTGATCCCCACAATGTGCAGTCAAGGCTGTTGTTGTTAACTGAAACTAGAACTAAAAATCATACAAATATTTTCATTACATAAAATAAATATTGACTGAAATAAAACAAAATACATATTAAAAAAAATATGTCCGCTACTTGCCAAAGCAACATTTTTTAGTTTCATTTGGTTTAATTTGATACTAAAACAACTAAAACTACAATAAAAAGACAAGTATAAAAATTACATTTTTAAATGAAAAATATAAAAATTAAAATAAAATAAATTCCAAATATTAATAATATCTCAATCATATTAAAATAACACTAGTGAAAAACTAGTGATAAAACATTATATAATTATTTTAGCATTTTAATTATTAATTGTTGTTTTTAAGATTCTTATGAATCTTATGAATTCTTACTGCTGATATTCACATGCTTCATGCCTCAAGCTAAAGCACACTTGTTATTGTTCTAGATCAAACTATGCAACATGTTTTCAAGTCATAGGCCCTGTCAGAAATGTGAACTTATGGTGTTGCAATGGACTGTCTGTGAAGTCTACGAGACAGTAGGGTGTCCAATTTGTCATTTTATGATTCTAAGTGGTTTTCACAAGCGCCTTGATGCATCTTTTTCCAGGTCCGAGTTGATGCAGACTCCAACAGTTTATGCAGGGCCAAACAAAGTTGCTAAATGGACCACAAGGTGGCATTTGGGACAAGCCCATTGACTGTGTGTGCGGCAATGCAACAAAGCAGCTATTGGCTGTTTACACAATGTTCAGTATATACACACGTAGTGTTTTTTTACAAAGCGACATCGGCAGCATTATACAGCGTTTTTAATCGTTTTTGCGGATCCGTGTGAACAGGGATCGTTTTGACGATGTTGTTGGTTGTAAGTGAAAAATGCGAAGGAAAAATATTTCAGTTAGTAGTACATCGTTGTTATGTAAACGTGTCCTAAATGTTCAATTAATTGACCCTTCACCTGCAGTTTGATTGACAGGCGATCTGACCAATCATAACCCCGAATCTGCCATTTTGTCTGCAGTCAGGGGAGTTAAAAAACATGTCCTCACGTCTTTCCACACTTGAAACAACATTCCTTCTGATGTTCATTCATGTTTATTTGATGCTATAAATGACTAGTGAAGAGATCATTGGTTCACGAGCCGCTTGAAGGAGCTACAGCGATCTGTCACGACACATTAAAGAGACACTATACGCTATTTATTGTTTAAACTTCTTTAAATAATTACAATATTTTAAATATGGAACTGTTTCATATCAAAAGTAACGTGCTCTGTCTTTTCTGTCGATGCATTGTCAGTGTCCTCTTTGCTCCAGGATGTAATTTTCACTCTATGAGAAAATGATGTGTGTCGTGAGATTGGATGACTTGTCAGACATAGCAAGAAAAAGTAAAGGGGGCGGGTCTTTGCGAACGGTCAATTGGGAGCACACGTTTGGCTGGTTACCTCCAGACTACCTTTGCAACACATTCACCTTTAGTTGTACTCATGGGAAAAAAACAGCATCTTAGTTGCATTCCTACCAAATGCAGCACAGAGCTTTACATGTCAGCATACTGTCATCACGGGAACTCATGGGACGTTATATAGGAATGCTGAGAGCATGTTGGAGGCGTGTGTAGGACGGGACGGTTGCAGTTTGCCAGTAATAGCACGATGAGCTCAATTAGACCAAACAACGTGCTACAGGAATAGCTGGCAGAATTTTTGCCACTTTGTATTGCTACGGCGTTGACATGAATTAAACATTTGGTTTTCAGCTAAATGAATAGTGTTGCCTACTGTTTACTATTGCTCATAAACTCATAGTTTTTTTGTTTTTGTTTTTTTTTAAGGAATAGAACAAACCTCTAAAGTATTACACTTTGGCACATTACTCATCCAGCACAGTTCTGCTAAAGAATGACATCAAATCACGCGGCTCGTTGGAGAGGTGTGTAATTACCATTTTTAACCTTTCACACGTTTAAAATATTCTAGCTGAGCCCCCGTTGAGAGTTTTTTAAGATGGCCATTGTTTTAGAATGCATCACCTTCTTACTTCAAGCAAGTCTTAGAATAGATCTGTATGAACAATGGATCTTTTTTCAATTTTTCCATCTTATTCAAAATTTTCACAAATGTTTTAACTATATAGTAAAACATTTGATATTGTGATCCTCAAGTAGAAGTGAATAAATGTATTTTGTCTATTAATACCTTTATAATGATCCTGTTGGTTGATCCGTAAGTTATAACAGGCGGTGGACATTGCGATGTTAGTTTGCGCAACAACGCAGAGAGCTACATAAATTATGTAAGTGGCCAGTGAATGGAAGAATAAACTCTACAGTAGCCAACACATTGTCTGATGCAAAATAAAACATGTTTTCAAATTGTTTAAAAGGTTGCCACTTCCATAGACATCAAACTATAAGTGTTTTTTTTTCCCCAAGTACACAAATGTCTGAAACCTAAAATAAACATTGTGTGGATGAAAACATTGAGTAGTTGTGATATATGACAAGAGCTGAGACATTCAAATGAGAAATCACTAAGCAGCCTTTATTTTTCCCACAACCCATGAATTGTTAAATGTGCACAATGATTATAGTAATTTTCATGACTTCCTAGTAAGCATAGAGCTCTGAACATCTGCAAAACATCTCATTATTGTGTACATCTAAGAGGATCCTAAAAAAAAAAAAATCTGCATACTAGATTACAAACATCTCTAATACATCTGAATGTCTTTTAAAAAGGGAATGTTGAAAAAAGCAAACAGACATCTTAGTGAAGTTTTTTTTTTTTTTTTTAAATTTCCATCACTTTTCCAATTTCTAATATTTCCAAGCTTTGTTATCCCGTTGATGAAGGCCTTTGTATACTCAGCTGAGCCTCTTCCAGAAAAACACAGCAAAACAATCTGGCTTGAACCGCAAGGGAGCTGTATATAAACAACAATACGCCAACAAATACATAACAAGTCCAGTTGTTTTCAGAAATGCGTTGGCAAATGTTCATTTTTCTCTCAGCGTGCTCCTTCAGCTCTATTATAGCAAACTATCGCGGCGAGCACTGGAGCGCGTGCACTCGCGCGCTCTCCATAAGTCTCCACAGCTTTCAGTTAATTGGCTTCTCGAGCCACACGAAGCGCGCGCGACTGCCCCCGGTGCCACACCCTCTTTTCATTAAACAGCCTTGACACCTCAGTTACATCTGAGTCACCAATCAGCAACATTTTAAATATAAGTGAAGAAGCTACCCTATCACCGCATTCAGACCCCGAAGACGAATGTTATCTGCGCGTGAAACGACAACATATAGGGGTTGCCAACCATGTAATACCTCAGCTCAACGGGGGAACAAACAGCCTAATATTACCTTTATGCGCGTAACACATAAGGGTTAAATATCAGCTCCTCCATAAGGTGCACTGACAGGCACGCGCCGCTCATTTCCACGTATTGTCCAGCATAACAACGGCCTCTTTTCACTGTCTTCTGTAATAAACCCATCTTTGATGTTGATCAAATGACCACATGACCGAGCCCTTGTTAAGCCACCGGCCTGCTTCACAAAATGTTAAATGCCATGTTAATATAAAAGCCTCCTCACAAGGACATATGGACTGAGCCCTCGCTGCACGCGCTGTTTCAACCTGTTTATAGTGTACACTTTACGGATAGTGAACATACAGCGGATGACATCGCAACAAAGAGCCCTACCTGTCTCTCCAGGTTTGACGCGCGGATTTCCGTCCAAATACCGACCATTTAAGGCTTGCAAATGCCGCCGCCCTGCTGCTTCTGTTCAAAGGACGGAGACTGTCCGAGAGGATGAATGAGCGGAGCAGCGGACAGAGGGGGAAGAGCAGCTCTCGGGTGGATGGATGAGAGGAGAGGAGAAGAGAAGAGAAGAGAAGAGGAGGAGGAGAGGAGCGTAGGGGGCGTATGCGCGCTGGAATACACCAAACTCCTTCCTCACAGCTGAGCGAGCAACGCTGAACTGAACACGCACCGATTTCATCATCACGGATGCGCTGTGAGCCTGTACTCCCCTTTATGTACGTCCATTCACTACCGCATACCTGTAATTAATCGAACCGCTTAAGAAATAGATACATAGATAGCCTTTATTGTGAGAGAGCAAAATATACCATGTGGTATGACTAAGATTTACATAAGATAAAATATTAACTATCTATTGGATACACTAAACGAAAAAGTTCTAAACTAAGCTTGATTTTGTTGTGTGTGTGAAGGACTCGGGATGTTTTTCCCGGAAAATAAAATAGCGTCACTGGAGTTGCTGGCTGCAGTTCACTTAACGACCACCGGTGTCGCTAATAACAAGGGTTTCTGAAATCTACATATAGCCCTCTTTAATATTCCTAATGAAAGTAACATTTTTTTAAATTTCCAAATGTCAGATTACTAAAAACTGTAAAAAAATCAGAAATAAATAAAACAAGAAACGCGTGCAATGAATAATAAAAATACACTTTCTTCTGTGTAACATAAGAGAAGACATTTTTTGGGGGAAAAAAACGAGTTTTGTGTTTGTCCATGCAATCCATTTTACATTTTAACATTCTTCAAAATATCTTCTTTTATGTTCTACAGAAGAAAGAAAGTCATACTGGTTTTGGAAGACATGAGGATGAGCATAATGATTTTAATTTCTGGATGAACTATATCTTTAAGATACCACATGCATGCGGTTTATGAAGACAAGCAGTGTTGGGGAAAACTACTTTTAAAAGTAATGTGTTACAATATTATATTACATCCTAAAAAAGTAACTAATGGCATTACTTTATGAAAAGTAATGCGTTACATTACTTTTGCATTACTTTTTCTCATATGGGCTGTGCTTGTTTGTTTTTAAATAAATAATGTTCTATTTTTGTGTATGGAACAGCACATTCCAGGGCCCAGTTTATGGCCGGGCCCCTCTCTGTCCGTAACAGTGGACAAGGGTTTGCTACATTTTGATTGGATCTTAGTGGACCAACATAAACAAACTGCCCGACGCCATCAGATAAAGATGCTTGGACAATAGCCAGACATCTCTTAGAGGGTTAGATGAAGACCCCTGTTACCAACCCCAGGAAGGACAGGACTTCTCATTCGTCCACATGCCGTTTATGCCCTGCACCCACCTAGAGCCTACTTCCTAAGATTAGGCTGTGACTGCCATAAAAATTCCTCAGGACCTCAGTAGCAATGGGTGAAACAAAGAGAGATCACAAAGACTCGTCCCAATCCATTCAAAACTATGTTTGGAAACCTCGAAACTGATGTATTCTACACACATTCATTTCACACTTATTCACAGAAATAAGTATTTTCGGTTACAGCTATTTGTAGTGCAACACTAATTTAGCTGTTAATGTACAAATGAATGAAGGCATGACAGTTCAGTCTTTTTCCATCATGTTTGGTCTCTATTTGTTTAGAATATTGCCAAGGGTATTTTGGTGGTGGTTTGGTAAGTGAGAAATGCATTGGTAAACCTTAAAGACACTTTAAAGACTTCCATCTTTGTGCTTTATGCAAATTAGCACCTCAGGGGAAAGGAGGGTGGGCCACACTGTGTGTGTCCCCTCTGATGCCAGTAACCAATCACAGCACTGGAATGGAGAAGTGCCAAATTGGAATCTCCTCCTCATCGGAAAGGGATAAAAGTACCCTTTCAAATGACACACCTTGTTCTGGGTTTCAACTCTGCAAGGAGTGAGACATAACAGATACACCCGTTCTGGGTTTCAACTCTGCAAGGAGTGAGACATAACAGATACACTCGTTCTGAGTCTCCGGTTCATCCAGTGATACAACAACAGATTCCATGATCTGAATCTAGAGCTTGTGAGGCAGCAACAGAGACGACCACGTTCTGAGCCTCCAGACTGTGAGGAAAGAGACATTAACAAACACCACGTTCAGAGTTTCATCCAGCGAGACCGTAACGACCCCAGAGAGACAAAAGCGGATTGATCAAGTTCTGAGTGTCTGGCCCAGAGAGGCAGAAGACACACAGAGACACTTGCAACAAGGTTAAGCTCAGGAGAGCAAACCTTTAGTCCAAGGTACCTTCGTCTGCGTGTTCCAGATTGTTAAGGACCTTCTGCACCAACACCAGGGCCTCATCTGCGTGTTCCAGATTTTAGGACCCTTCGGTGCTCCAGGATCCCACAGAGCTTCGTGTTCAAGGCTGCTGAAACAGATTCCGGCTCCTCTCCCCACTTCATTGTCACCCAGCACAACCAGTGGAAGACGTCATCGTCATCCGACCCAACCACGTGGAACGTAAATATCACTTAACCAAACCTCTTTCCAGAGACCTTGGCATTGTTGTATATTATCAGTGTATGATTTTCTAATTCACATTAGATGTAATATAGCTGGTGTTAGTTAATCACAAATAATATTTTGTTTACTTGTGTGGTGCATAATAAGGTTCTCCATCTTATTATTCACAGAGAAACAGTTTATCTTTGCGTAAGGTAACGTAACTCTTCCATAGCCACATCCAACTTAATCACTTGTATTTTATGTAGCATATGCACCTTATTCCTTTATCTTTCATCTTTCATTTAGTAGTTGTATTAGTTATTCTGGTCTATCTTTTGTTAATAAAAATTATTTTATTACAGGTGTGTCTTCCTTGTGCTGATAATACAGAAAAGGCTCTACAAGTTAGGAACCTCATCAGCTGACCACTTTACATTAATTCCAAATTACTGAACCGGTTGGGAGTGTTTACATTTTGCCAAGGTAACAGACCTCGACTAGTGCCCTGAACTAGAGTAGGGGGAAGTGGTCACCTGATGTACTCATAACCGCACCTTAATGGACGTGTGATTCCAAAATCACAATGTCAGCAGTGACGTGAGTACCAATCTTTATTTTACATAGCGTCCTTGCATGGGCGAAGGTAAAATCACTACATTTGGTAAATGTAAGGGACCTTTTGCACAAAGTGAAACGAATAAGCCTCAGACTGAAGGAAATGCATATTTACACCTGTACAAGAGAGGGTACAGTTAAAAAAAAAAACCCAAAAAAACATTCAGCTGTTGCTACCATTCTGGATTAAAGAAGAATAGGATACAGGTGAAGCAGGTTCAACATATTATATTCAGCAACTTATTTCTAAATCTAATCTTTTGACATTTTTGTTTATTAGTATGAGTGAATTAGATCATCGAAGGTCAGGAGCAAAACCATAACCTAATAAAATTAATTAAATAGATGGCATTTCACT
Organism: Opsariichthys bidens; assembly: GCA_037194245.1. Classification (NCBI taxonomy): domain Eukaryota; kingdom Metazoa; phylum Chordata; class Actinopteri; order Cypriniformes; family Xenocyprididae; genus Opsariichthys; species Opsariichthys bidens. The sequence continues at coordinate 10,287,152 of CM074285.1, read as the reverse complement.
GTTTTTATTCATTTGAGGAACACTGAATGTTTTGTGCAAGTGAGATGAATAAATGCATGTTTACATTTAGTCTAGAACTACAATAACCATCATGTACTTTATTTTTCTCAATATGGGGACAGGAGAGCTGTCAGTCAATACATGTGGAAAAGTAACTTAGATGTTTTGTTGTAAATTGAAAAAGTAATGCGTTACATCCATCACTGAAGACAAGCACATCTTTTGTAGTTCATCTCAAACTAATATTGCAATAAACCTGAGAATTAATAATATATAATATACATATATATTAATATATATATATATATATATTAATTAATATTAATTATTATATATATATTAATAATTAAGAAATAATAATTAATAACTCAGAAACACAAATTAAGAGGAAAATGCAAATGTAAAACAAAAAAATTCAATACATTCACAATCCAGCAGCCATAATGTACATAAAGCAAAATTATGAGAAAACTTAAATCAGCTCAATTCATGCTCAATCCACATCCGCCTCCATAAATCCAAATATCTAATGGTGTAGAAAGAATCCTGACCCCACGCAAACAGATTACAACCCCCTGTGTGCACAGAAGGTTTGCTGAAAGCCCTTCTATCTAAAGACTGATAGAAATCCTTCACTTCTGAATTAAGGCAACCATCTTAAATGCACTGCTGATGAAACTGAAAGCAATCATGTTATATAAAGGCCTGCTGCCTGAATTCTTTTTAAATTATTATTCTTTTTAATAAAAGTTTTAAAGTGTAATATCTCATACAAATGCATCTGAAAACACATTTTTCTATCTGTACGAATAATTGCACTAATTTCTGGAGTATTATTGCATATACAGCCCTATTAAGCAGTGAGGTATAGCCTGATAAGAAAAGTGATCTGTAGTGGGAGAGCATTTTTAATTACAGCACAGGAAAAGAGTGTAGATGCAGAGAAAATTACAGTGGACTGTAAAACTGACAGTCCCTATATACACAATTGTGTGTACAAAGCAAGCTGAATTCGTATAACTTTATGTTTCTGTAATGGTTAATCCACACCAGTATGTGTAAGGTGTTTAGTCACAGAGGTGTTTCCAAGGCTAAAATATAATTATTTGGGGGATTAAAACGAGACCTATAATACCTCTTTTACAAGGTGTCTCCAGAATGTGTCTGTGAAGTTTCAGCTCAAAATACCCCACAGATCATTTATTATAGCTTGTCAAATTTGCCCCTATTTGTGTGTCCCTTTAAATGCAAATGAACTACTGCTCCGGCCCGCTTTCCAGAAAAGGGCTGAGCTTTAATTTTAGCTATCAAGATTGCTATCAAATGCTGTGAATGCTGTATAATTCCAAAATATCGCTTGGACAGAACTGCTCCTTTTTTTCCGAGCTAACCAGGGTCATCCTGCAGGCTATCCAAGCTAACAGTGTTCCATGCTCGTCTGTGCAGCCAATGACAGAACAGTTTGCATGCTTTGCTCAAACTTTTGCCATGACTTTAGAACCGCTTGCGGAAAAAAAATTATGGCGCTTTGGGTGGAAACATGCACAAGTTTTTTGGGTTGATAGATGACCTGATTATATCACTTAAAAAATCAGATTTTCATGATATGTCCCCTTTAAAGGTGAAATATGTAAAAAATGGTGCAGTAAAATATCCAAAAACCACTTGGCCAGTGTTATATATTTTGTCCAGTTGAGTACTTACAATATCCCAAATGTTTCCAACTCTTTGTAAATCATGAGAAAATTGCGATTTTAACCAAGGCTCCGGCACGTGTGCGGGAATAGCCTGTCAACGACGTCATATCCACATTACCCTCGGTTTCCGCTTTTACTGCCGTAGAATCCATGACAACATAGTCTCATGGACAAATGCAGAAATAGTAGTTGTAGCGTATATCAAGTAACTAGCTTGTTTCGCGCAGGAAACACAATTATTCTTTACTGTTTGTGGCGGGTTCTGTCAACAAAGACAAGTCCCATAAACGTAAACATCAACCAAATGACCCAAGAAGACTTTGGGACAAGAAGAGAAATAAAATGAGGATCAACATCGGTGTCGCATTTCCTAAATGGAGAAACTGCGCGACAAACTTCAACTAGACAGAGACGCCGATCTTGCATGTGTTTTAACAGACAGGTGAGGAACTGTTTGGATTCCTTTACTGACAGAAAACTTGTGATTATTATATCGATCAACAGTGTTAGTCTTATTGTTTGAATGTCTTGTTCTTGTCTGTTCATATGATGTGAAAAATGTTGAGGTGACGTTCACTACGAATACTTCAAGGCATGTTATGAACTGTTGGCTGTAATTTTGTTTTATACTGTAGCTTTAGTGAAATACGTGTCTATACATCAAATGTGACAAATGCCAAAACTGCATATGAGTTTCATTCTGTACGAGTGATGTTTATTAAGGACAGCGTTATTGCATTTGGTTTGTGATTAGTTTGTTGAAATTGCCATATACTTCACCTGACGTGATTAACAATGGAAATTAATACAGTATGTGTTATAATATTAATTAGTCTTTTTGCAAATGATGTGGGAACGTTCAACTGTACTTTTACAATGATTGTTTTGAACACATGAAACTGCACAGCGTTATCACAACAATGAATTGGACAAATCTATGACAACCAATCCAGTGTTAAACCTTGCGGCTAATTCATTATAATGAAATAAAATCATGTCATCAAGCGCAACATTTATAAAACTACTACTTTACCTCATCCATGAACATGTTATATGATTGATTTAAATCAGCGGTGGAGTTGAAGACGACAGTTCCCATAATTCAAGCTACGCCGTTGTTGTTGTTGTTGTTGCTTTGATTGTAATTCCTCTAGAGGCCAAATTTTACATATTGCACCTTTAATGGATTCAAAGATAGATTGCACAAAAGTTCAACAACTAGGAAGTCAATAACAACAGAGACTGTGGAAAAATATATACTGTAAAAACAATAAAAACAATCCCAGCAAGAATGCAAGCTGTTAGAGGCTAATAAAGGAGGCCAATACAATATTTTTTTTATATATATATATATATATATATATATATATATATATATATATATATGCTCAATATCAAATTACAGTTACATCTGAAAAATATTTGATTACCATGGTGATTACTTTGAATTTTAATTTCATTTAAACATTAATTAGAAAAACAACGACAAATAGTGATTCTCCGACAGTCTGAAAAAGCTGAAATATTTCTGCTCATAATTTTCATACCCTTGCAGAATATGCAACATTTTAATCATTTTTAACAAAATAAGAGGGATCATAAAAATTGCATGTTATTTTTATTTAGTATTGTCCTGAATAAGCTATTTCACAGAACAGATGTTTACATACACTCCACAAGACACAATGACTGAATTTATAAAAATTGCCCAATTCAAAAATGTACATATTTAATCTTTACTGTTCTGTCATTACTGGATGATCCATGACTGTTTTCATGTTTTGTGACAGTTATTTGTGAGTCCCTTTGTAATTGTAAAAAAGGTAAATGCGACTTTTTATCTCACAGTTCGACTTTTTTCCTGGTAGTTGTGAGTTTGTATCTCACAATTCTGACTTTTTTCTCAGAAATCCAAGATTTAAACTCACAATTGTGTTTTATAAAATCAGAATTGGGAGATATACACTCATAATTGCAAGTTATAAAGTCAGAATTGTGTGATAAACATACTTTGCAAAACTGACTTTTTTTCTAGCAATTGCAAATTTATATCTCAATTTCTTTGCTTTCAATTCTGACTTTTCTCAATATGGCGAATTTAAATCTCATAATTAAGACTTTTCTCAATATTGCGAATTGAAATCTCATAATTATGATTTTTCTCAATATTGCGAGTTTATTAGTTTTTGAATTTTGATTTTATAACTCGCAGTTGCAACTTTATATCATGCTATTCTGAGAAAAAAAAGTCAGAATTGTGATAAAAAAAACTTGCAGCTACGTTTTTTGTGTGTGTTACATACTTATTAGTATTCCAAAGTATTTAGATTAAGTTATAAAACTTGGGTAACTTACCCAACCCTGTGTATATATATATATATATATATATATATATATATATATATATATATATATATATATATATATACAGGGTTGTACATACTCACACATTTAAGTCTTAAATACATGAAAAACAATCACAGGAGTGAAATGATAAACAATAAATGCCTAAATAATAAATCTGCTTTGTTCAAATGGAACTGTTGCTATGAATATTTCAACCAGAGGATGGCAGCATTATTTTTTCTGACCATGTAATGATTCATTCACAGGCCTTTGTACACAGTGGACTGATGTGAAATCCGCTACTCCCAATTGCACAGAATATGTGGGAAAAGCATTGTCGAGGATGAGGGCGATCTTTCGAGTAATTACCATCATTATGCATATTTTACTGAGAAACAACACCCTTGTTTTCAGTCCTTTGTGGTTTACAGAGAATGTCAAGAAAAGTTCATTTTTCATGTAGGAGATAAAATCAGATAGTTGGGGAATAGAGATCGGGACTGTGAAATGTCTGTCATAACATATCCCACAACCCATCTAAACTAGGTCGCAACCCAAATATGAGCCACAGGTTTTTGGTTTTTTCTGACAGGGTTGCACACAGCAGGGAAAAATAATGCAATAAGCAAAAAATAAAAAATCAACTAACCATATAATTCTGAATAAAAGAAATATGTTCAGCAGCCTTTAAAGAGGAAGAAAAAACACATCTTTTGTTGCTGATGTCAAATGCCTGCGTGCAAATCTATGGTATTTTGATACAAATGCATCTGGCATTTTGCAGAAGCCTAGCCAAATGAGGTAAATGCCAACATGGACAGGTTGCGCTGCATGCCCTCATACTCTCAAGCTATGAGAAAAGTATGAAAAGTAAAAATAGAACCCAGACTTCACTTAATATGGGTTCACTTACAGGAGAAATGGTTTGCTTTAAAGAATGAGAACATGAAATCCACAAAACAACAACAGCATTGTCAATGCTCCTTTTCAACAAGCATCAGGTTAATAATTTTGTTGAGTTATATTAATACATTAAAGTTTTTAAGTTTAAGGAAATTCATTTACTTTTGCATGATGTACTCGGCTGCCACTTTATGCCTGATGTAAAATCTGGGCCTTCATGGAAAAATTGATTCAACAACGTTCCTGAAACAACAAGTCATGTGATCTGAAATGACCAAGTGGTTTTTGAAAAGTGGGGGTTGGAGATAAATCACATCTTCAGTTCATCTTACTCATTGTAATCTGGGAGAACTTGTCAGATCAAACTTTAAAGGGAGGACAATTATAACAACCGATAAAATATTGACCAGTCACCATGAGTTGTTTTAATGAGATTATATCTTTTCGCTTTGTCCACCTACACATTTATCTGAGGGAGAGGGGGAATTATTTTTGCTGTGTTAAAATGATATTGCAAATTTTCTCTTGAGAATAGAATAGCATGGTCGATAACTGTGTAAAAAAAAGGGATGTTTTTCGAATGAAATGTTTTCAATTCAATTAATTATTGCAAGAAAACGTCTTACCTGACTTCTGACCTGCCGAACTGTGACAATGACCTATTTATACTAAGTAACAAAGGAGATTTTGTATCTATTCAAATTGTTTCCTTCACCTACATGGTTTTAAAATCTTCATGTTGTTCTTTGTCTCATGTTTTCTATACAAAATGTGCATGTCATGTCATAATCTGCTGACAACATCATATAAACATTCATATTCATCCCATTACTCAAGAGACAAAAACATGAAATACAGACCTCAAAACTTGTCAATACAAATGTCAAAATCAACAACAATGAAACAAAAGTAACAAACAATACAACCAAATTAAATATTCATAGGCATGCTGACAAAAGTGAGAAGGACTAAAAAAAATGCATAAAAACAACTCCACTTGAAAAATCACAATAGGCCTATGGAGAATGGAAATACATCATTTTGCTTTGCATTCTGCGTAGGCCTCATATTTTAGGACAAGCTCAGGAGCATTGATATTCACACCAAATAAAAGTCAACAGAGAAAAAACGGCTCAATTTACGTGGACTTTTTAAAAACTAAACAGAGCAATATGTAAATCCCTTACTAGCATTCCAGCCCTCAGTCTGCGGCCAAAACACCGCACAAATACATCGCGTATCACACACTAGGATAAATCAGACTTTCACCTTTGTGTTTGGATGTTTCCAAGCTGAAAAGCAGAAACTGCGCTTCGTTTGAAATCCGTTTTCACGCTACTCGTGGGAGCAGTTCATAACACGGCAAGCGTTCGCCGTTTTAGTGTGTTTTTAAATGTCTAAAATAAATATTAAAGTTTACCTCCATTACTTCTGTCTCTATCGGTGACATCACGCTCCCAGTCTACTGGTATATAAAAGCTGTAGGCTTTCTTAGAAAGTCAGAAATATAAGTAAAAAATCCAGCCAAGCAAATACTTGGATGTTTGGCAACATTATTACTTGATCTAACAAGTCATTGCATTTTATCGTGATACCACGGAGCCCCCAAAGTGACACTTTGTTTATAAAAAAAACATTCCCACATTCTGAAGAACATTCGTGCACACAAGTGGACGCAGTGAATGAGCGTATGATCACGCATATATTTTCTAACACGCATACTGTAAAGCCTATACATTTCTCGTGCACGCAATGGACTAATAGCACATGGCCGCCATGTTGGATTTCCGATCAGGGTAGTATGGGCATAGACACTTCCGGTTTTGATTTACGCAAGTGCAGACTGCCAGAGAAAGCCGAAAATGCATATAGTTATTTATATAATCTGTTACATAACTTAAAATACTATATATAATCACATTAGCCAATGGCATTTAAACACATGGGTTAGATTAAAGAATGAACTCATGGGGCATACGCATATACAAATGATAATAATGCCTACTTTAATATGATTAGAGTTGTTTGCATAAAATGCCTCGTGAACATTCACACGTTTGTCCTGTGATAGACAACAACTTACCTCCATAAATACTATTTTCTCAGTTCTGCACATATTTTCACTTACCTAGGCTCCATCAAATTTGATCACTACATATTTTATGTTTTCTTTGCATCATCTTTTTAGATAAGAACAAGGCCTGTAAAAACACTGTTTTTGCTGCTTATAGATCAGACAGATGATGATGCTCTTTCTCATCTCACTTGAACTAAATAAATGCACTAATTAATGGAAACGCACAGAGGAAATACGAAAACCGAAAATGATTTGCATTTAAATACATTGGCTGCTAAATAATACAGCGATAATAATGATAACAAATAAAGTTACTAAAGCATACACTGAGCCCATCTCATATTCCCATCTCTGATGAGGATTGATACTTCAGGTTGACAATAGCAAACATTAGATCATCATGATGGATCACCGCTGAGCATGGACCTCAAAATCAAAAGGAGAAAGATCAAAAGTTGAATTTACACATCATAATATAAGGATGTTTTCTTTCTTCTCCAATAGACAACCATCTTCTCTTTAATTTATCTTCTCTTTGATTTAAAAAAAACATTCATTATATCTAGCCACGTTTCATATTTAGGTTTCTTCTTGCACCAAATGCAAACGTTACTAAGACTAGAAGGATTTGAGCGGAAGTAACCATGTGCGCGCTCTCATCGCCGCAGTTCACCGGCGCCATCTTGTACACCTAGTCCATTGTTAGGCTGAATAGGCCCATTGAATAAACCTAGTATGGGAAACTGCAGCTTGGAGTAATGGGCGTGCCGTACGGTTTCTCTTTGGTGAAAGGACCATTGGTGTTGGCCAATTAGCGGTAACCATATGTTTACATAAATACCTGGCGGCTACGTGTGATTCGTCATAGATAGTTATACGTTTATCTATGTGATTAATGCTTTAGTTATCATAGATTTGAATATCACGATTGCTAAAATACGATGTGTGTGTGCAAGAGTGACTGAGTGTGAGCATGTTTTTTGTGATTTATGAGTAAACAACGTTTTATTAAAAATTTTAAAGTGCAGAGTGTTTTTTTGTGATGGGTAGGTTTAGGAGTAGGGGTAGTGTAGGGGGATGCAATGTACAGTTTGTACAGTATAAGAACCATTACGCCTATGGAATGTCCTCACTTTGATAGCAAAACAAATCTGTGTGTGTATAAGACCTAAACACGCGGTGATGACGCCAGTAATCTGCACCATGCTTAAGTTCTGAAGGCACTTTAGAAAGTCATTTTGAAGTAATTTTCTTAAGATCATTGACACTGTTTTTACATTATAAGATTGGAATTTGGATTTATTGCTTTCTGTAGGCCAATAGCGATTTAAGAGTATGGCTCGCCTTTATGCGGAACAGGCAGCTTTCGTGACCAATTAGAAACCGTTCGGCATGCCCCCTACTGTTCAGCACGCCCCTACCGTTCGACACGCCCATTACTCTAAGCTGCAGTTACCCCTGTCTCGAATAAATGAGCTCAACTGGATACTGGGAACACTTCCCATACAACCCTTCGCTGGCGGTTTGATTGACAGGCGATCTGACCAATAATAACCCCGAATCCAACGAATCTATCAAAGCAGTCAGGGGAGTTAGTAGATTAACGTTGGTGAACTTGAACTTGAACTGGCGTGAGAGCGCATGGCTTGCCAGACAAAGCAACAGTAACTAACGGGGGCAGATCTTTGCAAAGGGTCAGTTGGATGAGAACTGAACTGAGAAGATGATATCAGATATTCTCCAGAGCTGCTTTATAGATGAAATTAACTCATTCCATTATTGATGAACTGTGATTGAACTGAACTGAATCGACACTGAACTTTACTGTGATAAACAGGAAAATATTGACTTAAATATTCAAACAGACTTCGATCTTGCTGTAAAGTGGTCTAAAAACTATTGTCTTTTTAGAACCACTTTACAGCAAGATCGAAGTCTGTTTGAATAATTAAATCAATATTTTCCCGTTTATCACCGTAAAGCTGCTCTGAAACAACCTGCATTAAATATAAAGGTCACTTGATTTGACTTGACTTGACTTAACGCAGTGTTGTCATTTAATTTATTCAAAATGGGCAGTTCGTTTGGAAAATCCCTCAGGTATGTGTTTCATTAACCTGGACTTCAAATGGATTACACAAGTCAGTTTTGGAGTCTTGTGGAATGTATGATAGGTCAGAGTCATCATGCAAGATCTGTGGCAGATAAGTTTCATGTATTCTAGTTCAGGGGTTCCCAAACTTTTCAGCCCGCAACCCCCATGATAAATGCGCTGCTGCTCCCCCCCCCCCCCCCACCTCCCCCACCTCAACAACCCCTCTCGTCGCGTGGAAATCGATTTTATGCCCAGTCTCAAAGCACACAAAGTTATATTTTATTGTTCTACGTGAAAAATCAGTGTTACAATTCCGCATGAGCCGCTTGATATCCACCTGTTCTCTCTTGGAAAGTAACTGTGCAACTATGTTTGGTTGAACATTGTTCTGCCATCAGGAACCAGTCGAGCAGGTCTGAGCGGCACACACACACACACACACACTCATTCTAATCCGACGGTCAACGTGTCCGAAACACTAAGTACTCGGTAAAGCATTTCTGTGTCATGCTGAATAATTCTTCCTCATTTCTCTCAGCATCACACATATAATGCAATATCAATGTCAGTTTTACACATCAAAACGATGTCCGCAACTGCAGTCTTCGCACCAACCGGCCTCACCTGTGACTTTTCTCCTCCTCTCGGTTTTTCTGTTGTGGATATTAACCCCCGTTTCATTTTAAAGCAGGTATTATTTGTTTGTAGCCTCCAAACACCTTTGGCTTTAGCAAACAGCAGCAGGTGATGTATGTAACTTGATTGTGATTGACGCTGACATAATCTCGTATAATGTCTGGGACAAAATTACAAATTTAATAAAAAAATATACATTATATATTTTTTTTAATCAGACTTTTCTGCAAACACCATTTAATAAGTATTGAATTAAATTAACTGCAACAAAAATATGTAGGGCCTATATATTTTTTCCACTTTAAAAAAAAAATAAATAATAGAAATCATCTCGCGACCCCCACTTTGGGAACCACTGTTCTAGTTGAAGGCCCAAGTAGCTTCTCTATGTGAGTACTGGCAGAGAAGGAGGCGATCCTGTAACTGAGCTTGTGTTGTAATTCAGTTTAAATTCTTTTTAAGGGTATTATGATCAGACAATGGAGTGTTCAAATATCAGATCAGTGCATAGTGTGCTTAAGGGTGTTTGATGAATTGTAATGAATTGTAAAATGAAATTCAAATTGAGTTGAGAAAATGCAATGATACTTACTCCTTGAAATAATTTCATAATGGATAATAAACCAAAAGCAAATTTAGTATGTCCACAAGACACTAGTCTGTGAGCCATCTGGGAATGAAAGCTTTCAACATAATGAACTAATCAGGTCTCAATAATGTCTGCCAATTTCTTGAATCTCACCATGCCTGAGCACTCTCCAATGTCTTTGATGCAATTTGAAGTCTACACTGAAGTATTTCTTTTTAATGAATTGAAGCAGAACTTGGTGAGAGTCCCCTGCTTGGTTTCAATCTCAAAATGGTGTGAAAAGTGATTTTTCCAAATGCTCTCAGTTCCTTGGCTGTCGTACAACACATGCATTCCAACAGTTTGCAAACAAAAGGCAGTTCTTCAAAAAGCCACCAACAACTCAGTGTCATTCAGAATCACAGAAAATGGTCATATTAGTTTCAAAGCTTCTTCAGTACAGTAAACCACTCTGTTGGAACTTCTTTAGTAATGGTGCTGTACGATTCTGTTCACTTTGTATAGCCTTCGGTCACAGGGGCTTTTCATGTGGTCATCTCTCAGAAGGTGGTTTGATTTCAAGCACATATTTTGATGGCAACATCTTAAATCAGTCAGCTGAAGTCCGTAGAGTACAATGTATTCAGTAATGATTTTATACAAAACTCCCTTCCTCTCCTATCTTTTTTTACTCATCGGTCTATTTTCTTGTTCAAAGGAAACAGAGCCCTTGTTATGTTGCCCTTTAAACTCCTCCATGAGTTGATGTACAGTGTGATTCTATACACATCTGTAGAACATAAATCCCACAATTTATAAATATTATTTTACAAAGCTGTGAGAAAGCAAAGAACACTTTCCAAACATTAATAATTTTCCAATTACTCTAAATTTTACAATCATGTAACTAACACCAAATAGTAATAATAAAGCAATGACATTTATAATAAAAATAATGGAAAAATGGAGTTGGTGGCCATGGAAAAGTTTGTATTGTGGTTTTAAAAAGCATTTCCATTGGTTTGTTCGCCAAGATAAGAAGACTTTCCAGAATGATCTCAAAAATTATTTTTTTTTTTTACGAATTTCCCAATACTTTCCATGATGAAGCACAAAGATGTATTAATCATTGGTATTGTGTTGAATTCACTTCAAATTTAGTGCCTTTGGAAACACATACTGTTCCAAAGCAAGTGCTTGAAATGGCACCTTTCTGAACCCACATCCAGAACAATGAATTGTATCATTTAAATGCTGAAAGTATTGGATTGAAATTTTATTTTCTGTACCTGTTAAGAACTCATTTTAAAAAGCTTATTTATGGAGACATCTTGAATAAGTTCCTTTTCTGAAGAATGTTGACAGTTTAACTATACATTGTATATTAGAGCATAGATAGATTGATAGATCTCTACACTAAAGCTTTAACTTCTGTAAACTATTCAGAATGAGGAAACTGCAGATTATCATTTAATAAAAAATGCCTGGCCATTCTCAACACAAAGTAAAATGAGCTTTATTTTGCCCACCAGCCAATTGTTTTCAGCAATATTTTTGATATATCAACCATTCGTCTGAGGTTTTTGTCTGAGTGGAATTTTAGTTTGCAGAAGGGGTTCTTTTACTAGCTGGTATTTATTTCAAGTCCTGCATGGTTAGGTCATGAAAGTGATTAAACTAGAGATTTTCTGTACGGTTTCACAGCTGGGTCCGGGCAAAGCTTCAAATGTGTGTTGTTTTACTTGGCTGTACAATCAGTCTGTGTTTGCTTTGTGCATATATGTTTGAATACTGATGTTACATATATATTTTTGTTTCATGTACTTAGTGGCTTTTGAGGTGGAGCTTAAATCCTCAAACCCCCAGGCATCACATGCATTAATGCCCTCGGGGGTTTGGCTCCCAAAATGTTTTTCATCATAATAACTGAAAGTGCTGATGAAAACCTTGTTTGTTATTATATAAGCACATTGGGAAATTATATCCACAAAGGATATATCAATTTATAAAATATATATTTGATATATCTAAATTAATGCGCAGTCAGTCTAGGGCCAATTCAAAGTATTTCTGAATTTCAATTGTTTATAGTAATTGAAAAATTACAGCATCTGATATGAAACAGTCCTTATTTCCCTCTGTCCACAAAAATGAGAGATTATTGCGAGTGAATTGTTTCTTTTATTTTTTTTTCCCCCTATATAATTGGTGTGGAATTCCTCTTTCTCCACTGCAGCTAACCAGGGTGTTGGATGGGAAAACTTCCTCATGTTTGTGGGTTTGATTCAGGGTTAGCGATAGGCATGTCCCATGCCCAAACATGGCTTCTGCCAAGACCCTTATGAAATTCAGATAAGTAAATATGTCATGTTAGATTAAAATATTAATTTATCAGTTATGAATAGAACATTAGATATAAAATAGATTAAAACAAAGTTTTATAACTCTGGGCATTGTGAGCGTTATGTTCAGTTTAGTTGTAATTTTTTTGTTGTGCTTCTGTTTTCTTGTATTCCCTAGTTAGTTGCCATGGTTACTGATTAGTTTCACCTGTGTCTCATCTCTTTTGTTTGCCCTGTGTATTTAAAGCCCTGTGTTTCAGTTGCTCCTCACCAGTTCTTGTTTGTGAATGTGTGGTATGCTATCTCTTAAGTTACTGTAATTTAGGGGCCATTTACACTACACTTTTTTCAACTAGTAACTGAAAACTTTTTAAGCGTTTTGGCCTTTCATTTTCAAGGCGTTTTGCGGGCCTGGAAATACACACTGTTGAAAACAGGATTCAAAGTGCGCTTTTTTGAAAATGATACCGTTATTGTCTGTGTGTAAACCGTGTAAACAAAAATAATGCTTTTATTCAACAATTTCTTCTCTTTCCTTTCATTCTCATACGCTGTTTACACTGTAGAGACCCTGCAGCACTTCCAGGTTGTATGTCAGAATGCCGACTCAGTATTGGCCGGCTCCTGCGTCAGCATCATTTGCATGCGTTGTGCTGCTCACGTGAACTTAGTCGGCATTCCGACATAAACACAGAAGCACTGCACTGTGTTCAACATCAACAGAATGACAGGAATTGTTGAATAAAGGCGTTAGTTTGGGTTTTTTCCGCACACAAAAAGTATTCTCATCATTTCAAAACATTAAGGTTGAACCACTGTAGTCACATGGACTATTTTAAGGATTTTCAATGATGTTGCTGCCTATGTGTGGTTCAGAAACCTCTCGGATTTGATCAAAAATATCTTAATTTGTTTTCCGAAGATGAACGAAGGTCTTACGGGTTCGGATCAATTTGAGGTTGAATAATTAATGACAAAAATTTCATTTTTGGATGAACCCTTTAACATCACATAATAAGGGTGAATAACAATTATTTCAACTTCTAACCTCAGAAGTGGAATTTCAGTGGAATTCACTATTTGAACAGTCATGGCCCCTAGATTTCACACAGGTGTTTAGGTAGCACTTTACAATAAGGTCTCATTTGTTAACATTATTAATCATAAACTAATAACAATGAGCAATATATTCTTACCACATTTATTAACCTTTGTTAAAGCTAGTTAATAAAAAATGTTATTTTGTTCACAGTGAATTAAGTAATGTTAACAGGTACAACCTTAATGTGGGCCTGTTAGTAAATGTTGAGCTTATCATTACCTTACAATTAATATACTGTAGAAGTATCGTAACTGTTAACTCATGTTAACCAAAAAAACTTATTGAAAATTGTTAGTTTTTTATTGCAACTCAGAAGTTTTTAAAAAAAATGTAACTATGGTCAAATACATTATCTTATTGTAAAGAAAATTGAATTCTTAGATTTTCTGCTTCCTAAAATGTTCCAAAACCCTTTGAAATGCCTCAGTGCCACATTAACATAACTAAAAGGTGAATGTTACTGTGCACACACAATTATTGCAGTATTTTGAATGCATCTAATTTGTTTTTGAGGGGTGAAAAGTTATGGTTGTTATAAATGCCACAATTGTACTATATTGCAGTTTTGAAAACTTGAGGCAGACCAGACACCGTGTGCTTGGTTTTCAAAAACGGCCAAACTTAATCTCTTCCAGCTCCGAGGGCAAAATAAATAATGGACTTGGTACATCAACATGAGCGAATTCCTCAACGGTGAGAAAGATTAGCTGCTAAAATTCCTGAAGTGGAAAGAGAGAAGTGTGTAAACGGCCTATTGTATCATAGGCTATCTATACTCAAAACAAGAGACTATGAAGGGACCTGAGTGCGCTTCTTTTAATGTCATGCGCAGTCACCGGTGGGTGGTGTCAGCACGCGCTTTAAATATAGGTAGGCTACACTTGATCTGAGCATTTTTGATGAATCGCATTTTCCTTTACACCGGAACTTTTTCAGAGATGATGGAGATGATGCTCAAAATTGCTCTCGGCACTGACATGGAATTGTTTTGGAAGACAATTTTCATATAGAAACTCGGATAACCGCGCCTGACAACTTTTTCCACTACCAATTATTGGTCGCGCGCACAATAAATACGCTGGTAAAATGGCAAAACTGTTTCCTGATGCCCTTTTGTTAATTGTGAGTTTGCTAAACATTTCCGCTGTGGGTAAGTGCTTCAACTTTTCTCTGTCTGAGTTTTACAGGAGTAAAGTATGTTAAAGACACATGGTGCACAACAGGGTGCTATTTTACCGGTTTGCATTGCTATATTATTGAAAATTAAGCACAAAAATCTTATAAAAACTGTTCCTCAATAATGTAGAGCAATAACAATAAGAACAGAAATAGTATGGAAAACACTTTACGATATGGTTGCATTCATTAGTTGAGTATATTAGTTATAAATAATAAATTAATTATGTAAAATACTTCTAAAGCATTTATTTTTCTTAGTCAATGTTAATTTCAACATTTAATACTACATTATTAAAATAAAAATAGACATGAACAATTAACAGTTGTATTTTTTATTAACTAATGTTAACAAAGATTATAATAGTGTAGCAAATGTATTGCTCATTGTTAGTTGATGTCACTTATTATTATATATATATATATATATATATATATATATATATATACATTATATATAATTTATGCGTATATGCTGTTGTATGATGTATAATGATAATGATGCATTATTGTTCAAATTAAAGGTGCATCCTTGTCCCGGACAGGAGATCTGCACTCATCTTCAGTCTTCTCTGATGATCCGAACGATGTTTTACAGCAGCCGACAGAAGCAGAGCTCATCTCAGCATCACAAACCCACACAAGATTCAAGCGCTGCACTTGCTACTCTTTTAAGGACAGGGAATGTGTTTATTACTGTCACTTGGGCATCATCTGGATCAACACCCCACAGTGAGTACATTTACAGCATCATCATTCAAAGGCTATATAAAACAGAAGATCATTTGCAATTGATGATTAATTTGTAGCTAGTGCCACAAAAAAATGACTATTTCACCTAATCTTATACAGTAGACCTATATTAATTAATATTTTGATAATAATTTGTTCGAATTTTTTATTTTATTTAGCCCAGTAGTATCTCTCAAACAAAAAGAAAATGATATGCTATTATATGTATTATATGTATGCTATAAAATGTATTGGTAACACTTGAGGATACTGTTGTGTCATTAATGAATAACTACACAGGAACAAGTGAGTAGTAACGTAATGTTAACTTTCTTTGCCATTAACTAACAAGAAACTCTGATTATCGAAACTGAATGTAGAATTGTTGGGGTTGTCTCAACAAAATGAACCCCTGGGAAAGTAATAAATCCAATGCCTGAGATTAAGGCAAGGATTCTCAGTCATGCTGAAGAACCCATTTTGAAAGTATTTTGTTCAGGCCTGGCGCTTGTTAAATGATCAACCCTGTGACCTTTATATTCAGGACATGAACACTGACAGGTACTTAAAAGTAATGGTCGTTCTTCCTTTTTTTTTCCTCCTATTGGACCAATAATATTTTTTTTCTACCCATGTTGAGTAGTTGTAGTTGAGCTTTACAAGGGGTCTGAGGGAAAAAAAATAATACAGTACAACCCCTGAAATTATATTTCATTAAGCTGCTAATATGTAGGTTTTAGTTGTTTGTTTGTTTGTTTTAAATATAAAGCCATCTTTTTTTTCTTTTTCTTTTTTTTTTTTTACAAATTGTATTAACTATATATTTACTTATATTAAACCTATATATTCAATATAATATAATATAGGTCTATATTATATTATATTATATTATATTATTATATTATATAACCATGACTTTAATGAATTTTAGTATTTTGATAGATATTTATTTGAACCTGTATGATCCGACTGAAGGAGTGTCTTTGATTTAATGATGTTTACACTTTGAATTGTACATAGAGGTCCTACTAAATTTCAAATTTTCTGCAATACTTACCACAAGCACATTTGAATGTGACTGTTTCCATGGTGATGGCTACTGTCCATGGTGCTGATAGCATAGAAGAACGGTGTTCTGAAAAATTAGAGTTTGAATATTACATTTTGTTGCTTAATATGTTATTACATATAACAGTTTCTTTGCCCTCTTGGTCGTATAGTAGCCAGAAAACCAAAATAGCTAAAAGGATTAAAAAAAGGAGTCATTCACAACACTTGCTTTTTATTTAATAACACTTTATAGCCAGCAAAAACATGATTAAAAGATATATGTATGAAGCATTTCCATGTCTATTTAGTTTCATTGTGTTTTGGTTCTGTTTTTCCTGTTTGCCTCAGTGGAGGAGGGGCGGGACAAATACAACACCGACTAACCGCCACATTCTACAACATTGTACAACATCAACAGATGACAACAGCAAGCATAATAACAGAAACAAAATAATTTAAAACAATACACAGAGCAAATACTTTATATTGTATCGACATTTTTATATAGAAACAGTACAGAAACACACTATCTGTGAAATTAGATACCAGTAACACTTCCGCAGATATTCCGTATCATCGCAAGCAAAGCCTCTCAGCTGAAAAAAATGCTGTGCTGTAGAAGGGCTCACAAGTGCTCACAGATAGGCCATTTCAACAGAGCAACTAGCGTTTTTAGCTGACTAAAAACACTTTGGTGGACACACGGCCTTAGTTTCTGTTCCTCTATTCTCCTGACTTTCAGTTAATTAAAGTCCATATATTAAAATCTCTATCATCATGTTTACTGATATAGATATATATTCTATATAATTCCGTCCCCCTCCCTTGGTCCCCCTCCTGAGGGGGATTTTGCTGCATTTGTGGAGTGGGTGCTGGTGAACTGCAGATCACCGTTCACCATCTGTCCAGGCGAGGAAAATGTCACCAGCACCACTCTAGACCCAAAGCCCAGCCAGCCACTTCCCCCACTCTGCACAGAGCGAACGCCTGAGTCCTCCACAGATGCAGAGCCCTATTCAGCCGCAATGTACGAGCCAGATAAAAAGACTGAGCCAGCAGAACTGTCCGTCCCCATGGGGCTGCTAGTAGTGTACCAGGGCATGGAGGAAAGCCCTGCCCACAATCCCGTAGCTGAGAGTGAACTGCATCTGGCCTCTGCAGTGTTTGAAGAAATGGTCTCCTGTGTCTGCTCTGGTCCTGGTGTCTCCAGAGTACCCACCTAGCCTCCCTCTCCCACCAGTCAGTCTGTAGACCACACCTCCACTGGTTCCTGTCAGCTCCTTAATTCCTCCATTGTTAACTCTAATATGCTGTATGGATGCACCTCTGATCTTTTGATCACCAGCTCCTGCCATCGAGCCCATCACTCTATCTCATCTCATCGACCTGTCGGCTTCACCTTGGCTCCACCATTCTCCTTAGGGTTTCAAGATTCAAGATTCAAGATTCTTTATTTGTCACATACACAGTTGTATAGAGTATATACAGCCAGTAGTGAAATGTAAATCAGGTCAACTCCAAGATAGTGCAATTAATATAAGTACTAAACATAATTAAGAATTTAAACAATATAAATATATAAAGAAAAGATAAAATCACAATAAAAATAAAAGAAAAAAATGTGTTACATAGCAGCAGTGTAAAGTGCAAAGTGCAAAAGTAGCAGCAATATGACCTGGTATTAATGTCCATAGTGCAGGTATTAATGACCATAGTGCAGGTATTAATGACCATAGTGCAGGTATTAATGTCCAGAGTGCTGGTATTAATGTCCAGAGTGCTGGTATGAATGCCCAGAGTCCAGCTGATTTTAGGAGACAGAGTTAAGGAGCCTGATGGCCTGGGGGAAGAAGCTTCTCCTAAGTCTCTCTGTTTTTGTCCTCAAGCTGCGGTAGCGCTTACCAGATGGCAGCAGGTTGAAGAGATTGTTGAATGGGTGGTTGGAGTCTTTGATGATTTTATTGGCTCTGCTCGTGCAGCGTTTGTGGTAAATGACTTGCAGAGGTGGGAGAGAAGACCCAGAGATGCGCTCAGCTAAGCGCACAACTCTCTGGAGGGCTTTGCAGTCTTGACTGGAGCTGTTCCCATACCACACTGTGATGCACTGAGTTAAAATACTTTCTATGGCCCCTGAATAGAAAGTTTTTAGGATCGTTGGTGAGACCCTGAATTTCCTCAGCTGTCGCAGATGGTATAGTCTTTGCCTAGCTTTATTCACCTGTGTGTGAATGTGAGAGGTCCAAGTAAGATCCTCAGAGATGTTCACACCGAGCTACTTGTAGCTGCTCACCTTCTCCACAGGGGTCCCACTGATCATAAGAGGAGTATAGGCCTGCTGACTCTTTCTGAAGTCCACAATCAGCTCTTTGGTTTTGGTCACATTCAGAGAGAGACAGTTGTCCTGGCACCAAGATGTAAGTTTCTCAACCTCTTCCATGTATACGGTCTCGTTGTTGTTAGAGATAAGGCCCAGAACCACTGTATCATCAGCGAACTTGACAATAGAAGTGGAGCTGTGAGAAGCCACGCAGTCATGTGTGTAGAGAGAGTAAAGTAGGGGACTCAGAACGCAGCCTTGTGGCGCTCCTATACTCAGGGTGATGGAATTGGAGGTGAACCGGCCTACTTTCACTACCTGGGGTCTGTATGAAAGAAAGTCTTGAATCCAGTAGCAAAGTGAGGAGTCCAGACCAAGATTTAGGAGTTTGGAGGTTAACTTGCTGGGGATTATAGTGTTGAAGGCTGAGCTGTAGTCGATGAAAAGCAGCCTTACATAGTTCCCATTTTTGCTGTCGATGTGGGAGAGGGAGGAGTGCAGAACGTGAGATATGGCATCTTCAGTAGATCTGTTCGGCCGATAGGCAAATTGAAGAGGGTCCAGAGTATCTGGTATGAAGGAGCAGATGTTGTTTTTAACCAGTCTCTCAAATAACTTCATTACTATGGATGTGAGGGCAACTGGACGGTAATCATTCAGGCAAGAGGGTTTATTGTTCTTAGGCACAGGAATTGTGCCACTGTGGAGGAATTAGTTCCGGAGCTTGAAAATGAGACTCCACTCGATCCCTGTAGTGTAGTTTGGCGTCTTTCACTGCGTGGCGAAGAGCATAGCACAATGATTTGTACTTGCTCATGTTCCCTGACAGAAGACCGGCGTTGTAAGTTGCAGTGCGTTTGTTCACTGCAGAGCGGATAGTTTTGTCCACCCATGGTTTCTGATTTGAGAATGTCTTAATAGTTACTGTGTCCGTTGCTTGTTCTGTTAGTGTGTGTACAAAACTTAATGCTACGTCCGTAAACTCGCTGACGTCAGATGAGCTTGCCCGGAACATGTCCCAGTCCACGTCATCAAGAGCCACCTGTAGCCAAGTTTCTGAATTGGAAGACCAGCACCTCACCTCCCTCTGCACCAGGGGTTCTTGGACGAGCCTTTGTTTATATTCCGGTGTGAGGAAAATGGTGGCATGGTCCGATTTGCCAAAAGCAGGTTGTGATCGAGCTTTGTAGCCATTTTTAAACTGAGAGTAGCAGTGATCCAGCGTATTGTTTCCTCTAGTAGGACAGGATACATGTTGATAAAAGTTCGGCATGACTTTCCTGAGATTGGCTTTGTTAAAGTCCCCCGCAATGATAAAAGCAGCATCAGGATGTTTGTTTATGTAGCCACTTAGCTCATCATGAAGTTTAGACAAAGCCTCACCTGTGTCGGCCTGTGGTGGAATATAAACAGCAGTCGCGATGATCAATGAGAACTCCCGGGGCAGATAGAATGGACGGCAAGAGATGGATAAATGTTCCAGATAGGGCGAGCAAGAGTGCGACAGAGTTGTGATGTTCCTGGGGTGACACCATTTCTTGTTGATCATGAAACACACTCCACCACCTTTGGTTTTCCCGGCCTCAGTTGTTCTGTCCTTCCATATAACAAAGAAGTTATCAGACGGCGTCACAGTAGAGTCTGGGGCTGAGGACATGAGCCATGTTTCAGAAAAACAAAGGATGTTGCAGTCCCTGATGTCCCGTTGGAAACTTATCCTGGCCCTAAGATCGTCCATCTTATTTTCCAAGGATTGGACATTGGCTAGTAAAATACTAGGCAGAGGAGGGCTGTGTGCTCTTTGCCACAATCTGTTGCGAATACCGGCGCGCTTTCCGCTGTGTTTCTTGTAGCAGCGTCTCGGTGGGTGTCCATTGTTTGTTTGTTCACTGCGAAGAATCTCCGGTGGAAATGAAGAGTTCGTGGATAAAGTGTCCCAAAAAAGGTCAGTACAGCGATATCCTATATCCAAAAGTGACGATTTATCGTATGTTAACAGTGCAGATGTAGTTTGGGTGGAATGAGAAAGAAAAAGTAAGTAAAAATTAAAGTAAAAGCACAATCTTTGAGGAGCGACCTGGACGGCGACACAACGCAGCGGCGCCATCTTGGATCAGTGGGCTCCTTCGTACCTCTGGCTTCGCCTTGGTCTTCAGTCCCACCGGCTCCGCCTCTGGCCCCCTGGCTTCATATTGGATGCTCATCCCTCTTTCTTTGCCTCGGTCTCCATTCCCATCGATGTGGCATGGACTCATCGGATCTTCATCTTCACATGGGGCTCCACCTCCATCAGCTCCGTCTCAGTTAGTGGTCCCACTGGTGTTATCAGCCAAGTCTCCTCCATGGCTCTTCCATTCCTCAACTCCAACGTGTGGTCCTGGCTACTCCTGCTCCTAGCTACTCTCACCGTCATCACCACCATCACTACCCCTGTTTCCTGTACTTTGCTTGCTCTGCGTGCTCCTCCAGAACCCCTGCCTTCCCTCCTCAGTTGGACTTTTTAAGTTATTTAGTTTAATTGTATTTTAGTTCTTTTTTTCCTGTTCCTGTTTGCCTATGTTCCCTGTCATTGTAAGTTGACCTAGGTTGTGTCTCAATTAGCTCTCTAGTTCAATTGTCAGGGCACTATTCAGAGAGTCGGCCATTTTAAAGGCTGTCTCAATTGCAGAATCCTTCCAGGGCACTGGAAAATTTGCTCCCTAAAAAGCCCCACAATGCACCATGAAAACCAGGAAGAATCGATTCTCACTATGTTCTCTTACTGGAAGTGCGAATCTTAAATCACGTGAGCCAACTTCATTTCAGCATCAACATACATCGCTAGACAATGAACATAATCTAGCTAACGTTTATCATTTATTTGCTGCTGAAATGTTAAATTTGAATGTAACAATTAAAGTATTTATCATAATGTACTTCGCAAATTGTAACAATATGTTTAATTTAGATATATATTTCATGCATTCATTGGTGTGCTTATACAAATATGACAGCTTGCGGTCACGAATGAGTTATCGCTATTTAGCCAGATACAAGATGGATCTCCGCAGGACATTTAGTAGAGTGATTCAGACTGACGTTGAGCTATTTGAGGCCCATCACTCACCATGTATATTGACAGGCAATCATTCAGGAATCTGCTCGGACCCCTGGCTCCACACTGAAACCAAATGCTCCTGTTCTCAACATGAGAACAAACACTTCTGATATGAGATGAGAGGCATACGTTCAGAGAAAGAGAGTACTAAAGAGAGTGGCTGGAGATCAGAGAGAAACTCATATAACGTGCATGGAATCTTTCCCAGATGAGACTGCAGAAAGATTTTTGGCCGTTGCTCCAACCCATCATCTCCATCACTAGAGGCAGTCTCTTAAGTTGTATCTCCAACAATGTGATTTCATCTTTGTTTTAAATATAACAGGTTTTATTCCTTTAAGTTTCTTTTAGAGCTTGACTTTCTTGCTTCTGTGAATAGTAAAGAAAAAAGATTGTTTTGTTATTTTTGGTTTTGTTTTGTTTCTTCATTTGTTTTTTGTCCATACAATGAAAGTCAGTCAAAACCTTTTGGTTACCAAAATACTTTAATCATCTTATGTGTTCTGCAGTCAAAAGAGTGTCATACAGGTTTGAAATGGCATTAGGGTGAGTAAATGATGACAGAATCTATCCCTTTAAAATACTGTAAAATACAATACCGCTAGAATATTTGGGGGTTCAAAAGTGAGATTTTATTTTATTTTAAAGAAATGCATTAAATTGATCAAAAGTGATAGTAAAGAAATGATTAATTTTAGAAAGGTTGTTCTTTTGAACTTTGTATTCCTCAAATAATTATAAAACGTATCTCGTTTTCCATAAAAATATGAAGCAGCACAACTGTTATTATCAATGTTTCCAACATTGATAATAATAATAAATGAAAAACAATCAGCATAGAATATTTTCTGAAGGATCATGTGACACTGAAGACTGAAGTAAAGATGGTGAAAATTTAGCTTTGTATCACAGGAATCAATTACATTTTAAAATATATTAACATAGAAACATTTATTTAAAAATATGAATTACTTTTTTTTACTGTATTTTTGATCAAAACCTTGAACTTTTGAACGCTATATTCTCCTGAAACTTGGTTGTTTTTGATAGATTATTGCAGGCTGTGTATCCATGTAAATATTGGTGTTATGATCACTATAACTGACTCAACACTGGACAGTATTAATCTGTCTCTTATGCCAGGGTGGATGAGTTCAGCCCAACATGTGCCTTGTGTGGTGTGATTTAAATTTTAATAATCCGTTTGGCGTGATTGTCTACATCCTGGCTCGACTTTTAACGGCTTTGTTCCCTGTAACATTTACACACTATCAAAGCTACATTTCAGTGCGATTTACCAGCCCACCCATTGTCTCAAAAGCAATGCCATACCTTCTTCAGCTTCAGTCCAACTTAGTGAGACTATTCTGAATATTTGTTGTCAGTATCATAATTTTTCACTGAACAAAGGAAAAAGTTTGCATTTTGTGTTTTAACAAAAAAGAAGGAAACTAGCTGAAGGGAAATTCCAGAGTCACTCCTAAAGTCTTTATGGTGGGCATAGTGATATCAATAGCAACGTTTAGTAACACTTTATTTCAGAAGTCCACTTTAGACATTCTATTGACTATAAGTAACTTTGTCAACTAGCTCTCATTAGTATTAGTAGACTGTCTGCTTAATATCAGCTAGCACTTTATTCTGATTTATATCTACTGATTATAAGTCATTTTGCAACTACATCAACTTATTCTACTAATCCAAAACAGTTAGTGTACTATGTCATAGTTGCAAAGTTACTTATAGTTAGTAGACTGTCTAAACTAGACCATCAAAATAAAGTGTAACCCAACATTTGACATCTAGTGGCTGTAAACTATGTATGCTATACTATGTAACTATGGATGCTGACAGTTTAATGCATTTGATGTTAGCTATATAGCTAATATTTCCCCAATTATTAGTCATTATTCATTCATTTTGTCATTAGTGTAAATTATTTATTCTGTGCAAAGAAATAACAAATTGTTTTTAATGTGTAATTGTTTGATGAAAATATTGTCAGAACCAGGACTTGAACTCAAGCCTCTAGTATGAAAGTCAAGCCTTGAGCTACTGGAGATTGGTGAACCCAACAGTAGGACTCATCAGGCAATGGGCTTCAGAACAAACTAATCACCAAGTAAAGAAACTAGGAAACATAAGCTGTGTCTCATTTTGGAGGCTTCTTCCTCTGGAAGTTGCATTTGAAGGCTGCATACGTCATCAAGGATGTCTTATTTAAGAAAAGTAACTGTAAAAAGTAACTTTGCAATCTAACTGTTACTTTTCTTAAATGAGACCGCCTTGATAACCTATGCATCCTTCAAATGCGACCTCCAGAGGATGCAGCCTTCAAAATGAAGCACCGCCAGAGTCACAAATGCACACAGCTGAACGAGCCACATGTGAACATAATAACACTAAATACCAGTTGAGTAAGCTGGGCAGGAGAGCACCATGTGGACCTCTAGTGGCCAAAACACAAGCCAAAATACTGACAAACATTTGGTCATATGAAATGAATTGATGAAATATATAGTGAAATATCCAAAATAAGAGTTCGTATCTGTTCTGTTCTCGTGTCTGCAGGCGCACAGTTCCGTATGGCATGTCAAGTTACCGCAGCCCTCAGCGATTGAGACGCTCCAGTGGGACAGCTGGGCTGTTGCTTCATCGCTGCACATGTGCAGACCGCAACGATGCCCAGTGCTACAACTTCTGTGATGCAAGGTACACAAAACTAATTCATAAGCAAATTCATCTCTATTTATTTATTTTATTCATTATCCTAGTCCTAAATGGTCTACATACACTACCGGCAAAAAATTAAAAAGTAAATATATTTTTAAAAGTTTCTTACGCTCACCAAGACGTTTTTTTTTTTTTTTTTTACAGTAAAAACAGTAATATTGTCAAATATTAAAATAATATGTTTCCTACTGTAAAACATTTTAAAATGTAATTTATTCCTGTGATGTCAAAGCTGAATTTTCAGGATCATTACTCCAGTTTTCAGTGTCACATGATCACATAATAATGCAAGATTAAAAAAATAATAGTAATAATAATAATGATCATTTTATTCAGCAATAATGTGTTAAAATGATAAAAAGAAAAGACATGCATAATAAATAAGATCCAAAAAGGACTCATTCTAAACTTAGGGTGTTTTAGCAGATAAATTCAATGGCAATGACCACTCATATTTACACATCAATGATGCTTTACATAGAAAGTCTTTTTTAAACAGAAAAAAATAAAATGTTGAGATAGAGGGTGAATACAAAGTCACTCATTTAAAAATGGAATTGATCAATTCTAAAATTATTAAGAAAATGGCAGTTGATTCCGTCATTATTCAGTGTGTGATTCTTTGTGGTTCTGTTTTGAACGGTACAGAATGTACCAGACGGAAGATTGAGAGGATGTTCACCTGGGTAAAATCGCTGGCTTCTCGTCACACCTTGACCATCTGAGATCAGGACTAATGATCAGCATCAAAACGGACATCTAACTAGGTACAGGTTTTGGATTTTTACAGATGTGGAACATCCCTGCATTCCTCGGCGTGCTATATTTCCTGGAACGCCCTCGACTCATCTGGTCCACGGTAACAAGTGAATTCTTTAGAAAACTCTTTGCAGATTTCGGAAGCATGTCTGTGTGGCACCCACATCTTTGTTTCAAGGGTTATGTTCACTTGTTTCAGTTACATCTAATGCAAATATTCAGTGGGCATCCTTGAATTTTGGTGCTTTGCCATATTGGAAGTAAATCTGTAAAACGCACCTTGGATTATTTCCAGCTTGTGCGCAGAGATTCAGAGAACACACAGAGGGATTAACTAGGTGAAGATGAATCGTGTCTTGAATTTTTACGTGTGCAGAGGCTTCGTCGCTTTTCTTAATAGCGGATAATGAAATAATGAACTGCTAGGAAGTCTCCTTAGAGAACGGTTGTTTAATTAAGTTAATTTAGATTAATGCCACAATTTTTTAAATCTCCAGATAATATCCTTTACGTTTCTGCTCACCCTAGCAAAATGTATCCTGTCTCTACAACAACTTATGACATTTTATATTCTTCAGATGTCTTTGAGCTCCAATGTTATTATTCATGCAGGGTCCACTTAGACAAATACCGAATACTATAAATGGTCTAATAATCAAATACTATACCAAATACTCTACTAAACTATGACCTGAGTTAATTTATTTATTTTTATTCACCAAATAATTTAAGGAGGCTTGCATTCAACTCCTTTTTATGTTTTATTGGCAATAATAGTTTGCTTTCACTACTACTTAATTTGCACTGGTATTATTTGTATTTGTAAAAGCTTTTAATTATCATATGGTCATTTTAGACCGATATTAATGACAATATTGCTTTATTATGATTAAGTGAACTTTTAAACTTGCTTGTATCATACAAAAAGCGTCCTTAACCAGTTTTTCTTTAATAGTACAGCAAAAAAGAATGCTAAATTGGCAACTCATTGGAAAAGCAGTTGTAAAACGATTAGTAAATTATAAGAGTTTTACCAGTGCTTGCAATATATGATTTTAAATAAAACTTTGCTTCTTTTAGCTGCTATGTTACAAAAACTGTGGGCAAAAATGTCATTAATTTTACAGTACATCATATTTATCAACTATGGAATATTGTTTCCGTTACGGAATAGAAAAATGTAATGAAAAATTCTGACTTTTTTCTTGCTATTGCGAGTTTATCTCACAATTCTGACTTGTGAAGCATAAACTTGCAATAGCGAGTTATAAAGTCCAAATTGCAAGATATAAACTTTCGTGAGGAAAAAATAAGAATTGTTAGAACGTTACAATTGACCCTTCACAAAGACCCGCCCCCTTTAGTTACTGTTGCTATGTCTGACAAGTCATGGGCTCTCACGCCACACATCATGTTCTCACAAAGTGAAAAATACATCGCGGAACAAAGAGGACACTGACAACACATCGACAGACATATAGAAACAGTTTCATATTTAAAATATTGTAATTATTTAAAGAAGTTTTAACAATAAATAGCGTATAGTGTCTCTTTAATGTGTCGTGACAGATCGCTGTAGCTCCTTCAAGCGGCTCGTGAACCGATCATCTCTCCATAACTAGGTCATTTATAGCATCAAATAAACATGAATGAACATCAGAAGGAATGTTGTTTCAAGCACGGAAACCCAAAAGTTCCCCAACGTTAATCTACTAACTCTCCTGACTGCTTTGTCGGACAAAATGGCAGATTCGGGGTTATGATTGGTCAGATCGCCTGTCAATCAAACTGCCTGGGAAGGGTCAATTAAGTTTTTTATTTCTAACTTGTTTATATTTTACAATTCTGAGAGAAAAAAAAGTCCAAACTGTGGAGGTATAAAACACACAGTAACCCTTTTTATTTTATTGCATGGCAGAAACGAGCTAAATTGAATTTCTGTAGACTGTTTTCAAACTATGTGGAAAAATGAATGTAAATGAAAATATCATGTAAACATAAATATTCTAAAATACAAGCAAGATACAGTTTCTGTTTACTGACACAAGGCCAGTCTACAACAGTTTTACATGGCATGCATGATACGATAGCATAAATGACCTTTATTTTCCTTCCTTTTTTCTTATTTTCACATGATGTCATTTTTTGAATTTAACATGTTGTGTATAGTATTTGATGATCATTTATTCGTTAAAATGTATGCCATTTTTAATTTAAGCATTTATTTATTTGCAGTCTGTTTCCGCACTGGCTTGTTCATCAGATTTCGTTTGATAACTGGTCATTTCACCTGCTACTCTTCAATGATTTTCCTGTGCCCGTTTGTAAAGACTTTTGTAGACAATTGGTCTTTCTGATCTAAAGCTTTCTCGGTATGTCCAGTCTGTCCCTCTGCTTGTCTTGAAACTGGAGTTTTGGTTTAAGCCGTGGAAACTGTGCACTTTGCATTATGCATAAAATCCTTAAACATCATATCACAGACAAACAGTGTGTTACCGTTTGCTCCTAAAATTAAAATGTCTCAACAACTGTAATTGTTAAAGATGTTTGATGATATGTACTTTTGCCTGAGAAACTTATAACAAAGAATGTGCTGATGGTATTCTGAATTTCAATGACATTCCATTCATGAACAAAAACTGTAAGATCTGGCTTCTTGTATAACATTTAATCTTTGTCTTTGAATATTACATAGTTCTGTGAGGCCTGCTACGAAGTGCTGTTGTGGTCTTAATAAGTTAAAGCGATATTCTGGGTTAAATTAAAATACTGACAGCCTCTGGGACATTTTGGCTTGTCCCTCAGTTTCATTCACATGAGTTAATGTAATCTGATCACTTTTTTCATCAACAACAACAACAAACTAGTAATGCATTTCTTTTAAATTTACAGCATGTTTTTTTTTTTTTTTTTTTTTTTTTACTTTTTCAAATAAATAACATAAGTTACTTTGATTTTCCATGTAGGGCTATTGACTGAAAGCTCTGCTTGTCCCCATGTTGAGAAATTGGGAGTAAGTGCAGAGTCGTTGTTATTGTTGTTACTAATCTCACTTGCATAAAAATAGATTCAGTATTCCTCAAAATGAATAAAACTGTGAAATATAATATTACGAAAACCTGAAATAATTAAATATGCTAAATTACACAAATATCCTGTATGCATTTAATTTCACTTTACTAACCAATTCTTTGCTGTTGTCCTTCAATTATCCAATTCAATCATACTAAAAAGCAAAAATGACTGTGTGTTGAACTTTCTTCTCCTTCATCCTATTCTTTAATCCAGAAAGGCAGAACAGTTGAAAGGTTTTGTTTGAGCTGCGCCCTCAACTGTACTGGCGTGAATCTGCATTTCCTTCAGCCTGAGGCCAATATAAAGAATATATGGTAACACTTTACAATAAGGTTTGTTAGATAACACCATTTGTTAACATGAACTAATAATGAACTGCACTACAGCATTTATTAGTTTTAGTTAATGTTAATTTCAACATTTACTAATAGATTATTAAAATCTTGTTAACATTAGTTAATGCACTGTGAACTAACATGAACAAACAATGAACAACTAGTAAGAAATGTGTTGATCATGGTTAGTTCATGATGCTAGTCTCAACAAGGCTGTATTTATTTGATCAAAAATATGGGAAAAAACTGTAATATTGGGAAATATCATTACTTTAATTTAAAATAACCGTTTTCTTTTGTAATATATTTTTTAATCCTGTGATGTCCAAGCTGAATATTCAGCATTCAGCACTCTTCAACCTCACGTGATCCTTCAGAAATCATTCTGATATGATGATTTAATGCTCAAGAAACATTTCTGATTATTATTGTTGAAAACAGTTGTGCTGCTTTATAATTTTGTGGAAACCGCAATACTTTTTTTCAGGATTCTTTGATGAAATTGAAAAGAAAAGCATTTATTTCAAACAGAAATCTTTTATAAAATTGTAAATGTCTTTACTTTCACTTTTGATAAATTCATTGCCACTGTAAAAACAAAAAAAAATCTGTTAAATATACAATAAAAAACTGGCAACTGTGGTTTCCAGAAATTTACTGTAAAAATACGGTAGCAACATTTTAGATTTTAGGGATTTAACTTAAATTTACAGTAAAATATCGTATTTCATTAACTGATGAAGTACTAATATCTGTTGTGTACCTTTAAGATACACTGACAACCAAATTTCATCACAAGCAGCATTTCCACAAGCTGAGGAGGACAACATTAATATATATATATATATATATAAAAGGTACACACAAACACTAAACAGCATCATGGTGCACGGTACATTAAATGTACTGTTAGATCTATTACAGTTATTTACCGTATATAGTACAGAAAATTCCTGTTAGATCTATTAAGTTATTTACCGTATATAGTACAGAAACTTTCTGTAAACCAACCACTTTTACCGTTAAAATAAAAAAATAAAAATCATATACTGCTCCCAAACCTTTAAATGGTTTTGTTTAAATATTTCCTATACCTAGAAGCCTCTAGAAGAAAGGTATTTACAACTTTATTTGTTTTTCAGTAGAACACAACTGTTATGGTGAATTTCTGAAATACAGGATCAACAGTGGATCCAATTCTAATATCATAACTGAAAAATTATTTCATACCTGTAGTCTTTTGCATACTCATCAGTTAACATATAGTTAACGACTAGGGTAATGTTTCACTTAGGGACTTGACTATAATATGGTGATGATTTCAACAGAGCTCAATCACAGTCCTTTTTCGGGTCTCTTGTAGCTAACACAGTCCCAGCATACCTCTTGTTTTCATCCATGCTCCAGTGCACAAGTGGAGCTTTTAAAAAACAAGGACAAGGTAATTGCTTTTAGGCAAAAGGAGAATTTTTGATCCCCTTGTGGCAATCTTTCACAGACAATTAAGCATGTTGTCTTGATGATCGACAGGCTCTGCAGCAGGAGTCATCAAATTCATTCCAGGAGCAGCTGACTGGAGCAATAACGAGTCTTTATAACAAGTCTCCAGGCCTCAGATGTTTGATGCAAGCTTTTTTTTTATGATAGATAGCCTTTGTTTAAAGGGACATTCGACAACTAAATACAATATGTGATGGTGAGGTGTATTAGGAGGAGAAATTACAGATCCATGATACATGTTAATGGTGTAAACAATAAGTGTTTACTGTGCAAGTGCAGTTGACTGAGAAATTCTACTGTGATGTGACAGTAATGAAGGACTGCTCCCCCTTTTTCTGATCATTTAACTTGTATGTGATGTATTTCTGTGTGAAACAGAGTGTTCAAAGGGGAAAATGGAGGGGCATGATTTTATCCATCAGGAATGGATTGTTACATACCAGAATGGAGCCAAGTGACTGGAGCAAGATACATTTTAAGATAGATTGTGAAAACATCTTTTCTTAGCAATACTGTGTTTGACGAATTGTTCACAATGATCATGTTTAAGCAGGGTTGTCCACCATTCAGAATTTATTTGAGAATTCCTCAATATGAATTAAGGCAGCAAACAGGACGGAAAACTGCACTTCAAATGTGAATTAATAAGAATTAAAATTCTTTTAAAAAGTCATATGAAAGCAAGCTTTGTCAAGACAAACTTTGAACATTGGCTCAAACAAAACAAAGTTATATATATTGGGGTTTGGGCTCTGTACGATTTTTGTGTGTGTGTGTGTGTGTGTGCTTTTGAAAGTGTTTTTATGTCTCTTATTCTCATCAAGTTTGCATTTATTTGATCATAAATACAGTAATATTGTAAAATATTATTACAATTTTTCTATTTAAATATATTTTAAGAAGTAATTTTTGTAATTTTTCCTGTGAGGAAAGCTGAATTTTCTGCATCATTACTGCAGTCTTCAGTGTCGCATGCAGTGTTGTGATTTACGTAATCAGATTACTTTTTTCGAGTAACTAGTAAAGTAACACATTACTTCAGTATTCCTCAAACTGAATAAAAACAGTGAAATGTAAATTCTGAATATTATGTAAACCTGTTGTAATTAAATGTTTCATAACACAAAAAATTATTTAATCTCACTGTCTCTCATTGTCTTTGCTGCTGACCTTCAATGATTCAATTCAACCATACTAATAAGCAAAAATGACTTTAATCCTTCATCCTATTCGTCTGCAGTTCAAAATGGCTGCATAGCTGAAAGGTTTGTTTGGGCTGCGCCCTCAACTGTACAGGCATGAATTTGCAACATCTTTTTGCACTTGCACTTTTGGCGTAAAAGGGCCTTTACATTTGCCAAAAACAGAACTTTCTTGTTGTTGTTAGTAAAAAAACAAAACCAGCAAGCCCAGTCCAGGTGAGAAAAAGTAAGGCAAAAGAAATGTAATGCATTACTTACTAGAAAAAGTAACTGAGTAACCCAATTAGTTACTTTTTAAAGAAGCATATTGTTACTCATTACTTTTAAAAGTAACTTTCCCCAACACTGCATGATCCTTCAGAAATCATTATAATATGCTAATTTGGTCCTCAAGAAACATTCCTTATTATTATCAAAGTTAAAGACAGTTGTGCTACTTAATATTTTGGTAGAAACTACGTGATTCAGTGTTTTAAAAGTTCAAAAGAACAGCATTTATTTGAAACTGAAATCTTTTGTAACATTATAAACATGTCTTTAATTTTTGATCAATTGTATGCACACATTTATTTAAAATAGAAATCTTGCTGACCCCATTTTTTATTTTTATTTTTTAATTTGCCCAATAACCCTGTATTAAGGGTTAACTGAACAAAAATAGTTTTGAATTGTTTTGGTCAGATTAGTCCCCATTTTGAGAAACACTCTGCATCTGTTGACTCTTAAATGTTAATCCATCATATTTGCTTGTGATGTCTTCATGTCCCAAATGGGTCCATTGACTGCTTGCCAAATTAATCTTTTAGATTGTATACTGTGATATAAAATTCAAGTTCAACTTTCACACTTACAAGACCTATTGAAAGGTTCTGCTAAGTTCATTTTGATTATTAGTTGGCAAGTGTTTGGACGGCTGTCTCAAGGAGAGAGGCTGGCTCCAAACCTGAAGATGTCCATTCCAACTACTTAAGGCTGAGAGTCTAACTGCATTAAGTTTGGTTAGAGGGTTTTGGCCACACATACCAGAGTCTGGAGTCATGTCCTTGCATTTGATAACACTGTAGTAGTAATGGAAAAAAAGGGCTCTCAGCCTTTCATAGGAACATTTGGAGGTTGATTCAATATTCATATAAGCTGAAAATTGTTCCTGTCTCAGTTCTAGAGGACATGCAGGTTGTTTTTCCTCATTTTCTTTGACCAGAGCACCAGAACCACAACCTCAAACCTGGACAGGACAGCATGAGAAGTTCATCCCTGCTGGGATCTTTCCCTATTTGGGGCTGAGCTGTCAGGATAAAGACTGCACGCCATATCCTGGCCATAACGCTACCGTCCCACTCAGAGGCAATTACCCTCCACGCCAACATTCCACTTTGAATCCAACAATGCTTAGGGAAGCTCTGGGATGAGGACTCTGGACCAGAGCCACAGAACAAGGAGGTCTTTCACCACACTTTGTGTTTGCTTCTCATATCTCCCAAGGAGAGATGAAGGATAAAAATGTTCTTGCCCAGGCAGTTGGCATGGTTGAAGTCATACAGGTAATCCTTTCTCTATGTGTAAAGGATTTTGCTGATCCATGGATGAAGTACATTTCATCCCCTCAGCTTTGCTTTGCTTTGAAGAGATGGCAGATTGGTTTTTATAGATAATTGTCCATTTGGAGAAAGAGCGTTTTGATGTAAGATTTTGTGAACTGAGAGGTCGAATCGCACAGCTGCAGTACATTATCAGCCTACTGCCGTCCTGTCTTGGTCAACTCACTGAAGAATCGCTTCCTCACAGAGAGTCAGCGCCCAGCAAAGTCAAGCGTCGTTTCACCAAAAACTCTCGACTCAAATAATGAATATTGTGCATTAAGTCTGAGGATGCTGTGCAGGGGTCAGGGCCCTCTGGAGCCTCGGCGAACTTCAAAGTGGCTGAAAGAAGGCTTAAAAGTATTTAAAGTTATTACATTTAAAAAAAAAAAAAAGAATAACATGTTAAAATGAATAAATAAGCTAACCTAATTAAACCCAGAATAGAATGTGGAGCATTAGGCCTGCATGAACAAACAGAAAGTGTATGAACGGATGGCAGTATCTATATGGACTATTAAGTTGATCAGCTAGCTGGTTCTTTTTATTGTTGGCATTTTATTCAATTTTAATGCTGAGAAGAGGAATATAATAATGAGCTTTAAGATATCAAGTGGACATCGGGTTTACTCCTCTTTGGTAGCTATTTTTGAAGGAATCTTGAGTAAAACAGCTTGATATTTGGCGAAGCACATGTGAAAGACTGCAACGGAAGTTTGTAGCGCATGACCCCATTCTGTCTTGTAAAGTGAGGGCTTTTGAGAAAAAAAACCTTGAGAAACTCTGATAAAGATCATATATTCGGCATGACATGTTTGTTTGTGTAAGATATTAAGAAACACTGGTTGTCACGCTGGTGAAAAGCAAGTGTCAGATTTCATTACATTTTTGTGCAATAAACTTCATGCTCATGTGCACGTGAAGATTGTGTGTCCTTGCGGATCATTTTATTTAAATGATGCTGCCACCTAGTGTACAACATGTTGTTCACACCAAGGAGCTCTAAAAAAGACATCATAAAATGTATTCCCAGCTTTATTCCTATGTATTGTTCATTTATGAGTCAATCAATTAATAGGATATAAGCAAAAATCTATATTGTATGTGGTATCTGAGAGCAGAGTATTTATGTTTATTTTTTATTTCAATAATTTATTTCAAATAATAATTTAACATACTAAGCATAATCCAAAAAAAAAAAAAAAAAAAAAAAAAAACTTATTCCCAAACGCAAATCAAGAGTGTCGTTGGGAGCTTTGCTGTCACGTCACCGCGGAAAGCAGCGAGGCGATTGGTCCGCGGCGGTTGCTATGACAACATGTAGACTACAGTTCTATTACTGACTCAAGCTGCTAATGTCCCGCTGATATCAGATGGTTAGTTTCGGACATGTCCAAAAATAAGGTAAGCTGGTGAGCTTTGAAACAAACACATATACTACTGAGTTACGGGAAATTATTAGCTATACATGAGCCGTTTCTGCACACCGCAGTAAAAATAGCTTTGTATTACAAAATTGTGTAACACTCCAGCTTTAATAAGGTTTGCTGTAACAAGTTTACTTAAAACAGCAGACAGCTGGACACAAAGCTGCCTACAGTTCCCAAAGGAAAAAGGAAGGGTAAGTCTGTTAGCGTTTGTTTCCTATTACAATGATTCATTTAAGTATCCAAATGGGACCAGCACCGCCCTGCAGTTTGGGGTCAGCAAGAATTTATTTAATTTAGGTAACGCTTTATTTTAAGGTGACATGTTTACACATTACTACATGTACTTACTATAGTAATAACAGTCAATCATGCATAATTACAAGTAACTAACCCTTACTGTAAATCTATAGGAAGTTCATGTAGTTAATTAATTTTACTCTGTACTTATTTGAGTTAGTACTCAAGTGTACCAGAAAGGATACTTTTATTCAGCACGGATGCATTAAATTGATAAAAAGTGACAGTGAAGACATTTATGTTACAAAAGACTTATATATAAAGCATGTTTATTAAATAGACTAGAATAAATGTATCATGGTTTCAATAAAAATATGAAGCAACACAACTGATTGCAACATTGATAATAATAATAATAAATGTGTCTTCAGCATCAAATAATCGTATGATTTCCGAAGGATCATGTGACACTGAAGACTGGAGTAATGATGCTGAGGATTCAGCTTTGCGTCAGTAAATTACATTTTAAAACATATTCAAACAGAAAACTACTATAAATCCTACTGAACCCAAACTTTTAAATAGCGGAGATGCTTGTACAAACTGCATTTTGTGAAAGCATTTTATATCTGTGTGTATACATGCATACGTATGAATAAAAGGTAGTTTATCTGTCCTGGGTGATTCATTTTCTAGGGAGGGAAGGAGTTGTATACGGTACAGATGTGGCCTGACCAACACCATACAGGACGTCCTAAACCAGAGACCAGGCTGGGTAGAGGTGAAAGAGTAAGTGCTGCGCTTTTACTGTGTGTGTTTTGTACAGTATCATATTTGCATTGTGCATTCATGTCTCTCTAAACAGTGATGGCGACTGGGACTTTAACTGGTGTGATGTCGGATGGCTGAGAGAGAACTTTGATCACTCGTACATGGAGGAACATGTGCGGATATGTCACTTCCGCAACCACTACGAGGTCGGTATTATATAAATTACTTTGTATAATAAATCAGCTGAAATGCAGAATATTGTGTAGATTACAATTTGAAGAATGAAGGTGAACAGAAAATAATCATGAATTATTTATATTTTTCAGCTGACCCGTAAGAACCTGATGGTGAAAAACCTAAAGAGGTATAGAAAAACTTTAGAGCGAGAGGCCGGGCGTTTAGAGGCGGCCAAATGTGACTTCTTCCCACGTACTTTTGTGCTGCCAAGTGAGTATCACATCTTTGTGGAAGAGTTTAAGAGAAGCCCAGGGAGCATCTGGATCATGAAGCCTGTGAGTGTTTATAGCAGTACGATACTGCCAAACTGATCATGAACAGGTCATTGTTACAATAAATTCTCAACACAGGTGGCACGATCACAAGGGAAAGGAATTTTTCTGTTTCGAAAACTCAAAGATATCATAGATTGGAGGAAGGTAATACAACTTTGACAATCGTTACATTTCACAAAAATCTCACCCTCGTGTCATCCCAAAACTCTATGTTGTGTAACGGTGCTGCTGTTGGTTTTAGGATGGGACCCGCTCTGAAGAACAGAAAGATGAGGCTCAAGTTGAGAGCTACGTTGCTCAGCGCTACATTGAGAATCCCTACCTCATAGCTGGTACATCTAATACTTTTTTAAGGCCAATTCACACTGTGCCGACAGATGTTGACAGACTACACTACATCTGGTTTTGTCAGATTAGTCTCTTACCTTCCATCAGAGCTTGGTTTCACCAATTGACCGTTCGCAAAGACCCACCCCCTTAAGTTACTGTTGCCATGTCCGACAAGACAAGAGCTCTCACGCCACACATCATGTTCTCACGCAGTGAAAAATACATCCCAGAGCAAAGAGGATACTGACAACACATCAACAGACATATGAAGCAGTTTCATATTTAAAATATCATAATTTTTTTAATAGTTTAAACAATAAATAGCTTATAGTGTCTCTTTAATGGGTTGTGACAGATTGCTGTAGCTCCTTCAAGCAGCTCGTGAACCGATCATCTCTTCATACTAGCTCATTTAATAAATCAAATAAACATGAATGAACATCAGAAGGAATTTCAAGCGCGGTAAGACGTGAGTACACACAATTTTTCAAGTTCAGGTTCACCAACGTTAATCTACTAACTCCCCTGACTGCTTTGTCATACTAAATGGTGGATTCGGGGTTATGATTGGTCAGATCGCCTGTCAATCAAACTGCCGGCGAGAATCGACTCTTGTTGAGTCGTGCAATGTCTGAGAACCAAGTCGTACTGTAATCTGGTGATTATCCGCGTTTGTCTGGATCTGTGGGTGCCGTGTGAATTGGCCTTGATCTTCAGTACTTTATTGTCTTCATTTGATTTAGTTCAACCTTTATTATTATTGCTGAATGTGTTTTACCTCTTCCACCAGGGAGAAAATTTGACTTGAGGGTCTATGTTCTTGTAACATCAGTAAGTTTTTGTTTTTTATTGAAATGTTTTTTTTTATTTTCTCTAAGCTCCATCTTTTACCACCTGAGAGCTGCAACGTCATGCGAAAACTCTCAAAACGGAAGCGGCTTCAACTATAAAATGTAGTCAAGCAGTTATTTTGTAATATTTCAGTTTAATAATTCCTAGTAATGACTATTGTTAATGTTTTAATAATACAAGAATGATCTGCAAATAAATAAAAGACATAATAGTGTTGCTAACAAAATCAAATTGATTGATGGAAAAAAAAATTATTTTGAGGTTGCAAATAAATTCAACATATTACTTGACATTTCTAATTGTTCATGAAATGTACTTGCCACTTTGGTACTATTTTTTTCCAGTGTACCTTATGTCCCATTAAATAAACAATAAGTTTGCAAATTATTATAATGTAATATAATGCATAACGATTGTTACTTCTTGTGGTTTTTGATTGTTGATTACTCAAATTACACAGATTCATTTTACCATATAAACTATATAATTCCAAGTCCGAGGATGTGAACAGCTCCAAGCTGAATAACGACCCATCTATTAATTACGTAATTATGCCATATCACGAACGCAGCATTATACACATAAGATTATTTTGTTTATGATTCCACATCACTGTGGGAATGTTTTTTTAAACTAGACAAGCAATATAATCAACATCATTTTGTGTTTGGCAGTATATTCCATTAAGGGCCTGGCTGTATCGTGATGGTTTTGCTCGATTTTCCAACACCAGGTTCTCTCTCAACAGCATAGATGATCAGTGTATCCTTTGCATATATTTTTGAAATACACACACTATTATTATATCACGTCCCATAGTATAGGAACAGACATGCAATTTTGTTCGTTTATCCCCTTTAACCTACACAGACGTTCATCTCACTAATGTTGCAGTGCAAAAAACAGCTCCTGATTACGATCCTGAGAAGGTATGTTGTAAGTATACTATTATGTCCATTAAAATATTCTTCATTAAAAAGCCGTAATCTCAACTTTTTACTCTCTCTTAGGGTTGTAAGTGGCAGATGCAACAACTACGCTGTTATCTGACCGCTAAGCATGGTTTCGAGACCGTGCAGACTCTGTTTAAAGAAATCGACAACATATTTATTCGCAGTCTGCTTAGTGTTCAGAAGACCATCATCAATGACAAACACTGCTTTGAGTTGTACGGATATGACATACTAATGGACCAGGATTTAAAGCCGTGAGAATGCTTTATCTTTGATTGCTTGCTTTGTCGGCAGAGCGTTTCATGTCGCTTTTCAGAACTGTATGAATGTAGAAATACCTTGCATTGCTAAAAAAAAAAAAAATGACAGCACAACTTGCCATCATGCAGGTGGCTAATTGAAGTGAACGCTTCACCCTCCCTCACAGCCAGCAGTCAGGAGGACTATGACCTAAAATACAGACTGCTGGAGGACACCTTGCACATTGTAGACATGGAGAGCCGGTACGATTTGACAAAATGATATAAAATTACATGCAAGAGAGTGGAGGATTGCCTAAGTTGACATTGTTGTCCAAAACATTCTGTTGCGCTTAGTCTGACAGGCAAGGAGAAGAGGGTTGGTGGATTTGACCTAATGTGGAACGATGGACCTGTCTACATGGATGTCGGTCTAGAGGCTCTGGGCTGTTCTTGCCTCATGGCAAATACACACCTTGGTTAGTGTCTTTTACTGGCTAATATTGGGCCTATAGTGCACTCAATGAGCCTGTTTCAGTCATTATTTGAGCTATTTAGACATACACTCTTTGGCATTTATGAATTACATCCAGTTCAACAAGGAGATGTATGCATTAACACTGCATGCATGATGCTTTCCAAAAATAGGACTCCAAATAATTTTTCAAAAGTAATTGGTCAAAGCTCTAGTTCACCCCGAAATTCTCTCATCATTGTCTCACCTTCGGGTTGCTTAAAAACTGTATTCTTATATGGAACAGTTTTTGTCTACAATGGAAGTTAATGATCATCAAAACGGTTTGGTTACCAAAATTCTTAAAAAATATGTGCAAAATATTTTTAAATTCATGCTGACAATGTTTGCTTAAATCATTCAGGAGCTCAGGAATTTTATTAAATGAGCTCCTTTACTCTCTAATTTCTTGAAGCAAAATTTGGTATCGTTTTAACCACTTTTTGTTTGATTTGTTATTGTCTAGCAATAAACAATAAATAAAGATAATTCAAATACATAAAGACGTTATTGGTAACAAGGTTGCAAATAACATATCACTACTACTATTCATGCTATATGCTGTTAAATATCTAAGTTTTCTCTCTTATGAACATATGATTTGAACCTTTATTGCTTAAAAAAAAAAAAAAAACGAAACACCTATTTGTGGAAAGCATCACATCGCATATAGCATTTACTAATGTCTCCTGCAATATATTTACACAGGCTGTGTGAATGATCGCCAGAAACAGCTTCAACATCTTCTAAAGCCTTTCCCAGGACAGAAGAAAACGTGACAACATGCAAATGTGATCAGTGTGACAAACTATGCATAAAAATACCCACGGTGCTTATAATATTCACCTAAGGATTAAATACCCAGAGGATATGATATAGAGTCATTAAAAATTCTCATTCACATGCTGAAAATTAAATGATCTGTCATTGTTTTATAATGTTTTTATGAAATTATAGTGACGCTATCAATTTTTGCATTCAAATAAACACTGTAGACAGAGGCTCTGATGATGTAATGAAAACGGTTTATTTTGTATCTCATAAAAATAGCTGCATTCAACTCTACCAAAAAGTCCCAGCAAAATAAAAGCACAATCTGACAATGATAGGACAAAAGTAGATTTTTGTGGGGTTTTTTTTTTTTTTTTTTTTTGGCCTGATAAGGGAACTTTACAGTACATACCATCCAAAATTAAATGATGCTACATACAATACATCAAGTATAGAAATGTGATACCACGTACTGTATGGCCTCAACCTGTACCAACTTTCAAGTCATATGCATTACACATAAAACTACAAAACTACTACCATCATTGTTCCTTAAAAATAAATAAATAAATAAATAAACAAAACGTGCTATATTTAAAGACATGAAGTTCAATGTAATCGCTTGATAAATTCTCAAGAAGTAAACAATCATAGATAACCTTGACCATATTATCTTAATAATTCCATCCCCATCAACACAAACCGCAGCACAAAACCACCATCGGCAATCCTAACATCACAATTCACTACATCTATCTCTAATGTCCTCCAAAACATTCAAAGATAAAATGCATTACACAAAACATTCTTGTAGAACTAAATAAATGTCAAACCATTGTAATAAACAGAAGTGATTTAATAAATAACAAGAAAAGAAGTTCTTGTAAATAGCACTTTACAAAAATACAGTCGTTACAAAACATTCATTATTCATCTCAAAAATATACATTCTTTGACCAATAGTGCTTACTAGACAAACGGCACACACTGACATTCTCAGCCATACCTCCCTCAAATAAGAGATATGTACATGCACACTAGATTTAAGTAAGCTTATTTTATTTTATAGAGGATTTGTGCGTACAGCGTGTAACCTGCTTTTATGTTAAGCAGATAAAATAAATATATCTTATTGAAGAAATGCACTTTGAAATCTACTATAATGATGAAAAGGCGTGAATTCTAAAGAGAAGGATACATTTTTAAGGTGCGGTCACATTTACTGTTGTTCAGCAAGTTTGGCAAAATTCGATCATTTCAATAGAAATCCATCAACTGAGAATTCCGTCTGAATGTAAACAGGTTCAAGTTGTCGTTGACCGACAGAAAGCTCCTTGGTTTGCAACTGACTTCTGCGTGAGCTTTGTTTCATACATCGGTACACCACTGCCAAAAGACAATGGACCCTTTTCTCGCCAAAATGTTGCCAATCTGACCGCACCTTTATCCTTTTTTACATAACTACACTTAACTGCATGGATATTAGAATCATTTAATTAGCTCTTCTTTACAGTACGCAAAATGGATATGGTTTTGAGGCAACTGAAAATAGGCGCGATTGGAGCACTAAC
Source organism: Opsariichthys bidens (assembly GCA_037194245.1). Classification (NCBI taxonomy): domain Eukaryota; kingdom Metazoa; phylum Chordata; class Actinopteri; order Cypriniformes; family Xenocyprididae; genus Opsariichthys; species Opsariichthys bidens. Next base: position 10,245,653 of record CM074285.1, on the reverse strand, counting down.
TACTTGGCGTACTGAGCATTTTTCACTTTGCCTGTAGTCTTGGTAGCCGATGTCACTTTCACGTCGCAGCTGTCGGCAACTATTCTTTTAGTGCCAGATCTTACTCGTACTTCGCCTGTTTCAGCTCTTGGACAATCCTTAACCATTTTTTTGCCTGGACAACCACCTTCCCGTTTCATAGCGGCAGGAACTCGCCGATCAACCCCTTCGCGTTTCGCTCCAGGTGGATCTTTCTGTCTCTCCACCTCGTTTGACCTCCCAGTCTTACCTTTCCTGACCGAAGAATGGGATTTGACATTCGTGTTAAGTTCATGAGATGCCCTGCGCACGTTACCCACGGCCTGCATGTGGTTCTGCTGAGCCTTTGCTGCTTGAGGACTGACCAGATGCTGGTTTTTTGATGTGGTGCGGTTTTCGGAGGTGGAGGCCCGGCTTTCACTGCTGCTTCGCTTTTGGGTGTTGGCCGGAGGTGCTTTGCGCTCCAAAAGGGGGCTGAGGCGGGAATGGCGCTGGTAGGCATACGAAGAGCAAGTGCCGTTGCAGAGTGGGTAACGAATATGGCAGTGAGGGCAAACTGGGCGAGAGAGCTGGCCGGATGATGGGCTGCCCATTGAAGAGAAGAAGGCCCGCTGACCCTGCCGAAAGCTTTTCGGGGAGTTGAGGCGTGTCGGAGGAGCAGTGTGAGGCCTGGTCCGGTTGCTGTTTGCTAGGACACTGGTGGCATTGCCTCTTGTTCGGATGATGGGCGCGATGTGCTGCCCAGTCTCAGCCTGAATGGTTTGAATCTGGTGCCACTCCAGCTGGAGGAGGCGCTCCAGATACTTCTCTAGCTGCCCTACGGGTTTTGGCCGGGGAGCCTTCTTACCTTCAGTGTTGAGGAAGATGGCAAGCTGCCTCAGGCTCCAGGTATTGAATGGAGGTGGCAGGAAGTCTGGGTAGCCGTAGCTGACATCATCGTTCTCCACCGTCCTGGGTCCAGGTATGTGGGGATGCAGGTCCATGGAGTTGAACACCTCTGCTCGGAGGTTAAGCTGAGGAGGAGTGCAGGGAGAAGGCAGCACAGGGAGCCTCTCGGAGTCAGACAGGTCACTGGCGCTGTCCGTGTCGTCCTCCTTGTGCTCCAAAAGACGGAGTGACTCCAGATCAGGGACTTGCTTCTGCAGGGAGAGCTGCTGAAGCACTGGCTGAGGAGCCAAGGGCAGCGAGAGAGCACGACGGCTCTTCTCCAAGGCCACGTGGCTTTGTACCATCTCCCTACAGCATTGAGGCTCCAGCTGAATTTTCTGCCTCTCCTGTCCACGCTCGGGACATGAGAGTTTGGGACGTGGAGGCCTCAGGTCTGATTCTCCCTGTGTGCTACAGCAATAATCAAAGTGAGACATTTTATCAGTATATTAATTAGGGCTGGGTGGACAATATTGATTTTTTGATTTTAAAGGATTAGTTCACTTTAAAACAAAAAATTACCAAGCTTAAGACTTTCTTTTAAGACTTTCTTTTAATAAATATCCTGATGCATCCAAGCTTTATAATGGCAGCGAACGGATCCAACAAGTATAAAGCTAAAAAGAAAGTGCATCCATGCAAAGAAAAGGGGGGGGGGGGGTAATAAAGGCCTTCTGAAGTGAAGCAATGCATTTATGTATGGAAAATATCCATATTTAACAAGTTATAAAGTAAAATAACTAGCTTCCGTTAGACCATCTTCTGTATTCAACTTACGAAGCTTAGATCCGTCAAGATATTTATTAATATAACTCCGATTGTGTTAATCTGAAAGAAGAAAGTCATATACACCTAGGATGGTTTGAAGGGGAGTAAAGCTTAGGGTGATTTTCATTTTAAATTCAACTAATCCTTTAATCAATCTTCATTTCTGTGAAATGATAATAATTCTTAAATCCCAAGATCTTTTAGTCTGTGGTGTTTTCTGTTGATGTGTGAACCAAATTTCATTATTTGTACCATGCTTCCCATCCAATAATCGCAATAAGCTTTGTTATTTTTGATATTCAAATTTGTCAATTTATCATGAAATTCAAACAGTAAATACTGTTTTGGTGCTTTTTAATGTGGTGCTGAAGCACATCAGTTCAAGTGTCACTTGAACTTAACTTCCTCCTTACTAGTTGAAACAAAAATCAATAAACATCAGAAAGCATGTTGAAAGAAACGTCATATATATATATATATATGTGTGTGTGTGTGTGTACATAGATGCCTCATTATAGCAGGCGTTTCAATGGGCTGCTATACGCAAGCCATCCACCATATTGGAGATGTCCTTGAATATTCGAGAGCAAGTTCACAGCGTCTGCAACCGTATTTAGATGCAATTATGAATATCTATATGAAATATAGAGTTTAACAGATGATTTAGCTAAACTGAACAATAGCTACTACAAGGCGAATTTGTTGTTTGTGAGTTTGAGCATGCAAAATTTCTTCGGACGCGGCAAAGGCTATGATATGTCATCACAAGCGCAGCATCTTTTTTAGAATCATGAATTCAACATATACAAATAGTAATACATTTAAAATGTAAAAATATACAATCTTCACTGCAAGAAATGTTCTTTTAATTCGGCCAAGGGATCGCACTGTGACGTATCGATCTTCTACTGGTCAGACGTCTTCATGAATTCCAAACTCGCAGGTCAGAGTTCACCAAACTTTGGAACACATCAAAATCCAAAACTATTCACATGAGCTTGTGTTTTCGGTCTGACGCAGTCACATATGTATGAATGAATGAAAGTCAATGGAACGAAAAATGCAGTGTGACCTCCCCATTACTCCCTGACCGTTGCAAGATGGCGGGTGCGCCGATACGTCTGGAGCGGTGGAATGAGGCATCTACGCATACATGTCTTTTGGCAGTTGAAACCATAGATATCAAAAACAGCTTGCAAACATTGTCACGCAACTTTACATTTACCTTTACATTTTTTAGCAAGAAAAAATAACTCTAGAAAGGCACATTTTGCTATACATAAATATATATGCACTATATTACCCGTTCATTATATTTTTGCTTAACGAGTTAAAGATGTATTTAATGCATGTTTGAATAAATCTGTCAGGAAAACAAGTTGTGACAGGCACAGTTTAAATATTAAATAAATGAATCAATATATAATCAAATTAAATAGAGACAGAATTCAATCTAATCAAGAGTCAAATCTATTTGTGAAATCTGTCAATACTTAGCCCTAACGGCACTCTGGAACACTTGATTCTGATTGGTTAATCAGAGCATTCTGCAATGAAATATGAGTATATCCAGTTGTTTTATTTTATTATTACACATTATGATGTATATATTCATTTCCATATGTTAAGAATCACTCACCCACGCAACTTGTAAGTGCCACAAGTCGGACTCTTAGCTTTCTTTGGTTTAATGCCATTTTGGACCTGGATAAGATCATGAAAACATATTCAAATTGCTGCCACCAGACATAAAGACGTTTGATGCATCTTAATATTGCATATGCAACTTACAGTTTCGGCTTTGGGCAGAGGTTCCTTCTCTTGGCCTGGATGCAAGGACACTGTTTTTTTGAGAGGTTTCTTATTCTGGTTCGCGTGTCCTCCTCTCTTATTATTGCTGCAAAGAAAGCACATATTATTAGTGACACATTTTTGTTTGATTTTAATAAATTGCTCTAATCAAAGTTACCTGGCAACAATCCCCGTGTTTTCTGCATTTTTCATTCTAACCTTCTCCTTGTCTGGCACCTTCTTCAGTGTCGCAGACGCAGTTCGTTCCTGCAGGATGGGTCCCATCGCATTAACACTATGAAGTGTACAGGCGCAGTTTCAAAGCTCTCAGCTGTACCTCAAAATGTCCCATTTGTGAGCGCGTGCACGCACTGTGCGACTGAAGAGCACCATTGCAGATATGTTGCGAAATAACAGCGTCACCGTTTATATATTTTCCAGTTTGCCAAGAATTAGAGCAATCCATTAAACAGGGTCGAACAAACTATTTTTTTATCCTTAACATTAAAAAGGGTCAATAATCACCTTTGCATCTTGATTATGAAATCTCCATCATCTTGCAATGAGCACAACGCTTTGAAATCGGCGTTACTATGCATCACTACAGCAGCTCGATCTGACTTGTTTACCTGCTGCTGCTTTGTATGTGCAGGCGTCGTTGTCGTCGTGATCCACCGAATGGCATGATGGGAAATGAAGTTTATAACTGAAATGCGAGAAGCGGGTTAATTTCACCGTTGCCCGTAACGGTTACTCATAAAATACTGCAAAAACCAAAATATGCGTGGGTGTGTGTATCAAGAGGCTGCTCTTATGTTTGAATCAAGAATCACTGTTTTATTAAAATGACCAGCGATGTTGCCAGATCCTGGTCTGAAAACAAAAACGACCCGAAAAAAGAAAATAAGTAAAAGACCATTGCCCAAATGCACCATGAAATTCAAATTGACCATTCGATTTTTTTTTTATTTAACATTGCGGTATTTATATAATTGAAGAAACTAATGCATTGTCTGTTACATAGTGAATAGATAAGTTTATTTTAAAGAGCAAAGTATTGAAAATGTGTGCATAAAATACATTTTTACAACATTAGTATTACATAAGGTAATTAATCAAATCAAAGTTCTACACAAACATGAATACTTGAGCTAAATGCATAAAATACACAATGTAAGTGGTCAAATGCAAAGACTGCAAGTCTGGGTAATTGACCCTTCACAAAACAGTTTGATTGACAGGCGATCTAACCAATCATAACCCCAAATCCGCCATTTTGTCCGACAAAGCGGTCAGGGGAGTTAGTAGATTAACGTTGGTGAACTTGAACTTGAAAAATTGTGTGTACTTTCCGTGCTTGAAACAACATTCCTTCTGATGTTCATTCATGTTTATTTGATGCTATAAATGAACTAGTATGAAGAGATGATCGGTTCACGAGCCGCTTGAAGGAGCTACAGCGATCTGTCACCACACATTAAAGAGACACTATACGCTATTTATTGTTTAAACTTCTTTAAAAAAATTATGATATATTAAATATGAAACTGCTTCATATGTCTGTCGATGTGTTGTCAGTGTCCTCTTTGCTTCAGGATGTATTTTTCACTGCGTGAGAACATGATGTGTGGCGTGAGAGCGCATGACTTGTCAGACATAGCAACAGTAACTAAAGGGGGCGGGTCTTTGTGTAGATCAATTGAAACAGGTCCGTTCTCGCTAAAGGTTCACTTCTGAATTAAAAATTCCTGATAATTTACTCTCCCCCATGTCATCCAAGATATTCATGTCTCTCTTTCTTCAGTCAAAAAGAATTTTTTTTTTTTTTTTTTTTTGAGGAAAACATTCCAGGATTTTTCTCCATATAGTGGACTTCAGTGGGGACCAATGGGGGAAAGGTAAAAATTGCAGTTTCAATACAGCTTCAAGGGGCTCTACATGATCCCAGACTAGGAATAAGGGTCTTATCTAACGAAATGATCTTATTCACTGAGAATAAGAATTATATTGCTTGTTTGATGCTAAATATTTAATATCACATATGTATTTTATTATAGAAATTATCATATAGTGAACGTCCTGTTAGAAAAAGGAACAAAGTAGATCCATGTGTGAGATTACATTAAAATAAATACATATAATAGAATTCAATAAACATTTAAACATTGTAATAGTGCATAATATATATATATATATATATATATATATATATATATATTATATATATATATATAAAAAGCGTTTAAACAAGCCTAGAGCAGCTTATAACAGGCGGACATGGCAACCCTGGGAATAACTGCATTTCCCGAGTACAGCTGACACGGTAGCCACGCCCCCTGCGTTTGACATCACACTCATAACAGCTTTGCGCAGTTTGCACGAAATGCAGCGTATGTGAGCGAAATCACGTACTATACTTCACCTTTGCACAGAGTTAGTGTCATGCTCCACATTATGAACGCTTGGTTTATAAAAATAGCATCGGAGGATTTTCAGATGCGTCGTAAACCCAAACACGTCGGATTTTACTGGTGAGAAAATGAAACACGAACTTCAACTTTTTTTTTTTTTCTTTTTTTTTTTAATATTTCGTACTGAGCCAACGTCACTGACTATACCCGTTTGCACTAACACTGTACCATTTTAAGAGATATTAAATGCATCTTGGATAAAAGTGATCAGTATCCAGCTGAGATTGAAGTAGTTAGTGAGCCTGCCATGTTTTCACAGCTGCACAGTATTACCTATGGCAGCTTCTTAGAACTTCCTAGAATATTTAATACATGTTTATAATTATTTATAACCTAGAATATTTCTCTTTTTCAGGTCTCTCTAGGTTCTCCCTGCGAGGTTGACTGGAAGGGAACTATTTCTGATAAACATGGCCTGGTCTTTGGGATGTTGCCATAAAGACACGCCCCTCCAAGAGATGAACGCTGACCTATTTTTTACCAGGGTATCAGATGGCTCAAAAGAAAGTTCCACACCGATTTTCCAAGACATGTCCCGCTCAAAAACAGACGGCGGGAGAAGGCCAGTTAACATTCGTCCACCTAGCCCGAGAACTACTCCAAGGCAAGCTGTAGGCCGCAGCCTGTCATGTGAACCCCCAACCAAATCCATCATCCAGAGGAGGACTCAGTCCCTTCCATCTCCATCAGAGAGAAGGAAGCTTAGTCGCAGAGCCAGCGTCCGATTTGTGGACTCTTTGGGGTTGGACCTGGAAAATGTCAAGGTTTTCAAAAGCGGCGAGGACCCGTTTGTCCCAGAGCATGTTCTCTTCCGACTCTTGATGAATGCAGAGCTAGCCTCGAGTAAGAGGATGGAGATATCCCTACCATATTTGAAACCCATGTTCTCTGTCCAGCCAGGCGAATGCCCAAACTTCACGGATCGTCTGTGTTGCCAGCAAGTGTGTCTGGAGCGGGTTTTGTGCTTCGAGCCTGGCATTATAGGGATCGTTCAAGTTGTCAATCTGGCTTTTGAGAAGGAAGTGAGTGTTCGCTATTCCTTTACAAACTGGAAGAGTTGCTCAGAAACCAAGGCTTACTGGGTTTCAAGCAAATCTATTTCAAACGGGCCCTGCTGTGACACTTTTCGATTTCATCTTCCCGTTCCTCCATTTATCCTTCACCCTGGAGCCGTGCTGGAGTTTGCGATTTGTTATAAAGTAGTGGGCACTCAGTTTTGGGATAACAATGGTGGGCAGAATTACAAATTAACCTGTCAGAGTTACAACCTGCCTGTGCCGAAGGAATGTGAAGACAGCATGATACACTTTATCTGAGGACACTGAAAGTTAGATGAAACTTTTTAGAGCACTATTTTCACTTTTTCACTTTACTTGTGACCCACCAGCACCGTCCCATAGCATATTTCCTTTGTGAATAACAATTTGAAGCCATGTGAAAGTTGAGATTTTTAAGATTATGTTTGTGACTACTGTAGCACTGAGAGTATTTCTGTATGTTGACTTGATAATGCAATATAGATTCAAAAAGTGCCTTTTACTGTTTTTTCTACATTTTAGATTTGCACATATTTGCGTGAGGATTTTTTTTTTGTCACAGTGGTGCAATTTCAAAATACTTGTGTATATTGTAAACGCAGATGTTGATGGAATAAATTATAAGGATATGTTTAATGGAAATGGGGATTACCACTTGTTTTAAAGAACTTGTTAAACTATCCAGCTATTCCTATATAAAGCCATATGTAGACGCAAAAAAATACGTTTTAAGTTTTTTTTTGTATTGTTTTTTTTTTAATTGTAATTTCAGTTCAGTTTCAAGTCATGATTCAGTTCATAACAAAAAAGTCATTTAGAAAATAATTTACTTTTATAATGAACAGTACTAAAAATCATTTACATTTTTTTTTTCATGAAAACTAATGTAATATATTTTTGTTCAGTAATATTTTTTGATTAGTTTTTAACATTTTGAGGGTATTTAATGGTACTATGCAACATTTATGACACTTTTGTTAGTTATTTTTTCCCGTTGAAAATAATACACTTTTTTTCTAATATATTTTTTAATTATTTTTCAATTAAAGCAGTATTCCATGTTAAAATAGAGACAGGCATTTAAAATCCAATTTTTTGAAGGAAGATTAGTGTCATCTGGAGGGTGTAAAAAAGAAAAATGTATGCAGTGCCATGATGTAACCACTAGATTCCCAAATAATTCTATATAAAAATTGGCTTCAAAATTCTAAAGATACTTTTTTAGTTTTATTAAGATTTGGATTTATATATAGACGTTCTCAACGGCTACTTTTTTTAAGGTTTAGATTTTTTTGTTGTTATGTTTTGTTTGAAATGATGATTTCATGTGTCAATTTTTGCTTTAATTTTACTGCATTCATACCTGAAGACAGAGGAGGACATTTTGTTTCACATAACATTGAAATTAACAAAGATGGTCAGGTATGTTTTATCACATCTTAATAAAATCTGGGTCTAATCTGCTTTCACCTCTTTTTGCTTAATTTTTTCCATATTTTTACAGCCGCACCAGTTCATTTGTGTGTATAATAGTGTTTTGTGTGTGTGTGTGTCTCTGCATGTGTTTAAGTGAGTGTGTGTTTGAGAGGGTGTGTCTGTTTTGTACTCTTGTGTAACTTCTTCCTTGCTGTTTGTTTTTTACTGCCATGTGGCTGAATTATTGATTTTATTTCACACATTTGCAAAGAGTTGCTCTGTGTGAGTCACGCTAGTTCATATATATATGGGGGTGGATTCGAGGATGTGTCTATTTTGCATTTGACATTTCAGATTGTCACCCCTTCATATCTGTGCACTTTTTTTCTGCACAGTGGCTGAATTTTAGTTTGTAGCTCTAAAAGGTTCTCTGAGTTTTCATATTTTCCATTAATTTTCTATGTCTGTAAAATTTGACCGAACATATCCGAATTGTGTCCATATATTTTTGTGTGTTCACATAGCTAATATCCTTTTTTCATATTTCATGGAGAGAGAAAATGATAGAGTACAGAAAAGCCTTAAAACCCACTAGATCTGCTTATTTTTCTAATCTTTTTAGAAGAAAATAAACACAACCCTAAGTATTTATTTGATACAGTGGTTAAACTAATGGGAAATACAGCTTCAACTTCTAATGTTTCCAAACAGCACAGCAGTAATGACTTTATGAACTTCTTTACTTGCAAAATTGACAATATTAGAGCGAAAATTATAGCAATGCAACTGTCTACTACAATATCACATCAGACAGTGATGAATAGACTTGAAAATTATGTTGGCATTAGTGGAATTGCATTGGCATGGTTCAAATCATACTTATCTGACCATTATAAGTTTGTAGTAGTAAACGAAGAGATGTCATTTCAATCACAAGTTCAATATGGAGTATCGCAAGGCTCAGTATTAGGACCGTTGCTTTTCACTCTGTACATGCTACCCTTGGGAGATGTCATTAGGAAGCATGGCATTAGTTTTCACTGTTACGCTGATGATACTCAGCTCTATATTTCCTCGCGCCCTGACGAAACCTACCAATTCTCAAAATTAACAGAATGCGTAGGTGATAAAAAATCGGATGACTAGTAATTTCCAACTTCTAAATTCAGAAAAAACAGAGATTCTAATTGTTGGAGCAAAAACTTCTGCACATAATAACCTAGAATACTGTCTAACACTTGATGGCTGCTCTGTTAAGTCGTCTTCATCAGTTAGGAACCTGGGTGTGCTCTTTGATATCAATCTTTAATTTGAAAGCCACATTTCTAGCATATGTAAAACCGCATTCTTCCATCTTAAAAATATATCTAAACTACGACATATGCTCTCAATAACAAATGCAAAACAGCTAGTTCATGCGTTCATAACCTTGAGACTAAGATTACTGTAACGCTCTACTGGGTGGTTACCCTGCTCACTTGATAAACAAACTACAACTGGTCCAAAACACAGCTGCTAGAGTCCTTACCAGAACCAAGAAGTATGACCATATTAGCCCGGTTCTGTCAAAACTGCACTGGCTACCATTTAAACATCGAATAGATTTTAAAATCTTGCTAATTGCTCACAAAGCATTAAATGTCTTAGCTCCCCAGTACCTGAGTGAGTTCTTAATTCTTTATAGTCCTTTGCGTCTACCACAATCTCAGAATTCTGGCCAATTGTTAATACCTAGAATATCAAAATCAACTGCAGGCGGTAAGTAGATCCTTTTCCTATTTGGCACCTAAACTCTGGAATGATCTTCCTAGCATTGTTCGGGAAGCAGACACACTCTGTCAGTTTAAATCTAGACTAAAACCGCATCTATTTAACCTGGCATACACATGATGCATTATCAATTTTTGTCTTCATATCCGTTAAAGGATTGTTATGCTGCATAGATCAGGTCAGCCAGAACCGGGAACACTCCCTATAACACCGGATGTACTCTTTACATCAGAAGAAGAATGGCGTCTACGCTAATTTTACGCTAGATGGAACTGGATTAAATATTTTGACTGTTGCGACTCCAATCGGACATTTGACCTGAAACAGTGATTACATCACTATTTTCTCCAGCGCTGATATACATGAATTAACTAGTCTAATAACTAACTAACTTCTAACTAATAACTATTGATCTTTGCAATGAATGAAGAATAATATATTGAATAAGCTCGACAAAGACACCATTGTCTTTGGGAGCTGCTGTGCAGCCAAAAATGATTTGCCAATTATTATTGTAAAGCTGCTTTGACACAATTTGCATTGACTTGACTTGACTAATGTGACAGAAGTCACCTAGTGCCATCCCATTCTGATAAATGCAAAAATAAATAAATAATAATAATAAAATGAAAATACATTTTTCAAAACGTTTTTTTTTTTTTTCGGTCATTTTTGACTGAAGGGGCAGCAGGGTTAAAAATGTGTATTAAATCCAAGTCCTACAAATATTTCCAATAATGTTACGTTTATTTTTCATATTTTTACAAATGTATTTTTTTATTGTTCTATTAATCTACTTTTAAAAACAGGAATTAAATAAACAACTTTAAATACGTCTATTTATTTGCCTATATAAAAGTGATTTATTTATTTACATTTTTATGTGTGAATTATTAAATGAATTAATTGATTCATCGTTTTATTTTCATGTGTCACTCCTGGTCCTCCATATATAACATCTCAATCTTTTTGAATTGAGAAACGTTTGAATCGATTCATTCAAAAGATCCGACTCAAGAGATTCTTTTTTTTCAGCGTCTATTTTCGCGGCTGCGCATGCTCGTCATTTACTTTCCCGCGTCTTCGAAACACGACGGTTGTCTGCGACCGTCAAACTCTTTCACAAAATATTTTGAGTGATAGTTCAACATTTTCGTCTCGAAATTACATCTCAACGGTCAGCGATAACTTCACATTATTTGTTGATAACAAAGGTGAAAGTTCCTCCTGGAATCCGTTGAAGCTTCAGTCACAATCTGAGGTAATTTAGTCTGAACACTTAGCCAACAGACTTAAACTAGCAACGATTTCCATCAAATAACATGATCTTTCCTGTTATGTTATTTTGCTGTTTTTGCGACAGTAATTTTGCAGTCTATGTTGTAGATGAGTTATTAACTGACAACAACATAATTTGATTAATATATCGCATCTTAAAACAAACAAAGCCAAGCAAGTAACGTAGTTTTGTGACTTTAAGTTAATGTAATTTTGAGAATTACAAAGAGTGACATTTAGAAACTTCAGACAGCTTGAATTATCTGCGTCTGGGATCAAATTTAATGTCTTCAACATTTAAAACAGGTCATCGTCTGTGCATCATGGCCCCTTCGAAGGACCATCAGGTGAGAATTAAACCCAAAAGAGCTGTTTACTTCATGCTTTTATTTCTGGGAAAATGGATGTATCATCTCACCTCTGTATTGCTTTTGTCTCCTGTAATTATACGAGATGAATTTTATTCATTTATGTATAAAACCTCAAAGTTCACTTTATATTGTATTGCCTAGGTGGAGAAACTGGTGGATGGGGCTTTCAAACACAGTAATTTTCAGGCCCTAGAAAATTTTCTCCAAAATGAAAGGAAGGAGGAAACCTCTTTGAAATGTTCCAGACAATTCATGACCAAGTTGGATAAGCTATTCAACAGGGTAAGTTACTTGTGTAATATTGATTACATGACATAAAGGGTTAGCTCACACCAAAATGAAAATTCTGTCATCAATTACTCGCCCTCAAGTTTTCTGAATTTCTTCTGCACAAAAGAAGATATTTTGAAGAATGGCTGTAAGGTTGTTAATCGATGTCAATATTAGGGCTGCAACTAACGATTATTTTGATCATCGATTAGTTGGCCGATTATTTTTTCGATTAATCGGATAAAAATCCTAATTTTCTTTTCTTTTTATTGACAAAAAACACATTATTGCACATCCTGCCCAATGTTCTTCAAACAAATGTGCCAAATGAATGCTATGAACACATACAGTGCTTAATGTCTTAGACTACACGTCACAGAAAAGAAAACACAAATATGTTAGGGCTCTGACAAAAAGTCATTATTAACACAACTTCCAAAAAAACTTTAGATTTTGTTTGGCCTCCTCTGGCTTTGATAACAGCTTGCATTCTTGCTGGCATTGATTTCATGTACTTTTCCACAGTCTCTGTTATTGACTGTAATTGGGCGTCTGAAAAAAGATGCCCAATTATGCCCAATTTTCTGTCTTTCTTGTAAAATAGTAAATTCGAAATTCATGACAACAATATTTATATTCTAGCATTAGAAATACTACTGTGACTAAACAGCTTACACATACTGGTGGATTAAACATTACAGAAACATAAAAATTATTTTGGTAATCACCAGTACCGTTAGTTTCGGGCAGCTGCGGCACAAACCTCAGGTGGCAGTGGTCTAATAAATTTAAGCACTGTATATAGTGAATATAGTTTAAATCTCTACATTAAAAAAATAAAATAATAATAAAGAAAATCAAAAACACAAACTCAGTGTTAACCAACAGTCAAGAGAAATGTTCAGCAGGAACACACATAACCTCTTCCTGTCATTTCTTTATCCTGTGTAAATAATAGAAACGTTGGTTATTTTACAGTGTCATTGTTACATAGGTTACATATATTTACTGTAGTAATAACTAGAAATGATGCATAATTACATGCAATTAACCCTAAACCAAACTCTCATCCTAACCCTAATCCTATATTAAGCACATGTAGTTAATTATCATTACTCAATACTTAAATGTATAATTACAGTGTAATATTGACACCTTAAAATAAAGTGTAACCGTGTGAAACTACATTACCCATGATGTTGTATAGAAAGTTCCAATCAGAGTTGCAACAAGGAAAAAAAAAAAAGCTTTAGTTCTGCCCACTAGCAGGAGGCAATGCAAAAGTCCACCGTTTCACTCTCAAAATACTTATATATTTGTGTATGTGCCTATTTTGCAACTTAAAATAACTTGTTAGCATAACTTAAAATATTTTGTTTTTATATAAGTATCCACCTTACAATTGTAAACTATTTTATATTGGCCAAAATGAACGGAGAATATCTCGTGGTTTTCCGCGGCTGTATAGTACAGGTATTGACGATAGTCAGGCATGGGCATTTCGAGGAAAAATAATACTCGATGACCGTTGGGAATTACTCGATTATTATTCAAAAATCGTTCCCCCGCATGGATGAATGAATGAATGGTGGACCATTCACGCTTTCAATCTCTTGTGTATAACAAACTGTTTCATTTATTAAGGAATAGGCTAGGGGGGTTGAAAGCCAAAGTAAAATTCCCAGTCGCACAGCCATTCATGACGGTGTGGAGCAGAGTGCGCGTTTTCAATTAATTCCCAAAGAAGTTAAGCTTCTGAAAAAGCTCACTCTACGCCAGTGGACACGCACCATTATAAATGCCCGTGCGCATTTTACTTTTACATTACTGTCAATTGCTTGAATGGTGAGTTCATTATTATTCTTAATGAAAAACACAACAGCAAAACAGTGCAATGACAGAATCGCTTAAATGGGCGCTTTTACATTTCGCTTTGAAACCAAATCTTCTGCCGTCTTCTTGTCAGTCAAGAGCGAGGCGAAATTGGCGAAGTGAGGTGAACTCTGACTCCTGCTGCTGATCTGTGCCGCGACTCTCGACGTGTTCAGTTTTTAATTGTTTAATTTATTACTGTAAAAAATCGAAATGACGATGGGGGTGGAGCCATGGTGGGCAAGTGTGTACTATCGCAGCAAGCCTATCTCAAGCCATGATGATTTTAGGCTGCTTACATGGGTTATAACACATTGTGAAAAGCCTGAATGACGGCACTTATGTTAACATTAATTTTAACGTCTCTGTTACACGCCATGCAAGTCTACAGTGTGTGTCAAGTCAAGTCATCTTTATTTATATAGCGCTTTTTACAATGCAAATTGTGGCAAAGCAGCTTTACATTAATAAGAAAATGGTGTCATTGTGCAGCTTATTCTATATATTATTGATTCATTCCATTGCAAATATCAATAGTTATTAGTCTAGTTAATTTAGGTATAGCAGCACTGCAGAAAACAGCGACGTAATCGTCCGGCTCAGCTCAGTTCACATACAACGGTGCCAATGCAGGCATATCAAAAACACTGCTGAATATCAAGCAAGTGTCCCCAACTTAAGCAAGCCAAAGGCAACAGCGGCAAGGAACCAAAACTCCAACAAATGGAGAAAAAAACCTCGGGAGAAACCAGGCTAAAAAAAAAGTACGCCATGCAAGTCTACAGTGTGTGTGAGACAATGTGTTCTTGTGTTGTCTAAGAGTTGATTGATAGCTTTTAGGTGCATTATTTGTGGTGCGTGCCAACCTTTGGTTACATGAACGTGTCACCACTGTATCAGCAACGAAAACATGGGGAATTTCTTTTAAGACAATAATCGCACAACCTGTTCGATAATATAGAATTGAATCAACTAATCGAATATTCGAAAATCGTGACGCATCCCTAATATTCAGAGATATTGCTGATGTCTTTGACGATATCACAGCGCTAATTTTCCCATATTCAGTTATTAGTATTGTTGTTATTATTATCAGGGTAGTATTATTATGAAATTTTTATTAGGAACTACAATTCATTTGCTTTCCCTAATTTCATAACCACACTTGCGACACCGTCACACACGCGTGAGGATTGAGGACTCAATGAAAATGTTTTTAAAACAGACTACAAAACTTGTAGTCTGATCACCTTGCCATTCAATTTGATTCAAATCTATTCACAAATTGTCAAGAGTGCTTGTTATAAAAGAGACGCATCATTCTCATACTGTTGTTGTGTTTAAGCCAAGATGAAAACAGCATTGTTGTTCGTCAGCATTTTGTTTTGTTTCCACAGCACATTAACAAAACATTTTAAAGACACCGATAACACCAATAATAATATAGCATTACAAATTATTGTTAATAATAATATTATCACTAAAATTATGTAGACCTTTTAGTCTTTCGGTCCAAACACAGCACAGTTTATTTTTTCAGTCATCGATGAAAAAAAAAACAAAACAGAAAAAAATCTAGAAGCAAGGAATATTGATTCTTCTCTTTTTTTTCTCTATCATTATGTTCCACAATAGAAATATTAAGCCAATAAATTAAGATAGTTGATATACCGTTATCAGCATTGACATAGATTCATCTCTCGTCGTGTCTGAGAGAATGAATGCATTGTGGAGCGTCAGATGCCAAAAGCTCGGTCAGTGTTTTCTTTCACTTTTACTTTCTGGGAATAATTGAATGTGGTTTAAGACTCCTTCACCGGGACAATTCATAATTTCTATGCAATGTGACATTTTTCTTCATCACCAGTGCCATCTTAACTTGCATCTTTGCAAAACGATTCCTGCTCTTATAACACAAACTAAGTAATTAAATAAGTAAATTAATGATCAAAAAAGGTTAACTATGTTAAAATACCACCCCCCACGCTTGACCCCATATTGCGTAATGCTGATCTCACAAGTTAACGAAATAACTGTGGAGCATATCGCCCGACACTAGCTTCATGGGATTGGAGTTCTTTCCCTCACTAAAACCGTTGAGTGCATATTCTTTTCCCTTTGTACAAGATTTCAGGTTTTCAAAATGTTTTTTGCTTGAAATAAAAGTTTATAATGTTGTGATTCACCTCGTGGCTGATTTGTTTCATCGCTTATAACTCTTTTAACGAAGACTTTATGGGAAAAATGGATGGGAAAATTACTTCCAGAGCCAACGGCACTGAAAAAGTGGGTGGGCACTTATGCACTCTACTGTGTGTTCTTGCAGGAAATGGATCTTGGAAATGTGGAACATGCTTGTCTGGTGCTTACCATTTTATCCAAATATGGCGAGATGCTGGTGTTTCCAGGGGGTGGAGGAATATCTGTAATAGTCGCCCAGGGATTTGTTAAAAAGATAAGTGAATTAATCAATGTTTCTGTTCCCTCTGAATGTCTGTTTTGCTAAAAGGGAATAATATATTCTTGGCTTAAAATGTATGTTTACATGGTACAGTGGTTCGAGAAGGCCAGAAAACTGTGGGTGGAGGCAGGGTCATCAAGAAATGAAACATTGATAAAGCTGGCTGAGGACTTCTTTGATGCACTGATGGTTTGTAATGGCATATTTTTGCAATAAAAGGAAATATATTTAAATAGTTACGTTTACATGCAACCAAATATTCTGTAATTATTCAGATTGATGGCAGATCGAAAAGCCTTCATGGAAACAACTCAGTCTTTCTGATTGAGCTTGATCCGAATGAAATTTTGATCTGATTAAAAGGGGTGGTGTAAATCTGGAACAATCTGATTAAAAGGAAACAATGAAGCATGTAATTGAAGCATTATTATTTGAAGTGTAAATGGATTGTTTAGTTTTACTCCCATCCTGATTACATGAAGAGGGCAGGATTCATGATCTATATTGCAGCCAGTCACCAGGGGGCAATCGAAAGGTTTCGACTTCACTTATCAGGATGTGTGTGCCATAATTTGTACACACACACACACACACCTGATGTGATCCAGTAGTTTGATCTTTAAATTTTTTATAATTTTTTATTTTACCTCTGCAGGTTGTTCATGAAAGTTGTAAAGAAGGTGAGTGTTTTGTTCCAAATTTTCAATAGTTTGAAAAAAAAAGAAGAAAAGAAAAAGAGTTGGTTGAACAGTGCTCTACGTTCAGTTAAATCTGTGTATTCCCTTAGGTGCATGTGAAGTTTTTGAAGCTCTACTTAGTCACATTGGCAAACTGGCCTCCGATGCCCAAATAAACATCATGATCCAGAAAGAGGTAAGAGATTCAATACAGTTGAGCTTTAGTTGCCACAAATCTGCATGGAAATAATCATTTTGACCATATTAAAAAGCTGTGACATGACATGTCATCTGAGCTGTGTTTACCTAGACTTGTCCAGAAATAGATGACTTAATTAAAGGAGGGAATGTATGAAGGATTATTATTTACTCTTAATGACAGGCAGCAAGGAAACTCAATGCTATTCTGGAAAAGGTTCCCATGGAGCTGAAAAAGAAGAAGATCTTGTCATCTCAAGAGGCTTCGTGTATGATGTATGTTGGATGAGGATACACTCTCACTCTCCTGTGTCTTGAAGGATTCTTGAGTGCTTAACCATACATTTTAAAGTCCCCCTGTTGTCGTTAATCACCAAAATTACATAATTAAATGTTTTTTCCTGTGGAAAAAAAAAATTCTTAATGCCTTAAAATAGCTTGAATGTAACTCTACACCCTTGCATCATGTAATATGCATGGATCTATGAATATGATAATTAGCCCCGGGCCTCCACTCAATCGCATGAGCTCAGACAAGATCCACTCGGCCAGCTTACTGAGGTAAATGCCGCACAATGGTATCGCTTTTTACAACATCGGACACAATAACGGTAATTAATATGATTAGTGTTTTGCTTGACTATGATATCAAACAGCTAATAATGTGTTGCTAATGTTACACAAACCATGTTCACGGTCACAAGTCAGACAGCTGCCTTCTAACAATCAGTATCCTTAGAAACACTTTGAACAAACAACGTCAGTGGAGAAAGGTATGTAGTTCATTATAACATTGTAATATGCATCATACTCCCACTATATTAATCTAAATAGTAAATTAATATAAATCTACCCGATTTTTCAAATCAACACGAAAATATACCAGGATAACCTTCTTTTGAGACTCCCGTGCTCAGTCAGTTAATGATATGCTAAAGCCCACCGGCACATCGATGTGATGGGTTACAAGCAGTGGTGTATAAAGTACTTTAAAGCTATATTTGAGTAAAAGTATGGATATCTTACCAGAAAATAACTTTGGTGGTAAAAGTAAAAGTCACTGATTAGAATATTACTTGAGAAAAAGTATGTGATATTTTTTGTACTTAAATATGAAAAGTATTTTTTTTTTTATATTAAACATACTTAAGTATTGAAAGTAAAAGTACAAGTAAATGCAAAATACAAAAGGAGCAGAAAATATTATTAAAAATTGTTTGAGCAGCAAGATTGTTTTCGGTTTTAACTTTTTTTTTTACAGGTTGTTTGCTTTGAATTAAAAATACTCTTACTCTTAAAATATTCTTACTCTTATTGTAAAGTTTCCATTTCATTTAAATCCAAACAATCATGCTTAAAAATTGCCATTTTTATACACAAAGGCATAACTTATACTTTCACTTGTTACTTGCTTCTATTTTAGAACACTAGATGATTATTTAAATCATAAAATCAGCTCTGTGCAGCGCGCAGCCTCACGTCACACATCAAAACAAACTCTGAGGCGTCAGTGATAGTTTTTATTTCGCCTCTAGAGGCCACTCTCGTATTGCACACTTTTCAGGCAACCCGAAAAATTAAATCATCCATGGTTGTGCGAGCACTTGCTACAAGCGAACTGCAGGTTTGTCTGTGGGTTTGAGACTGACTTTAGTTTACTGCAAGTACCCCTTTTACATCTGTAGACACATGTTTTCTTTAATTGTAAGTATCTTTTAAATCTTTAGTCTTTTCTGTTTTTAATCAGGAATGAAGTGGCCAGTCGAATCCTAAAAGGTGGAGGTTAGTGCAAAAATCCATTGTAGTGAGTATACTTTGACAGATTAGTTTAGAAAATGTGATCATAGAATTATAATTAAACACAATTCAAAAGAATGATAAGTTGAATGATCATCACAAAACTATTTGAAAGACTGCACTCATACTATGACTGACTTTAGCTACATTTCTGCCGGTGTTTAGATTATGACCTGCAGGTGTCTTTAATGGAGGCCCTCTTCAGAATGACTTCACCAGCTCAGAGGAATAAACTAGCTGACTCCTGGTTTACCATGACTTTTGTCTCCTCTACATTCAAGAAAATTAAGGATTCTGAGTTTGAGACTGTAAATATTGCCCCACATTAACAGAATTATTTTGGTTGACAGAATTTTAGAGTACGTTTTTTGTGTCTTTGTGACAGGACTGCAGGAAGTTTCTAAATATGGTGAATGGCATGCAAGGAGATGGGAGAAGGTACTTAATATCTTTTGACAGCTTTCTCTCTCTCTCTTTTTTTTTTTTACAGATTGTATAACATGTCTTTGTTTATCTTCATACAGTGTGTACTCCTACCCTTGCCTGGAGGCATTTTTAGACAAACATGAGGTTAGTTTTCACATTTAGTATGGGACAAAAGCCAATAAGAATGAGAATGGAAATACATACTTGTAAATGTATTTATTATAATGCTTACAGCTGCTCATGCCAGAGGATGAGAATCTTGAAGCATTCTGGATTGACTTTAACTTGGGAAGTCAAAGCATCTCTTTTTACTTCTGTGTGACTGAGAAGATTACCCAGGTAATGGCTCTATATTCTCTCAATCTTACATTTAACCTTGGAAATTAATTATAATAAATGCTTATTATTGAGCCCCTTGTCTGATTTAATTACAACTAGAGTAAAAAATGTAGGGTTTGTTTCTGGATAAAGACTTAAAAATGGACAAGCAAATAAATTTGACTGTTGATTTTGAGAAAGCGATCACTGCGATTGTTTTTACACGAGTGGACTACTGTAACTCGGTTTACTTTGGAATTGATAACAGCATTGGCGCACCTCCAAAAAATACAAAATGCAGCTGCAAGAATGCTCAAGGTAGCTAAGAAATTTGAGTCAGTCACATCACTATTAAAATCACATCGCTGAAATGGTTGCCTGTTCAGTATAGAATTAGTTATAAGATTCTTTTACTTGTTCTTAAGGCTTTACACAATCTTGCCCCTACTTATCTCTCTAGTATGTTGTCATTTTATGCTCCATCTAGATCTTTGAGATCCGAAAATCAAAGTCTCCACTGTGTTGTCAGAACAAAATATAAACATGAGTGTGACAGATCTTTTTCTCTTTCTTTTTCAGAGCTGTACTCTTTTATTTATCTCTGGTTTTGAATGCTTTCTATGTGTTTGTTTTAGTGATTGTGAATAACTTTGGGCAGCTGTTGCATTAAATGTGCTATATAAATAATAAAGAGTGAAAGAAACAATTAAAGGTGCAGTAAGCGATTTCTGAGAAATAGTGTTGATATTTGAAATTAACACAAAAAACACACCCCTTCCTTCATTGTTTTGCCCCCAAATGCATCAACACTCAATTCAAGAGTGGATGTCTCTTTATTAGTGGAAAATCATTACTAATCTCACATTTCGGATCACATTACGCTTTTCGAGGCACGGATCGGATCATTTTTAAGATTAAAATAATGTAACTTTGCTTTCTTTTTATTACTTACAGCACATATACTTTGATACTACATTAAAAACTACCAGCCTAACTAATAAAGTTCAGACATTATTAAAGACAAGTGAACAGTCAGTAATAAAATAAGAACAAATACACTAATTCCATGCATAGATAAATACGATATTACAGAGTTACAAATAAAGTAAGGTCTAACAGTAGCCTTCAGGTATAGAAATGTTATAATTAGGCTAAATGTAAAAAATCAATTCATACATTTGAAATATAGGTTAATACATGTTTGGATTTTGTTATTTGATTCGCATTAATTGCATAGGCAGCAGCAGTTATTAATAAGCTGCTGCCGCTTTAAGACCTAAAGCATAGATCCAATATAATGATACACTGTTTACATTCACTTAAAACATAACTGAAAGGGTTTTTAGACATTATTTTGTGTGTATGTGTCTGTTTAAGCACAAAGAGATGCAAAAAATGAATCAATTCACTGTCTGAAATAATGTACTGTACAATAGGTAATACTTACTTACTTTGTGACCGTATTGTTCCATATAATATGAATTTTTGTGGAATGAATTAAATTTCGGACATACTACATCAATGTTGTCCTTGTCATGTGACCTACTTGTGTCACTTTACTTCCATTTACAAAAGCTCTCCCCTGGCCTCGTGAATGTCCAGTGAATGCACACTTCAGCATCTCTCTCCGCCCCCTACTGCTCATTGGCTACAAGTGTGTTTCGCTGCTCGGTCTGATCCACTTTCAACAGCAATTCTCAGAAATCTGCACCTTTTGAGAACATAAATATGGTTTTGGTTCACATTTATACACACTTGGCAGTTTTTATGAAAATGAATAAGAAGTGAATAATGTGTGAACATTAGATGTCTCTCCCTCCTGCTAGGATGGCCAGTGGAACACACTGTGTATTGCTGAAAATGAGGTCCACAGTTACATGGTAGAAGGTAGTGCAATCAACAGACACTGATCTCAAGACTCAAAACAACAATAGTTCTGGATCCATATCGATCTTTCTTAGGATTTGTTTTAAGCTGTAAATGAAAACCGCATCTGTCTATATTTGACTTCACAGAAGAGAGTGGAAGAAAGGCTCTTCATCTGTTTCTGACTGAGCCCATCAACATCGACAGCTTAGAGGGCTCCAGAGTCTGCATCAAATTCAGCTCTTCTCTAGACATCCTGCAAGCCACTGAGAATGTTTATGGTCAGGCTAAATACAGGGTGAGTGATGTGGCTGAAATTACTTTAAAAGTTCACTGATGGACCTGCCTGATGGACATGCAAATCCAAGGTTTAAGATATAATGAAGAGTAAATATCAAGAACCAGTACTTTTAATGTTCTGATCAGGACATTTATTTTAGTGTACTCAGTGCAAACCCCAATCTACTATTAAAGAGTAATTTATAACAATATCAATGAGATAATCTTCAGTTAATCTTATACAGTTTTTTTTTTTTTATAGCTTTAAACCAGAGTGATTAGTCCAAAACTAAATTAATTGATTTGACATGTTGATTAAATGCATGTTTTTATGTGGTTATTAGGATTGGATCATTTACTTTATAAGGCTTTGACAGGAGAAGCTGTCCAGTATTAACGTCTGATTAAATCTGCTAAGGAGGAGGAAACGCTTGTATTAAATATGTAATCACTTCTTTATGCAGCTGTCACACAGCATATCAACTAGGACTGTGCTCAGAATATCGATACAGCGATATATCGTCATGAACTCATGACGATGCGCGTATCGATACAGCAGCTGCTGCGAGTCTCGTGCTTTTAAATGTAGCCAATCACGTGACGTCAATTGGCGCTAGCAACGCAAGCAGCAGAGCAAGACATTCAAAATGGATAAGAGGATTTTTCCACCGCCGACAAAAGTAAAATCAAACATATGGGAGAATTTTGGGTCTTACGCTAAACCAGACATTAGACATGAGTCATGCGATATACAAGAACAGCAAAGCAAAAGTTAAGTAAAACGCGGTTATGCGATCGCCTGATATTTACGCAGGGGTCGCATTTTTTCAAATACGCTGCACTTGCCGATTTCAGCTAGCAAAATATGCGGGGCTATCATGATTTCATAATGCTTGTATTTTTGTTGCAAAAAAGTCTCATATATCTTAGCAGAGAGTTGAAAAATGTTGCGTTTACTTCACACAAGTAAAGCGCCATTATTTTCCCCCTATTGCCATGGGAACCTTATGAAGTTACGTAATTACACGACGTGAACATCATCTGCAAACCCTACGGTGAAACCAGGGTGAAGCACGCAGATCATTCTCATTTACCAACAAAAATAAGTGCAAAAGACCGCGCGATGCAGTTTCCCGGTGTGTCACAATGCAGTGGGGGCAAATTATTTTGCACTCTGTGCAACTGCGTGTTGGACCACAGACGGAAGTTGACGCTGGAAAACCACTGGTTACTCAATGTTTTGTAAGTTTGAGCCGTGTGTTAATTAAGGTCTGAAACAAAACAGAATGAGAACTTAAATATTTGGTATGCTTGCTTATCATAGGAAGTAATAAGAAATGACTATAATTGTCATTTCAGTTACTGAGGCAGTGACTTTAAAAGCAAGGAAGAGTCATTATAAGGTTTTTTTGTGACAATTTTTTATATTTCATTTAAAACATTGTTTTTTTAATGACAAAAACAAAATTGTTTTTCAGTTATCACAACTGTTATAACACTGGTTATTCAATAAACACGTTATTGTTACTAAACTCTACTCAAAAGAAATTTAAATTCCAAATTGAACCATATCGTGATACGTATCGTATCGTGACATTGTTGGCGATACACAGCCCTAATATCAACATTCATATATTCCCTTTTGTTTTATGTCAGACATCTGTTAGGAAGTCCTCTGTTGTGAAAACACCTGTTCACATCAATCGAAGTTCACAGGAAAGTTCACAGGTGAGTCAAGATTAAAAGATCAGTCCCTCCAGAAAAACGCGATTATGCGATCGCTTGATTTCATGTATAATCAGCCAAAGTCTGCATGTTTATGCGGGGGTCGCATTTTTTCAAATACGCCGTACTTTCACCCCATAAATTGCTGATTTCAGCAAGCAAAATATGCGGGGCTAGCATGATTTCATAATCCCTGTATCTTCGTTGCAAAAAAGTCACATATATCTTAGCAGAAAGTTGGAAAATACTGCGTTTACTTCACACAAGTAAAGCGCCATTATTTTCCCCCTATTGCCATGGGAAGCTTATGAAGTGACGTAATTACGCGACGTGAACATCATCTGCAAACCCTACGGTGAAACCATGATGAAGCACGCAACTCATTCTCATTTGCCAACAAAAATAAGCATAAAAGACCACGCGAAGCAGTTTCCCGGTGCGTTATGACAGTGGGGGCAAATTATTTTGCACTCCATGCAACTACGTGTTGGACCACAGCCGATGCTGTATATTAGTAGTAGTAAAATTACGTTGAGGTAAGAGATTGCACTTTGTGCATTGGAAGCACTTCATTTAACAGAATATGTCTGTTTTGTAAAGCTACCTCTGTAATTTTACAACAAATTTTATTTGTTTATATTTTTACGTTGTTGAATATTCCTTTTGTAAAGCTACAGAACTTGTTTGACTCATTGTTTTGTAAGTTTGAGCCATGTGTTAATGAAGGTCTGAAATAAAACAGAATGAGAACTTAAATATTCTGTGATTTAGTTTGCTTGCGCATCATAGGAAGTGATCAGAAATGACTCTTAAGGTAGTATCTAGTGAGAACAGGGTGTTGGGGGAAATCACCTTTTTTTCCTCTTTTGCATCAAACCGCAGTTTTTGCAAGTTCCTGCAATTTCATCGCATAAAATTGCAAAAATATCCCGCATATTCAATCGCATTTTTTAAGAAAACGTGCCGCATAATCAAGAATTTTTGCCCGCAACAATCACAAAAAAAATCTGCATTTTTCTGGAGGGACTGAAAGATGCTTTTAAACCTGCCAATCTCTTCTTCCTAAGGTGAATTGTGACATTCTAGATTGCTTTCTGTTATGAGGTGTGTTTTTTTTTTTTTTTTTACAAGTATTTAACTGTAACGGTCTATGTTAAACTAACAGGTTTTTGTCCCTGAAAGTCAAGTGTCCCCCTCTCTGCGTGTAGAGGGAAGAGCGTCATCATCAGTGAGGCATGGCTTTCGCTGCCAGTCTCTCACACATCAAACACCAGATACAGTCCCCCAACAGGTAAGACAAGATACTCACAATATAAACATTATTTTAGGATGTCTGTTGAGCTTTTATAGAGCATAATGCTGTTTTGTGAGTGCTTTGAATTGACCACAGCCCATTTAAATACCATTTTATTTTCAAAAATTGAACATTGCTCCCTCTCAAGCCATTTTTGGAACACCTGCTTGTCTGATTTTAGAAGCCAGGCCTTTTCTTTGTTTGTTAAGAACAGCAATCCGATTTTCCAAACTGTTCTTATTGCTTAACCTTCCCATTACCTACCAATCCCACTCAGCTAGTGAGGATATGATTTAATTTTCCACTGTGGGTCTGATAACAGAGCTCTCTAGAATGTAATTCAAAAGCGACAGTCGTTGCCTTGATAATGCAAGAGTTTACAGACAATATGAGATGTAAGTAGAAACCACATTATGGTGTATGATCAGATATTTATTTTAATTTTATTATTAATTTGGGTTTACATTGCTCAAATATCATGCTTAGCCAGCTACCGAGAAATTACCGTTCTTAGAACTGTTCAGCCAGACGGTGGAAAAGCAGCTTGATTGGCTTCATCAGCACTTAATTATAATCATGCTTGTTTATTTGAACGTGTATTCCAAGCGTGTTATTAAATTGACCTGTATAATTAAGTTTGGTGAATGGTTATCCTCATTTACACCGTTTTCTCCCTAAAAACTCTTAACAGCTGAAATATGGTAGCACTGACTCACCTCTGTTAATGATGCTGTCATTATGGCTCTGTGCTCACATGTTATTGGCATCATAGTGGTCAGAGGTCTCTTGTTCTCCAGAGCTAAGAGCACAAATCTCTTTTTCTCAGATGGTAACCCCTATACAGAAGAAGGTGTCTGTGGGGTGTCAACAGGGAAGCTGTTCCTCCAGCCTTGTGCTGCCTTCAGGTAGGTCTATTAAGAAGTTTATGACTTTCACAGATAACTTCATAGATTTCCACTGTAAGAGTGTAATTACTCTCTGTTTTACACATTTTACCATGTTTAAAGGAATGCTTTGAGTTGAAAACAGAAATGCTTTTGGAAAACTAACTTTTTGCCACACATTGGCACAATGGCCAGTGACAAAATTTAAATATTTTTTACCGGCCATGAGATTTTTGCAAAAACAGTAATGACACCAAAATTTTAGATACCAGTGATATTTCTGTATTCCACTTTCGATACCACAGATAAAACTACTAGTCTAACTAATTTAAAACATTATTAAAGACAAGTGAACAGTCAGAAAAGAAAAAAAAACAAGAACGTAATCAAATTACTAGCAATTGCACAAAGAAATACAGTAGAACAAAAATACAAATGAAATGAACACTGCTTTTCTTTGGCCTTTGTTGTTTGATTAACATTAAAAACACAGACAGCAGCAGAAATGCTGTCACTTTAAAGGGTTAATTCACCCCAATATGGAAATTAATTGTAATTATAAATATAAATGTCATTAATTACTCCATCCTCATGTTGTTCCAAACTCTTTAAAAAGTTCATAAAGAGATTGTAAAACCAATCCATATGAATCTAGCGGTTTAGTCCAAATTTTCTCAAGAGACTCAATCGCTTTTTATGATGATTTAATTTAGGCTTTAACTCACATACGAACCTTGATCAACAAACAAACAGATGCTCAACCGAACCTAAATGATGAATGAGAACAAACCTCTTCCGGAAGCTCAATCGTGCTGCGTAATACACGAGAATGAACCTCATTGGTGACGTCTAATGCACGGATCCAATATACTGATGCTGTACACATGCATTTTCTGTCTCTGCTGTTTACTTTCATTTAAGCCATAACTGACTGTTTACGAGGATACTTGCCGAGACATTTTTTTTTTTGCATTATTTTGTCAATTTGTCCGTTCAAGTGCAAGAAGACATTTTTATGTACTTAAAAAAAAAAAGAAAAAAGCAATATGAAATTTTACAGCTGACTTGATGCCTTTTTTCTAGTGTCGAAGCTAATGGTGAAACCAGCTCTTCAGATGATGAGTTCTTCAGAGAGGAAAAAGGAAATTGAGCTTAAAGACCTCATGATGTCCAAAACATCTTGCAATGTGTCTTCTCTTCTCTTAAGTGTTGACTGTGAACACAACCAAAAGAAGGCCCATGTGTTTCAAGCACAGGTATATAACCTTTGTATACAGTTTTAGATACTTCAATTGTTCTCCAACCCTGCTGATTAATCCAGCATTGATGGTGACCAGCATTAGGTATGTTTTGCATGCTGGGAACAGTATAGGTTGACGGTTTTGCTTGAGAACAGCATGACTATGCTGGTCCACCAGCTAGAACAGCACTATACCATCTCTAACCAGCATAAAATAGCCTGGGCAACATGGAGTTCATGCTGGTTTATGCTGGATTTTTCAGCAGGGCATTTTAAACTAATGCAGACTAACATATGAAACACAGTGAAAGATGTGAAGCCGTTTACATATTTGGGTAATATCAGTGAATCTTGTGTGTGTCTTATTAGTCAACCCCTGCTGCCCAGAATGAGGACCAACAGAAAGACCACAGAGTAAAGGCTAAAGCAAAGCAGTACCGCAAGGTGCTCTGAATTTTTAGATTTATATATGTATCTATATATATATATATATATATATAGTTTATATTTTAGATATAGTACTTCATACATTATTTTAGTAGATTGTTCATTTTATGTTTTTGACTCCTTTTTCTCTGTCGTATTGGCATTTAACCCAATAAAAACATGTTTTCTGCAGAATATTCCTGTAGACAAAGTACTAGACATGGTGCAATCTGACAAAGCGCATGAAGAGAACATTTTTGGTATTATATGAACTAAATACTAAGGAAATGCCACTGCTAATATTAACACATCTGAATGATTTTAACCTTATTTTTTTTTTCTTTTTGTGAAAGATAACAGCATAATCCCAGACTCCCAACCTGTGAGAAAGGGTTACTCATTGTGAGTGTATTTCCATTGGCCTTTCGGTTACAGTTTCTCAAACTGGTACATAACAGTACATTCTTTTTAGAGAAAGCTCTGTCTAACGTGTCAATATGTTACTTATTACAAATTAGTTCACCAAGTCTCTGGAGCTTGAACTCCAGCAACAGGAGAACCTCTGTATCTGGATCACTGCTGGCTCTGCAAAAAGATTGCTCTAAAAACTGCTTTGTATCGGGTAGGTTATGATGATTATTTTGCAAAGTATGTTGTAGTAGCAAAGATATTAAACTAAGTTACGTGGCACTTTTTAATACTCAATTATAATTGGCCAATCTAGGCATTCTGCAGTCAAGTATTTTTTTGTATTATGACCTCTATACTATAATTGACTGTTTGTACCGCTTTCCAATATGTTTCTTATCACTCGTCAGCCTCCTTCTCATAATAAAATATAATAATTTACAGTCATTTTTGTTTTGTCTTATGAGTCAGTTGTTTTGGTCCTAAATCAGTTAAAAAGAGTGTCTACTGAATAGAATTTCTACTGAATTTTTTTTTTGATATGTTGTTTACATATGTACACTATATCAATCAGGTGACTTTTGTGTTACCTTGCATTCTGTGTAATCATCTCCAGATGGTAGTTCTCATCCCCCTCCTCAGCGTCTGTCCCCGACACAGTGTGCATCTATTACCCTGACCCAGAATCAGCTGCACACCCAGCTCACTCAGAAATTGGAGGAAGTGGTGAGGAAGCAGCAGGGTACAGATGGCCATACATCCCAGAAAGCCCCACAGCGGAGAGGTTCCTCACTGGAGCCCAGGACTGCAGTTCAAGAGAAAGAGGAAGTGGAGAAGTCCGTGAGGTCCATGCCTACTAGACCTACCCAACAGAGAAGGAAGAGTAGCAAAGTTCAGGGTGATGCATCAGGCCGTGAGAATGTGAGACCCTTTTAGTTGAAGTAGACCTTTGTGTTTTAGAGGTATTATTATTATTAGTGTTTGCTAAGGCATGCATCAATATTTCTTGTACTTAGTGTTTATTTTTCCTAGGGTGATTCAGGTTTGAATCTGGCATTTTGGAAAAAGAAGTGTTTTTTTTAAAAAAAAACCTGTGCTTGCAGATAATATAATAATGCAATAAAAGTCCACTTAAGTGTACTTGAATAGCAGGCCATAACGGTAAGGATTTTTCTGACACAGTCGCGCCTGTGTTTCAAAATTTTTAATTGTTTTTGACTCATGTAACCTAGTATTGTAATAAATAAGCTTATTATTATACTGTAAATACCAGTTAAATGTCACAATACCTGTTTGGAATTTTGATGCCACAGCAAAGACTACTAGTCTAATTTATATAAAAGTTCAAACATTTGCAAACAACCAATTGCATTTAAGGTAAGTGTAAACTATAATAGATTGTCATTTAATTGTAAATAACATGCATTTAGGTGTCAGAAAACATTACATTCAGTTCACATTCTTTTTCATATATTCTTTTAAAGTATACCATTTCCATAATTCCAATTTTTTTTTTTTAAATATGCTAAAGTGTACTTTTTTCACAAAGGATGTCACAATCCTCTTCCTCCTCCGCACAATTTCATGCACCCTAGCTACCGTCCTGTTAATTAATATCCCATAAATAAAAGAAAACGGAGGTTTATTTTGTTGAACTTTGTTGTTGATGTTCTGAAGATGGCAAAGACAGACAGTATGGTGAAGATGATATCCAGTCATTATAAGAGAAGTGCCAAGGCAGCGTCCCCTGAGCCTTGGCCCCTGGTTAACTTTACATCTACAAACAGGTAACACGGACTGAACTTTCATTCATGCCTCACCTTTTTCTCGGTTCTCACTTGCGATCACAATGTTGCCTTCACTTGCAGATACATGTTCAGTAAGAGCTGCCATCCATCCTCTACCGTAAGTCATTTAGAAAGACATATTTGTAATCTAAGTTAATAGATTCAGTTGAATAAATGTGATTCTATCTTACAAATGTGACTGTTTTCCGCTCGTCATGTTACAGGAGAAAACTGCTACCAAGAGTTCAAGCTTGCACAAATCCAAGAGGCCATTACAGAAGCTTGAGTAATGCATTATACTGATTTCACTCCCTTAAACTAAGAATCGTTAGCTCGACAATGGTTGTTATAAATTTATTAATGTATTGTATTTGATCTCTTCAGGGATGTTTATGTATTTACAGGGGACACCCCAAAAATCAATGAGGTAAGGACACCCATAGTCAACATTTATAATATTTAATAAAAATAATAATTGTCATTAGTTCTTAATTTTACCCTCTTTAGACAAAGAAATCCTCTGATTCATCCAGAGTGGAAAGCAGGTAATTCTGTTAATTTATGAAAAATCAGCTCCCTCTAGTGTTTAACAGGTGAACCTAACAACAGAGTTCAGTGGAATTATGTGGACAGTTAAACTATCCCTAAAATAACCCTGCATATTAGTGGATATATGACTGCATATTCATATTCATATATATATATAGTATTTTATTGTACTTTTACATAGTGTTTTTTTCTTTTAGAGCACCAAGTAATTCTCAGACTCTCTCCAAGTCTGCTTGGAGACCACAGCTTCCAAAGGTTTTCCATTTCTTAAATTTTTGGGGCTTTGATTTAACATATCCCTATCAAAAATCCACATTTAATACTTTTATGTTTGTTACACTCTAGGCTGTTACGACAAATGTGAAGAAAAACCTGTTCAGTGATACTGACACAGACAATGTGACAGAGATTAGCTGGTTAAGCTCTGCCAACAGGAAACCTAAACCCAAAGTGGCAGACTACAGCAGGCAGCCAGTTAAACCTACCTTTCCATCAGCTAAAGCTGCATGTATGCTACACCCAACTCTATATTTTAGTGAAGAGGTGTATTATGCCGGGTACACACTGCACGATTTTAGCCCTGATTTTCACTCGTCGACAGTTTTGAGGAAATCACAGACAAATACATGCATCGTTAATGTGGCGCACATCTGGAGAAAGCGGGAATGCCAGCTCAATATCGTGATGTCTGTCAGGCATCGTCTATCACCCCAACCCTACCCCAGACAGTTGAGTAGTGTGAGAAGAACAGTGATCTGATGAATTTGAAAACCGTGCGGTTTGTACTCGGCATTGCATCTCCAGCAGTAGTGTTTTGAACTCTTGTTTGTTATCTTCATCACATTGAAGATGGGTGGAATCTACTACACGATTTATTGGTAGCTACTTTCTCTCCTGCTTTCACTTCCATCTGCACCAGATAATCTCTTACACTTTAATTTTATTTCAGTTAAATCCCCATATACACCTTTGCCTTCGCCAAAGCCAGTGAAAGAACAAAACAAGCCAGAGCGGGTAAGAACAAGGGCTCTATAATTTCACAAATGATGTCTTAAAGGCACCAAATTGTACCTCTTTATTTTTCAATTTTGTAAATTTGCACAAAAAAAGAGGAGAAAGTCTTTGACCCTAACTATTGTATAGATAAGAAATTTGGTAAATGACCTCTATTATGATTGGCTAACCTTTCCGTATGTGAAATAAGTAAGAATGCCTCGGTCAAATTGCTAAATAGTTGTTTATTGATAAATATGGGTGATTTTTTTGGTAATGTGCTCATAGATGTAATTTCTGAATTGACCATTTTTGCAGCTTAGTTTAGTCTGAATATTAGAGTGGTTCTGCGTAGAAAATTACCTTTTCAAGAGCAGTCCTTTTTTCCTTTATATTCCCCTCCTGTACATAGGTTTGTTACACTTTTTTGAATGAGTATTATTATGTGTTTTTACACTCATTGATACTAATCATTCACTTTTCTTTCTGGATTCGGTGAATAACAGAAGAGGCAGAAGAAAAAAGCTGAACAACAGGATAAACGGCAGCCAAGCATCAGTAATAAGAAAGCCACAGGACGACCTCAAAGAGCGGCAGCCTTGACCAAAACCTACAGAGAGCCGTCTGACTCAGACGACCTGTCCAGCCTGTCAGAGGGCGAAAAAGAACCACCCCCTAAGGCATGTGATTTTTTTTTTTCTTTCCACACACTGTTATTTCAAGCGGATCTTCATTATTGCCTTTCTTGAAGACTATCAGAGTCTAGCTAGACTAATAATAACAGTCCTGTTGAACTTTGTATTGTTCTTCTCCAAAAAGAAAAAGGCAGTTGGCCAATCAGCAGCATTTCCAAAGACTGTCCCAGCTCGAGCCGCAGGACGAGAACAAAGAAGAAAGAAAACATCTGTAGATGTTGCCAGACGACAAAGTGAGAAGAATGTACTGACAAATGCAGATAAAGCCGTTGCAAAGATTCAACAAGATCAAAGAAATGATGAAGGCAAGAAGATGTCTAGTCCAGAGCATCTCACAGTGAAGAAGACCTCATCTGCTCAGGGGTCGGCCAGAAGACAGAAAGAATCTTGGGCCGCAAGATTGTCTTCCACATTTGCCTCGCCTCCCTCCATCGAGAAAATAAGATGTAAGAAATAAACTGCTTGAAATGTTTTTGTATATTTATATGGCTGTTAATTAAAATGCAAAGTTTACATTCAAGTTGGGGGCATGAATAATTGTGTTCATTAATAATGCTGAATCACACTAAGTTTAATAAATGGACATCCTAAAATAAAGTTAACAATTTTTTGTAACAACTGTGTAATTTACATTTTATTTTTCTCTATAGCACATGAAACACTAACATTCAACTTGAGATCCAATACTACACCTCTCCGATCTCTGTCTATCTCTCCGATCGAAGCTGACTCTCCTCCACTAGAGCCTCTCATTCCTCTCAAAGAAATCCAAGCCTCCTCACTCTGTAAAACATTAGGGAGTAATAGTGCTGTGAAACCTCCTCCTCTCTCCATAGCACCTGTTTCCACAACCTCCAGAGGCTGTAAGCAAAATCCATCTGCAGCTCAGGTAAACTTGAAATAACCATAGGACAGGTTTCCAAATCACATTCATGGGTAGCTTAAGTACTAAAAGGCTGCATTAAAGTTCTTAAAGCTCGTTTTATTGTTATCGTATAGTCCAAAAAGTATTTGGATCACAATTAAAAATGTACAAATTTCATTGTATTTGCATCAAATTTGCAACAAAAAAAAAATACCGAATAAAATAATTAATTTTTCTTCTTGCAATCACATTTAATTAAATGTTTACTGGCCCCACCACAAAAAAGTAATAAATAACTTAAAATAGTTTGTGTTTTCATTGTGTTTGACATATGCAACCTTAATAAATAAGATTATGACACCAAATTTCAGTTGCCAGTGAAATTTCACAATTTCCGACTGTTCACGAGGATGGTCTTCAAGACCGTTGTTTTGATATAATTTTGTGTGAATTTGTCCATTAAAACACAAGACGTGAAAGAGGATTCAATTCACACGCATGTGAGTACTAAATTGAGGTCTCTTTTGCATCTTCTTGCATGTGAATATTTAAACTGGAAAGGCTTAAAAACACATTCAAATGATAAACTTTTGTAACGATGCAGCACTGGCCCATTCAGGACAGCGAGATGTCTGTCAACTGTCCCGAGCGTCGTTCACACTGGCCCTGGGTAATGATGCTGAGAATTCAGCCTTTTCATCACAGGAATAAAGTACATTTTAAAATATATTGAAACAGAAAGCAATTATTTTAAATTGCATTGATATTTCAAAATAATAGTATTTACTACATTTTTGATTGAATAAATGCAGCTTTAGTGGGCATAAGTTTTCCTTATTCTTAAAACGAAAAAAGTCTTACCGACCCCAAACCTTTGAAGGTGTCCTAGCAGAGTAACCACAGGTGTAGTTCATTTATTAAATGAACATGATCCACTAACATTTGACAACCACAAAGTGTCACAATACTTGCATTCAGTATATTTATATTTGTTGAATAACCTTTGTGAAACCATTGTTGATCATTTTGCTTGTGGTATCTTTGTCTTTCTTTAAAATGGATTCCACATAGTTTAATATTTTATAATGTAATACAATGGCATTCGTACATCTTAAGTATCCAGATACTTTTTAGGGCCACTGTAGGTACAAATACCAGTGTGCTTTGTGTCAGTCTTTATTTTTGCTTAAAAAAACCGCTCACACCATTTAACTCTCTTGCTCACACATCTATATATTGTCTTTTTGTTATTAGCTCTCTAAAAAGGTAAGCATGTTAATTTACATTTTACATTACATGTACATTTTGCACTTACACTTTGCGCTCTCTCCTAACGAGCTGATGATCTGAATCAGGTGAGTTCAATAAGGGAGACGTAGAAAATGTGCCAAGCGATGGGTCTCCAGGACCAGGATTGAAAACCACTGAAGTTCACCCCTCTCCCTCTGTCCCACTCCTGCAGGTTGAGCTGAGTCCGGTCCACTCATTACTGACCCAAACTCAGCCCGTCATCATCAGCCCTACCCTACCCATCTCTCCAGACCTCCAGGAGGAGAAGAGGGATGACATGAACAGAACCAGCCCAGCATCTTTTGAAAGGAGGTCCGTCATTTCTGTGACAGTGAGCCAATCTTCTCACATATCTGTGAGCAACATGACCCTGATGTGTGCTGAGCTGGAGGTATAGGTTTAACAGCTTATTTCTAAGCACAATTACACTTTTGATAGTAGTACATTTCACTACTTCATTCTTGAACGATTTATAGAAAACACCAAGGAAACAAGGAAGTACGGCTGAGAGACCAGAATTTAAGTCAGGTGAATAGATTTTTAATTCTGTTGTTGTTTTACATTTCATTTGTTAGTATACAAAAGAAAGTATGTTATGTATTCTTTGTGTCAATTGCCATTCAGGTCCCACAGTCATCCACAAGCATCTCAATCCGTGCCAGTCCACTGCACTTTCAGAGGGAGATGAGGACAGTGAGGAGGACAAAGAGAATAAGGCTCCTTCTCCCTCTCACCTAGCTCAGAGAATGAAGCCTAGAAAGCTGTTCGTGCCTACTGATAAATACTGGACTCCTAGTGAGGGTATTTATCACTTTTTAAAAAGGGTTAAGTGTCATCCTAACTAGGCATAGTGCGACAAGTTACCGGTCTGAAGTATTTTCTTTTCTTATGGAAATACCAGCCATTCAAAACATATTTGATGTTTAATATACAGCCATGTAAAGCAAGATTTTGGACCAATGAGATTTAAATGTGGCAGAGCTACCCAACATGACACGTCAAGAATAGAAACTAAGCAACCCTTGTTGAAAAACTCAGATTGACTTGGAGGAGATGTGATTTATTGTGTTGATATATGTGAGATAATCTGTAATATAGGTTTTGCAGTCAGTTTAACTGAATGTGCATTTACTTTCTCAGACATAGATTAATCCCAATCCTGAGTCATCAGGCACTGTTGCTGGTCTGGTGATTCTGCTGGGGAAATCTCTTGCCTTGTTCTCATTTTCCTGATTAAGATACGAGCCCAGATTTAGTTTGATTTAGTGAATGACTTTGTGTTGCTGTGCCCCAGACCCCAATCTTAAACTGCTGGTGAAGGATCAGAGCAGCTCAGAGGAAGAAGATGAGGACATAGTCGCAGAGAATGGAAGAAGAAAGAAAAGTTACCAGAGAGGCCCGAATAAAAGGGCCAAGGCAACAACAATCTCCAGTAATGAGAGACTCGAGAGTGAAAGAGCTCACCAAGGCAGCATTTATTTGATCAAAAATAAAGTAAAAACAGAAATATTATTTAGTGCTATCAAAATTAACGAGCGAACGCACGTGATTTGTTTTTTCAGTTTAACGCGTTAAAAATATTTAAAGGGTTAATTCACCCAAAAATTAAAATTCTGTCATTAATTACTCACCCTCATGTGATTCCAAACTTATAAGACCTTCCTTCATTTCTAGAACACAAATTAAGATATTTTTGATGGGGGCTCTTTGACTCACTCCTCCTTTCATTGCTTTTATGGGAGATAAAAACCTCTCAGATTTCATCAAAACTATCTTAATTTGTGTTCTGAAGATGAACGAAGGTCTTACGACTTTGTAACGACATGAGAGTGAGTAATTAATGACAAAAAATTCATTTTTCGGTGAACTAACCCAAATCTTTGATGAATTGAAAGTTTAAATGAGCAGCAGTTATTTGAAATGGAAATCTTTTGTAACAATAAAAATGTCTTTACTGTCACTTTTGATCAATTTAATGCATCCTTGAAAAATAAAAGTGTACTTTTTTTTTTTTTTCAAACAAAAATCTCAATGATTCACAGTGATTCAGAAGCTCAGCTGTACTGTACTGCTTTTGAATGTACTGAAATGTGACTCGTGTATGTATGTTTCCTGCAGCTGAGGAAATGGAGACACTGTCATCTTGTACGAGGTCCAGTTGCAGGCATGCCAATGAGGAGGCAGACATAGACCTGACCCAGCCTGCTCAGGAGGTGGGGTTTATCTGCCATCAGTTCAGCTCAGAGCTTAAGAGGAAGCTCAAGGTGCTTGTCATTTCACTTTTCTCACTTAATCGGCCCTGGCTAAACACGCCAGCTCCATCAACCATTTTAGGATTCATGTCCTCATAAAACCCGCTGCACATCTTAAAGCATTCAATGAGTGTTTATTAGCCTTTTCCAATAACTTGTCTTGTGTGCTTGTCAGAATCGCTGCAGGAGGATGGATATTTACAGCAAACAGTCTTTAAAGACCTTACAGCAGCACATGTCCTCTGTCAGTGTCCAAGTACACCAGTACAGGTGAGACATGACCCTTCACTAAAAAGAGGTCAGAGTTTCTGCCTTATAGCATATCTGATATTTACCTCTTCTGCTTTCTTTTTCTATCCTCATATAGTTCTCAGAGGCTGGAAAAAGTTAAACAAGTCCTGTTGGGCGAAATAGAAGACCTGGAGCTAGATGACACTGTTTTGAGAAGCATGGAGGAGGAACTGACGGTGGGTTTGCCGACTCGCCAAGTGCCTAATAAGAAGAATAAAAATGGGCTTTGGCGAGTAATTAAATATGTAAATGGCCTTTCGTTTAATCAAACTGTTTACAGACTTACTGGGAAAAGCAGACCTTGGCCTTCCACACATACCAAGAGAAGGGAACCAAGAGGTGAGAATATAACGGCACATTAGATTAGATTTCCCAGCTAACTAATCTTCCCCTGATAATTTTTCTGCATGCATAATATGTACTCACAAGACTATGAAACAATCTGCAAGTCGTTCTGGGTTGCTGTACCGAACAAAATGTTCCAGCCAGTCATAGCTAACAAGGTGCAAGGTTTATGTAACGCTGCTAATTTGTTCTCTTTGTAATTTTATTATGGCGAGAATCTTGTGATTTCTTTAGAGCTTTGAAAAAGGGCAGATAAAAAGACTAGATTTTGAGGATGGCAAGTTATGTTTTTTTTAATACTTTTTAATGTATTTAGCGCCGCATAATTAATAATAACAATAATAATGAATCTCTGTTATGGGCGCTGCTGTTGATTTATTTTGATTGATTGATTTTTTTTAAACGTTCAATTTACAACCTTTGAAAAACATTTGTATTCTTCGTGCAAAGATAGTCAGCGTTAAGTGAACATTTAATCTGTATTCTAGGGCTGTAAAAAAAAAAATTCTAGTCGATTAGTTGTCATTCATTTAAGCTATTGGTCGACTAATCACTAATCTCTGTATATTAATAAACCATATACATCATAATAATGAGCCTTTAATTGCCTATATATAATACATAGCCTAATCAGCTCTCAAAACATGCATAAAGCATGCATCAGCACACCGGCAAACGTAATGATTATGAATGTGGTCTGAACATTTTAATGAACTTTTGAACATTATAATAATTTCTTGATAAACTAGTGTTTTGTGTTTCGGCTGCAGAGATGAAGTCTGACTCGTCATCTCCGCAGCAGTGGATACGCTATATATATAAATTATATTCTATATGTTTCATACGGATTACGTTATCTGAGAATTTTTTTTTTTTAGATTTTAATAAGTTCATTTAAAAATAGACATTTCAAGCTTTCCATAGATATATTTCTAATGTCCATGAGGCAAGTATATGCTGAGTTTTGTGACATGCTCAAGTTCACCGAGACCGAGACGGCAGAAAGTTTGTTTTCATTATTTTACAAAAGCACAATGTTTTGTTATTATTGTCAGTTTAGAAATAGAAGTAAACCTTTTACAGTTTCGAATGTTGGATTATACTTATCTGTATGACCAAAAATGCAGTATTTTAAGTTAAATGTTAGTGACACAATGTTAGCACGCTCTCCCCACTAACACTTGCGCCAAACAATAGCGCTCATTTATCTAGGATAAAGAGCATTAGACTACTTACATGTTTCAAGTGATAAGCCATATTTGAGGTCGATGAATGATAGGCAAATGTTTGGATTTCCTGCCGTGAGGATAACGTGAGGACTCCTGAGGAGGATTTTTTTTTTTTTTTTTTTTTCTGCAACTAACCGACTAACCAAAATGACTGATTCCGGCTTTGAATTAGTAGTCCCCTCTATTTACATTTGCAGTTTTTACATTGGATTTGTTATCTGAGTGCTTAGCTTGCTCAGTCTTGTTTTGTTGTTTCAGAGTACAGCGGTTAAAAAGCATGATTCAGACTGACATGCGTGATTGTCTACAGAATGAGGAACAAGTCTTCTCTTTGGAGGTGAGGATCTGAATCTGTGTGGTCCAGAATAGTTTGATAATTATAGCTACTGGGTTTCAACTAGAGATTGACTGATTATGGGTTTTACCAATATTTTTCCCGATACAAGCATTTTCTTGATATTACAGTACCGGGTATCGAGTTTGTTATATAGGATTCACCGATAAATGAGAATTGCGTGCAAGACCGCCATTAAAGAACTGCGTAAGAGGGGAAATATGTCAACAACAGTGTTCAAAGCTAAAATAACTCACCTCCCTTAATTGATAAACTTGATGCACAAAGGAGATACAGGGTTTCTGCGCAGAATTAAAAATCATTACATTTTATTCCTACAGGCTTTACTTTTTTTTTTTTTTTTTAGATAGTTTTGAAGAAAAATAATACTACCAGTACATTGTGAATACAGCCTTCATAATTAATAACTTTGATTTGCTGTCACAAAATTTGAACATTGGTGTGATACACACGTGGAACCAGCCTCTGGCCACTGCAATGACGCTGTTTCGGACAGCGGCCCAAGTAGACTCTGCAGTCCTGCCGCCTATGACTGCTGCACAAGTGCGAGATCTTGCTTTCCTGCCGCTGGCGCACCTCTAGAAAACTCGGTTAATATACTGCGGTAAAAATTCAAAATGTGGAGTTTTTATATTTTATTATTTTATTCCAAAAGAATATTCACAGTAAAGAATATTCAGAATGAGAGACTATTGCTTCAGAATAAATATATATATATATATATATATACATACACACACACACACACACACAAATGAATGACTGATTTACTTCTTCATAGGACAAGCACATGACAAGACGAGACTGTGTTAACTAGCTCATCCTTTATTAAGACCTTACCGACTCATCAGCCAGTGGCACTTATCCCCAACAAACCGTCCCATACCGGCGTGATCAAAAAGATCTTAAACTAGATGGAACTAGATTAAATATTATGACTGTTGCGATTCCAAATCGGTTTAATGACCCGTAACTCTGCCTGGGTATCGGACAAGTGTTCACTGTTGGCCAGAGGAGAACTGGCCCCCCGACTAAGCCTGGTTTCTCCCGAGGTTTTTTTCTCCATTTGTTGGAGTTTTGGTTCCTTGCCGCTGTTGCCTTTGGCTTGCTTAAGTTGGGGACACTTGCTTGATATTCAGCAGTGTTTTTGATATGCCTGCATTGGCGCCGTTGTATACAAACTGAGCTGAGCCGGACGATTACGTCACTGTTTTCTGCAGTGCTGATATACCTAAATTAACTAGACTAATAACTATTGATATTTGCAACGGAATGAATCAATAATATATAGAATAAGCTGCACAATGACACCATTTTCTTATTAATGTAAAGCTGCTTTGCCACAATTTGCATTGTAAAAAGCGCTATATAAATAAAGATGACTTGACTTGACTTGACTTGACAAGGCTTAATGTCGAGCCCTGAATGTAGTCATAGTGGGCTGCGTTTAAGTCACTATTTCATATTTTCTGACCACAAAAAGAAAAATAAATAGATGAAAGAGTTTTATTGGGAATTTGGCTGCATTAAAATAGCACAAAGAGTAGCAGCAGAGAAGCAAACAAGTCTTAAGGGCTGATACCTGGCAGAATGTGAATGGAACTCAAAGACATTATGAATATTCTAATTGTCATACGGCATCATCAATCGACTGAACGTTTTATATGTATATATATATAAATCATAATTGTCATTAGATTTAATGAAGCCTGCAGAAACCATGAAATATGTTACATAAATGCTTGATATGTAGTTTAAACTCGGACAGAGACAAACACACGGAGTCACGCAATCCATCAGGTCCTGTGCTAATAAAGACGTAACTTTACATGAATTAAATGAATGAGTGCATGTTAGAAATAAAAGCGCTCTCTGTTGTCTATGCTTATGATTAATCTCATGAGGTCACGTTCACAGTGCCGTTCACTCACCTGGGCTGATGCTCAGGAACGCTCCAGCATGGCCACTGTATGTTTTTTTTTGTTTTTTTCCACTTTCGTGATAGTGCGCTATTTTTTTTGCACTCTTTCAGACTATTTATTGATGTATAAGTTTTTGTTTTGTATGTGAAGGAGTGAAACTGCAGAAATTATAGTAAAACCATAAAACCATTTATTCATTTCGGTGCTCTTGTTATAATTGTCAAAAACGTAAATAAACCAATAAATAATATCGGTTCTTTATATGGGTTATCAGGCACATTAAATAACATGTATTCGTTATAAAGAAATATCGGTCGATCTCTAATTAGACTAGTTCAGGTCATT
Organism: Opsariichthys bidens; assembly: GCA_037194245.1. Taxonomy (NCBI): domain Eukaryota; kingdom Metazoa; phylum Chordata; class Actinopteri; order Cypriniformes; family Xenocyprididae; genus Opsariichthys; species Opsariichthys bidens. Next base: position 10,204,747 of record CM074285.1, on the reverse strand, counting down.
TTAACCATTGATTGTGTAGAATAGAAACTTTTTGAAACAAGCTTGCTTGTGTTGCAGGTGTCTACGATGAAGAAAAACATGAAGTCAATTCAGGAGCGTTTCTTCAAAGAAATGGTGAGAAAGAGCCCAGGTTGGATAGATATTTAATACTCAAATTGGCTTAAATTTCTTCTGGACTGAATTCAATTTTTCTTGTGTTTGTAGCAAGAAGAAGATTTGAAGAGTGTGCGCAGAGGACTGCAGTCTTTGTTCTTCTCAGATGCATCCAGGTTCTGACCTGAGAAAAAAATCCTTTTTGAAAACTACAATATATGTTATTCTTAATATATGCTTTGATGTTATTAATGTTACGTTCTTTTAAAATAATACTAAAAAGTTTGCATATTTGTACTTTTACTGGTACCGTTTATTCTGGTCTCCTTGGGAAAAAAAATGGTTGGCTGTACATGGTTTTTGCGCATATATTTGCTTGTGATTTTTAATATGAATAATGAATAGTTGTGAAAAGCTTCTCTAAAAATAGGTAAATGTTATAGGTATTGTAAGAACTAATGCATTTATTTGTAACATCGCATAATAATCACAATCAGATTTATGTGCGTAGTAATTAAAAAGTCGATGCTGGATTCTCTTAAGTTAACATTTTATGCATTCACCAGCAAGGACAGAAGAAGCAAACCTGATGTTGGAAAATAAAGACTGAAAACTTTACTAAAAGTGTAAATTTTTGCCTGAATTACTGCAGCAATGCGGCGTGGCATGGAGTCGATCAGTTTGTGGCACTGCTCAGGTGTTATGAGAGCCCAGGTTGGTCTGATAGTGGCCTTCAGCTCTTCTGCATTGTTGGGGTTGGCATATCGTATCTTCCTCTTCACAATACCCCATTGATTTCCATTCACTTTTTGAATGGAATTAGTGAAATAAATCAACTTTTTGATGATATTCTAATTACATGACCAGAACCTGTACATGTATAAATATTTATTTATTTATGTGTGTGTGTGTATATATATATATATACACACACACACACACACATTTTGTCTTCAGAACTGCCTTTTGTGCTTCATGGCATAGATTCAACAAAGTGCTGGAAACATTCCTCAGAGATTTTGGCCCATATTTACATAATATCATCACGCAATTTCTTGGCTGCACATCCATGATGCAAATGTCCAGTTCCTCCACATCCCAAAGCTGCTCTGTTGGATTGAGATCTGGTGACTATGGAGGCCATTTGAGTAAAGTGAACTCATTGAAGAACTCAAGAAACCAGATGATTTGAGCTTTGTGACATGTTATCCCGCTGAAGTAGCCATCAGAAGATGGTTCAGTGTGGTCATAAAGGGATGGACATTGTCAGCAACAATAACTCTCAGATAGGCCGTGGCGTTTAAACGATGCTCAACTGGATGCTCAACTTTGGGCTCAACGGACCCAAAGTGTGCCAAGAAAATATCATCCCCCACACCATTACACCACCAGCGGCCTGAACCGTTGATACAAGGCAAGATGGAGACATGCTTTCATGTTGTTTATGGCAATTTCTGACCCCACCATCTGAATATCGCAGCAGAAATCGAGACTCATCAGGCAACATTTTTCCAATCTTCTAAACTCCAATTTTGGTGAGTCTGATTTGTAGCTTCAGTATCCTGTTCTCAGTTGACAAGCGTGGCAGCGGTGTGTCTTCAGCTGCTGTAGCTCATCTGCTTCGAGGTTGGACGTGTTGTGTGTTCAGAGATGCTCTTCTGCGGACCTCGGCTGGAACGAGTGGTTATTCGAGTTACTGTTGTCTTTCTATCAGCTTCAGCCAGTCTGGCCATTCACCTCTGACCTCTGGCATCAACAAGCCATTTTCACCCACACAACTGCCATTCGCTGGATATTTGCTCTTTTTTGGACCATTCTCTGTAAACCCTAGAGATGGTTGTGCATGAAAATCCCTGTAGATCAGCAGTTTCTGAAATACTCTTACCAGTCCATCTGGCACCAACAACCACGTCACGTTAAATAAGTCACTTAAATCAACTTTCTTATGCTCAATTTGAACTTCAGAAGATCATCTTGACGTAAATGCATTGAGTTGCTGCCATGTGATTGGCTGATTAGGTATTTGCATTAACGAGCAGTTGAACAGTTACTAACGTGACTAAGAGTGTATATGTGCATAGAGTACCATTTAAAAGCTTGGGGTCAGTAGGATTAGGGTCAGTTTTTTTTTTTTTTTTTTTTTAAATGAAACAACAGATCACGTGACTCAACTGGAGTAATTACATTTACAAATATATACAATTAGAAAATAGTAATATTTCACAATAATAGTGTTTTTACTGTATTTTTGATCAAATATATTTAGTCTTGATGAGCATAAGAGTCAAAAACATAAAAAAAAATCTTACCAACCCCAAACTTTGGAACTGTGAATATATTCAGACTTAAAAACAACGAAGGTATTTCCAAAATTGTATTTTGAAGACAAGTAGTGCTTACAAAGTTTTTTTTTTTTTCAAGTGATCACATGAACAACCCTGTTCAAACTGACTCTGTACAGTAAATATGAAATTCATTTATAGCAGGCTTATTAACCCTCAAGATTTTTTTCTTCTTTCTTTCTTTCTTTCTTTCTTTTTTTTTTTACTTATTTTTTGAGTGGAGCTGGTTACATGTACACAAACATTTACCCAGAAGTGATTCATCTTTCCTTAGCGGTCACTGAAATGTAGTCCAGCTTAAAAACATCAAAAAGTCCTCTGCTGCTCCACTCCGTCAGCCTCAGGTTAAATGTATCCGCAGATGTTCTTCAGGTTGGTCCCTGTGGCCGTCCGTGGTGGAGACCCCCAAACACCACTCGGCCCAGGGCGCTGGAAGAATAAGGGAATCCCATGGACGAAGCCACGGCTCTGGAAGAGGCACCTCCAGGATTTTAACATGAACGCCACTTTCAGCATTTTCTTCACAGAAGAAAACCCCCTCTTAGGGCCTGTGAAACCTGATTGAGAGGAGAGAAATCAACAAAGGTGCCTTTCACAGTCACGACCACATGATTGGACAAGACTTGATTATAGTGTCGCATTAATCAGTTATTTTTAATAAGATCAAACAGAAGAGCTCTAATGTCATCAGCATGAAGAGGCGAACCTTTTATCCAAAACCACTCATATCGAGGTGACGGTCATAATTTTACAGTCATTTTTGACCAGGCTGTTTGTCTTCAGCACTGGATTTTGTCTGTCTAAAAATAGCGAGGACACATCTGTGAGAGGGTTACACACACATACTGACCTCGTTAGGTGCTTGCTTGAAGCATGGACCTCCATTTCAGTGCTTTTGAACTCATTCAACTCTTTGCGGATGGCCGCCTGTGGAATCGCAAATCATAGCAAACACTTTAGATATACAAAGACCGTGCACTCCTATTACTATGAATGGGAGAAAGTGCAACGCGCAATATGACGGAATAAATCCCGCCTTCTAAATAAAATAGCCAGTCGCTAATTGGTAAAGCCGTTTGCAATAAAAACATCCATGCAGTATCCCAATCTGCATACTACACGTCCTTAGTAGTATTCGAAATTAGAATTAGTGTGTCCCAAATCGTACGTCAAGAAAACATGACAAATCGGATCCTCCCTCGAAATCGCGTCTCCCCAAGCGGTCAGTTCAGGATTATCCTAAGTATATACGAATGAGATTAATTCAAAATCCCCATCTAGCTTACTATATAATGTGCAAGAAAACAAATTAGTGCATAATAAAACCAACTGAATGTAATTTCTTACACTTGAAGCCTATTAAGTGAATAGATGAACATTAATTTTACTTATAACGTAAATATTTGGACATTTAGCTTAATTTAACACATAATTTCAACAAAGATGACTGTGAATATATGTAGGGTAAGTGCAAATGCGTGCACAAACTAAGCTATCGGGGTAATCGGGTCTCTGTATGATTAATGAAGTTAATAAGAAATGATTAATATAACGAAGTTGAAACAGCATTTATCATAACATGATTTTGTAGGAATTGTAAACGGGTGCAATTTTAACCAATGAGATCACGTGGGGTCCTGATAAATTGTCGCCACACACGCTAACGGCTCATATTGCCCACAACCCATTGCAAGTGTGACGGTTTAGTAGAGGTTTAAAAGTTTCCGAGAATTCAAGCGATTAATTATCAGTATCTAATCAATGTTATCCACATTATATTTCATCTGCAATTGCATTGTGAACTTTTGTAATGATACGTTCGGTCATTAACTTCAAAAAGCATCTTTATCCTAATTTCAAGCACGTGAGAAGAGTTTACCACATAAAAGGATGTGGATGTGTTCAATTAAATTAAATGTGGAGGATTTTAGTATGTGCCTACTTTGCCTACTCTTCTCCTACACACTCAAAAGCATGTTCTTTTCTTCACAAAAACAGTACATACTTTTAGGGCATAGTATAAGTGGGTGAATTGGGATCTCAGCATCAGAGTTCTGAGACACCTGCTTATGACTGCACATTGAAAAATGTTTTTTGCCATGATTTGAGCATTTAGAAACACAATGTATGAGCCAGATTTCATTGGTGATTTGAAATGTAACCGTACGCTTTGTGAACATCTTTGGAGAACTTGATGTTTCTCCATTCAAAGAGACAGGAGCTGCACTTGCATGACTGAAAAAGCTGCCCGAGAGTCGTTTCAAAGTCGGCCGCCGACTGAAATGACTTGCCTTTAAGGGACTTTTGTTTTTTTTTGTCTGGATCAAAAAAGAATATGATACATTTAGTCCTGGTTCACTAGGGGTGTGTGATATATATCGTGTGCGATGATATCTTAATTGATGTTTTAACGATATGCCAAATCATATTATAGAGTATTTCACTCATTTTTAGAAACCAATCAAAACGCTGCATTAAGTGTTCATGAATTCACTGCACAAGAGCGCCCTCTGGCTTTCAGATGGAGAAGCATTTACTACCGATCACAGAGCCGTACAGCTCTGACAAGCTGCGCATTAAATAATCGCAGCCTCTGCCAAATCGCGTGCGTTTTAAACGCTAGTACGAGGATTACGAAAAGCATCAGGAGTCAGCTGAACAGCAGACAGAGCAAACTCAAAAACACACACTCAACAAACGTTGGCCGAATCATTTAGCAAGAAAGTTCCTTACGACAGAAAAAGCGACAGATGGGAAGATATAACAAACGCTGTCACCAATTACATTGCCAGAGCTAGTACAATTAAACATTTTTGAATGATGCAAAATATCGTCTGATTATCGATATCGAAAAAATCCTAGAAAATATCGAGATACCATTTTTTGTCAAAATCGCATACCTCTTATTCACACTATCAGTTTTAACACAGAACCTAAAGATAAAACCAAAAAAAACGTCTTTTGTGATAGAACTTGCCAAAACCAAGCTAAATGAGCTTGTATTTGTTTATTGTATTCTTACAGATGTCAAAACAGCGGCAGGAATCACTCAATTGGTCACACACACAAAAACGAAAATCGTCTGCAAGGAGTTGTGGTTCTGACGCCTGTACCGAACTGTAATGGGCAACGTAGCTCCTTAGAAGCGAAGAACCAGGTGTGCTTGATCATCTTGTGACATCACATCCTGTTTTTGGTTCGATTAGATGCCTTTGGTCCAAGTTGCGTTCAATCAAAACCGCACTGGAGTTCATTTGAATTCAGACGAGGACCCCCTGAAATGGTGGATCTCGGTTTGGTGCGCACCAAAATTCAGATATCAGTGTTCAAGCAATCGAGATAATTTTAATCGAACAAAACCTGGATTCATGATGACAAGCTGCTTCAGTTCAAGAAGACTATTTTTATCTGCTTAACAAATATATTGAATAAAAGCCTCAAGAGAATCAAATAAAATATAAATAATTCTCTATATGAAAACATTTAATGAAATAAAAGCATTTCTCTCCGTGCTGCCTTATTGAATTGAAAACTAACCGAAAGATCACTGTAAAGATTCGCTGACATCAGCTGTTTGTCACGTACCTTGTCAGCAGCAGACAGTCTTGTCCAGGGTTTGTCAGCTCTCCTGTCATAATCCTGGGCTTTGGCCACCTCCACGTAGTCACTGAAGCGGATGAGAATCTTTCTCTCTCTTAGTTCATCAACTGTTGGCCTCTGGTTGAGCTATGAGAAGAGAAAGAATGTTGTTAATGGGGCTGCATACAAGTTATGAGACACATGTCGCAAGCAACACTTTTTCTACAGGAAACAATACAGAAACAGACATTCCAACCGGGAACACACAATGCTCAGTGTTTTTCGGAGAACTTGGCATGTTTCTTAAATCTCAGCAAATATATTTTTATGCTTTAGTACAGTCAAACAAAATGACATACAGCACCTTTAATTAAATGTAAACAACGAGTAATTAATTGCACACTGGGAAATAAAAATAAGCCTTATTTCATAAGTATTATATTTTATTTCAAAATATAATTATTAGTAGTATTCTTGTTGTTTGTTGATGTTATCAGTGCTAACTTTTAATTAAAATATCAATGTGTGATTAATTGCAAACTTTGAAAAAATTAGCCAAAAAAAAATATTCCAAAATATAATAGTACATGTTTGATTCATTCATAAACATTCATTCTTTAAATGTTTATATTACTATATATATATATATATATATATATATATATATATATATATATATCATGTCATCATGATTTTTACCATAAAATAATGTAGGCAAGCCATAATGATTAATTTGTGCACTATCAATATATTAATCAAAAGTATATTTATGAATTAAAAGTGTATTAATAAAATGTAAATGTGTTATTAATAGGACAATGGAAAAAAAAATAGGTTAAAAAAACTGATTTCAAAATATGAGAACATCAATAATTATTGCTGTTGTTGTTTTCATCATCGTTTACTTATAATAATTACAAGAACAATAATGTGTAATTAACTCCACACTGAAAGAAAAAAAAAAAAAACATAACAAAACACAAAACATAACAACAGTAATGGCTTTGCTCTTGAAAAGCACTGCTTGTCCATCAATGTTGCATCTTTATACAGTGACAGTGTTAGACAGTGTTTTATAAAGTCTTATTACAAGTAGTAATAGTAGCAGCATGATTTATACAAATAAGAAAATAAAGCATAAAGTGAAATGAAAGTGAACATGCAGTGTTTACCTTTCTGTTCAGTCTCTGTTTGATCTCTCTTCTTTCTTCTTGCTCCGTCTGATCGTTCCTCTCTGAAAGAGCAAAAGAGAGACTCAACGAAGGCGATCTAATATGCGGTCACTTAACATACTGCATCTTATCTGACAGATTACAGTACTCTATTTGATATAAAACTCTCTCTATATATATATACACAAGTAGCAGCAATAGTAATATTCTTAATGTAAAATATCATAAACAATATTCATTAATTATATTATGAATAACAGCCCCAAAAACCTTCCATTTAATTAATTGAATAATATATATATATATATATATATATATATATATATATATATATATATATATATATATATACAAGTAGCAGCAATAGTAATATTCTTAATGTAAAATATCATAAACAATATTCATTAATTATATTATGAATAACAGCCCCAAAAACCTTCCATTTAATTAATTGAATAATATATATATATATATATATATATATATATATATATATATATATATACACATACATACATACATATATATATATATAAAGTAGCAGCAATAGTAATATTCTTAATGTAAAATACATAAAACAATATTCATTAGTTATATTATGATTATTATTGATTTTTCAATCGATTATTTCTATTTTGTGGCTTATCGAGTAATACTCACGCTTTAAAATATTCCTGCTCTCGAGCTCTTCAACGGCCGGCCGCTGACTGAGTCTCCTGCGGAAAAACACCAGAATGTGGTTTTGAACCATACTGTCCCGTGCTGAAGCAGCTCAGTGAGATGCTGAAGGGACGCTCAAAGTCTCTCCGTCCTTTGTGTTCCGCCGGACAGTTATTGCTCCTCATCGGGATGCACAAACACCGGGTTTTTGAGCCCCTTTGCTAATAAACGCTAATAATTAAGATGCTGACGAGCCTTAAATGAGTGAGAAAGTGCAGTCTATGTAGAAACGGTCCGCGAGAGAGAACTCGCGCTCCTTGTTTGTTGTTGTTTGTGTGCGGGCGCGCGCTCTTTTGAACAGGCTGGCGCGTGCTGAGGTGGCGCTCCACGCGCGCGCTGTCTCTCCACTCGCCTTTGTAGTAGTGCAGTAATTAGGTTAAGTGCGTTCTTTATGCTTTAACAATTTATCATTTGAATATAGTCTCTAATATGCTGGCAAATATAACGCATCAAAGCAAGTCCCCATCATAGCCTATGTCTATATTCTACTAACTATTTAAAAAATTCAGAAATCATAGTGCGAGTTTTATTTGATCACATTTCACAATTACATAGAGGGATTTAAAAAAAAAATTTTTTTTAAATAATTAATCTTCTTTCGCGGATTTTGTCACGTGATACGCATTTCCATTCAGACATGACGATTACATTTCAGATGTTTCTTTACTTTCTTCTTTCTTCTTTTCCTAAAGAGTCCCGTGTCCCCAGTCTTATTTTCCATCCAATTAATCTTTTTATCCTTCTAATAAAAGCCAGGTGATGACATCATCTTCAGGACGCGGAAGTGACGAGTGTACTTCTGGGATGTTTTGTTTATTAGTTGTTTTGTCGCACTAAATCGTTCCATTTTGTTTAGTAACAATTGTACAAATCAGTATAAAATCATCAACATTTCAAGTACTATTTCTAAAAGTCAGCTATACTCTTTTAAAGTTTAAATATTTCCTTAAATTACAACACGTTATTAAACGAGTCGAAATACTGTACAACCGGAATGACTCAACTTTGTTATGAAATATCATCATTTTCTCAACCTCAAATGATTATAAACCTGTGAGAATTTCTTTCTTCTGCTGACCACAAAAGAAGATATTTTGATGAATGTACATAACCCCATTGCCTCTCATAGTATTTTTTCATTTTTTTTGAAAAAAAACCCTGTATTCTTAAACATCGTCTTTTGTGTTCACCAGAAGAAAGAAATTCATACAGGTTTGGAACAACTTGAGGGGGAGTAAATGACAGAATTTCATTTTGGGGTGAAATATCCCTTTAAGTGTGGAATCCAATGGAAATTGCTTTCAAACACACAGATTCTTTGCTAAGCCGAAATCTACTGCGAGATCTGATTAATTAAGGCATTTTACAGCATATTGCATTCCAGCCATTGTAACACTGCTGTCACTCACATACGCTGAGTAAGACGGGATTCCAGCAGATGTGGCGCCGTTAATATTTCATGAACTGAAATGGAGACCTACTCCCAAAGCTCCCTTAGAAGCTGCCTGGATATTATTGACCTGTATCACGAGTTGCCTAGCAACAGTAGCTTCCCCGTGAATACAGAAACAAAGAAATCTGCCTGTGCAACACTGGAAGCTTGTGGCATCGGTCTACATTATATACAGGTCATTAATCTGACCGGTTTAATTAACAGATGGACGGGAGAGTACTTCATCCTACAATATTTCCATCAGTTAGGAGAAGCTGCTATGAGTAGTACAGTAGACGGGTGTCGTGTTTGGTATTCACTACAGTGTGCAGGGTGGAGGTAGAGATGGAGGAGGGGAACACGCACTACCATCCATTATTCACCAGTCTGAGCTCTAAAAATAGCTCCAGCCGTGTCTTTCTTCTGTGGTGGAGTAGAGCACGGCAAGCCAAAGATAGGAAGGTCATGACATGCTGCTGCGGCAGAGTGTCATTGTGTGTTTAGCTCAGACTTCAGCCTGTCCTGCAGGTGCATTGACCGTCACACTGCACTGCTGGCCTAGTTAGTGGATGGTACTCATTTATGCTGACTATCACTGTCAGACCTGAACGTGAAATTAAAATTGACCCTATTTACTACCATGATAGTGTACATGGTCCTGGTTGTATGTGAATGATCCATCAGTGCATGTTTATAAAAAAAAAGTCAGTGCATAAGTTCGTGTAGTCGATCCATTTTACTGTACTTGGTACGCAATTGACCATTTGCAAAGACCCGCCCCTGTCCGACAAGCCATGCGTTCTCACACAGAGAAAAATACATCGCGGAGCAAAGAGGACACTGACAACACGTCGACAGACAAGAAAGAGCAGGTTACTTTTGATATGAAACAAAGTTTCAAATTTTGAATATTAATAATTTTTTTTAAGAAGTTTAAACAATAAATAGCGTATAGTGTCTCTTTAATGTGTCGTGACAGATCGCTGTAGCTCCTTCAAGCGGCTCGTGAACCGATCATCTTCCGATCACCGATCATCTTCATACTAGTTCATTTATAGCATCAAATAAACATGAATGAACATCAGAAGGAATGTTGTTTTAAGCACGGAAAGACGTGAGGACACACAATTTTTCAAGTTCAAGTTCACCAACGTTAATCTACTAACTCCCCTGACTGATTTGCGGTTATGATTGGTTAGATCGCCTGTCAATCAAACTCCAAGCGAAGGGTCAATTGTATAATTACACTGTAACAAGGACACCTTGAAATGAAGTGCAGCCGAAACGTGTCATGTAGACTATTTAAATGTGTAATCCTACATTTATAATGACAAAGTTGCATTTGAAATTTTTAAGGTAATATTAAATAACACACTACATGCTTTAGCATGTTAGTCAGCACATCAAAATAATCATACTTCTTTAAAGCACAGCATTCTTTTTAAATGTAATCATTTCAAATTTAAAGTAAAACTTATCATTTGACATTATCGCAAAGTGCACTTTTTAAAAGTGTACTTAAGTAATGAAAGTAAACTCTATTTCATTAATATTATATTATCTGCAAGAACAGTTTTTTATTATACTTTTATGATTTGAAGGACATCAACAAAATAAAATGGGTTTTAAACGACATTTCATGTTGCGTAATCATTACAGATTTAATATCAATATACTGTATGAATTCTGTGTTATGTAAATTCATCAACATTATTATTACTGGGGAAAACCAAGAAAGCATTTTAAGCTTTGCTAAATTTAACCAGATTTCCCACGATAAAATGTAACAATTGACAAAGAGTCCGAGACACATTGAACGCTATGATTTCTATTAGAAGATCTAACAGTTCCTTGCTTTCAGGGAAAGTATCTGACAAGCAGCTAAAACTTACAATTATACACATGTGACTCCAAAATCCTCAAAAGAACAACAATTATTTGATGAGTGAATGCATGTTTTTAACATGACTGAGGAATGAAGCTGGACGTGGCCGAGAATGGCGGGCGCGATTACTAATGAGACACAGATATCAGTGGCACACGAGAGTCCTGGAGATAAATTAGCCCATTCTGCTAAACTACTCAGAAGTGCTGAAATGCTACTCATACAGGTCAGTTTATTTGATGAATTAAAACTCTGAGGTAACGCAGCGCTGTTTCACTTGCTCTAATGTGTCACTATCATACTAAACAGCATTTGAGTGTGTTGAAAGCTGTAATGTTATTCTGTGTATTAGTTTGTTGACTGTATGAGACTTAACAGTAAGCTAGATCAACATTAGATTATCATAGTGATGATATTCTCACACTTCGTCGTGTTGAGCTATATAACATTGATTAGTCTTATGTAGCCTATGTTTACCTTGTCTTTTAATGTGTGAAAGCGCCGTCTCTGTCAAGACAAAGTTTGTCACAAAGCTCTCATCATCTTGGAAACGCCACGCCGATATTGATCCTCGTTTTATTTCACCTTTTTCCCAAAGTTTGCTTGCCATGGTCCATAATGTTTGAATTTTTTTAATATATATTTTATTTATATATATATATATATATATATATATATATATATATATATATATATATATATATATATAATATATTTAAAATTTTACATATTGTGTCTATAAAACAGAAATGTTTTTCCTTTGCATGTTTTGAGTATGAACGACAACGTTGTCAAAACGCCGCGAAGGAATCCGCAAAAACTATTAAAAACTCTGTTACTCATGCCAGGCCAGTATCGGCGACTTTGTAAAGAAACACTAGGTGCCTATAGACTGAACTCGTAATGCATATGACGTCACAGTTTTCAAAAATTCACGTTTTTGTAGTTTACACTGAGGTATCATTTTCAAAAACTTGCACTTTGAAATCCATTTTCAAAAGTTTGCATTTTCAAAACACCCCAAAACGGCATTTTAGTTTAAATTAACGGCCAAAACGCATAAAAAAGTTTTTTAGTTGAAAGCAGTGTTGTGTAAACGGCCCCTAAGATTTGTCAAACAAAGCAAAGCAAAAAGAACCGCAAAACATGAAACAAACAAAAACAAAATACAAAGCAAAACACAACAAAGAAAAGATTTTAGTGTTTCTGTAATTCTTCGTATCATTACCCGAAGCGTGAGCAATGTACTGAATAGAACTTCTGAACTCAAAGGCAGGTGTCCATATATAATCAAATATAATTGAATGAAAGCTGTAGTGGATTTAATCACTTAGATTAACTCCAATCCTCAAACTGTAATCCCAGTTCTGCTATGTACCTTACCTCGGATTACAAGTAATTGTACATATAATAACACTACCTCTGCACGAAAGCTGTTTTCATAATCTGTTTCAGTATATCACTTGTCCATATAATCCTTAAGTGACATCTAAACAGATTTGTTGTCTGTAATGGAGGAGTTTGATCATAGGGCTCAACTCAAGTGCTAAGCTCCCCTCCTGGACTAAGTAATAACTAAATGGATATTAGAATAAAGGTTGACAGTGTATACAGGTGATAACAGATTTGTATGGCAAAAAAAAAAAAAAATTGTACTAACCAAGTCTCATGTATTTCCAAAAATGACCTGAAGAGGGCAGTGTAATATTTAATATACTTGCTTATACAGTACAGTCAGCATACATTTATGACTTACTTGGCAAGTTTCATTTCGATCTGTTGACGGATCTCCTGTCTCTCCTGGTCACTCCGCGCAGGAAAAATGTTTCTGTCTTCCAGCTCCTGTTTGCTTGGACGATTCCGAAGCTTCACAGCCAGCAGCTCCTTCCTCATCCTCCTTGGCAGTGTGCCTGCACACATTTGCCATATAATTCACAACTTAATGACATAATCTAAAGTACTTCCAGACAGAAATGACTCTGTTGCCACTTGTATTACGCAATACGTAAAAAAAACAATGATCCAATGACAATGTCATGGTAAATATACTGCACCAATTCTACCTGATCTTCTAGTTATAATGAATCATTGCAGTATCTCATGATATCTTACATGCAAAAGAATTACAGCATCATATTAAAAAGGAGCTATTATGCTTTTTTACATTTTCAACCTTCTTCAGTGTTGCTATTTGAGCACTGCAAAGTTACAAAGCACAAAATATACACCAAAGGGAGTTATTCTCTATATTAGTAAGCACTGAACTCCTTGAATCATCTCTTTTTCTGGGAAAAAACACGTCACAATATTCCTCATTTAAGCTTTATATTACTCATTTATAGCTTATTCCCCATACATAGTGCACACATAAATTTTGCCGCAAATCACGGGTAAAAGTATTGATGTGCCGTGGGAAACAATAGCAAAGAGACGTTTTAATTATTTATTAATAAACTAGTGTTTTCTGAGTCAGTGTCGGCTGCAACGATGATACTGACTCGCCATCTCCACAGTGAAATGCACCTTTCATACCGATTACATGAGCAGAATTTATTTCTTTTTAGATTTGAACTGGTTTGTTTAAAAGTCGACATTTTAAGCTTTTAATAGATATATTTCTCGTGTCTGCGAGGCAAGTAGCCTATACTCTGAATTTCGGTTCATTTTTGTGACATGCTCAAGTTTGCAAAGACTGAGACGGCAGAAAGCACATCCTGTTTGTTTTCTTTATTTTACAAAGGCACAGTGTTTTCTTGTTATTGTTAGTTTTTACGAAACCCTTTACTGTTTCAAATCATGTATTAGTCTTATCTGTATGACAAAAATAGACAGAGTATTTTAAATTGTTTCTACTGTTATCAGGAAAAATGCAAGTGATCGCACCGCCGCTGTCATAATCGTGTCCGTTGTTCTGTCATATTCGTGTCTGTGCATAGCATGTCTTTCTGTTTCTGTTTCTCTGTTCATCGGTTCATCTGTTTATCTGTTTATTCTGGTCATCTGTTTATGTTTTTCTCTTCATCGGTTTAGGCTTATCTGTTTATCTGTTTATTGGTCTATCTGTTCATTTTGTCCCCCAGTCCCGTCATCTGTCACATGTTCTTTTGTTATTGTCCTGTCAGTTTGATCATGTGCTCTTTGTTTTCATTCATCGTCACCACCTGTGTCTCGTCAATCAGTTTTGTCATCACCTGTTCCCCATCAATTATCCTCTTGTTCTCTCTGTATAAATTCCCTCTGTGTCAGTCCAGTCCTTGTTCGTCTTTAAAGTTACGTCCGTGTTAATATCCTCTGTATTCTTGCCTGTCTGTTTGTTTAATTAAACCTGGAAGAAATCTCTTCGTGTCTTGTACCTGATCCTGAACCCGGGCGTTACAACCGCCTCCATGTCATGGAATAAGCGCTAATACATCAGCTTCCACACTCCGCAATAATTCTTGGATATGTGCCTAATAATAGCACACATTTAACTAGGTTAACGTTAAAGAGGGTGGCCATGAAAAGAGTGCTGCAAGAGGTGCTGCAATAATGTCAAATATGTAAAAAAATAATGTGTTTTTTGAACATTCAAGCATTGCGACCTATTTTAGAAAAGCCCAAAAAATGGCCTCTATAATAGCTGTCAATACACCCACCAGAAATGACAGACTCGTTCCAGCCGTCAATGTCGTAGATAATTCCTGAAGCGTCGGTGAAGCAGTGGTCTTGTCGAACGTTTTCCTTGTTTTCTTCTGCTTCCTTTCTGTTCTCACCATCTCCACTTGACTCTCGCTCAATGCTAAAATAGAAAAAGGAAGAAACACACTTTAATGAGATACATTAATAATAACTTTACAAAAAAACTCTTTCTGAAATCAAGCAAATAAAAGTATTAATAGATTTAACATCCTCACCTTTCCTGCCTCAGCTTTGTTGCCAGTGCTCGGTGCAGTTCTTCTATTATACAGCTAGGGGGCAGCGGCGGGTGTATGCTACCTATATGCGGCGACCCCAGAGGATTAGAAAAAGGCCCTCGTAAAACCACAGGACTGGGGCCGTCAGGGACTCTAGACAGTTCTTTCTGGAGAAAAGAGTTTGACTGAGGCACTGATGTGACGACGACTTTACCTGGGTCTGTGGAAACAAAAAATGCATTCATATACCACAATATCAAATTTGATGTGATTTTCATTCCGCGAAAAATGAACACACCTTCCTCCGCGTTTAGCTGGGAAACGAGATTGCCGTGACTGCTTGGAGGAGACCGTTCCTGCGGTTCATCTTCCTCATCTTCCTCTTCATCTTCTTCACCTTCCTCAACATCTTCATTCTCATTTACAGAAGGAACCGTCTCCTCATCCTCCTCCTCTTCCTCATTCGAATTTGGCTCTTCCATTGTGTCGTTGTCCTGTACAGAATCTACCACTGACAGGAAACATAAAATCATAGATTAAACTTTATTAGGAATGCAATTTAAAGGATTAGTTCACTTCTGATAATTTACTCTCCCCATGTCATTATGTCTTTCTTTCTTGAGCCGAAAAGAAATTAAGGTTTTGAGGAAAACATTCCAGGATTTTCTTCATATAGTGGACTCCAATGGGGACCAATGGGATGAAGGTCCAAATTGCAGTTTCAATGCAGCTTCAAACATGCTGCTCTACATGATCCCAGATGAGGAATAAGGGTCTTACCTAGTGAAACGATCAGTCGTTTTCGAAAAAAAAATTAAAATTATAAACTTTTTAACTAGCTCCTGTCTCAAGTGGAGGAGTTCAAGTATCTTGGGGTTTTGTTCACGAGTGAGGGAAGGAAGGAGCGTGAGGTTGACAGACGGATCGGTGCAGCTTCTGCAGTAATGCGGTCGATGTACCGGTCTGTCGTGGTGAAGAAGGAGCTGAGCTGCAAGGCGAAGCTCTCGATTTACCGGTCAATCTACGTTCCTACTCTCACCTATGGTCATGAGCTTTGGGTCTTGACCGAAAGAATGAGATCCCGGATACAGGCGGCCGAAATGAGCTTTCTCCGCAGGGTGGCAGGGCGCTCCCTTAGAGATAGGGTGAGGAGCTCGGTCACTCGGGAGGAGCTCAAAGTAGATCCGTTGCTCCTTCACATCGAGAGGAGTCAGCTGAGGTGGCTCGGGCATCTGTTTCGGATGCCTCCTGGACGCCTCCCTAGGGAGGTGTTCCGGGCATGTCCCACCGGGAGAAGGCCCCGGGGAAGACCTAGGACACGCTGGAGAGACTATGTCTCTCGGCTGGCCTGGGAACGCCTCGGTGTCCCCCCGGAAGAGCTGGAGGAAGTGTCTGGGGAGAGGGAAGTCTGGGAGTCTCTGCTCAGACTGCTGCCCCCGCGACCCGGCCCCGGATAAGCGGTGGAAGATGAGATGAGATGAGATGAGATGAACTTTTTAACTACAAATGCTCATCTTGCACTAACTCTGTGATGCTCCACGCATTATGTAATCACGTTGAAAAAGTCATCCGTGCTGTAGGCAGAAGTACTGCTGTAGGGTGAAAAACTTCATCTAATTTTCTCCTCCAACTTTAAAATCGTCCGACATCGTTGGTTTACCGTTTTTTTGTAAAGGCCGTCTTTGCACATTCACTTTGTAAACACTCACTCGGTACATCCGCCTACGTCACACCTGACCCTTCCAACTTGATTACGTAATGTGTAACCCATCGCAGAGCTAGGGCAAGACGAGCATTTGTGGTTAAAAAGTATAGATTTTTTTTTTTTTTTAACCGATTGTTTCGCAGGAACTTATTCCTCGGTGAGGATCATGTGGAGCAATTTGGACCATCAACTCGTTGGTAACCCTTGAAGTCCACTTTATGAAGAAAAATCCTGGAATGTTTTTTTCAAAAACCTTAAATTCTTTTCAACTGAAGAAAGAGAGACATAAAGATCTTGGATGACATGAGGGTGAGAAAATTATCAGGAAGTTTTAATTCTGAAGTGACCTAATCCTATAAGACTGTTCTTCATTGGTCATATTGTGTATTCATCAAGGATTCTGGTAAAAAGGGAAAAAGTAAAAAGTCTAATTCATTTAAAAAAAGTGATGGTTTTCAAACAGGTTTCCCCAACCACAAACTCCTGCTATTGGCTGAGCAACAGCGGAACAATGTTATATATATATACACACATTTCTTTGTAAATATTTGTTTTATTTTATTTTATTTTCTGATTGAAATCCAACACAAGCCTACATATGAAGAGCACTCACTAATAGGGAGATTGTCTTGCTCTGAGCTGAGGTACTCCATGCTACTGATGCTGAGAATGGGCCCCTGAGAGCCAGACAGCCGGATATCAGCATCGGAGATGCCCTGGATGGGAGAGCTGGAATCTGGAGAATGAAGTCCACAGGCCAAGGCCACATCTGCACACAGAGGAACCGTGTTTTCATACTTTTACACTGACAAACACTCATCAGCTTAAGTTACACAGCATATACGTAAGCACAAGTTTCATTCACACACATTCACATAGCTCCATCTGTGCCATTTTGTGGCTGACATGATATGGGTAGGTGTTTTTGACTTTGAGACTTGGTCATCATTTGTGATGATATTTGAGATCTCTGTGGGGGTGCTATAAAGCGTCATGCCCATTCAAACAGAGAGGCACATCAGTTCAGAGCCAAGTTAAAGTCTACAATCCAAACCCATCTAAACTTTATGCATTTGAATTGCATATAAAATGTTTGTATTACACAGTTTTAACATAAGATAATGTTATGCATACTTGTCAGTCATACATAAATGAAACTAGAAACAGGTACGTTTTCACAATGAAGAGATTTATGCTAATTCCAAGCAATTTGAATAAATTTTGATTGAAAATATGATTATGTAAATGAAATAAAATGTGTAAAAATGCGTTAATCATAAACTACGCCATGATTTTTGGAATGCAGTCTTCTTACATGTCATCAAGTTTATTAGTTTATGTTAAAACTGTGTAATCCAAATGTATGGGAATTTTATATGCCATTAAAATACATTCATGTAAATCATTGGGCATCTCAAATTAAGGTCTTTCAGTCATTGAAATTTTACTTTAGATGAAATGGTCCAATAACAGACTGTGAACATATGTCATTTTTTCCCCCAGTGGGACAAAATGTTAAAGCTGCTTTATTACAACAAAAAATGCATGCTGATCACTTAATTTGCATTTTGAACTGGTAGATTTGAACCTGGGTCCACATAAATGCTAATTTTTGTACCATTCTACTTTCACATCTTACTCTTAAGGGTATTTTAAGGGTTCTTTATCTTACTTAAAGGGTATTTACTCATGCTCATTTGGTTCCAATCCTGTATGACTTTCTTCTTTGGAACATAAAAGATGAATGGACAAAACATTCTTCAAAATATGTTGTTTCATGTTCCACAGGAAAAAGTCATGCAGTACAGGTTTGAAACAACATAAATTGATTTTACAGAATTTCACATTTTTGGGTGAAAGTAGAAGAGTCACTGGTTAATCTCTCCAGAATTGTTGTATGATACACCTGCCGTTGGCCATCACGGGATTTACTTTGGATTGGATTGAACTAATTTGCAATCTTAACACCATCAGGAGTCTAGCAATCATCCCTCATCCCCTACTATCATTTGTGTATCACTTCCTCTGCTAAACTTAATCGGATGGCGATATTGTTTCAGGATGTAACTAAACTGTTTCTACAGCTGTCTGCTATTAGTTCACTCATTTCAAGTTTGATTAAAAGATCTCTTTTGCCTCTGGTACTGTTCCATTAGTACTAAAAACTGCTGCTGGAACCCTAATTCTCAGGAAACTTCGTCAAGATCCTTCTGTGTTAAATAATTACAGACCTGTCACAAACCACTGCTAAATAGAGCTGTTTGCCCTCAATTAGAGTCACTCTAAGTTTACATTCTATACAAGCCTTTCAAATAATGTCCTTTACATAATAGAGACAGCTCTCCACTGGGCCATAATTGACCTCCTCCTTTCTGCTGAATCAGGGGTGCTTAATATTCAACTCCTTCTGGACCTCAAGTCATTATTGAATTCTGTCTCTTAGATATTGGCATCACTGACAATGGAAACTTTCCTCTGGTTCAGTTCTTCAATGACAAACAGCAGTTTGTTTTTCTTCTGAAACACAAATCCTCCATCAGTCCTGTTATCTGGGGTGTCCCCCAGGGTTCTGTTCTTGGTCCTCTTTCTCTCAGCCCTCAAGCTAAGTTAGAAATTAATAAAGTGCTAGTTAGGGATGCATTGATCTTAAAATTCTGGACGATATAAGTCAATAATTATTTTCATGTTATGATAAATATTAAAAAACAATACTTTGCACTTTTTTGTCTAAACGAAAAGAAAATTTAAACAATAAAAACTTAAAAGCAGACATTTTTAACTTTAAAAGTGAATTAAAGCATCACAGACTTATAATGTACAATATGGAAAATGAATATTAATTTTGAGATTTGCTAAAGATAACATTCAACAGTGTTATTAAATTAGCATCATCAAAGATTAAAATCATCCTATCACTCATAACCATCCATATCGTTATGGTTAACAGCCCGCTAATTTTGTTCGTTTTGTTTTCCACTTCTATCACACTATTTGTGTCATTTTTGACTGCCCATCATTGAATAATGTCTTACAATATTTTTTTTCCCATTCATAAATTTTTGTTAACAATTTCCACTGTTGTGCATTAGAAATAAAACATAATTTTCTTTTTTCTTAGTATTTTTTTTTAATAAAAGATACTGTTAAATTCAAAATATTAATCTGTATTATACGATGTATAATACGATTATACAAATAATATCACTATGTTTTCATTAATATAAGACAAATAAAAGGGCAACAAAGCCCAGGTTGTCTCACCTGTAGAGCTCTGCTTCAGCTTCTCATTTTTCTTTTTCCTCCATTTCCACGGCCTGAAAATGCGCCCCAGTGTGGCCAGCTTGCTGTGGCGCCGGATGGGAGGGGTGTGGACTCCACTCACCAAACAGCTGGAGCGCAGCACTTTCTGCTGCTCCATCACATCTGTAACACACATGAGACAGACAGGAACTGTCAGCACTGAGCGGTGACCTCCAATGGTATGACAGATGATACTGACTTTGAACATTTATAATTATTATTATTTTTTTATTATCATTACATTTATTATTAGTTATATAAAATAAATGAAGTATCCAGCCCCCAGGTGTGTCCACAACACTGAATCTGGCCCCTTTTGGACACCCCTGAACTATTGAGATGAACTTTAAAGACCGTGCTGAATCAAATTTGAAACACTAAAACACTACTGCTGTTTGTTGACTGATTTTTAAAAAAAGATTTTTTTTTACTGATTTTCTAATCATTTTAGAAACACTTTAAATACTTTAATAATTATTATTTTTTATTTTATTTTAGAGGCACTTTAAATACCTCAATATTTTTCAAAAAACATTTATTTTATTTTATTTTGACACTACAGCTGTTTGTCATTGCATGATTTACTCTAGACTGTTGATTTTCCTTTTGTTTTTTATATTTAAGAAAATTATTTTATTTTTGAAGAATTTTATTTTATTTTATTTTATTTCGCATCTATTCTCCAGACCACTTGTCTTATAGGGTTATGGGGTTTTATTTTATTTACTTATTTTTAATTAATTAATTTATTTATATTATGGGAGATTCATTAAGTTCAGTTCATTCCTTTATTATAACAACATTAGGAAAAAATATGATGTAATTATAAAGCTAGAACAGATCATTAATAACATAATTTCAGATAGTGACAGATTATCATTACACTATATATGCATTCATATGGTTATTCAGTATAATAAATTTTGGCTTTTAGTTTATGTCTGTTAGCTACTACTTTCTATATGCTTGCTTGCAGATTTAAAATTTGCTGTCCTTCTCTTTGAGGAAAATGAACCGGATGATTCATCATTTCCTGCTCAAAAGAGAATAAGTACCTTATGGAACTTTTCAATCATTTTTTTCTATAGGAATTTTCTATTATAGCCTTTCAGTTTTTGAGCAAAAGCAGACGTTAATCACAGCAGCAGCGTTTTATTGTTAAAGAACAATTATTTATTATACCACACAAAGCCTCTACAACACCCACAGCAGCATCATATCCTTCAACAGGCTAGACCTAATCCTTTTAAATATTCACACGCAGGAAAAGCTCCATTCATAGAGCAAATGAGTCAACGCTCTGCCAAACACTCTGTTACCGAAATAGTGTAGTGTGGGCAGGGGAGCGGGTGCCGTCACAAACCCAGAGGCGCTGCACCGCGCCACATGCACGGAGGTCCTCCGATCTTTGACCATACAAAAAAAGAACCGGGTCAATCAACAGAGTGTCTCTGCTCAAGTAACCAGCGCTATATGGAATCCAGGTCAAGCCTGAAAACAGTGTGGCGAGGCGAGTCAGCAAAGCCAGGGTCAGCAAAGCCTAGCAGTTACTATGGTTACTGCTCCTCCAGATGCAGCGGCAGCAGAGCAAAAGCCCCCTCGGAGGCAGAATCCGAGCGCCGTATGAGGGGCTGCCACTGTCTTAGGAAAGGGAGGATGGGGGAAACGGAGAGGGGAGGGAGAATGGGGGTCTGTTGCTATACGGAAGCGCTCGTAGAAGACCTCAAGCAGCCAATCAGGGCCCGGCCTTTCATAACATATAAGATGAAGCACACTACCCCTTTCTTCAGTGCAGCGATGTGCATTACAAGGGGCTGGTGTTGCACTGGACAATCTGTTGCGATCGAAAACAGACTAAAAATGTATTAAATATTAGCTAATCTAATTATTGCACGCAGCTAATGGTGGCCTTAGTAACGGTTACACAATGCGTACTATTAAGAAGCACGGCTGTAAAAGCAGTTTAAAAGGAGTACTGAAATGGGAAACACAATCCAGCACATCTGACAAAATTTGAATGAATATCACTGCAGTTATTCATGAAGTAAGCGACAGAAGAGCAAAGCACAGCGTTTTATGAACAGAGAGTCAATCAGCACATAGGCCTGCATGCTGGCTTTGTGCCACAGATGCCCACGTTACCAATATCTCAAATACACCTGCCAAACTCGCTGATATAATGCTCACAGTGACCGTACGGACATATATATCATGCATATAGTGTCTATTAATGCAATAATAATTATAGTACGATACAGGACAAAATTACACAACAGAAAACTCCCACTTTTATTGTAGTACTGTTATCGTGATACAGTACTGTACATTGATCACATGTTATATTATGGGCAGTTCATTAAGTGCAGGTTGGTCATGCATTATAACAACAGTAGGAAAAAATTAATGTAATGCAAGGGAAAATTATTACAAATTATTAGAAAGCTTGACAGTTCATTATCAACATAATTTTCAATAGTGACAATTGACATGATGATACAATCATATTATATATATATATATATATATATATATATATATATATATATATATATATATATAGTTCCAGGCTCAACTGTTTGTAGATGGTATATACTTAAATAAAATGAATATCATGTTTAGTAATCCTGACTGGTTTGATTTAGGCTGCTTAAGAAGTTTCAATTTGTCATCAAAGGCATTTATCTTCGTCACATTTCACTGAAAACACATATTGTTTTAAAGAGGTGGATATCTGTACGATTAACAGACTCAGACAACAAAGAGACAGAGAGACACTACAAACCCCGTTTTTACCATTGAAGATTGGCAAATACTGCTTATAGCTCTGTCAGCAAATCTACACTCCTTTAGTCTGTGGCCTCCTTCACACCTGATATTAATATGAACTTTGGAGCTGAATAATCTTGTTGTTCATCAAAATGCTTTTTCATCCACAATCAGACATATTTTTTTTAATAAATTAAATTGTCATAAGCAATGAGGAGTGAGAGACAGTGGTATATTGAGAATATCCTCACAAGTATACTGTACTATTAGGTGTGATACAAGGTATTGGAACTGATGTATACACCAATCAGAAGCCAGGATCAGAAAAATGCGCTATAATAAGCATTATATGTTATACAAGAAAGTTATATAAGTCATCCCGACGAATTCAACTTTCTTTCTCCAGATGAACAGAAGCAAAGATTTTAGGAAAATAATCCATCTCTGAATGTGTGCTGCTCGGTTGACGCTTGAAAAACCACACACTGTAATCCAAACGACTCCAGTGGATGAATCAATGTCTTCTGAAGCGAAATGATAGGCGTGAATAAGAAATGTATATATTTTTAAACTTTTTTAAACCGTAAATCACTGAGTGCGTCGGAAGGGCTGCTTTTGTATAGTTTGTGCTTGCTGCTTAATAATCATTTAAAACAGTTTGCAAACTGGCAGCTCCAGTAATAATAAACAGATTTATAACTCTGTCATGGAAATTATGTATAAGCCTTAATTAAACAATGTAATAATCAACTAAAAAGGAATTTATATCTGTATGATATTATGTTGTTGCCACATTGGACCAGTGGTTCGGAAAATGGATGGATGATTCACTTGGGGACGTCATCTTCTGGCGAGATGTGGGAATTAATTTGGCCTCACAGTGCATTATGGGTATTATTTAGCGTATATTAGTTGTACACTCGTTATTGTGGTGCATTGTGGGATTGAATGAGTGCACTCAATAATGTCTACTATGGCTTCGGACACCACTACAAAAGGCTGTCCCCTCAAATAGTTCCCTATTTAAAAGGTTCGTTCACCCCAACATTTAATTTCTGTTATTAATTACTCACCCTCATGTCGTTCCACACCCATAAGATCTTTGTTCATCTTCAGAACACAAATTAAGGTATTTTTGATGAAATCCAAGAGGTTTCTGATGCCCAAGAAAAAGCAACATAATTCACCACATTCAAGGTCCAGAAAGGTAGTAAAGACATTGTTAAAATAGTCCATGTGACTACAGTGGTTCAACCTTAATGTTACGAAGAGACGAGAATACTTTTTGTGCGCAAATTTATGCAGCTCTTTTGGGTTCTGCGTCAGAACGCAGGCTCATTATTGGCCGGCTTTCATCAAAATCAGCTCGCATTTTAATTTGTGTTCTGAAGATGAACGAAGGTCTTATGAGTGTGGAACATGAGGGTGAGTCATTAATAATATAAATTTCATTTTTGGGAGAACTAACCCTTTAAGGGTATAAGGGGCCATTTCAGACACAGCCAAACTTTACAATGCACTTGCGTTTATGTCAAGCTGAGCTTGTGAATGCACCTAGGACAGATGGTTTCTAGTTAAAAAAGTAAAAAATATTAGTAATTTTCTTACACCTATCGTTTCACTTCAGATGATTCATCCACTGGGGTCGTATGGATTACCGTCACAATCGCTGTGTGTGTTTTTCCAAGCGTCAGCAGAGCGGAATCCATTCACTGGCATTATATGGACTCGCATATCTCTTTTCCACCAGAATGATTTGTGTTCTAGAGCCAGATCCTGCTCTGGGCTAGGCAAACTGGAGCCTGTAGCGAACCAGCTGTGTGTTTCCAAAGACTTAAGGAACGAATGGTGGCGTACTGCTGCTATGTGTTGTTTACCTGACTATAGAGCTCCGGAGGTCACATGACCCGTTCTGTTAACGCCTCCATGCTGGCAGGCAGAAACAACCGGGAGTGAATATGAAATGAATGACGCCAGCATGAGTGTCAAGGCAACAGAGTTCACCGCGCACTTTAATTAAAAAACTTAGACCTGTACATAGCAAAACTTAATAGATTAAACATAACAGATCCCTATAATGCCCGCAGGCTGCTTCTAATGTGTATCAATAAAAGCTTTCTGACCTACAGTATCCTGATTTCTACAACTACCTCATCAACTTTCCCCCGTCCTATACTCCAGAGGCTCTTTAAAAGCCTGGAGGGCTACAAATGGACGCAAGCAGTATAGCTTGTCAGTACAGCAGACATCATAAATGTCATGGAATCTTATCCTGTTTAATCCCTAATTTTTCTGACATGAAAATATCCAAATGAGGTGTCATTAGTTGCCCCTTGAAATAATCAATTTTTGACATCCTCATGGAAAAGTGTGTGAAAAAATGTTCGGTCACATTCACGTTCTTATATAGCCTATATCTGCCCAGTTATTTAACACATTTTAAACTCATGTCATTTCAGGGTTAATTAATCATATGGGAAAACTGAGATACAGAATACAGTCCAAAATCAATTAGTGCGTGTCCCGGTGATCATGCAGACAGTGTGCCACTTCTGCTTTGCTGTTCACAGTACCGGGAGTAATTCTAATGTACCAGCAGCTCGCATAAACTTCCGGTACTTTCATCTGTTTTTTATTTTGGAGATATATTGAGCCTGAAAGCATTGATTCACTCGCTCTCTCGTAAGCTGGGCCTCTCTCGCGCAAACAGTTTTATGTATTTAGATATAAAGAGCAATGTTATTACATTAGTCAACAAGACTGGCATAAACTGCGACAGCATTTCTCCGACCCTCGGCTACCGGGGTCTGTTCGAGACAAGCATGTTTATAACGCCAGACTTTAACTGTTCTTTCGAGTCTGGAGCCCCCTTTTCTGCAGCGGAAATGTGAGGAATGGTTCGAGAACGGAGACGGAAAGGTCGAAAAGGCCGGTGGAAAGGAGGTAACAGAGATGGATTACATTCCTAAAAATCTTCGTTTGTGTTTATCTGAAGTCATGCATATCGGGATGGCATGAAGGTGAAAAAATGATGAGAGAATTTCAATTTTTGGACAAACTATCATTTTAATATGGTCCATTATACTTAATTTATGGCTATTTTCAAATGCATACATATTGACTCATACATTTCTTCAGCTCAAGCAATACACAATCTTTTATATCAGAGAAACAATTTCAAACTGAAATTCCATTTTAAGTTCTACACTCAGGTGATGGATGCTTTTATTTAATAAAGCTCTTTGGTATTGGTTTTAAGTAAATGTATGTAAATGTAATGGAGTTGCTTATGGTCTGTCCTCTGAGGCTTGTTTTGGAGATGCTGACCACATAAACAGGCAGCAGGCAAAACCCATTTGTCTGCAGTAGATAGATACTAAGAGCTTGTTATTGTAATGTCACCCAAGAGATGAAAGTGGGAGATTGAGAATATTATTCAATTCATCAATGACTGCAGACTAAAGATGCAATCATAGCAGACATATAAACGTGGGCCTCATTTGTAAGTGCTTGGGCCAGGGGGTCCTGTAATATGAGGTGCTAGTTGTGCGGTTTTGGGCTGATTTGAGACCTTTTTTTTTTTTTAAAGCCAGTATAAACCGACAAGAATTGCTATTGAATGAGGAGGCTTTAAACACAGACCTAAGTTTTTGGTTGTCTTTTCTTATTCTTTCATTAAGGCAATCAATTTCATCATATTTCAAAGAAAAGGTATCGACTATGTTTTTCATATCCATAGTCCCTGACAAATAAACAAATTATGGTCACTATAATATTTTGAGAGAGAAACAGGTCAAAAATTGAAGCTTCATCTTTTAATGATACATAGATTTTCAAGGTAATTACATCCAACAGTAACTTTAATTTAAGAATTCTTTAGTGCATCTGCATCCTCGTGAAGGTTAATTTAATATACACAGATAATACAAACAGGAGAACACTAGGGGAAAACAAAGATGAGAAACACAACTGAAAACACAGGGTTAAATATACAAGGGCAAACACAAGCAACTAAATGAAACACAGGTGTA
The DNA here is from genome assembly GCA_037194245.1 of Opsariichthys bidens. NCBI lineage: Eukaryota > Metazoa > Chordata > Actinopteri > Cypriniformes > Xenocyprididae > Opsariichthys > Opsariichthys bidens. The sequence continues at coordinate 10,177,829 of CM074285.1, read as the reverse complement.
ACTAATGAGGAACCATGACAACAACAACATTGTCACAAGGATCCACAAAAGGGACTAAAAACGCTGTATTATTCATGCTAGGCCAGTAGTTGGCGACTACTTTACTTTGTAAAGAAACACTACGCACCTAGACTGAACACGTAATACACATGCGCATTATGTCTCTGTTTTCAAAAATTCACATATTTGTAGTTTACATGGAGACAATAATAGTATAATTTTTCAAAAACTTGCAGTTTGAATCCTGTTTTCAAAAGTTTGCATTTTTAGGCCCCCAAAATGCAATTGCCATGTAAGCAGACGGCCAAAAATGCATTCAAATTTTTCCATTTAGTTGAAAATGGTGTTGTGTAAACGGCCCTGAAGGGAAACACAAAATTTTTTTTTATGGAAATCATGAAACTTCAACACACAATATATTCATGAAATGTCAAAAGGACAGAATTTATTTGAAGTAGAGATTTTTGTAACAATATAAAAGTATTTACTTTCACTTTTGGTCAATTTAATACATCCTCACTATATAAAAATAGAAACAAAATCTTCTGAAATGTAGTTTTGGTATGTATTGGCTTTAATCTCTAGACAACTAAGGAACTAAGAGAGCCAAATCATACACTGTAAAACATTAAATGCACTGAAAATAAAAGTAGTGTAATTGTTACCCTACTTAAACCCTGTTTAAGTATAAAGTAAGTAATGCAGAGACTTTTTCCATTTTTCCAAACTACTTTGAATTTAATTACTGACAAAAAGAAAAAAAGTGGGTAGAAATGACAAAGTATTGTGAAAAGTTATATATATATATATGGCACAATGAACACATTTGTACGGTGTAAGCCACATAAACCCTTAAAGCCTAACAATAACCAAACTCTACACTGGAAAAAAATGGTAACATCAATATTAATTGGTTTTATTAAAGTCAAAAATATTATTTAACATCAATGAATATACCTAAATACCTTAATCTAAGACAAAACTCATTTTTATGGGTTAAATCAGGTAGAAATAGCTCTTTAGGGTAACAATTACAGGTTGCCATTCTTTACAGTGTACTGCTAACAAATACTGCACTGTGACAGAAAAATACAGTAAAATGAAAACAAATACTGCATGCATATTCTCAAGAGAAAAATTTTTTTGTTTTGGGGCTTTAAGAATATGCCTGAATGTAAAAACAAACAAACAAAAAACATTTTGACATTGTTGCAACACCTTTCTTCCCAGTCTGTCAGTAACACTCTGTTTAGTTCCGGTCTCTCTGAAGCCCCTCCTTCTGAAAAGCACAATGCACTCTGATTGGTCGGCTGGACCAGAGTGTTACCATAACCTGACTTTCAACACACTACTAATAACGCAACTCAACCAGTCCTCACTCCTTTATTTGCATATTATTGCATATATTTAAGGAATATTGCGGAATATATAAACAGTGGTTATCGATATAGAGAATAACTCCTTTTGGAGAGACTTTGTAGAATTGTTTCATGCCCAAACAGCAACATTACGCACTAAAGAGTGCTGAAAATGTAAAAAAAAAGCATAGTAAAATGAACTAGAACGTACATTTCCTGAAGGAAATGTGATTGGTGCTTGCAGTGGCAAAATTCGGCCCTCGGTTGCTAGTGTGTTACTAGGCGGTTGGTAGTTGTCACAGATAGTTACTATGGAATTTTTATAGAGTTCTTGGCATGTTCTCAGCCCACTTTAGCACTTAGCTATTTAGTATTAACATGTAGCTATTCACTGCTAGCATGTGTAGCATGTTGGATGTCCAGTTTGCTAGCATGAGTCAAAAGACCCAACAACCACGTCTGTACGATATTCCGATGCAGAGATATAGGTCTTGCTAAACAGTTGCTAGGGTACTTTGTTTGGTTGCTAGGGAGTGGCTTGGCAGCTGCCAGTGATGATCCTCCAAAGGCTGCCTTCCAGTATGAATGATATAAACCAACCCTATGATGTTCAGGTTTGAAAATATCTCTCTTTGGGTTTGGTTGCTAGGGTGCACTAAATGGTTGCTAGGGAATGGCTAGGCAGTTAACAGGCTTAAACTAATAGACTGCATGTGTGCCCATATCAAAAATGCCATACTTGCGTGTCTCTATGATGTTTTGATTCATTTAAATCCATCTCATCTATATTTCAATGGAAGTCAATGGGACTTTTGTTGCTAGGGTGCTCTAAATGGTTGCTAGGGCATGGCTAGGCAGTTAACAGGCTTAAACTAATAGACTGCATGTGTGTCCAAATCAAAAATGCCATTGTCGCGTGTCTCAATGATGTTTTGATTCACTTAAATCCATCTCATCTATTTTTCAATGCAAAGTCAATGGGACTTTTTTTCGACGCTTTTTTCGTCCGCTGTACGAACGTCGTTGGTCCGATCGCTTATAAAAGTCATAGCACACCTCTCCTCAATGAGCCGGTCGATTTCACACCTCATTCATGGGTCTAGGACAAACGGTGCGGGACGAGTTACGTGCCGAAGTTTTGTCCGGCACAATAGTAAGATTGATGCTTGCCTTAGGCAAGCACCAATAATAATGAACAATGAATTAAAACAAAATTAATTCAATAAAATGAAATCCTTAAAATGATGGGAACCCCTAAAAGGTTCACTATTTGAAGTCCCTGACAGAACCCTTTAAGGTTCTATATAGAACCTTGTATTAGTTTATACAATCAGTATGAAAATTCACACAATCAGTTTTCAGAAAATAGTCATAAGAGCAGGTAGTTTAGTGTGAGAAACGAACAGTTACTGTCATCCAACAAAAGAAACCCCATAGTTTACCCCCTGGCTCAACAACTGTGCAGCCATCTGTCAGAAGACAAGTGCCTGCGGTGATGTAGCCTCCTCAAGATGCTAAAAGTGGAACAGACTAAATAACAAGTCTCTGATGAGGCTTAAAGGGACTTGAGACAGCTCGAAGCTTTGGCCAGTGTCGCTAAGAAAAAGTAACAGTAGCTTTTGACATCAAACAGACCTTCTCTGTGACATCTAGGGCTAGACACAGAGTTAGGATACCAAGTTGTGATGATTCAGTCTGCGTTAAGAGACATCAGAGGAAAAAAATACACTGAGCTGTAAAAAAAATTTGAACATACCAAGCAATGCATGCTAGACATGGACAATTGTCCTCTGAGCATGAATCAGTAGTGTGGACTTTCAGTTTAACTTTTCTGTCTGTCTGTAATATAAAGCTGAAGGTGTTAAATTGGGTCAAATAACTATCCCAAGAAATATAAACATTTCAAGGTCTCACTGGGAAATGCTCAAAGACGGCAGACAAGGGAAAAAAACTCACTTTCTCACGTTCAAAAGCATTCAAAGTTAAAGGGATAATTGACCCAAAAATGAAAACGACAAGATCTCATTCAGAACTCTAGAAAAGTGTCTGTGTGTCGTACAGGAATGAGAATAAATATATGCCCTTTTTTATCACAACGCTTTAGGAAGTCAATAGCAATTTAATTTTCTTGGTCATGATTTATATGTCGCAGTTATTGGTCAACTTCAGGTCACCTGTCTCAGCATGGCTTATATCACTGAATTTTTGATGGAAGTCTTACTTGGAAACTCCATAAAGCTTCATGCACCTTAGGCAGAAATCCCTCAGACAACCTCGGGCAGATTCATATTTTGAGAATTTCCATTTATATTCATAATCCATTTATATTCATATAATGACCCCTAGCACTGACCTCCATGATCAGTTCATCAAGAAAATCTTTCATCTTTAAAACTGAGTCTTTTCAGATAACATTCTGCTACGATCAGGAATACATCTGGGCAATATATTGTGTAAAATACCATTTACCCAGTCACTCGGCATAGTGATGTTAACAGAACATGAGCATGAACTTACAGCACATAAACCTTCTAAAAACTCCACTCTCCGCTCAAAAGGCCGGAGTGCTAACTTAAACGCCTCTGATTGGCCATTGTGTTCAGGGAATCAACAGATATGTTTGTGATTGGCTACATTGCTCAACGCTGCAAAAACACAGTGTAAATAGAAACCTTTGACGTTCTCAACTCAAGAGTAAAAACACAGATACGCTTGCCAAATCTGTTGCTATCAGAGAAAACTGAACAGTTTCATATTTAATATATTGTAATGTTTTCAAGCAGCTTAACAATAAATAGCTTATAGTGTCTCTTTAATGTGTGGTGACAGATCGCTGTAGCTCCTTCAAGCGGCTCGTGAACCGATCATCTCTTCATACTAGTTCATTTATAGCGTCAAATAAACATTAAAGAACATCATAGGAATGTTGTTTCAACCGCAGAAAGACGCGAGTACACACAATTTTTCAAGTTCACCCCTGACTGCTTTTTCAGACAAAATGGCATATTTGGGGTTATGATTGGTCAGATAGCCTGTCAATCAAACTGTTTGCGAAGGGTCGACTCATTACAAAATTTAGTACGTAGGTTTTTAAAAGGAAGTAAGACAGTTCAGATTTGGTTCTTTCTTTTATTTGTTGTGCAATTTGATCTTTGAAAATTTGCAGACCTTTTACATTCACAAATTATATTACACACTACATGAAAGGTAATATCTGACAAAGCATAATTGGAGCATTTTAAAACAAAAACAGATGTCTCGAAATATCATAATATTAGCAGAGCTGCCAACTTTTATGTTCAGCTTGGAGTGAGAATTCGGGGGACCTGACAAATTTCACGATTGCGATTTGATTTTTATCTCGGTTCATTTGGATGTATACATGGATATACAATACATGGACTTTTCTCAAGGAAAAAAGTCTTTCTCAACTTCAGCCCTGTCAGCTCATACATTATTATTAAAGGTTAATTAACAACTGATTTGTATACAATAGCATATAAGGCCTTTTTTTTTTATAATATTATAAAAATAACTTTTTGATGGTATTAAAGTAAAAATATAACGAATATATAACATATTCCCGATTTTGTTTGCAAAACGCTCCTCTCTAGACCACATTTTTTCTTGCTAACTATACAGTTCGTGGACATTGAATGGCATTTCTCAAGTAACGTTACATGACATTGTTCACAAGCCCTCTGATGTCCATTCATATTTATTTTGTGCTGTAACTAGTAGTAAAATGGAAGAGACGATCAGTTCAGGTGCCGCTATAAACTCACAAGCCAAAACAGTATTTATTATTTCAATTTTGTGATAACTTTCCTATTTTCATTCATATCAAAAAGCCAGGTTGCTCTGCAAATGAGCACATTGTCCATGCCCTCTTTAATCCACAATGTTTTTTTTCACTGCGTAAGAATATGGCCGTGTGGTGTGAGAACGGTGTTAATAGCGTGACTCATGCTATATGTCATATATGCTGAAAATGCTTGCATACGTCAAGCTAATCACAGAATGACACGTTAATAAACGCATCACAAACCACTTCTGACTCTGATGTGGGCGTATAATGGTTCAGAATAGAAATATGCCCTAATGTTCGCAGAGTATTGGCGTATATATTTGCTCTTTAAAGATCCTCATTGACTCTCTGGTGAGTCACTTGAAGTCATTTTCATCCTTCTGTGTCTCTTCATTGTTTTTCCCACCTCCCCTCCTCAGTTTCCCCTTCACTCACTCCCACTCAGTCTCTCTCTTTCTTTATCCTTCCCCTGACTCCATCCTATATTGCCTTTAAACTGCATTACGGTCATGGTTTCACTTACCGTTCAACACAAACAGACACTTAGGTGACTTCATCTCATCAAGCAGCTCGAAATTCATTGAATCGCAAACAGCACAATAAACTCAGGTTCAGCTGAGCAACGCCATCCATCCAAGACAGCTCCACTCAAGCTTATGAATGAGAAATGAGCTTCTGAAATATTTTAGATGGTTCAGGTATGCTGAGAGTGAGACCTGCTCCTTCCAACAGCATTGCATTCAATATTAACTACATTTCCTCTCTCAGCCGCTCAGAAGAGCCAAGATACTCAGATCTGTTGACTGTGCAGTACAGTGAATAGAATTTGAACTTCTATTCATTCTCTCTAATGGCCTCCCAAAGGAAAGAAGAATCTCTTTTCATTCAAAAGTTGGGGGTCGGTAAGCTTCTTTAATGTTTTTGAAAGGAGTCTCTTATGCTTTCCAATTCTTTATTTATTTGATATAGTAAAAGTATGGTAAAGCTGAATTTTCAGCTTCATTACTACAGTTTTCATTGTCACATGATCCTTAATATGCTGATTTGATGCTCTCTTATTATCAATGTTGAAAATAGTTAAGCTTAATGTTTATGTGGAAACCTTGATTCATTTTTTTTTTTTTCAGGATTCTCCAGTCAAAAGATCAGCATTTATTTGCAATAAAAATCTTTTATGACATTGTTTCACTGTGAATTTTGATCAATTTGATGTATCATTGCAGAATAAAAGTATTAATTTTCTTAAAAGATCCCAAACCATATCTCAAAATTTTCTGAGACTAATTAATCTGAGCTATGCCATCCCCATTATTTTAATGTCAATAACAGTGCAAGGCCGGTGACGCGAGTGATAATGAGCATCAGCTGCGCACTGCACCGGTCTCGTATCTCTCACGGAGGAGCTCCGGAAGCATGAAAGAAAGCGACGACAGTGAAGGATGAGAGAGGACCAGGCCTGGACTGTGTGGGTGGCAGTTTTGTTGATTGTTTATTTTGGATATTAAAAATTATGTTTAGCGTTCGCCGGTTCCCGCCTCCTTCTTCCCGTACTTATGAACTGTTACACACACACACACACACACACATATATATATATATATATATATATATATTTTTTAGATTTTTTTATACTTGATACAGTATAGTATAGAACCGTTAAATTTCCTGAGCAATGAAATATTTACTTTTATTTATTTAGTCATTTTATAGCAGATTAATTATATAGTAATTTATATATCTTTATTATGCAAGTTTTTATTGCTCTGGGGTCTCTGTCCGTTTCCACCATCCTTGGAAAAGTTTATACTCATGAGAGTGAACCTGAAGCTAATTTTGAATGTGAGTGCTGCAGTAATCAAACCGTATGACTGAGACGTCTCTATTTCTAACAAACTCAAACAGTTCTGCTTTCTCACTTTCTCTTTCACCGTCACACACACACAGCCTCAAAAATATTCAACATTTTACTTCAGATACACACAACTAAAAAGACTGACTGTCATACGCCTTTTCTGCTCTGTGTTGTATCTCTGGGGAGGTCGCTGAGCTTGTTGTTGTGTTCAGTTTTCACGCCTGAGAAGAGCTGGGAGCCATTGAACTGAGCTTGACAAGGTCAAGTGTTGTCTTCTCTTGTACATTATGCTGTGCATATACCTTAGTCTGCATTGAGGAAAGACAATCTCAAGCTGGAATGACACCTAAGGAGGGCAGAAGCCACTGACATGTGCATGAGGGAAATATAGCAACAATGTTGTTGTTGCTTATTAGCATGTTTGCGAAGGCAAGAACCACTATTACTATTGTTCAGAGTTAGGGTTAGTGATTTGAAAACACCTTTAACCTAAGTATTGAACTTCAGCACATACAGTAACTGTCTCACACATTTGAGCTACTGACACCTCATTATGTGGTCTATTGTTGAACGTGTGAGATTACTTTTCACATAGTTGCATTGAAGGAAGTGCAGAGCCATTTATCAAGGGACCAAAATATCATAAAGATGTGGGCTTTTTAGTTGCCAACAAGCCACAAACAAGTAACTTTATAACAACATGTTAAAAACAACTCAAAAGACCTAGCAACAGCCTGGCAACCACCGACTTGGTGACTTTTGCATGATAAGCACAACAAAATTAATGCGTGGTTCTTTCTCAATCATTGTCAAATTTATTCATGATTTTGCAATGGCAGCATTTAACTATGGAAGCCCGTTTCCACCACTGAAAAAAAAGAACATTATTGCGACTTTTTATCTCAGAATTCTGACTTTTTTTCTCAGAATTGTGAGATATAAAGTCAGAATTGTGAATTATAAAGTCAGAATTGCAAGAGATAAAGTCAGAATTGTGAGATATAAAGTCAGAATTTGGAGAAAAAAAGTCAGAATTGTGAGATAGAAAGTCAGAATTCTGAGATAAAAATTTGCAATGATGTTCTTTTTTTTCAGTGGCGGAAACACGCTTTCATATTTAACTCATTTTTGATCTTTTTTTTTTATAAAAACTTTCATGACCCAAATATCTGATCATGCAATATATCACAAGAAAGAACAGAGCCTCTGCTTTTAAAAAACAACAAAAACATTTTATTCTATCGACATGCATTCTTTTTTTTTTAATCAAAACTTGTATGTGGGTAAGGGGTTCGCACAGAATAAATTTTTGCTTTGAATGAGACGTCGGCAGTGGAAAATGTCATGCAATGTCATGCAATGTTTAGAATGCAATGTCATGCACGACACGCTGCAAAAGACACAAGCAAAATGGTCAAACATGTCCATCTAGCATGCATTTACATAGAAGAATAACAGAAAAGTGAAATGGAAAAACGTGTTGTGTGAATCTGTTATAAGTTTCATAAAAAAAAAATATATATATATAATAATTTTGAACAAAAAGCTGAGAAAATCACGTTTTTGTGTTCAAGGACTTCGTCTGGATCGGATTGAGAATAATGATCAAAACAAAGCTTCACAGTCCTCTTCATTGGTTCGACATTTCATTCATGACCCTGTCGCCGGTTCACCACTGTTCCTTCCTTGGACCACGTTTTGATACTGACCACTGCAGACCGAGAACACCCCACACGAGCTGCAGTTTTGGAGATGCTCTGACTCAGTTGTCTAGCCGTCACAATTTGGCCCTTGTCAAACTCACTCAAATCCTTACGCTTGCCCATTTTTCCTGCTTCTAACACATCAAATTTGAGGACAATGTGTTCACTTTCTGCCTAATATATCCCACCCGCTAATGAACATTATCTGTGATGAAGAGATAATCAGTGTTATTCACTTCAGTGTCAGTGGTTATAATGTTATAAATACATACATACATACATAGATTAGATTTAAATAAGAACATTATTTTACTGTATATGCACTTTTTTATCAGAATGCATTCACTGATAATACTGTTATAAATAAAAAATATATATAAATATTAAATAATATTTTTTAATAAATAATACATATTATAAAAATACATATATGAAAAACAATATTTTAAGAATAGATAATTAGTCGATGTTTCAAATATAAAAATATAAAAATATGAAATAATCATTTAAAACATTTAAATTGTACAGTGTAACTGATTACATACTGTACTGATTCAATGACAATGTTCAAGCTATTGTGTCAAACACAATTCTACGGAGCGCCTAAAGGGACATGTTGATGGGAAAAATATGAGATGGGAGGGAAAAAAAATATTCAATGCTCCTTTCATAATCGTTTTGTGTTCCCCAAGATATTTTTAAATTTTTTTTTAGAAAAGATTCAACAATTTCAGACATTTTAGGCCACAAGAATGAAAAATAAAATCATGCAAAAACATTTCACTGTCAAGATATAATATCACACAGCTTGTTCAAATTTCTTGGTGGATACTGGATAAGCAACAAAAAATACAACATAAAAATACATTAGCAGTTATGACCAAGATCTGTCAACGAGGCTAAAATCTGAGCTTGTACCTTCTACGTTTAATCTAATATTCAGTGAAACATCTACTGAGGGTTCGTGCTCTTAAAAGACAACTGCGCATATTATCAGCAGTGACAAATGAAAGTAGCTTCAGTGAAACACTGATACTGCCTTTCAAGCCACAGCAAAAACAAACACAGGAGAATTCCACCATCTTCTTAAGAAGACAATCACAGTCGGTCTAAAACAATTATGTTTTATGCAATTCCTACCAAAGAAGCGGATATCAAGGACTTTCTGGGCCATACCTTCTCATCAGACACTGTTGTTTGGTAACACACACGCCCTGGTGAAGAAGCGCTCGCACCAGCCAGCACAAGGGAAGCTGATGAGTCATAGCTGACCTTAGAAAGCGGCCTTTGCACGAACCCCATGTAATGTTATGTGATATGTTATGTACAGGGAACTTTAAAATATGGTTACATAGCTCAGTAAGAGAGAGAGACTGAGATTTTAAAAGGGAGCAGAATTATGAGTCACCATGAAATCAAAATATAGACTAATCTTATTTTTTATGGAATATTGGAGTGTTTCTTATGAATGATTTATCCGAGCACATCATGATTTTATTTAATTCATGTGCTCTCATAATCTTCAACCGACTCTTGCAGTGACTGGCACGAGGGCGGGACAACTTTTCCATCACGTGAGATCCAACAATAGCAAACCACAACCATCCAACCAATTCCAAATAAAGTTCCTCGCTACATTTTTTCATGTTTGAGAAGACGTTTCACTCAGATATGTCACAATAATAGGAAAGAAAAGTGCGCTGGACATAAATCTAAGAAATCAAGACTCATATAAGTATTTAAATAAATTATAAAAGGTTTTAAATCAGAATTTTAGTCTCTTTATGTAATATATTATATAAAGTATTTCTCTCACACTCTGTCTTGCATATCCCAAAATGTTCATTTAATCTCAGTTAAGCTTTCACCAAATTGGTTCATTTTCATCCCATTTTTCAGGGGCAAGAAGTTCACGCAAACTGAGAAGACACTTTTAATGTGTAAAGAGGTGTGAAGTGATGTGGTGAAAGGTGGTGCATCTATTCTAAATTTAACTTTTAATGAACTTGATGATGATCTTATGGGACAATTCAGATCTCAATCGTGATTATAAATGCCTGTCCTGTCTTCCTGTTTAACACTTGAAGCACTCTTTGACATATTGTGCAGAGTTTAAAAGGTTAACGCACAGATCTATGGGCAAGAGAATTATATGCTAAACTAGTTGAATAGACAAATCAGTCCTTTGATGCATGACGTCCATTAAAGTAGTCAGACTTTAAAAGTAAAATCAGGGTGTTACAACCGAAACATAAGTGATATCCATAATTCTAAGACTTTTCTGTGAATATGTCATTATTTATGTCAACAAAAATTCAAAATGTTTATAATATAATACTTTTATTCAGCAAGGATAAAATTGCTTCAAATAAATGTTCTTCTGAACTTTTTATTCATCAAAGAAAAATAAGTATCATGCTGTTTGCAACATTTATAATAAATGTTTCTGAACAGCGAATCAGCATAACAGAATGATTTCTGAAAGATTATGTGACACTGAATACTGGATAATAATGCTGAAAATTCAGCTTTGCATCACAGGAAATTACTACACAAGAAAATGATTAAATTAGTAAAAATATTCATTAAAAAAATGGTTTCACAGTGATTCTGTAGAAGAACCATTTCTGGTTCCCCAAAGAACCTTTCAGGGACTTTCACACCGTAGTTATAGGAGCTAGCCACCAGGAGGATGGTCATCTGAAACAAAGGTTGTGTCCGAAATCACCCCCAATACTCTTAAATAAGGCACTATTTGAGAGGACAGCCATTTCTAGTGGTATCTGAAACCATGGCGGACGTTATCTGGTGCACTCATTCAATCCCACAATGCACCACAACAATGAATGTACAACTGATGTACGCTCAACCAGAGATGGGCTGCATCCAAAATCGCATACTCTCGAGTAGGTACTTATTTTGAATAAGTAATTACTTCATGACAACTAAAAAGTATGTTCTATATAGTAGGAACGCATGTATGAATGTAATCCGGACGTACTACATTCGCCATGTTGTACCGTCACTTGACCTTGCGTCGCATCACTGCCATTCACAAATCCTCTCCCGTGACCTCATGGGACAGTAATAGAACTTCAGAATCTCACTGGAAGTAGAAGGTCATTTTCTCCTTACTCTTTTATGAGTACTGACTGTGGATTCAGACACACTTCTTCTGTTACAAACTGTTTTACGTCAACTATATAGAAGAAGTATGCGATTTCGGATGCAGCCATGGTCTTCTTATTGCCTTCAAGTGGCTTTGACTCAATGGCTAGAGAATACCCATAATTCACTGTGAGATCGCTCGCTGAACGAATTCCCATGTGCCACCAGAAGATAGGGTCCGCAGCCAAATCACCCATCCATTTTCTAAACCGCTGGTCCAATGTGGCACCAGCGTAATATCATACAGGTATACATTCATTTTGAATTGGATTATTAAATTGCTAAAATAAGGTTTCCATGACAGAGATCAAGGTAAATCTTTTCATTACTACTGGAGCTTCCAGTTTGCTAAGCTTCAAATAATTATTAACCAACAAACACAAACTATACAAAAGGGACAGCCCTTCACGTTCACTCAGTGTCTCAGTGAATTCACTCACTCGTTTTCATTCACTCCCTCAGGATAACTATATTAGAGGACTAATAGGCAATAATGAATGAGGGTATAGGGGGCGATCGGACACAGCCTAAATTTACCTCTAGGGCCATTTTCCTGGTTGCATTCGTATCGCCAGCAGGAACTCTGAATTGACGTTGAAGTAGTGCCTGGACTTCGGCGTTGGTCAATCTATCACTTTATAAGTAAAATGTGTGTTTACATGGCTTTTTAAAAATGGCAGATGCCAGTCTTTCATAAGGCAAGTATTCGGCCAATCACTGGTAGTTCCTATTGTACTGGGTTAGACTCTACTCTGAAGTGCTAATTTCGTCCCCCCTAAAGGCACTCCTAAAATCTTTCCCAGTTCCTGTGGTGTGAACACGCCAAAAAGAGGGTAATTTCACCAATAGTTATAGAAACAATGAAAACTTTCCTCCGGTGCTAAAGCCCCTAGTGATCAATTTTAATGTGCAAAAGACCATTTTAATCATCTACAGAGACTTTAATGGAAAGGTTCCACAGATGTTAAAAATTTTTCATGGAACCATCAATGGCAATAAGGTGTTTATTTTGAAGAGTGTGGAATAATGAATTGCAATGCAGATATTCTTATGAAGAAGGAAAGTGCAAAAACCGCATCACCACAAACCGAAGTGTTAACAGGCATCTGTGAGCGGTGTGAACTTCCACATTAAGTCGTGATGCAGCAGTCTTCTCCAGGCATGATGTGCATTACAGCGAATGGCAACATATCATTCAGACATTTCATTAATGAATGTTGAACTCCGGAACAGAATTATGCATCACCCACAGTACCAACCACCAGAGCTAGTCGATGAGCGCCGGAAAAGCACTAGTAAAGCATGCCAGACTCACTAGATTACTCCCTCTCTCTATTCTCGCTCTCTTAACAGCTTGCATATCTTTCTTAGCTCCATCGGTCTTCCCTCTGCTCCAGTAATACAGACATTTTAATGCAAATGTAATGCATTAAATGCATTATTTTTTAAGATAATCATTAAAGTGTCACTCAAACAGCCCTTTTTCTATATAACTGCTGAGCATCTGACCAATATTAATCTAGAAATGCATCTCCTCAGTATTTAAAGGCCTAAAAATACCTGCACTCAACAGTGAACAGTCTCTTGTAAAAATGTGCTGCTCCCACACTGGCAGAGTGTAAGTACCTGCGTATGTCAAGTTACATCGGACTTTTTTTTACCACTAAAAAGAGTAAGGATAACTTGACTCTTGGTCTCATTGATTGGTAGCACAGCCATGATGAAACAGTGGTCCCTACAGAATAAACCAATAAACCTAAAGGTGACACTGTGGGGGATTCAACGGAGTTGTCTTCATCGCAATGGATTTTAAGTTCAGATTGAAAAAGATCAACTGCTATTATCTCTTAGTCTTGCCCAAGACAGAATTTGTGCGTTATTTCCAGTCCACAAAGACATGGTGGCAAGCTACTTCAAACATATTAAACCGTGTTACTGTGGATGTGGCATTACATGTACAGAAATTATTTAACTTAAAAGTTATCTGAACAACATGATAACAAATGATTCTTTACATTGCAGTGACAGACAGCCCTCAGTCAGTGTCCGCATTTAAACTGCTTATCAGAGTGTACGACAGAAACAGAGAAACATCATGCAGTTACTTCATTCTACTAAATAATGACCCAGGAGCTGACTGCGACACATTTATTAGCCTTATTGGTCGTTTACACCAGTGCTTCCCAACCACGTTCCTGGAGGCTCCCCAACACTGCACATTTTCCATGTCTCCTTTGTCTGGCACACCCATTTCTGGTCTCGGAGTCTCTGCTAATGAGTTGATGACCTGATCCAGTACCTGATTAAGGAGACATGTAAAAATGTGCAGTGTTGGGGGGCCTCCAGGAATGTGGTTGGGAACCACATGAATTACATTAAAACTAAAAACAGAAAATGTATGTGTTTTGGCCATTCGTTTACATGACAACTGAGTTATGGGGGCAAACATTCAGAGTGGAAGTTTTTGAAAACGATCCATTTTTGTCTCTACAAAACTACAAAAAATGGGAATTTGTGAAAACGGTGATGTCATGCGCATGTGTATTAAGTCCGGAACACACCAAGCCGTCGGACAATTTTCGTCCGTCGACCAACTACGTTTTCTCAGTGTGTTCCACATAGTGGGCTGAATTTGGTCCTCGTCTGCTTTTTTTTTTGTCTGTGAAAGAGAGAACTCTGATTGGCTGTTGAGTATAGCAAACGAGTCAGTTCACGAGAATATAAGCAAACGTTCAGCAAATAAGTCATGACGGCACAGACAGAAGGTTGTTCTGATTTTACTACCCGAGCACTCGAATGCACAAATATTTTCATAATAACATCACCGGAATGGAATAAAGAACGTGATCATCATGATTGATATTCAAAACGGTAAGCTTACCGTTTTTATGGTTGGTATACATGCAGTCTTAGTTTTGCTTTTCCTTTTTGAATGACGAATATAGACAAATATATCTGCTTAAATAGACAGTTATTTCCTTCATACGCAGGTACAGAACGCGTGTACTACTCGACAGTCAAAGTTCTTTCGGTGTGTCCAAGCACATAAATTTCCCCCAACACAGCCTATTTTTACCGTCTGCTTTCATTGCCGCTAGTTCTTTGAAGTCGGGTTGGCGTGTCCCGGCTTTTAGGCACATCTATAGGCACCTAGTGTTTCTTTACAAAGTGAGATCGCCAACTACTGGCCTGGCAGCAGAATACAGCATTTTTAATTGTTTTCACGGATCATTGTGAACAGGGATCGTTTTCACAACGTGCGCAAAAAACACAAAAGGAAAGACGTTTTCGCTTTTAGTATCTTTGTTTTGTAAATGTGCCCTAAGAGCGATTTGTTGTTTTTGATGTCACTTTGAATTAGAAGTGGCTAATTGACAGATTCATGTGCTGTTATTATTATTTATTGAATAGAAAACAAAAAACAAATGGTTTAATATAGGTCATATTAAATATATAGACAAAATTCAATCTATATTCAAATTGAATGAATATGATCTGGTTAGTTAAAATGATTTTGAATAAAAGCAGGCGTTGACTACTGTAGAACCTACTGTATGTATTGTTCCCGTAATATGCAAACAATATATTAAATATGTTTTAATCATACCCCATTGGGGCCTGAGCCCTGTAATACTGAAATCATAGAATCACCCCTGCTACAGAGATAAATGTATTAAAGAATATATTAAATATCCAGCAAAATAACAATGCATAAATAAATATTTAAATTCTATATTATCAAGAGAAACGGGAGCATAAAAAACTTAGGCTTCTATTTCTAGTTTCTTATTATAGTACAGTCTTGTATTTCTTTCCTCTGAATTTGGGGTGTAATATGACCCATACAGGACATTCTTGACAGGTTTGATGAGATTCACACATTCTATGATGACAGTGAGCACTATTCAAGACCACACCAAATACTCCAAACGACAGACTCTATGAGATGTGCTTTTTGTACACCATCAAGAAAAGGAGACTTTTGTACAGCATCAAGAAACACCACGCCTGGGACTACATCAGTTTCTTCTGGAGACACCATTGACCTCCACTGTTGAATAGGCAGGAGCAGTGAATGCGCAGTCTCAGTGCGGAACGAAGGTATCAGACACACCAGCCAGTGTTGCCAAAGCAGCAAAAATGCATCTCATTTCATCAGGTCTTCAATAGCAAACCTGCATTATTAAATGCTCACAGAGATTTTACACGGAAGGATGTGCACGAGACAAAAGACAACGCGGATCCTCCCTCAATGAAAAAACAGGACCTAAATCTTTTTGTCTGCTCATTATGAATTGTAGCATAAGCCACAGTTGGCACATAATCTCTAGACTGTCTGCTATGCTGTTTCCCCCCCTCTCTGCCTCGTTATAGCAACTATAACACACATCCATAGGGAAATATCACTATGGTACCCAGATGCATTTAAGACAGCATCAAATGCGGCGTAATTTGATTGATCTCAATAGTGCAGCACACAACATTCAAATGCAAGTGGAGGCTATTACCGCAGATTATGGAGCCACTTTCACCTCCATCGCTCGTGGAAATGAAAAGCGCGTATTCTAATGGCATCTCCAGACAATAAATGCATCGTCTTACCTGCGCTGTGCGAGAGATCAATGCCAGACTCGCTGAGGATGTTCGGGTCACTTTGAGATCTGCCTCTGTGCAGAAGACATTTGTCTATTCCATCCGATGAAGCCATGAGGAGCTATGGATAAGATATTGAAATCCCTCTCTGAGCCAGTCAAACCCCGATGGTGAGGCGGATGTGTCTCGGTCTAAGAGCATCCAGCAGCAGGCATGCTGAATTAGAACCCTTTACAGCGACTGTGTGTGTGTGCATGAGGGAGGGAGACCGACTGTGCCTGTCATAAGGGCTGGGGTATTTGTGTGTGCACGCGCGCGCGCGCGCAGATGCCACCTTTATCCACTCCACAATGACCCACTGACAAGCGAGCATCCGTTCTGAATCACAGGATGCTAGCACATGACGTTTTTACAGCGCCTTCATAAATGAATTCATTCATTTGGGCTTTTTATAGACGCTAGACCTTAGAGCAGGGCTTCGTTCGAAACGAATCGGTGTTTTCGAACGGAATGAGGCTTTTAAAGTCAAAATTAATAGCTTAGGCTACTTGTTGTATTTTTTTTTAATGGAATATCGCATTATATTGTTATATCACGTATCATTATTTTGTTTTAATTCATGTGTCCTCGTAATATTTAATCAAAATAACGTCGTCGTTAAGTAACAGCTCTTCTCCGATTACGTGTTTACTGCCATGAGGGCGGGACAACTGTCACTCACAGCAGACCACGTGATCAAATCAATTCCAAGATTACAAGTGGACGATGTTAAATACAGGTGTAAAGCGTTTTGAGCTTGTCCACTTTCGACCACTTCCTGGAGGTAGTCGAAAACGATTGTTCACTCTCCGCTTACTGAGGGCTGCTGCTCTCCGTATGTTTTTCCGTTTTCTCCGGACGCGTTCATACGTAAATTGCGCGAGCTTGTTATGTTCGTTATATTGAAAGATCTGAAAAACTCATACATTTACCCGCCTGCAGAAATTAGGATAGAAGTTGTCGAAAGCAGGCCGGGTTCTACCGGGTTAAGCACCCTCAAACACCAGCAAGAACACCCTCAGTTGATACTGTAAAAATAGCATATGTTTGCGAAACAGATTTGAAAAACATTTCAGGTAGTATTTGTGTTTGCGCTCGGAAGAATGTCAAACGTTTCTATTTACAACATGATTTTGCAGCGGTGAGCAATGTAGCCAATCACAGTCAAGTTCGCTGATCTCTTGAACGCAATCGCTAATCAGGCATGTTTAAGTTATTTAGAATATGCTCTCCGGGAAAAAATAAATAAATAAAAATAAACACCAGAGTTTTTGTTCAGAGTTTGCACGCTCGCCTCTCATTAACAAAGTAGACACAATGTAAGACACCCATTGTGCAGCATATACTATAACTGACAAAAAATATGAAGCCTAATAAATAAATAAATAAATACATAATGATTAAGTAAATGCAGACTAGAAAAATATTTGAATTTTCGTATCAATATTTTTGAAAAATTATTTGTAAAAGTAAAGACTTTTTTTTTTACATTTCAAGTGGACAAAAGAGACTAAATTACGATTAAAAGACTAAAACAGCAGGTGTACCCACCCTACATTTTTTCTTGTTCGAGAAGCTGTTTCTCTTATACATCACAATAGGGAAGAAAAGACTGTCGCAAATTCCATTTAATGCCGACTTATAGTGATTCATATGAAGGGCCATCAATAATGCTGCGTTCACGCCATGTTGTAATTACCGTAGGATTGAGATGACAACACGTGACATTCTATTCAGAGCTGTTCACAATCACATCCTTGGACTGGGAATTGTGCGTTTCTATGGCAGCCCTATCAACGGCTAAATGAATCTGCAGTGGTCAGGTGGAGCCCGCAGAAAATTCCCAGCTTACACAAGCTCTACGAGGACGTGAACGCTCGAAAATCTCGACATTAATTGAATATTTGAACATTGAATACACCTTAAGGCATTCGATGAATGGGTGTTTTGAATTTTGTTTGCACAATTGAACGAAGTTGGACATCTTATTCGTGAACAAATTAAATGAACTTAGACATTTGTTCATTTAAGGGTGGCCGTGCTGAAGAATAATACTTAAATGACTGATAATACACAATAAACTACAAACCCCATTTCTAGAAGAGTTGGAACATTTTATAAAACGCAATAAAAACCACAATCTTTGATTTTTTTTTTTATTCTCTTGAACCTTTTTTTTAACTGACAAAAGTACAAAGAAAAGATTTTCTAAGTTTTCACTGGCCAATATAATTGGATTTTGTGAATATAAACACATTTTATGATGGCTGCAACACACTCCAACAAAGTTGGGATAGAGGCAAATTAAAAGTGAAAAGATTATATAATGTCCAACTTGAGCTGTTTTTTAGCAGTCCACAACTGACCCTTCGCAAAGATCCGCCCCCTTTAGTTACTGTTGCTTTGTCCGACAAGTCATGTGCTCTCAGGCCACACATCATGTTCTCATGCAGAGGAAATACATAGTGGAGCAAAGAGGACACTGACAACGTATGAAGCAGTTTCATATTTAAAATATCGTAATTTTTTAAAGAGGTTTAAACAATAAATAGCGTATAGTGTCTCTTTAATGTGTCGTGACAGATCGCTGTAGCTCCTTCAAGCGGCTCGTGAACCGATCATCTCTCCATAACTAGTTCATTTATAGCATCAAATAAACATGAATGAACATCAGAAGGAATGTTGTTTCAAGTGTGGAAAGATGCGAGTACACGCAATATTTGAAGTTCAAGTTCACCAACATTAATCTCCTAACTTCCCTGACTGCTTTGTCAGACAAAATGGTAGATTCGGGGTTATGATTGGCCAGATCGCTTGTCAATCAAACTGTTTGTGACGGGTCAATTAGCAGATGAACTGGTAATTGGTGAGGTTATCATATTTGGGTGTAAAAGAGCTTCTCAGTCTTTGCAAGAAAAGATGGGTCATGGAAAATGTCATAAGAGAATTGTCAAACAAGTCAAAAATCACAAGATTGCAAAAAATTTATGTCTTTCACCATACCATACATAATATTGTAATCTTCATCTGTATGGGGAAAGGTATAGGACACCTCAGTTGAATAAGCATGACCTTTGAGCCCTCAGATGGCATTGCATTATAAACTGTCATGCTACTGTGTTAAATAAAGCCACATGGACATGTTTTAGCTTGTTTTTGGAAAAATAAAATGGACATTGAGTTCTCAGTCCCAAAGAACAAAGGTACCATACAGGCTTTCGTCAGTGAAAGGTCCAAAAGAAAACACCTGTCATGACTTAAGAATGCATCAGTGCAAATGACATGAGTGACTTGCATTTGTGTGAAGGTACCATTGACATGGAGGCATATATTTGAATTGTACAGAGACATAAAGTGCCATCAAGATTATTTCTTTTTCGGGGAAGCAAGACAAAGCCAGGCCTCATTCTGCATGTGATACATCAGAGTGGTTCCTAGACACTCACCACACAGTGGATGTGCTTGACTGCCTGCCTGCAGTCCAGATCCGTCTCTCATTGAAAATGAATGGCCCATCATTAAAAGGAGAATCAGACAATGACAACCAGGGACTGTTGAGCAGATGTCTTGTATCAGGCGAGATTGGGTAAAAAATCCACTTGCAAAACTGCAACACTTAGTACCCTCAATTTCCAAATGATTAAATATTGTAATTAAAAGGAAAGGTGATGCGTCACTGTGGTAAACACGGATCTATCGCAACTTTTTTGGAGTGTGTTGCAGCTCTCAAAATCAAAATTGTTTTTTTCTTACAAAATACAATAAAGTTGTTCAGTGAAAACACTGGCAATCTTTTCTTAGTACTTTTGTCAGTTAAATAGAGTAGATTTTATTGCATTTTACAAAATGTCCCAACTCTTCTGGAACTGTTTGTATAATAAGACATATTCACATCGGTTAAGTGACTGATTCAAGTGACTCACGCATAACACTAAAATACAATCACTTGTTGCAAGCTAATCACAACAAAACTATACATATAAAAATAACTACAATGATAAGTGTGAGTCATTTAATTATAATACTCTCACTCTTACTTCAGAGTTGGGCTACAAAAATACATCATTCCTGCACCTATTATCATCTAGGTGTGATAGAGTCTTAACCGTCTTAGTTACATGAATTAACTAAGCATCATTTTTAATATCTGCATTATTAAACTAACATCAGATAAACAGCACTGGTGTACTGCAGAAAGGGCCAATGAACGAATCTGAATGAATATTTTAGCCAAACGACACAGCATCCAAGAGCGCCACCGCAGGCAGAGTCGTGTAATTACAGTGAGATTAGTTTATAATTGTGGTTTTAGCATCCTTGTTCTAAGAATTATTCATAAACACTTGCTATATAATTAATAGCTAAATGTTAATGGGCTTATTGGGTTTTACTTTAGCAATAAAGTAAATCTAGCATTTCTTCCTTTACATAAATACTGATATTAATAATAATAATAATAATCTTGTGCACAGTTGCGTGGAATTCAAAGTAAACAGAAGAATCTCGTCTCCCATTGGTCAAATTTCTACATACCCTTCGCTAATTGGTCAATGCTGTCAACCTCATCCAGGAAGTGTTGTCGCAAGGGAGATTGTAGCAAAAATGGCCGCGCACCGGTGCGGTTTGTCTGTTGTAATCATTTTGATTCTTTCTAGTTTAGCTCACCGGGGTAGCTGTGACACGCTCGAAAAATCAAACGGTAATACAGGAGAAAAACAGAGCACTTCAGACGCTCTACGAGAAGTTAATGCCGACGGCAGTGTCACTGGAGAGGCTCTGACTGAAAGGGAATGGCAGTCGACTGATGTTGAGGAGGACAGAGGCGACGGCACGGAAGACGGCGGATCTTTTAGACCAGCACCGGCGAAAGATCAGTTTCAGGAGGAGCTGGTCATCCGGCCCCTGCACTCCGGGGACATTTATGCCAGCTTCCAGTTCCGCACACTGTGGGATACTGACTTCCTGCAAGAGGGACAGAAAGGTGACTTATTATTGCTGTAGAAGTGAACCACCACCCATGTACATCACAAAGCGTGCTAGCATATTACACACACGGAACGCAAAAATAAAAAGAAGGAAAGAAAGAAAATTGTTGGAAAATCAAATCTCGTTCATCATTCAAACCTGGAAGTCACCATGAAATCAAAATGGACCATTCTTATTTTTTTTGGAATATCATGTAGTAATATGGAATATTGCAGTATTTATTATAAATGATTGATTTTTGCACATCGTTACTTTAAAAAAATAAATAAAATAAATGTGCCTAATAACTTTGAATTAAAATAACTTCCTCTCAGTCTTGCAACGATTTCTCTTCTCTGATGACTTATTTAATGCCACAAGGTGTTTGACAGGTTTTATGAGATCCTGTGATTACAATAGTGAATGCAAACAAGATATTTTTAGAAAGAAATAAAAACTCCGAATGACCGACGCTGAGATGTGCTTTTTGTACAGCATAAAGATAATAACAACTGTCAGTGTTTAATGTCACTCACTTGAGATCATAGCAATAACAAACCACAGCGATCCAAACATTTCCCTTACGGACAAATTCAAGTCCAGTCCTGCAATTTTTCTTGTCCGAGAAGCCGCTTTACTCGGATATACATGCGTCACAATAAGTTTCATGACGTTCAATTCCCAGCAGTTTCATCACAACTTCAGTTTCATGACAACTTTAAATGAAAAATCCAAAAAGCCTCTCTTTGCAGTCGATTAAATTCCGTGCAAAATCAATTTAGTGAAGTGCCTTGTAGTAATCAAAATAGGTCTTTAAAATATGAATAAAATGAGTAACCTCTGACTATACACTAAATTATGACAGAAGTAAAAGTTTGGCATTTAAAAAAAAATAAAAAATAGCTGCTCCCAGTAAAGTATCACATAAAGTGCCCCTATTATGCAATTTTAAAGGTTCTTATTCCTAATAGTTTTAGAGGTGTCCTACATTCATCCAAGGTCAATAAACACATTCTTGGTCTCCTTTCAGAGAGCCTGCTCTGCTCTGCTCTGAATGGTCAGATGGTGCAATCTGTTGCGATTGGTCTACCACTTACAGTGTGTGTCAGAAACGAAATCTCAATTTCAGCACTTGATACACCGTGTTACCGTATTAATTCGAGTCCTCATCTTGTTGAAATGCATGCAAAGTGATTTGCTTTGACGGTGCAGAAAACAGTGTCTTCTAAAAATGTTGACAACACGAACAAAACTTTTCCAGTCTTCAGCTACAACTACAGTGTTTGAGAGTCAAAGTAGATGTTGTTCGCGGGCAGCCAATGAAGACAATGGCTTTATGAAAATATGTTTCAAATCTACATAGGTTGGAGCAGGAAGACTGGAATTACTAACGACTCGTTTCAAGCAGTTCAGAATCAATTCTTTCTTTTGGGAAACAATAACTCCATTTATACACTTTGATCTTTGCAGACCTTTTACATTCACAAACGGCTATATAACACACCAGATAAAAGGTCATATCTGAAAAAGCATAACATTTGTTTTCATGATTTGTCTTTTTTGCCTACAGTTTCTCATTACCGGCTGTTCCCCAAATCCCTCGGCCAAGTGCTGTCTAAGTTTTCAGTGCGAGAGCTGCACATCTCCTTCACGCAGGGCTTCTGGAGGACCATGCAGTGGGGGCAGCCCTTCATCCCCTCTCCACCTGGAGCAGAGCTGTGGGTCTGGTTCCATCACACAGTCAGCGAGTGAGTGGTTATATGTATTAGTTGTAAAAATCATTTTGAGGTGTCCATGATTAAAGGTGCAATATGTAAATTTTTGGCCTCTAGAGGGCGTACAATCAAAACAACAACAACGGCGTTGACTGAATTATGGGAACTGTCGTCTTCAACTCCACCGCTGATTTAAATCAATCATATAACATGTTCATGGATGAGGTAAAGTAGTAGTTTTATAAATGTTGCGCTTGATGACATGATTTTATTTCATTATAATGAATTAGCCGCAAGGTTTTACACTGGATTGGTTGTCATAGATTTGTCCAATTCATTGTTGTGATAACGCTGTGCAGTTTCATGTGTTCAAAACAGTCATTGTAAAAGTACAGTTTAACGTTCCCACATCATTTGCAAAAAGGCTGATTAATATTTATTTATAACACTGTATTAATTTCCATTGTTAATCACGTCAGGTGAAGTATATGGCAATTTCAACAAACTAATCACAAACCAAATGCAATAACGCTGTCCTTAATAAACATCACTCGTACAGAATGAAACTCATATGCAGTTTTGGCATTTGACACCTTTGATGTAGTGGCAAGTATTTCACTAAAGCTACAGTATAAAACAAAATTATAGCCAACAGTTCATAACATGCCTTGAAGTATTCGTAGTGAACGTCACCTCAACATTTTTCTCATCATATGAACAGACAAGAACAAGACATTCAAACAATAAGACTAACACTGTTGATCGATATAATAATCACAAGTTTTCTGTCAGTAAAGGAATCCAAACAGTTCCTCACCTGTCTGTTAAAACACATGCAAGATCGGTGTCTCTGTCTAGTTGAAGTTTGTCGCGCAGTTCTCTCCATTTAGGAAATGCGACACCGATGTTGATCCTCGTTTTATTTCTCTTCTTGTCCCAAAGTCTTCTTGGGTCATTTGGTTGATGTTTACGTTTATGGGACTTGTCTTTGTTGACAGAACCCGCCACAAACAGTAAAGAATAATTGTGTTTTCTGCGCTAAACAAGCTAGTTACTTGATATACGCTACAACTACTATTTCCACATTTGTCCATGAGACTATGTTGTCATGGTTTCTACGGCAGTAAAAGCAGAAACCGAGGGTAACGTGGATATGATGTCGTTGACAGGCTTTCCTGCGCACGTACCAGAGCCTTGGTTAAAAGCCTTGGCAATTTCTCATGATTTACAAAGAGTTGGAAACATTTGGGCTATTGTAAGTACTCAACTGAACAAAATATATAACACTGGCCTAGTGGTTTTTGGATATTTTACTGCAAAAATTTTACATATTTCACCTTTAAGCATAGTATTTTGTCTCTGCAATTTGAGCAGAATTTAGCAGTTCACTGATTTTTCTTGAATTCTCAGTGTGGATGGAAACTGGAAGGAGCTTACCAACGTCCTCTCTGGAATCTTCTGTGCCTCTCTGAACTTCATTGACCTGACCAACACCGTACAGCCCAGTGCTTCTTTTAAACCGCTGGGTCTGGGAAACGGTACGGCCCTTTTAGTTCATTATAAAGAGGTGTTCACACTGACAGCGATTTGCTGTGAGGAAGCAACTGAAGGTCATTGTTTCTGACTTGCACTGATTTACAGTCGGCATGAAATAAACATTATTAATCTTACTGCGATAGATTCATCCATGCACATGTTTCACATGATCGGCAGGAGATTTATATTTATTTAAATTCACCCAGATAGCTCACACTATATTTTTAAAGCAATAAATCAAAGTTTAAACTCTTGTTTTTGATATTTTTGTCTCTAAACAGCTACAGATCACCGTTTTCTACGTTATGCCACGTTACCACGTGAAATCGTCTGCACTGAGAATCTCACACCCTGGAAGAAACTTCTCCCTTGTGGTTCTAAGGTTCAGATCATTGCCTGTGATTTTAACAACTGGTCTTTTAAAGAAGAAGCCATTATTTTATGCCTTTTTCTTTTCTGCAGGCAGGTCTGGCGGTTCTCATGAAGTCAGAGAAGCTGTTTCACAGCAGTTTCCACTCTCAGGCTGTTCACATCAGACCCGTCTGTCAGGTGAGGTTCTTTTCAAAGCTTTCTTTAAAAATACAGAACTTATGTTCTGTCACAGACACAGTCTTGAAATTTTTTTGCATTCTGATGACCCTCCAGATTTTTTCTCTTAGGATGATCAATGCACAAATAAAGCATGGGAGCTGAGACAAACTCTTAATGTTGTGTTCGATCTCTACACTTCAGGCCAAAGCAAAAAGGGTGAGTAATAAATGAATGTTTGGTTCTTTGATATATGGCGTCAGACGTTTTTCCGATGATGCACCTAAAAATGTCTTCATTTCAATGTTTTCGATTATCAATATATTGCATTATATTCATGTTGTGCAACACTGTCAACATCATTTCAAAAATGCAAGTGGTCAGAGTGGAATAAATGCGATTCAAATGTCTGTTTTTTTGCATTAAAACCAGCATACGCCGCATTTTACAACGAATATGGTTGCTACTATTATTATGTTTACATGAGGTTTAATTGGAATATTGCCTAATTCTCATTATAATCACATTGAGGGTGCATGTAAACAGTCAATAAAATAGACAATGAATCAAAAATAAGAGGAAAAAAGTGAAATCCCAATAGGGAAGTGTCTTAAAAGCATAGAACAGGCCTAGGCTTACACACCTGAAGCAGTACTGTGCACAATCCATTTGCGTATTCATTGCTATCTACTATCTTTTGACAGAATGGTCCCTGTTTAAGATGTTTTCTCGAACTCTGACAGAGGCATGTCCTCTTGCTTCCTCTAGTAAAATCTATGTGGACATCACAGACAACTCTGAGGTGAAACAAAGACAATGAATACTTTCTATCTGATTTGTCATGCTTTAATAGTTCTATAAATGGGGAAATAAATGCTGTTTTTTAGTGTTATACTGTCTGTCCAACAGGGGGAGCTGTTTGAGTTGAGTCCTGCCACTCCTCTGCTCAGCCAAGCTGTGGTGCTGGGGGATCGCAGGACTTATTCAGTATATGACCTGACCAGAGCTGAGACATTTGGCCAGTTACGTTCACTCAATCTCCTACTGCGCTGGAAAGGGGACAGCGGTATGAATGAGTTTCATAGATGGTGTCCATCTGATGCATTCTTATTTATCCTTATTGTAGAACTATGATATCAAGTGAAAGTAACTGGAATTATTTACATTCTTGCTACACAGTAACAGTCTAATGTTCTCTGGAACATACTGGTATATTTAAATTTGGTTCTTTGAATCTCTGGTTCTTTCACCTTGTGCTTTAGGAGATATTCTGCGTCCTCTGCTGCATGCAGAGCGATACGTGGCTGGTTTTGGGCTGCAAACAGGTGAAATTCACACCGTCATGTATAATAACCACCCATATCGGGCTTTTCCTGTACTACTGATGGATTCAGTGCCCTGGTACCTGCAGCTGTACATCCACACCCTTACAGTCACCAGCAAGTCCCGTGATAACAAACCCAGTGAGTTTATTCTACATTTATTGTGGACTTTTATGGTTTGTATGTATTGATTGCTTGTTTTGGGGCAGTTCTTAATTTTAGCACTTGAATCTTCTCTAAATGTAATGTATGATATAAATTTACTATGGTTTTCACTACGGTACGCCTACAATAAGTGTTTATATTCGGTCTATTTCAGACCGGGCTCTGCTCCGCTGCGGAGTATCACAGTACCTGCGTGACTCGTCATAGACAAACAGAGAGAAGTAGTTCCGGCTGCAATGGTCTTCCGCAAGACACATACGGTTCTATTTATTAACCGCTAGAGCGCGAACATACACGCGCATTGCTCAATGGTGATGAAACACGCCAATTAGTTTAGGAATTAAGCCATATAAAAATGAAAAGGTCAATAGCTGAATAATTAATTAAAAAAAAAACAAAGTTTGGCGGTCAAGGATGCTGGTGGAAAGGACGAGCCATGCATACAGACACAACTGATGATGAGCACACAGTATAAAGGCATTAAGTTACTTCAACAGCAATGGCTTAGACCAGAGTTCCTCAACAGGCCGCGAGAGAACGTTTGGCCCGCGCTAATGTCAAATAGTGTTGTCAGGGTAATGTATATAAGCACGTCTCTGTCGTGAAAATTCAAATGCACTATCATTGCTTACGTTGCATAACCGCTGGTGTGTTGAAAATGCTCGAGCTCCGCCCCAGTGGTCACGCACAGTTAGTCTGTCAGCGACTCAAAAACTGACTAGGGAAAATAGACTCAAATGTGAATGGACTAAAATGTTTGGTTTATTTTGGTTTATTTTGACTGACCAACCGCAACAAAGAAAGAAAGTAAACTGTATGTGAGAAAGTATTGTGTTTGCTTTTCTATTATTATTAAGGCAAACTAAAGGCTAATATTTTCTCATTTACCTTCAACATTCAGCAAATACACACCTATGTCATTAAAACAAATCTCTGAATGGTGTTTGTAGTTTGTGTGAAATTAACTGGAAACGCATATGAAAAAAAAAAAATGTAAAAAAAAAAAAAAATATATATATATATATATATATATATATGTATGTCAAGACACTGAGAGTGTCGAGAGAACGACTTGAAAGGGAACGTCTCCGGTTACCTACCTCGGTTCCCTGAGAGGAGGGAAAGAGACACTGCGTACGCTGCCGTGTTATTGAGTTCAGAATCTTTGTCGGCGACACTCTGCGTCAGTCCAAGATTCTGTGGCAAGGACATTCCGCGCCGCCCTATGTTCTGCCTTGGCGCACTTGAGCGCCATTAGCGGATGAATTCTCGGCAGTGAGATTTCATAAGGCTTCATAGATTTGAGGAAGGAAGGGATAACCCCATAGCCTTCAGTGACGCAGTGTCTCGTTCCCTTCTCTCAGGGAACCAAGGTAACATTTGGTTACATTTTCCCAGGTATTTCCAGGTACTGACCTGGCTCAACCCGGTTTAGCTTCAGTGGGCAATCAGTCCTAGGATGCAGTGCGAGTTGCCATTCGAAAGAGAACAATTATTTAAATTGTAATAATATTGCACAATGATACAGTTTTTACTGTGTTTTTGATTAAATAAATGCAGCCTTGGTGAACACAAGCGACTTTTGACAGATACTGTATATGCTTATATTAGTATATTTACTTACAAACTTGTCATTTCTGTAGAAAACTTTTTTTTTTAATTCTTAGATTTATAAATTTATTGTACTGGGGAAGTTAAAATGTCTGAGTTGGGACATTCTTGATTTTGAAAAAATCTGATTCGAGCTTTGGAGCATAAAGAGTTTTTGTTCCTTCTGTAGGTTACATTCACTACCAGCCCGCTAAAGACCGCCATCGTCCTCATCTACTGGAGATGCTGATCCAGTTGCCACCTCACTCAATGACAGAGGTCACTGTACAATTTGAAAGGGCCCTGCTCAAATGGACTGAGTATACCCCTGATCCCAACCACGGCTTCTACGTTGGGTAAGACTCTTGTTTCTCAATTACTTCGAAAGTTCCACTTTCTTTTGTAGTTCTTTGAATGAATTTGTTACACAGCGCTATATCTGACTGATTAGCCATAAATGTTACTGCAGATCCTCTGTGGTCAGCGCCCTTGTGCCAAGTATGGTTGCAATGAACACCAACTTCACACAAGACCAACCGCTATTTAGCAGTTTGTAAGTATAAACTGGATTTGGTGTTAATAGTAAATAAGTGTACCTTATTTGTTTCGGTTCTCTATAACTTTTTCACATCTGACTTTCAGTGTCCCAGTCAAAGAAGAGTCGAGCTACTTTGTGCGAGTGTACACCGAACCCCTGCTGGTAAATCTACCCACGCCTGACTTCAGCATGCCCTACAATGTCATCTGCCTCACCTGCACGGTGGTCGCAGTGGGTTATGGCTCCTTTTACAACTTGCTGACCCGCACATTCCAGGTGGATGAACCGAGTCCACCGCTGGCCAAACGCTTGGCCAACCTCGTTCGTCGCATTAGGGGAGTGCCACTGCTGACTTAGACCTGCTCTCAACAGTTGATGCCTGAAATGTCCATATTAGGCAGCTGAGAGAATCTTTGACTCTAAAATGGCCTCTGCTGGAGTTTTAAGGTGTTTTTCTGCCCTGGAAGGAATCGACACCAAGTGACTGTTCTGAACTTTTGTTGAACAATTGAGCTTCCAAGACTGATGGATTTGCCTTTTTGTTTTTTGTTGCTTTTGTTTTGTTGAGTCACATTTTTGTTGCAGTGTTGTTTTAGAGAACCATAGCTTGATGTCACATGAACATTTCTCAAAGGAACAGCATGGTTTAGGCATCTGAGAGAAATGTACATGGAAGAATGTGATGTTTAGTCGTCTCAGTTTACACCACCTCTTTAAAGAGCGTGACCAATGCACTGAAATTCAAATATGTGTTGTTTTAAAGGATTGGACTGTTTTTAGTGATTTGCCTTTATTTCTGTGGGCTGACCACATAATAACCTCCAGAATGGGTATTGAATTTAAATACTGAAGCAGCTCTTTAACACTGGTTAACTTTCCCATAATAAACTTTCTGGGACAGGAAACTCGTGTGTTGAACGGTTTGTAATTTGTCCATACATTTATATTGTGGTAGAAATTCCCAACGCACCTTCAGTTAACCTTTTCTAGAAAACTACAAGGCGTCTCTCCACTTGTTCCACAGGTCTCTAGTGTCACGTGGGAAAGAAAATAAGATCTCTAGTGCTCCACTAACACTATTACTTGGGTTAGAAGGAAGATCCCTTGTGTCAAGAGCAGTAATCAGACCAACTCCACACAATTAATTTGAATATGCTTTAATCACAGCCGGAAAGATCTCATATGAAATCACAGAGAATCCCACTGACAAAAATAATAGAACAGTATACAGGACAGGTAAATTTGATTTGATTTGTTTTTTTTAGATTACTTCAGCTTGTTACTTTAATACAAATTCATGTTGTTTTCAACACATGAATTTTGGTTAGAGTGTTCTTACATTTTGTACGAAAGAAAAAGGAATACAGCACTGAACTGATTTAAGTTAAAAAAAAAAAAAACTATAGTATGGATTATGCAAATCATCTCACAAGTCTTTCTGGTGACTAAATTGGCAGTTTTACTGCACGCATGACCACAAGAGATTGGGACACATTTCTGTCCGGCAGGGCGCTGACCATCATGGGAACAGTATTCGGCATACATCAGATTCCCCTTCAGTTGGACACGGCTGCATGGATAGAGATTCAGATTTAGTCAGGCCATTTAGTGGCATTCAGCCTCAGATATACAGCGCAAAACACATTAACATTAGTTTACTGCATTAGTTAACATGAAATGATTGAAACACTAGAAATATTAATAAACTAATCAGATTCAAGTGTTTTACAGCCCCATTATAATAAAAATAATATAATGCCTACCTATATGTGGAGTCATACATTCATATCCACATCCAGTGCCACAGCATTTTGCATCGTCGGGACAGTCACTGTCACTGCCACAGTATTTTTCACACATTGGTACTATATAATATCTGATTGGACAGATTCCTGGCTTTTCTGTTAAACAAACACATGACAGAGAAATTATATAATTTAATGATGAATGTCTTTTTTCACTGGGGTTTTTGGTTCTTTTGCTGATGTAGGCTGTAGGACTTTTTTAAATAACTAAAATCATTTGGCGAAGTGATATGGAAATATAATGCAGTCAAGAACTGCCAGGAACTACTTTAGCCGTGTGTTTCCCTTAAAATAATTGCAAACCTTAGAACATTTGTCAGCCAATCAGATTCAAGCATTCAACAGCCCTGTAGTATAGTATAATATAATATAATACCTGTAACTGGAGCCATACACTGCGGTCCACATCTAGTGCTGCAGCATTTCTCATCATTGGGACATTCACTGTCACCAGCACACGACCTTAAACTGATCCAGGGACACATTACTGCATATTGTATGATGGGACACAATCCTGGCTTTTCTGTTAATAGAGACACATGACAGAGAAACCATATCACTGAATGATGAATGTCTTTTTTCACTTGGTTCTTTTGCTGTTGTAGGTTGTAGGACTTTTAAATAACTAAAATCATTTGGTGAAGTGAAGTGGAAATATAATGTGATCAAGAACTGCCTGGAAATACTTTATCCATGCGTTTCCCTAAAAATAATTGCACACCTTATAACGTTTATCAGCTTCAACTATTCAACAGCCCTGTAGAATAATGTACAGGGGCGTCGGACTGGGGGTAAAACCAGTACTGATTCCCGGGGCCCCAAGGGGAGAGAGGGCCCTTGAAAAGTCTGGAATATATTTTATTTTGCCTGGATATTTTCATTTCCTAATTAAATTTCATAATGAACGTCAGATGAAATGTAAAGTTAGTGTATTGGCTGAATAACTGTTTGACTGACTACATTTTGTATAAGTAAAGACTATCTAAAGTCTCACGGTCCCACCCCTTGCTAATGCGCCAAATGGTTTAGTCCATCTGCACGCGCATTTTGTTTATGTTGGTTGAGCGTCTGGTGGAGCGCAAACTTCTGCCATGCGTGCGGTTGAAATGTCAATTTGAGGAGAAAGACTAATTAAATAAAGAGTACACTAACAGATAAAAACTAGTGACAAGTTTTGTTTGTCTTGAAAGGAGAAATGGCATATTTAAGATTTAATTTATGCCTTGAAGTAATAAAGCATAATTCAAATAAATGTTCTAAATAATGTGAATATGTAATGTCTTGTTCATTCAGCAAAATAAAATATGTCTGAATGAAGTCTTGTTTGGTTATCATACAATTTGTTCATGTAGTGATTAGAAAACTAAAATGGAAATGGGGGGGGGGGCATCAGGACTGCCTATGCATAGGGCCCGGGCACTTGTGCTACACCCCTGATAATATAGTATAATAATATAACAATACCTGTAACTGGAGCCACACACTGCTGTCCACATCCAGTGCTGCAGCATTTCTCATCGTTGGCACATTCACTGTCATCAGCACACGACCTTAAACCTATCCAGGGACACATTTCTGCTTGATATTGTCTGCTTGGACACACTCCTGGCTTTTCTGTTACAGAGACACATGACAGAGAAACCATATCATTGAATGATGAATATAATTTTCACTGGGTTTTTGTTCTTTTGCTGTTGTAGTCTGTAGGACCTTTGAAATAACTGAAATCATTTGGTGAAGTGATATGAACATGTATGTTACGCGGTCAGGAGCTGCCTGGAAATACTTTAGCGATGCATTTCACTTAAAATAATTATATCATTAACATTAGAACGATTGTCAACCAATCAGATTCAAGGCATTCAACAGCTCTGTAGTATAATATAATACAATATAATATATGAGCAATATCACTCCGATATGGCAGTATATAAGCACGGCTGTAATCACAGGGTGCTGATATACAGCCATATCTCACGGCTACGAGTGTGATATTGCATTTATACAACAATTCGATGGCAAGAGTGTGAAAATAAGAACAACAACAGATTGTCTTTAAAAAAAACCCTCTTTTGTGAGGAACTACTTCCTTCCGTCACTGATTCAACTCTCAAGTTGACAGTTTAACAGTTGAGCCCAAGCCTCTGTTACTAAATCTAAAACGTCACTTTAGAACTAGTAAGGAAGGAACGTTGAGTCGCTTCATTGAAACTCATTGTAATATGTAGAGTATTAAGAGAGAGAGAGAGGTATCGCCTGAGCGAGTGTATTACCTGCATCTAGCTGATATTCTTCAGGTCAATCTTATACTCATTCTCACAAACGGAGTTTCAATGTCCGCTGAGGAAAGCGATATCTTTTGTCTTTGTCCTTTTAACATCAGGCTGTCATCACTCCCATGACAGCGCTAGTCAATGCATTTGTCAGGTGCATCTTGTAAGATGTTGTTTAAAGTAAAAACAACTTCCTTGTTTCACTCCATTTCAATATAAAAGTGTTTGTGACTGACTCACTCACTCACTCATAAAGACAGTGTTTGCCACCGTCTATTAATGTAACTTTCACTCAAGTCAAAATCACTAATGGACTCTTTCTCAATACCAAAAAATACGGCAAGTTATTTATATAAAAAATTATTTATTCTACAAAAAATTAACAACAGTAGCCATTATAACAGTATAAGAATTAAATAGAAAATTAACAAGCAACAGTTTAGTCAAACGTATAAAAGTTAGTACAGGATTTAATTTCAATGTAAATATAAAGTTATGAAAATTAATATAGCCATTAAGCCAAATCTATTAGCTCTGGAACAAGTAATAAATTAATAAGGACTGGCCGAGATGAAGCTGTTCTCTGCGGGTACATGAGCGCTGAACGGTTGCTGACGGCCTGGAACTCACATCTCCGAAAGCGTCTAAACAAATTTTCAAATAGACGCTATGTTTACATTTAAATCGCATATCTGAGGTCTAAACAACTATATTCTTGCCTAAAACATTCTTGCCTCTTAAGACAACATTAACATTCCTTTACAAAATAACAGTAGTGTCTGTGATCAGAGCCCCTTGCTCGCTAAAGACTAAGGGACACAGCTACGGCCGCTGGACATGCGCACATCAATATTGCAGCATTTAACATTTATTTATTTAATAACTGTATTTGCAGTATTGTAAGGATAGGTTTAGGGTTGGGATAGGTGATAATAAAACACAATTTGATAAGTAGCACATTTAATTTACTGTTATTTATCCTAAGATTTTGCCTCACTTCTGGCCGTAGCTTTAACCCTTCTAGACACAATCGCTGAGTCATCACTAGTGCTGCTCTTCTTCTAATTCACTTTCCTTGCTTTTAAACTTCACCATCGCCACCTAGCGATAAGGCATCGGCTCGTATAACAACTACAACGCCATACCCATACTGTTTGTTTTTGTAATTTTTTAAGTATTTTAACTATGAACTTTTACAGTAAATTTTATTTTTATGGAAGGGGTAGGTTTAAGGTAAGGTTTGGGTGTGGGGGGTGGGTTTTTAGCTATAATTGCATGAGTTTGTATTAATTTGATAGTAGTAATTTATTTTGTTTTACTACTAGCTGTTGTTTCATACTTAAGATTCTACAGCAATATAAGCTCCTCTTACACACATTTCATTCATAAAACATAAAATAATTTACTTTGAAAGATTGTTTTAGTCAATGATGTCCACGCTTGTTTCTTCGCGGAAGGCCTAACTTCAAGTACGTTGTAGTACTGCGGGACGCAGACAGACCCTTCTCACAGGGGTGGCTATGGTGTTTGTTGTTGTGCGTCGTCTCCGTTTCTTTTCAGACATAATATAACAATACCTGTAACTGGAGCCACACACTGCTGTCCACATCCAGTGCTGCAGCATTTCTCATCGTTGGCACATTCACTGTCATCAGCACACGACCTTAAACCTATCCAGGGACACATTTCTGCTTGATATTGTCTGCTTGGACACACTCCTGGCTTTTCTGTTATGGAGACACATGACAGAGAATCAATATCATTGAATGCTGAATATAATTTTCACTGGGTTTTTGTTCTTTTGCTGTTGTAGTCTGTAGGACCTTTTGAAATAACTGAAATCATTTGGTGAAGTGATATGAACATGTACGTTACGCGGTCAGGACCTGCCTGGAAATACTTTAGCGATGCATTTCACTTAAAATAATTATGTCATTAACATTAGAACGATTGTCAACCAATCAGATTCAAGGCATTCAACAGCTCTGCAGTATAATATAATACAACATAATATATGAGCAATATCACTCCGATATGGCAGTATATAAGCACGGCTGTAATCACAGGGTGCTGATATACAGCCATATCTCACGGCTACGAGTGTGATATTGCATTTATACAACAATTCGATGGCAAGAGTGTGTAAATAAGAACAACAACAGATTGTCTTTAAAAAAAACCCTCTTTTGTGAGGAACTACTTCCTTCCGTCACTGATTCAACTCTCAAGTTGACAGTTTAACAGTTGAGCCCAAGCCTCAGTTACTAAATCTAAAACGTCACTTTAGAACTAGTAATGAAGGAACGTTGAGTCGCTTCATTGAAACTCATTGTAATATGTAGAGTATTAAGAGAGAGAGAGAGGTATCGCCTGAGCGAGTGTATTACCTGCATCTAGCTGAT
Source organism: Opsariichthys bidens (assembly GCA_037194245.1). NCBI lineage: Eukaryota > Metazoa > Chordata > Actinopteri > Cypriniformes > Xenocyprididae > Opsariichthys > Opsariichthys bidens. Next base: position 10,142,469 of record CM074285.1, on the reverse strand, counting down.
ATTCTTCAGGTCAATCTTATACTCACACTCACAAACTGAGTTTCAATGTCCGCTGAGGAAAGCGATATCTTTTGTCTTTGTCCTTTTAACATCAGGCTGTCATCACTCCCATGACAGCGCTAGTCAATGCATTTGTCAGGTGCATCTTGTAAGATGTTGTTTAAAGTAAAAACAACTTCCTTGTTTCACTCCATTTCAATATAAAAGTGTTTGTGACTGACTCACTCACTCACTCATAAAGACAGTGTTTGCCACCATCTATTAATGTAACTTTCACTCAAGTCAAAATCACTAATGGACTCTTTCTCAATACCAAAAAATACGGCAAGTTATTTATATAAAAAATTATTTATTCTACAAAAAATTAACAACAGTAGCCATTATAACAGTATAAGAATTAAATAGAAAATTAACAAGCAACAGTTTAGTCAAACGTATAAAAGTTAGTACAGGATTTAATTTCAATGTAAATATAAAGTTATGAAAATTAATATAGCCATTAAGCCAAATCTATTAGCTCTGGAACAAGTAATAAATTAATAAGGACTGGCCGAGATGAAGCTGTTCTCTGCGGGTACATGAGCGCTGAACGGTTGCTGACGGCCTGGAACTCACATCTCCGAAAGCGTCTAAACAAATTTTCAAATAGACGCTATGTTTACATTTAAATCGCATATCTGAGGTCTAAACAACTATATTCTTGCCTAAAACATTCTTGCCTCTTAAGACAACATTAACATTCCTTTACAAAATAACAGTAGTGTCTGTGATCAGAGCCCCTTGCTCGCTAAAGACTAAGGGACACAGCTACGGCCGCTGGACATGCGCACATCAATATTGCAGCATTTAACATTTATTTATTTAATAACTGTATTTGCAGTATTGTAAGGATAGGTTTAGGGTTGGGATAGGTGATAATAAAACACAATTTGATAAGTAGCACATTTAATTTACTGTTATTTATCCTAAGATTTTGCCTCACTTCTGGCCGTAGCTTTAACCCTTCTAGACACAATCGCTGAGTCATCACTAGTGCTGCTCTTCTTCTAATTCACTTTCCTTGCTTTTAAACTTCACCATCGCCACCTAGCGATAAGGCATCGGCTCGTATAACAACTACAACGCCATACCCATACTGTTTGTTTTTGTAATTTTTTAAGTATTTTAACTATGAACTTTTACAGTAAATTTTATTTTTATGGAAGGGGTAGGTTTAAGGTAAGGTTTGGGTGTGGGGGGTGGGTTTTTAGCTATAATTGCATGAGTTTGTATTAATTTGATAGTAGTAATTTATTTTGTTTTACTACTAGCTGTTGTTTCATACTTAAGATTCTACAGCAATATAAGCTCCTCTTACACACATTTCATTCATAAAACATAAAATAATTTACTTTGAAAGATTGTTTTAGTCAATGATGTCCACGCTTGTTTCTTCGCGGAAGGCCTAACTTCAAGTACGTTGTAGTACTGCGGGACGCAGACAGACCCTTCTCACAGGGGTGGCTATGGTGTTTGTTGTTGTGCGTCGTCTCCGTTTCTTTTCAGACATAATATAACAATACCTGTAACTGGAGCCACACACTGCTGTCCACATCCAGTGCTGCAGCATTTCTCATCGTTGGCACATTCACTGTCATCAGCACACGACCTTAAACCTATCCAGGGACACATTTCTGCTTGATATTGTCTGCTTGGACACACTCCTGGCTTTTCTGTTATGGAGACACATGACAGAGAATCAATATCATTGAATGCTGAATATAATTTTCACTGGGTTTTTGTTCTTTTGCTGTTGTAGTCTGTAGGACCTTTTGAAATAACTGAAATCATTTGGTGAAGTGATATGAACATGTATGTTACGCGGTCAGGACCTGCCTGGAAATACTTTAGTGATGCATTTAACTTAAAATAATTATGTCATTAACATTAGAACGATTGTCAACCAATCAGATTCAAGGCATTCAACAGCTCTGCAGTATAATATAATACAACATAATATATGAGCAATATCACTCCGATATGGCAGTATATAAGCACGGCTGTAATCACAGGGTGCTGATATACAGCCATATCTCACGGCTACGAGTGTGATATTGCATTTATACAACAATTCGATGGCAAGAGTGTGTAAATAAGAACAACAACAGATTGTCTTTAAAAAAAACCCTCTTTTGTGAGGAACTACTTCCTTCCGTCACTGATTCAACTCTCAAGTTGACAGTTTAACAGTTGAGCCCAAGCCTCAGTTACTAAATCTAAAACGTCACTTTAGAACTAGTAATGAAGGAACGTTGAGTCGCTTCATTGAAACTCATTGTAATATGTAGAGTATTAAGAGAGAGAGAGAGGTATCGCCTGAGCGAGTGTATTACCTGCATCTAGCTGATATTCTTCAGGTCAATCTTATACTCACACTCACAAACTGAGTTTCAATGTCCGCTGAGGAAAGCGATATCTTTTGTCTTTGTCCTTTTAACATCAGGCTGTCATCACTCCCATGACAGCGCTAGTCAATGCATTTGTCAGGTGCATCTTGTAAGATGTTGTTTAAAGTAAAAACAACTTCCTTGTTTCACTCCATTTCAATATAAAAGTGTTTGTGACTGACTCACTCACTCACTCATAAAGACAGTGTTTGCCACCATCTATTAATGTAACTTTCACTCAAGTCAAAATCACTAATGGACTCTTTCTCAATACCAAAAAATACGGCAAGTTATTTATATAAAAAATTATTTATTCTACAAAAAATTAACAACAGTAGCCATTATAACAGTATAAGAATTAAATAGAAAATTAACAAGCAACAGTTTAGTCAAACGTATAAAAGTTAGTACAGGATTTAATTTCAATGTAAATATAAAGTTATGAAAATTAATATAGCCATTAAGCCAAATCTATTAGCTCTGGAACAAGTAATAAATTAATAAGGACTGGCCGAGATGAAGCTGTTCTCTGCGGGTACATGAGCGCTGAACGGTTGCTGACGGCCTGGAACTCACATCTCCGAAAGCGTCTAAACAAATTTTCAAATAGACGCTATGTTTACATTTAAATCGCATATCTGAGGTCTAAACAACTATATTCTTGCCTAAAACATTCTTGCCTCTTAAGACAACATTAACATTCCTTTACAAAATAACAGTAGTGTCTATAAAAATATGGTAGTTTTGCTCGTCCGCCATTACACTCACTCTCAACCAATCAGATTTGAGAACCAGAAAGAACTGTTGTATAATATAATATAATATAATATAACCTGTATATGGAGCCATACACTGCTGTCCACATCCATTGCTGCAGCATTTCTCATCATTGGCACATTCACTGTCATCGGTGCATGGCATGACACTTAACCGGGCACACCTTTTGGCTTCATATTGTCTGCGTGGACACACTCCTGGCTTTTCTGTTATACAGACAAGACAGAGAATCAATATCACTGAATGATGAGTGTACAAAATATTTTTGGAAGTTGTATATATTATTGGAATATGTTTTACAAGAAAGAACTATTTCAGTCTTTCTGCTTTAAAATTTCATGTTTTATTCATTGGGGTTTTGGTTCTTTTGCTGATGTAGGCTGTAGGACTTTTTTAAATAACTAAAATCATTTGGCGAAGTGATGATCTGATGTGGTCAAGAACTGCTAGGAACTACTTTAGCCGTGTGTTTCCCTTAAAATAATTGCAAACCTTAGAACATTTGTCAGCCAATCAGATTCAAGCATTCAACAGCCCTGTAGTATAGTATAATATAATATAATACCTGTAACTGGAGCCATACACTGCGGTCCACATCTAGTGCTGCAGCATTTCTCATCATTGGGACATTCACTGTCACCAGCACACGACCTTAAACTGATCCAGGGACACATTACTGCATATTGTATGATGGGACACAATCCTGGCTTTTCTGTTAATAGAGACACATGACAGAGAAACCATATCACTGAATGATGAATGTCTTTTTTCACTTGGTTCTTTTGCTGTTGTAGGTTGTAGGACTTTTAAATAACTAAAATCATTTGGTGAAGTGAAGTGGAAATATAATGTGATCAAGAACTGCCTGGAAATACTTTATCCATGCGTTTCCCTAAAAATAATTGCACACCTTATAACGTTTATCAGCTTCAACTATTCAACAGCCCTGTAGAATAATGTACAGGGGCGTCGGACTGGGGGTAAAACCAGTACTGATTCCCGGGGCCCCAAGGGGAGAGAGGGCCCTTGAAAAGTCTGGAATATATTTTATTTTGCCTGGATATTTTCATTTCCTAATTAAATTTCATAATGAACGTCAGATGAAATGTAAAGTTAGTGTATTGGCTGAATAACTGTTTGACTGACTGCATTTTGTATAAGTAAAGACTATCTAAAGTCTCACAGTCCCACCCCTTGCTAATGCGCCAAATGGTTTAGTCCATCTGCACGCGCATTTTGTTTATGCTGGTTGAGAGTCTGGTGGAGCGCAAACTTCTGCCATGCGTGCGGTTGAAATGTCTTTCTCAAAGAAAGCTAAATTAGGCCACCAAAAAAAAAGGAAAGACAGGAGAAGGAAAAAAAAAAACCGAGGGGAAACGATTTGTGACTGACTTCTTTTCAAAGAAAGGTGAGCACAAACAAGAACACGAAATCTATAATGCTAAACTATTTGAATATCCCCGCAATTGTTTGGGCCCGGGCACTTGTGCTACACCCCTGATAATATAGTATAATAATATAACAATACCTGTAACTGGAGCCACACACTGCTGTCCACATCCAGTGCTGCAGCATTTCTCATCGTTGGCACATTCACTGTCATCAGCACACGACCTTAAACCTATCCAGGGACACATTTCTGCTTGATATTGTCTGCTTGGACACACTCCTGGCTTTTCTGTTATGGAGACACATGACAGAGAATCAATATCATTGAATGCTGAATATAATTTTCACTGGGTTTTTGTTCTTTTGCTGTTGTAGTCTGTAGGACCTTTGAAATAACTGAAATCATTTGGTGAAGTGATATGAACATGTATGTTACGCGGTCAGGAGCTGCCTGGAAATACTTTAGCGATGCATTTCACTTAAAATAATTATATCATTAACATTAGAACGATTGTCAACCAATCAGATTCAAGGCATTCAACAGCTCTGCAGTATAATATAATACAACATAATATATGAGCAATATCACTCCGATATGGCAGTATATAAGCACGGCTGTAATCACAGGGTGCTGTTATACAGCCATATCTCACGGCTACGAGTGTGATATTGCATTTATACAACAATTCGATGGCAAGAGTGTGTAAATAAGAACAACAACAGATTGTCTTTAAAAAAAACCCTCTTTTGTGAGGAACTACTTCCTTCCGTCACTGATTAAAATCTCAAGTTGACAGTTTAACAGTTGAGCCCAAGCCTCTGTTACTAAATCTAAGACGTCACTTTAGAACTAGTAATGAAGGAACGTTGAGTCGCTTCATTGAAACTCATTGTAATATGTAGAGTATTAAGAGAGAGAGAGAGGTATCGCCTGAGCGAGTGTATTACCTGCATCTAGCTGATATTCTTCAGGTCAATATTATACTCACACTCACAAACTGAGTTTCAATGTCCGCTGAGGAAAGCGATATCTTTTGTCTTTGTCCTTTTAACATCAGGCTGTCATCACTCCCATGACAGCGCTAGTCAATGCATTTGTCAGGTGCATCTTGTAAGATGTTGTTTAAAGTAAAAACAACTTCCTTGTTTCACTCCATTTCAATATAAAAGTGTTTGTGACTGACTCACTCACTCACTCATAAAGACAGTGTTTGCCACCGTCTATTAATGTAACTTTCACTCAAGTCAAAATCACTAATGGACTCTTTCTCAATACCAAAAAATACGGCAAGTTATTTATATAAAAAATTATTTATTCTACAAAAAATTAACAACAGTAGCCATTATAAAAGTTAAAGAATTAAATAGAAAATTAACAAGCAACAGTTTAGTCAAACGTATAAAAGTTAGTACAGGATTTAATTTCAATGTAAATATAAAGTTATGAATATTAATATAGCCATTAAGCCAAATCTATTAGCTCTGGAACAAGTAATAAATTAATAAGGACTGGCCGAGATGAAGCTGTTCTCTGCGGGTACATGAGCGCTGAACGGTTGCTGACGGCCTGGAACTCACATCTCCGAAAGCGTCTAAACAAATTTTCAAATAGACGCTATGTTTACATTTAAATCGCATATCTGAGGTCTAAACAACTATATTCTTGCCTAAAACATTCTTACCTCTTAAGACAACATTAACATTCCTTTACAAAATAACAGTAGTGTCTATAAAAATATGGTAGTTTTGCTCGTCCGCCATTACACTCACTCTCAACCAATCAGATTTGAGAACCAGAAAGAACTGTTGTATAATATAATATAATATAATATAACCTGTATATGGAGCCATACACTGCTGTCCACATCCATTGCTGCAGCATTTCTCATCATTGGCACATTCACTGTCATCGGTGCATGGCATGACACTTAACCGGGCACACCTTTTGGCTTCATATTGTCTGCGTGGACACACTCCTGGCTTTTCTGTTATACAGACAAGACAGAGAATCAATATCACTGAATGATGAGTGTACAAAATATTTTTGGAAGTTGTATATATTATTGGAATATGTTTTACAAGAAAGAACTATTTCAGTCTTTCTGCTTTAAAATTTCATGTTTTATTCATTGGGGTTTTGGTTCTTTTGCTGATGTAGGCTGTAGGACTTTTTTAAATAACTAAAATCATTTGGCGAAGTGATGATCTGATGTGGTCAAGAACTGCTAGGAACTACTTTAGCCGTGTGTTTCCCTTAAAATAATTGCAAACCTTAGAACATTTGTCAGCCAATCAGATTCAAGCATTCAACAGCCCTGTAGTATAGTATAATATAATATAATACCTGTAACTGGAGCCATACACTGCGGTCCACATCTAGTGCTGCAGCATTTCTCATCATTGGGACATTCACTGTCACCAGCACACAACCTTAAACTGATCCAGGGACACATTACTGCATATTGTATGATGGGACACAATCCTGGCTTTTCTGTTAATAGAGACACATGACAGAGAAACCATATCACTGAATGATGAATGTCTTTTTTCACTTGGTTCTTTTGCTGTTGTAGGTTGTAGGACTTTTAAATAACTAAAATCATTTGGTGAAGTGAAGTGGAAATATAATGTGATCAAGAACTGCCTGGAAATACTTTATCCATGCGTTTCCCTAAAAATAATTGCACACCTTATAACATTTATCAGATTCAACTATTCAACAGCCCTGTAGAATAATGTACAGGGGCGTCGGACTGGGGGTAAAACCAGTACTGATTCCCGGGGCCCCAAGGGGAGAGAGGGCCCTTGAAAAGTCTGGAATATATTTTATTTTACCTGGATATTTTCATTTCCTAATTTCCTAAACAAACTCTTGAGTATGAAAAAAAATCAAAATGCATCAAGAACAACATTACTGAGCAAATAAACCTAACAAGATCTGATGAAAAGAACTTCTTATTCCTAGTGAAATGTCTGTGTTGTAATCACAAGTAATTTCAGGTCTGGCTGTTGCTCAATTTTTATACTTTTTATACTCCACTGCAACTTTTTAATATTTCTTATCGTGCATATTTATACTCAGGCTCACTTTACAAAGGTTTCATTATTATTATTATTATTTAACTCTACCTTTAAATTTGGTCAGAATTCAAAATCTTTTTGTTTGTTTTTTTTGTTCAGTCACTCTCGCGAATCCTTTATAGCCAACGCTGTAAACACAATAGATAATGCTGCCTATTAGAAATTTGAAAATTCCCACTTCTGAAGTCAAGAGTACGAGCTCATCGCGTTCAAGTTTCGAAATGAGAGTGCGTTCATGTGTAGTTTTTACCAAGAAAACTCAATAGTATCTGTCTGCGGACTGCAAGAGGGGCGTAACAGGAAGGGGGCGTTACTTGAAGTTGTCCAAATCACACAGAACCACACGAGATGTCAAAAAGAGATGATGCGAGAAGATCAGAGCCCCTTGCTCGCTAAAGACTAAGGGACACAGCTACGGCCGCTGGACATGCGCACATCAATATTGCAGCATTTAACATTTATTTATTTAATAACTGTATTTGCAGTATTGTAAGGATAGGTTTAGGGTTGGGATAGGTGATAATAAAACACAATTTGATAAGTAGCACATTTAATTTACTGTTATTTATCCTAAGATTTTGCCTCACTTCTGGCCGTAGCTTTAACCCTTCTAGACACAATCGCTGAGTCATCACTAGTGCTGCTCTTCTTCTAATTCACTTTCCTTGCTTTTAAACTTCACCATCGCCACCTAGCGATAAGGCATCGGCTCGTATAACAACTACAACGCCATACCCATACTGTTTGTTTTTGTAATTTTTTAAGTATTTTAACTATGAACTTTTACAGTAAATTTTATTTTTATGGAAGGGGTAGGTTTAAGGTAAGGTTTGGGTGTGGGGGGTGGGTTTTTAGCTATAATTGCATGAGTTTGTATTAATTTGATAGTAGTAATTTATTTTGTTTTACTACTAGCTGTTGTTTCATACTTAAGATTCTACAGCAATATAAGCTCCTCTTACACACATTTCATTCATAAAACATAAAATAATTTACTTTGAAAGATTGTTTTAGTCAATGATGTCCACGCTTGTTTCTTCGCGGAAGGCCTAACTTCAAGTACGTTGTAGTACTGCGGGACGCAGACAGACCCTTCTCACAGGGGTGGCTATGGTGTTTGTTGTTGTGCGTCGTCTCCGTTTCTTTTCAGACATAATATAACAATACCTGTAACTGGAGCCACACACTGCTGTCCACATCCAGTGCTGCAGCATTTCTCATCGTTGGCACATTCACTGTCATCAGCACACGACCTTAAACCTATCCAGGGACACATTTCTGCTTGATATTGTCTGCTTGGACACACTCCTGGCTTTTCTGTTACAGAGACACATGACAGAGAAACCATATCATTGAATGATGAATATAATTTTCACTGGGTTTTTGTTCTTTTGCTGTTGTAGTCTGTAGGACCTTTGAAATAACTGAAATCATTTGGTGAAGTGATATGAACATGTACATAATGTGGTCAAGAACTCGATTTGGAACTATTTTGGATATTGGAACTATTTCCAATAATTCCGAGAGCACCTGAAGGCAGCATAAGATTCTCAATTAAGTCTCTGCTTGCTTTCAGTTTATAACACATTGTTGACATTAAGAATAAAAGTTTTCATGCTGCTAAGAGGACCATCAGTCACTTACACACTGCAAAGTTTCAGGAGCATCAACAGCATTAAATGATGCAGATATAAAGTTATTTCTCTTTTAACATTCGCGCACAATCTCACGCATTTGATAGCGCGCGCGAACACAGGTTTTGGACACATGCGCACTAGAAAGCTTCATCCTTGTCCAGTCTCTGCGCTTTTTCGCTCCAAAAGTTACGATAAAAATGTATTTTTACTCATTAAAAATAGAGTTGCTGGTCTCTTAATCCCCTCACCCCCGTCAACACGGGTGGCTATTGTGTTTGTTGACGTGCGTAAACTTCTCCGTTTCTTTTCAGACTCTGAAATAAGAGCCAGTTTCAGTGTCGCAAAACAGCAGCTGCGTTTGTATGAAACAAGAGAGAAAAAGTCCTCGAAACCGGATGACATAATTAAATAACTACACAAAATATTGATTTGACTGAGTTTTAATATTTTATTAGCTCACCAAACACAACATTTCGATGTAACGAAAATGTTCCAAGCAAGAGTATAGTGCTGACTTCAGTAACCCGGATGAGCCTGTTTTATCTGTTTTCAGCGGTTGATATGAGGGAATAACATACCGCTGTACGACGCGATTGACCAATCAGAATCAAGTATTCCACAGACCAGTGTAATAATAATATAATATAATATAATATAATACCTGTAACTGGAGCCACACACTGCGGTCCACATCCAGTGCTGCAGCATTTCTCATCTTTGGCACATTCACTGTCATCGGCACAAGACCTTAAACCTATCCGGGGACACATTGGTGCTTCATATCGTCTGCGTGGACACACTCCTGGATTTTCTGTTACAGAGACACATGACAGAGAATCAATATCACTGAATGATGAGTGTACAAAATCATTTTGGAAGTTTAATATATTATTGGAATATGTTTTACAAGAAAGAACTATTTCAGTCTTTCTGCTTTAAAATTTCATGTTTTATTTGTTGGGGTTTTTTTTTGTTCTTTTGCAGTTGTAGGCTGTGGGACCTTTGAAATAACTGAAATCATTTGGTGAAGTGATGTGAACATGTACATAATGTGGTCAAGAACTGCCTGGAAATACTTCAGCCGTGTGTTTCCCTGAAAATAACTGCACATCTTAGAACATTTAACAGCCAATCAGATTCAAGATCAGATTATAACATAAAATAATATAATAATATGTGATATAACCTCTATATGGAGCCATGCACTGCTTTCCACATCCATTGCTGCAGCATTTCTCATCTTTGGGGCATTTCCTGTCATTGACACAAGGCTTGAAACGAATCAAGGCACACGTTGCTGGTTTATATTGTCTGCGTGGACACACTCCTGGCTTTTCTGTTAAACAGACACATGACAGAGAAACCAGATCACTGGAAGCTGAATGCTTTTTCACTGTATTCTTGGAAGATATAGCCTATTATTGGAATGTGTTTTACAAGAAAGAACTATTTCAGTCTTTCTACTTTAAAATTTCATGTTTTATTCAATGTGTTGCTTGCTTTGTAATAATTTTTTTTATATAATTTATTTTTGAAATTTGATAGCAATTTCTGATTTGAAAACTTTCAATAATATTTTTTTTTTCAGTGTTCTTACTGTAACCCAGCGGCACGTCACTGACAGCAGGCGGCACGCACACAGGAGAGCATTCTTGACGGGACCCCACGACCGTCACCTTCCCCGGAGAGAATCCGGCCACTACAGAAGAGCATCGTTAGGGGATCAAGTTGTAATCGTTTTTTTTGATTTTGATTTTCATTGGTTCTGCAATACATCTCAAAACGTCACATATTTATGTCACATATTTATCTGCTTCAAATCAAAGTAGTTTAAATGTAACAAGAGTTGCAACTATTATGTCAAAATTAATTTTAAGCATCTTAATCCACAAAGACAAAAACCATGAAAACTTAGACTTTTACTGAACAAGTTATGTTATAATTAGCTTCCCATGATCTATTGTATTATAGTTGTTGTTAAAATGGGAAAAATAATTAGGGGGTTAGGGGTTAAAAAATTCAGATTGATGGCAAACACAACCTATCTGGCAACGATTTTGTAACCAAAATGTTCTTGCTTTGCTGTAATAAAAAAGAATTTCTATGTGTACAATGAAGATAGGATAAATTCAGTGTGATTGGCTCACTTTTTGCCATTGAGATGACTTGGAAAAAGTATCCCAATCAACCTGAATTCACCCTAATATATATATTATTGCCACCTTGGAATTAAATTAATGTTCTATCTGCATTCTGAGCAGTTTTGAGATCTTGAGCTTCTAGGTTTGTTTTTTTTTTTTTGTTTTTTTTTTTTTTTTGCATTCCATTTGACTTAGAATGTTATACAGAACATTTTTGTAATCTAAATAAAAAGTCCCAAAATTCACACGACATAAAAAAAAATCACATAATGTAAATAAGTCACAGAATAAGAATATGTGAATAACTCAATTTTGACAAAAATGTCAGTCAGAACCTTATAATTCAAATGGGACGATAAAGTAACACATTGACATGTGCTCAGATGTCATATTTCTTCGGGCTGGTAATGAAGTTAAAAGAACATGGATCTACTTACGTGTGACGTCTTTTCCCACAACAGCGTCTTTTCCCACAACAGCGTCTTTTCCCACAACAGCGTCTTTTCCAACAAAAGCGTATTTTCCCACTGCAGCGTCTGTTGTGCTCAAGCACCCAAACAGACACAATATCACAGCGCTGTACAATAGAGCTGTCATCTTCTCCACCTGCGATCACACAATGAATGAACTCAGAACGAGAAGTATTTGAGTTAGCGCTCAACCAATGACGCAAGTTTGGGGCGGGATGATCTGTTTTGGCGAACAATAGGCTAGATCACGTTTTTAGAGGTCAGTGTGGTGTTGGGTATTCAGAACCAAATCTGTAACTTTCTCTTAGGCAATGGCTAATTTTCCTGTAAGTAAACTGAATGGAAATTCCTCATTTGTGCATGGAGTTTCAGAGGACAGTTTTTCCTTAAGTATGTTTTTGAAAGAATATATATATATATATATATATATATATATATATATATATATATATATATATATATATATATGTATATATATATGTATATTTTTATATATTTGAAACAACAATAAGTAAATAAATACATAAATAAATAAATGTCAATTCAAATTTGTTTGAAAGTATCTGAATTTGTGTGTGAGGGACAACAATCTGCAAGATTTATCTGTAATTTTTGAAATGAATAACTATGTAGTAGTAGTGGAATGATATTGTTTTCTAAGTATATTCAAAAATTTTCAATAAAAAGGCTCTCAATGACATATAAAGGAATCATCTGAGTTAAAAAATGTGTAGTGTTAGTTGCACTGCTGAAATCAACAGATTTGAGTTTACAAACATGCATTTAAAACTGTACTTTACAGCATCACAAAGACATAATATTACTATTTCAAGGTTTCTGTTGTAGCAGTATCTGACAATTTATCTGACAAAATGGAAACGAGTCCAAGGCAGCTGAACATAAACAAGACTGTTCAGTCGACAGCCTCGCTCACTTTCCCATGTCTATTCTAAATAATGTGTGCTAGTGTGCTGAAATGAAGGCTGGGTGATTCAAGCCTACTGAAGAATAATACAAGTCTTCAAATATATGACGGCTGAAAATAATTGTAACAAAAAAAATCCCAGTTGAATATTTCATTGGATACAAAAATAGTGTAACACTTTTTAAGTTCAATTTGTTAACATTTTGTTATATAATGAACCATAATTCTTTATAGCGTTTATAAATCTGGGCAAGGCAAGGAAAATTTATTTATATAGGACATTTCATGGTAATTCAAAGTGTTTTACATAAAAAGGAAACAAATACATTAGAATAAAAATGGAATGCATAGGAAATAAAAACAAAAGCAAAGAATACCCCTATCTGGATGGAAGAGACAGAGTTTTAGTCAAAATATTTGTCAGGTAGCTGTGTGTTTAAACAGTACCTTTACAGACAAATCTTCCTGGACTGCTTTGTCCAGAGCTCCATCCAGGGATAACAAAAGCTTACATCCTAATTCTCCTAGCTCTTTCAATCAGACAGCAAGATTTAAAAATAAATGAAAAGAAGATGGATTGATATAAAATGCATTAAAAATTAATTTTTAAAATTACAAGAATAAAAAGATGATAAATATAAAATACAGTGCAATACATATAAAATATCAGTTTGGACATAGCATACTGCTCAATCAGTAAATGCACAGCTAAACAGATCAAAATCACACCAAATTTCCTGACTTGATTTTTACTTGTTTGACCCTTCAAGTCAAGGTATACGTTCACTTTGAGAACTTTATCTTTGATTCCAAATGCAATGACTGCAGTTTTCTCTTAACTGAAGACAGTTTTGGCACATCCAACTGTTAATTTCATTAATGCATTGGCACAGGGAGTCAGTGGGGCTGTAGTCAATAGGTGATGGGGTTAGGTAAATCTGGGTGTCATCTGCATAGCTGTGGGAATTTGTTTTTTTTCTCATTATTATTTTTTTATCATTATCTCACTGTATGCTTGAACAGGAGCGGTGCAAGAATTGAGCCTTGGGGGACACCACATGTTATGGATGTCTACTCAGACTTATGGTCACCTAGGTGAATGTTAATTAATCTAGGGGAATATTGATTAATATATTACACTATTGGTGACTGTTAATCAATTCATAATTCACTATAATGTTAATTTATACTTGAAAAGTTAAAACTGTAGTAGTCTATTTAGAAATTAGCTTTAACTTAAATGTGCACTATGTTGTTTTTTCATCTGCTTGGGGTCGCTAAACTCTTCAAAACAATAACAAAGGCGTAGTTTGATGACACAGTGTTTAACATGACTGTGGTATGAAGCTGGACGTGGCCAAGAATCATGGACGCGATTGCTAATGAGAGACAGATATCAGTGATAAAGAAATGGACAATAGGCCCCTCGGACGCCAAGCTCGCATCTTGGGCAATGCTGCCCACTTCCCGCAAGGAATGGGCCTTCCTCAAGCATCAGGCCGCTGCAGCAGACCCTCAGCAAGCCGCGCCGCAGGTTCAATTTCATCCGGCTTCCACTCTCCACCCCGCTAGCTCAAAACTGTAAGACCACAGCTCAAACCCTTTTTGTTTCTGCCCCTGGTTGAATTTAGCTGAATCACAAGCAGTTTATGCTATCTGGAAACTCCTCTTCAATCAGAAGAAATGCATGATTTAAACTGTTTTTCAAATGATTTGCCATTTCTGAACGCGCTGCTTCCTTGTATCTTAAACAGCAGCTCGGTCATTACGTGCAGTCAGATCGCACGCATGCACTCAGAATCATTAATAAGAACTTATTGTCAGCGTTGTCCTGCGAATTATAAACCATCGATTAGAAACTGAAAGTTATTGTAACGATCGTCAGTTGAAGTGCCCGCTATACCACTAGAGGGGACTTCATCATGGACTCAACACTATTCACTCACTCACTCATTCAGACTACATTTCCCAGAAGCCCCGTACCTACATTTACATTTACATTTTACATTTAGTCATTTAGCAGACTATCCAAAGCGACTTACAAGTGAGGAAAACAAACAAGCGATTCTTCATGAATTGGCAAATAACACAGGAAGTGCTCACAATACAAGTTTCATACATTGCTCAGTACCATAAGCTAGAGTAGGAAGGGAAAAGGGAAGGAAAGGGTTTTTTTTTGTTTGTTTTTTTAATGAGGGGATTAAGTGTTATGAGTTTTCAGCTGTCTCTTGAATATTGCCTGGGATTCTGCGTTCCTGATGAAAGTAGGGAGATTATTCCACCAGCAGGGAGCCGTGAAGGAGAATGTTCTGGAGAGTGATTTTGTGCCTCTCTGTGACGGTACCACAAGCCTTCGCTCCTTTAGTGATCGCAGGCTTCTGGTGGGGACGTAGCATTGTAGCAGTGTGTGGAGGTAGGAGGGTGCAGAGCCTGTGGTGGATCTGTAGGCAAGCATCAGCACCTTGAACTTGATGCGAGCAGCAAGGGGTAGCCAGTGCAAAGAGATGAAGAAGGGCGTGACGTGGGTTCTCTCAGGCTCGTTTAAGACAAGACTTGCAGCAGCGTTCTGGATCATTTGAAGAGGTTTGATTGCACTTGACGGCAGACCAGCCAGAAGAGCATTGCAGTAATCAAGCCTTGAAATGACCAGGGCCTGGACAAGCAGTTGTGTTGTGTGCTCAGTCAGGAAGGGACGGATTTTCCTGATGTTGCGAAGTGCAAATCTGCATGACCGCGCCGTCTTTGAGATATGGTCTCTGAAGGTCAGTTGGTCATTGAAGATGACTCCAAGATTTCTGGCCGACTTTGAAGGGGTAATGGTGGTTGTACCAAGCTGTATGTTGAAGTCGTGTTGTAGAGTAGGTGTGGCAGGGAAGACTAAAAGCTCAGTCTTGGCCAGGTTGAGCTGCAGGTGGTGTTCTTCCATCCACGTGGAGATGTCCGCCAGACAGCTTGAGATCCGTGCAGCTACTGTAGAATCGTCTGGTTGGAAGGACAGGTAGAGTTGTGTGTCATCAGCATAGCAGTGGTAAGAGAAACCATGTGCCTGTATGTTGTGACCCAGTGATGTAGTGTAAATGGGAGGGTAAATGGGTAAACAGGAGGGGACCAAGAACTGAACCCTGAGGAACCCCAGTGATCAGTTCATGAGGTTTGGATACCTCCTCTCCCCAGGCAACTCTGAAAGACCTACCTGTGAGATAGGACTCAAACCACTGAAGTGCAGTACTTGAGATGCCCAGTGACGAGAGGGTGGACAGAAGAATTTGATGGTTTATGGTACCTATCACTGATCACCAGCTGCAGCTCATTATCAGGACTATATAAAACACACTGCACTTACACACCATTGTGAGGTCTTGTTATTTCTTAGTGATAGGCATTTTGGAGCGTTTCATTCCTGTCTTGTCTGCCCGTTTTTGATATTTATCTGCCTGCCCTTGGACCCATTGCCTTTTATTATTGGACTTTGTTAAATTGCTGCCTGCCCCGATCTTTCTGCCTGTTCTACATTTACGACTCTGCCTATTCTGTGACATTCCTGTTTGCTGATATCTGACCTTCGTATGTCTACTTGGCTACAGAGTAGAAAGAGGCTACTTGGGCTCTCCCAGTTGGTTGTTTGAAATCATGCTGTACTCCGTCCATTGACCAATATGTTTCACCCACCAGATGCCACAAGCTGCTCCCATTGAATCGTTCATTCTCTTTCTTTCCCCATCCAGCGAGGCTTATCTTACCTTTTCCGATGTCATGAGTATGCCCCATCGGATGCTGTGAGAGCCCTACTGGTCTTGCATTTATGTTTTCTCCTTTCCCATCCAGCGACAATTGATCTCCCAGCGGATGCAATGTTTTGCCCTCCCTATTGGGCATCTCTGTTTTTTCCTCTTCTGTCTGGCGAGGCTTACCCATCTGATGCCGTGAGCATTGGTCTCCCATCGGACGTTGCGAGAGCACTCCTGGTGGGGCGATCCAATTCCTTTCACCCAGCCTTTGGCCAATAGGACTCACCCATTAACGGGAGTTGCTCCTGATGGTAGCTGACTGGGCCCCTTCGGTCAGTCGTTCCTGAATCACACCGGCTCTCGTCTTTCGGTTGGTAGGGTTCACCCTTTCGTCACGTGAGGATTGGTCTCCTGTTGGACGTAGCAAGAGCCCTCCTAATCGGGCGCTCCAAATCATGCGCTCCACGTCTATTGGCCGGTAGGGCCCGTCCGTCTGATGATGTCCGATCCCATCAGAGGCAGCACAGACCCCCCCAGTCAGATGATTTAACTCAAGCTGCTGTTCATTTATCAGTCAGTAGGGCTTTACCTGTCCGATGCAGCAAGCATTGGTCTCCCATCAGACACCGCGAGAGCTCTCCAGATTGGTTGTTCCAAAATTGTCTGCTCCTCATTTGCCACCTAGTAGGTCCCATCCGCTTGGCACCATGAGTTGCTCCCGCCGGAGGCAACATGGGTTTTCCTGGTCCGACCAGGTTCCTCAAAATGGCAGCTTGCCAATTCTCAGTGTCTTTTGGGGGTCTTTTAGTCTGGCGGCTGTCTTTTGCTTTTAGCGGGAGTACTCTGGGTTCGGGCTAATATTCTGAGCTCGGAGCCCTCCCCCTGGACAGCACGCCAAATATGCATAACTTTTACTCTATTTAATAATATGTAGATGTGAACTCATGGAAGGTAATATCTGAAAAAGCATAACTGGAGCACTTTAACATTTGTTTTCATGATTTGTCTTTTTTGCCTACAGTTTCTCATTACCAGCTGTTCCCCAAATCCCTCGGCCAAGTGCTGTCTAAGTTTTCAATGTGAGAGCTGCACATCTCCTTCATGCAGAGCTTCTGGAGGAACATGCAGTGGGGGCAGCCCTTCATCCCCTCTCCACCTAGAGCAGAGCTGTGGGTCTGGTTCCATCACACAGTCAGCGAGTGAGTGGTTATATGTATTAATTGAACGAGTTGTAAAAATAATTGTGAAGTAGCCATGATTAAGCATACTTTTAATTCTGCAATTTGAGCAGGAAGAAATGTAACCCCAAAATGGATTAGCTTTTTAATTCTCTAATGAAAAAAAAATCTAATGATTTTTTTTTTTTTTAATTTTCAGTTTGGTTGGTAACTGGAAGGAGCTTACCAACGTCCTCTCTGGAATCTTCTGTGCCTCTCTGAACTTCATTGACCCGACCAACACAGTACAGCCCAGTGCTTCTTTTAAACTGCTGGGTCTGGGAAACGGTACGGCCCTTTTAGTTCATTATAAAGAGGGGTTCACACTGACAGTGAAGTCAGTGAAGTCGTTCTGACTTGCACTGATTTGAATTCATGAAATCAGTAGTCTGCTCAAACCCCACCCCTTTCTTGCAATGAACAGCAAGCTTGCATGAAGACCTGCCTTCATCCAATCAACAAATGATGGAGAGATCCCTGCCCTACTGTTTTTCTTCAATAATTCATTTTTAATCTGATGTATGTTACAATATGGAAGAAAAGACCTGTTATTACTTCTGTTACTTTGCGACTTTAATTGTTGAACCTTTAGGTTTCAGTCAATGTTACATCAGATGTCAGAATTCACCCAGATGGAGCTCACACTACATTTTTAAAGCAATAAATCAAAGTTTAAACTCTTTTTTTTCCCGATTATTTTTGTTTCTAAACAGCTTTTTATGCTACGCCACATTACCATATGAAATGCACTGAGAATATGACACCCTGGTAGAAACTTCTCCCTTGTGGTTCTAAGGTTCAGATGTTTGCCTGTGATTTTAATAACCTGTCACAAGGCATTAAATGTATTAATTTGTGGCCTTTTGTTTTCTGCAGCCAGGTCTGGCAGTTCTTATGAAGTCACAGAGAAGCTGTTTCACAGCAGTTTCTGTTCCCAGTGTGTAACGCCACACCAACAGAGGGAGTCTTCACCTGAGTACTGACTGTTTACCTCTCCCTCTGCTTCTACCTTTACTTCCTGCTTGTGCAATATTTAAGGAGTGACTCCGCACCAGTTCATTGCGAAGTATTGCCAGTTAACCTGCTTAACTGAGCATTTCCATTGTTTCCTGCCTGTTTATTCTGAGTTACGTCTGTTGGATTACCCCTTTGTCTTGATTGCCTGGATTGGACTGATGACTGTGTTTGGACCCGTTGCCTGTGTACCGACCTTTGTCTTTTGGATTTCCCTTGTGTATGTGTTGACCAACCAGTGTTGACTGTTCTCTCGGTTTTGACCCATTGCCTGGATTACTGTTCCTGTCTCTCACTTTTACTTCTAATAAACTTCCGTAAATGGATTCAAATGCTGCCTCTGCATTACACAGGGTGTTCACATCAGACCCATCTGTCAGGTGTTAGATCATGCCAAAATGTTAGATCAGATGGATCTCCATGTCAGAACTATCAGATTCAACCTTGGATGCCAAATCCCTGCCAGAAGATATAAGTCTTCTCTCAGCCTGAGAGTTTGACTGAGAAAGACAGGGATGGGCAGAAGCAGGAGATGAAGTGATGATAATAAAAGAGCAGGTTATTGAATAATCTTAGTTGCGTATGTTTCAATGCTCAGACTTCATGTTACACTACTCAATTCATCTGACCAGTACAATTCCAACAAGTGTTATTATATATTACACTAAGGAAAAAAACAAGAGAAAATGCTACTGCTTCTCAATGTCATCCTGTGATTTAAAAACCTTGAAATGGAGACATTCTCATGAAGACAAACATCCTTCAAACCACACAATCATAAGATTAAACAACAATAGCACACGTTGCAAGGTTGTTATTGAAAACCCTTAGATCCTTCATTCCCCCCTCTTAATCATATTTGAAAACATTTGTTGGCTTATATTGATTAAATGCAAGTAAACCTTTATGATCATTATCAAAACAAACTTTGAAATATTTGGAAAGCCAGCCCATACCCTTCCCTTCTACATGCTCTTTAAAACAACAGGGGCCAGTTGCAAAACAGCCATTATGTTAAGTCAGTGACTTTAGCTCTAGTATGATCCACTAACAGTTAGTCAAAAGACAGTCAGTCTTACTTTTATGTATAAAATTTGGCCAATCTACAGTTTGATGTAACTGATTAAAAAGTTTTAAACAGTCATAAAGAAGTAAAAAAAAAAAAGATGACTATCTTGTAAGACTAGTCTTAGTGGTTTATGCAACCGACCCCAGGCCTTCCCTGTTATACCACACCATCTTCAGTTGAGCGTGTGTGTCTGACATTAGATGTTCTGTTCCCAGTCAAGACTTTCATCACCTTTTATAATGGACTTCTCACTGGGTCAATGACCATAAGACATTTGCAGGACCAGAAAATCTGAACATGTCACACCAGTCCTCAGGTCCTTGCACTGGCTTCCAGTTACATTTAGGATAGATTTTAAATTATGGTTACTTGTATATAAATCACTTGTATACATATAGGGTTACTTGTATAGAAATGACCTAAGACTCCAATACATTGCAGATATGCTCATTGAATTAAACCAAACAGATCACTAAGATCATCAGGATCAAGTCACTTAGAAATACCAAGGGTTCACTCAAAGCAAAGAGAGTTTGCTTTTAGCTATTATGCAAGAGAAGAGGTCACATGTGCTCCAATTCAAATCCAGACTCAAAAAACATGTTTAGCTGAGCATTTACTGAATCCGCGCTGTGCCATTGTATATCTGACTCATTGCACTTTGTGTTAAATATCATCTTTTTTATTCTTTTAATAACTCTTTTATTTAATCGTTTTATTTTCTCCTTTTATTGTTTTTATGCAGCTTTTATGATTATTTTACGATTGTTCTAACTCCTTTTATATGCCTGTACATCATTCTGTTAACTGATCATTCCTAAAAATAGTAAAAACCTTCCTAACAGTTTCAGAGATTGAATTCTTGGTCTGTGTCATGATTATTTGATGTTTCACATAATCCTGTCCTCTGACACTACTCACATTGCCAATAACAGAGAAGCAAATAACATCCACCTTTCCATCCCTTAAAAAAGAATAGAAAAGCTTTGTTACCACGAACAAGCTGTGTGCCATTAGAACAACGATCGTTTCAATTTCTCATTGTCAGAACAGTTTTGTCACATCTGGAAAATTCACACATCTGAATTGCTTACTACATTCCCCCCTTCAATGTACCTGGAAGAATTCCCTTTAGACTTCAAACTGACAGCAAGAATCTGTACTGTTGTGTGCTGTCAAATGCCATGAACTATAATGTTAATGAGAATAATTTCTGTTGTGATATACTCTGTTCTTGAAGAGCAGTTTGTTGTCCCAGGAATAATCAACGATACATCTGTAAGGATTTGATAGTGTCAAAATTTTTCGCATCAGTTCACTGTGTAATTTAGTACAACTGGAATTTCCCAAAAGTATTGTGAAAATCTGGTGTTTATTATGTCATATTGGCTGGGTATTTTATTTATTTATTTTTTAACCTTTTCCCTTTAGTACTTTTGTCAAATGTAATCTCAACATTAAGTCATAGAATACCCAGAACAAGTTGTCTGGCAGGTTTGTCAGTTTGGGTGCATCATTTAGATTGCACAGATCATTCAATGCTTCCCAAAAGCATTGTAGCCAACTATGGTAACAGGTTCCTTCCTTATCAGCATACCACACCACCTGTGGTTACTGACGCCATTTTACGTTCATTTTGTTGTTTGTTTGTTTATTTATTTGATTAAAATTATGTTGAACGTTCGCAAGTTCCCGCCTCCTTCTTCCCGTTCTTACGAAGTGTGTTACATTGGTGCCGAAACCCGGGAGGAAAGAGGGACATGCTGTCGAAGTGCTCTTGCTGCTGAGGGGGATCGCGGTGCTGAGGAGATCGGGCAGCGCGGGAGCGTGAAGACCGCGAGTGCCTGCCCGAGGCGGTGGTGCTGGAGCGGCTGAGCAACGGGTGGGACGGAGAGCTCGCTGCCGTACCCCTGGGACGAGGTGGGATGGCTGCCGTCCAGGAGGGAGCGGAGGAGTCACTGCCGTTCGCCAGGGGCCAAAGCCTGCTGCCATGACGGGGAGGAGCAGGGAACAGTAGACTCGCTGCCGGCTACCCTCAGCCGGAGGAGCCATCTACCGAGCGTCCAGTACCATCGCATAGCACCGCGAGGAAGAGCCTCTCGGCTGGCTGAGGAAGGAATGGCAGTGTGTCAGGGAACCGGACCAAGATTTTTTTTATTTTTTTTATTTTTTAACGTTCAACCAAAACTTTAATAAACTCAAAAACAAACAACAAAACGAAAGTAAAATGGCTGCAGTTCCTCACGGCGACTGCTGCCCACACAACAAAATAAACCCCAACATAAAGTCCAGGCCTGGTCCTCTCTCGTCCTTCACTATCGTCGCTCCTCTTTTATGCCTCCAGAGCTCCTCCGTAAGAGATACGAGACCGGTGTGCCGAACAGCTGCCGCTCATTATCACTCGCGTCACTGGCCTCACGCTGTTCCCTCACGGCTCTCGCCCGCCCTGTTCGTCACAAGTGGTAATACCCGGGATTTAGATGATTGAGGAAAATATATACACACTCAACAACTTGATACAATGCACCTTGGCATGCTTATTACCTAAATCTATGCCGAATTAACATCACCACGGTGCCAATGTTGTTGCCACAGAGTGTCCTCGGTATTATAGGGCTTGAAGGCTCTCTGCGAACTCTTGAAGGCCACCAACATTAATCTGCAAAAACGTAAATACCAGAGAATGGAATACAGAGTCTGCTCTTTTTGAAAAATAAGTATGTTTAAACTTTGTTGGAATTATTTTGACTCCATTACAACCTCTAGAGATAAACAAAGACCATAGAGACCATTTGGCTGGTGACTAAACTATAGTTTGGAGTAAACTAACCATCTTAACCCCCACCAGCCAAATCTTCATCATGAGGTTCGGCCACAAGTCACTAAAAGACAACGTTCTTCCCATGACTCCATCCTATATAGCATCCTTTGCTGGTCTCGTTTAAAATTTGGGAGTAAAAATGCTACAGTGAAAAACTGTTAATTGTTTTACAGAAAGTTTCTGTACTATACACAGTGAATAATTGGTACATTTATCTAACCGTACATTTAGTGTAATTTTACACTAAAATATCGTTAAATTTACGTTTTTTGGACAAGTCATTGTATAATTTACAGTGACTGTTAATTTACATTCCCACAATTCCCTGCATGACACTTCACATTTGATGTATTTTCATTGAAATAACTATTTCTTTTTAGTTTTTTTTCTAATCAGTTATGTATATTATGGTTTTATGTTACATCTAATGTTGTTAAATTAATGTTTATTGCTCTTTTAAAATTTCATGTGTTACCATGATGATGTTTAGTGTTTGTGTGAATGACACTGTGTGCACCTTCTATATATTGATGTTGCCTTTCTCAGCTTTCGGAAAATCTGCCTGTGATGAACTTTGGCTTATCATGTGACTATAATCACAATTATTCTTGGTGGTTGCCAGTGAATTATAAAGGTACAAAACAGATATTGGTACTTCAATAGGTTGGTAAATTGACATTATATCAGTTATATTTTTAATATTTTTAGTAAATATATTTTTACCATAAATTTCACTGTATTTTTTTACAGTATGTAAAATAAACAGTTATGAAACGTAATTATTTCAATATAAACCTTTAAATTATATGGTTTTGTCTTTAGAGCCGATCAACACCATGGCTGAAATAAAGCACTCATTTAGACTGAATACACTGAAACAGATCCTCCTTCTCAAGCACTTAGAATGTTTGGGGCTCAGGGTCAACTTTGCCAAGAGATCACTGCTTCCCAGCCAATGGATTTTGTTCCTGGGAACACTCCTCGACTCATACCAAATGAGGGCAGTAGTCTCACCAGAACATGTTCTGGTCATACAGCAGCTTGTGGCAACTTTCACAGTTGGAACCTCTCTGTCGCTCAGAGTGTTTAAAAAGTTCTTCAGTTCGCCTGTCACCTTCACTAGTGATGCAAAGTCCTATTCATGTCCGTGAACCGGTTCCTTTTGGACAGTTTGGCTCAATGATCTGGTTCATAAAGCCGATTCATAGGTTCCTGAAGTCATCATGTAACAATATCGCTATACATTTCTTTTCTAACATCTCATTGTCATTTTACATCAATGAAACATTCAAATAAAGTCATTTGAGTAAACACATAATGAAGCATTCAAATAAAAAATTATTTGTGTGAACGCAGACAGATTATTGCCTTTCATTCACTTAAGATAATGGAGTTTGTGGTCACAGATTCATTCGCGGATCCTTTATGTCAGATACAACTGATCAATATTGATGTGCCAACATCTTGGATAAGATTTTCAACTACAGCACACATTTGATGCGCAAACACAGTTATGTCCTACATGTCTAAGTAAACCAGTCTTATAAACTCATTGATCTCACAACTTGAAATATAATCTGCATATACAAAATACCATAGTAAAATTTATTTACATCTCTCAACAGAAAGATTTCGCAGCTAATGAAAGGTTTTTTAATAATATGTAGTCAAAATAAGCTTATTTCCTCAGGTTTGTATAGTAGCTTTCATCAACTCATTCATCAAACTCATCAAAGTAATCCTCTGCAAATTCCAACAGTCAGTTGGACCCGTTCATTTGGTTCTTTTTTGGACGTGCTTCTTTGGCTTTTGCGTCTTGCATCAACCTGGAACTAAAGTTTGATTCAGTTTGATTAGTGAACCGGTTCAACCGGTCCACACCAGCCCCTTGGATGATGAGACTATCAAGACTTTGCACCAGACCGGAGCAAACTTTATAGATCCCAGAGAACTCCCAGATGTCGCTGGATTGGACTGGAGAGAGGCCATCTACAGATCGTTCCTTCCCCCGTATGTATCACAGTCATCCCCAGAGTCTCATCCTAAAGTGCCGTTCTGACCAGTCGTGGCCGTCATTTCCAGAATTCCGTCTCGATATCCCGCTGTTCAATCTTATCCGTCCATCTTATCCTGTTCCCATTCACCCTTGTTTCACCCACGTCTCCTGAGTCTCCTTCCAAAACTCATCTCCATCCAAAACTGCATCCCTGCCAAAAGCTGCTCCATGGCTGCCCCACCTGAGGGTCCGGCCAAAGCCCTCAGAGAGATGGCCAGCCCCTGAGCCCTCAGCAAAAAACAAAGCAAAGCCTCAGCAAATCTCTAACCACTGTGCCGACCAGAGGTCTTCCTTCCTCGACCAGACACTTGACCTTCGTCGTCAGTCCAGAGACTCCTCCCCTTCCTCATCCAGTCCCCAAGTATAATTCCAGCCCCTGAGTCCACTCCAGTGTCGGCTCCAATCCCTGAGAATACTCACTGGCACTAACATTGGTGTGTGTCTGGGCCACACACACCGCAGCTTCAGCTCATCAACTCCGCCCAATTAACAAAGATGTCCCCAAGAAATATGTTTTTTTTTGGCTACCATGCCCCTCAGTCTCCCTCAGGCCCCTGATCTGCCTGCACCGACATGGGCCCCTGAACTGTCTGAATTGTCAGCTCTGATCTGACTCCATGAACTGCTAGCGCTGCCCAGGCTTTCTGAAGTGCCTAAACCTCTCTGGTCATCGGTACCATCCTGGAATCCTCTAGTGATGTTTATCAACCCAGAGACTTGCCAAGACTCCAGGTCGCCCACCCTTTCACTCTCCCTCCCAGGTTGGATTACGCTTGGTGCGAGGATGTACCTTCTGGGAGGGAGGAGTACTGTCACAGTCATACTCAGTCACTCTCCCTGCATTACATTTCCCAACATTTCTCCTGACTCACACACCTGCACCCAGTCGGCCTTCACCACACCTGCTACAGGTCATCTCCTGATTACACTGATTCCCTGCACCTGGACTTCCTCGTTTACTCACCCTTTATCATATAATTTGACACAGTGACTATGTTAACCTACAAAAATATTGTGTAGCCTGAACCTGGCATTACACGCACCTGAGATGCATACCTGTTGTTCCTGATTCTGTCTTCTGTTCCTGGATCGTCAGTTCATCTGTCACCTTCACCGCCCAACACCAGCACAGAGAAGACCGCATAACCACCAGCTAAGACTTCAGTATATCTATCTTCAGCCTCATATCCTTACCTGTTCTACATTGCCACTCAGCTTTGCCTGCTTTCATGAAATAAAGACTGTTTAATTTGTACTTGCATTGTCTGCCTTCTTCTGTTCATGACACCCACATTCTCTCTTTTTTTTTTCTTAACTAAATTTGGAAAATAATAATTTAATTCATATGCTGTAACAAGCTTAAAGTGGCTGAAGGGAATGAGTTTCAAGACATGTGCTTTATAGCTTTGACATCGATTGATGATACCTGGCGGGCTTTTCTGCTTGAACTTGATACCATGGTGAGTAAACCTTTGATAATCTAACATAATATATCATTTTAACAAGCCATTCTAGACATGTAAAATAGGTACATTTTTATTTGTAATGAACCTATAACTGTGAGTTGACTGATATGGTGCTAGAGTTTAGCACACCTGAATCAGCTAATCAACATTTTCAGGATTGCTAAACTTCCAGCCATGTGTTTTGGAGCTGGTTGGAGTTACATTCTGCAGGACACCAGCTACTAAACTAACCAATGTTAAATCTTATTTTCTAATAAATGGGTCTTATTACTTTCATTTGTAGCCATGCTACATGACATGCTTTTCTCCACCACAGAAGCATGTTATTAATCAACAGCAATGATTACTGAGCCTTTGGATTGCTGGACCATATCAGGGGCAATAATCAGCAATAATGATTTTTTGATGATATTGCAGCTTCGCCTTCTAATGAGTTGTTTTTTAAAATTTATTTTCATTATGCATTTTTTTTTTTGTGTAAATACATGTACATGAACAGCATTAAATAGTCTGTGTAAATGCCACGCCACATGCAACTTCTGTTCCACATTTGCAGTATAGTTAAAGATGTCTTTTGTTGATGTTGAATGAAACTGGAATGGTTAGTCTAATATTGCGATCTTATTTTTTTCTTTTTTTCGGGCCCGAAAGCAAACAAATTTTTCCTAAGGTATGTTCCAAATGTCAACATTTACAAGAGTTACCATTCATGTTATCGGTCTGAGATTGTCTGACTAACCATACATGTCATTGTCTGTTCTTTTTTCTCTTTCTGTCAATCCGTCCCTCGTTTAGGGTACACTTACTTTAGGAGGCTCCTAGAGTTTTTTTTCTTTTTTTTTTTTTCTTTTCATTACACTTTTTGGTAGTTCTTGTAAAGCTGTAAGTTAGTATTAGGTTTCAAATACTCATTTCACTCATCTCTCATTGTCATTTTTATACTTTAGGGAAAGGAGAACATATGAATGTTATAGGGTAATTCATGGTGTGAGGATGCCATGAAGAAAAGTGTGCGGTCAGAGCTCATTCAGATTTGTCCCTGATGACCTACACCTCAGACAGTGTGTGTTTGTCCTTGTCTTTTTGACATATTTAGTTGACATGCATAAGTACATTTAGGCTTAAAGACACTGTAAAATATATATTTTTATTTTAGTTGAAAGTAGATGCCGTCTTAAGGATTTTAAGGTAACAATGTCATTTTGTGGAAAAAAAGCTGTTGTTTTTATATAAAATCTGGAAGGTGCCTTTAATACACATTTTAGAAGTTGTACTGAACACACACAAAAGTGCAAGTATGTTTTTTTATTTTAACAAACAAGACTAGTACCAGTGTTGGTAGTGTAATGCTAAATGTTGGTGTGATTGTGGGCTCCGTTCCAGTACCGTTTGTGTACCATCGTTGTCTGCATGATTGTGGCCCAATACCGGCAGTTTTGGCAATCAGACTCGAGCCAGTGTATTTGGGCTAATTCTAGGTATCATTCATCACACATCCATTCTGAGTCTGGCAACTGCAGCCGGGTCGAGTAATTTCTTCTGGCCCGCCGAATCCGGGTTCAAGTGCTTTAATGGGTTAGTTAACCGCAAAATTCAATTTCTGTCATTAATTACTCACCCTCACATCATTCCACACCCATAAGACCTTAGCTCATCTTTGGAACACAAAATCAAATATTTTTAATTACCACATTCAAGGTCCAGAAAAGTAGTAAAAATATTCTAAAAATATAATTATTTTCTGTCTTCTTGTCATTTTGACTGTGCACTAGAGCTTCTGTGTGAGCATACTTGGCCATTAATCTCATTCTGATGAATAACACATCAGTTTTCACAATAAAATAAGTGTGAAATATGAATCAAAAAGCAAAAGAACTATAAGGAAGTAGATTGAGCCAATGAGTGGACAATAAATCCTTTGCTGCCATCTACTGGTAATTTTGTTTTATATTTTCCACCAGAAATGTCCTCTAGTCTAGAGCAAGGCACAATTAACCATTAAGCATGATTACACACACACACACACACACACACACACTTTTTGTTGTAGATATTTTAAATTAGTAACAAGAGCTTACTCCAAGTCTCCTCTTTATAATGCAATTTTCAGCTTCTATATCTAATGTTAAATGACCGACAGTCATATCCAATGATGCTACTACTAATTTGTTTTTTAATAAATCTCACCATTTTGAATCAAAAATATGTATCATTTACAGATATTTGAAATGAATGCAAGAAAATTCTTATTCCACATCTCCCCTTTGTGACAATATTCAGGTTTCAGTTGGGATATTTCTAATTGTTGGGCCCAACTGTGCATAAAACCTGTAAGTTTTCTGAAGTTGTGATTGATTGTTTGTTCTTTCCTTCCTGCATTACTTCATTCTCTGTTATTTAAGGCTCAATTAGTGACGTTTCCCTCATTTGATGTCGACACAGTGATAAGCAGAACTGAAAGTCCAATAAGGACACTAAGTGAAGTAGTTTGAGATCAGTCTTGAATTTTTCTTTATTGTCGTGAGATACAGCTTAATATTTGGTGAAATGATGGGCTAGGGTGAAAAAAACTGTTAACATAACACCTCATAGTCTCATTTTATAACAGGGTAACGCTGGCTTCTCTTTTTGTGGGGTCCAAGTGAAAGGCCTCGACTAATGGTCTGAACATGTTTAATTTGCTGTGCTTCACTTCAACACCAACATAACAGCTAAAGACAAAAGTTATCAAACATAAAATTAACTTACAATTATTGTGCATTATTGCCATTTGTTGGGAAATAACTAAAAAAGCAATAGCCTATAAAAAAATACATCTAGCATACTAATGCAAACTTTAAAGTTCTTTTAAGGGGACATAAATGCATCTTGTCAGGCGACGTACATGGAGACCATATGTGTCCACGGAGAATGTATTTGTCAGGTGTCTTTTAAGGTGATGTACCTACTTCAGATGTACTTAGTACATGCAATATTTTTATAAATTTCGATATACAATGCCATATACTGTGCACTCGCTGTGACGTCACTTCTCATCTGAATGAAAGGACTCAACATCCGACGAGGGGCTTGATTTCAGATATGATGGCACATGGGTGGGGCCAAATGCTGAAATCTGTTGAGGAATATAGGAACATAGGTGAGTCAACTGTGTTTATATATATATTTCCTGAGCCACCACTGTAAAGGCCTCATGTACATCAGAACTTTAGTTTTTAACTGTTCGATTTAACAAACGCAAATCTAGAATAGGACACAACCCTCCATCCTTTTTCAGAACAATGAAGCAACCCTGACAGCTTGCTGGGAGAAGAAACCCTTTCTATGGCTTCCTTTCGCAAGAGAGTCAGAACCTCCTGTACCAAAACCAGAGACTGCTCGGGGTCCACTACTGTAGATAGGACCCTATTGAAACGGGGCGGGCAAGACCCAAATTTTCGGGGAAGAAATCTCTGAAACTCCACCGCTTGCTTTATTGTCTCCTGGAACATTTACATTTACATTTAGTCATTTAGCAGACGCTTTTATCCAAAACGACTTACAAGTGAAGAAAACAAACAAGCAATTCTTCATAAATTGGCAAATAGACACAGGAAGTGCTCACAATACAAGTTTCATACATTGCTCAGTACCACAAGCTAGAGTAGGAAGGGAAAAGTGAAGGATAGGGTTTTTTTTTTTTTTACATTTTTTTTATGAAGGGTTTAAGTGTTCATGGAAGAGATGAGTTTTCAGCTGTCTCTTGAATATTGCCAGGGATTCTGCGTTCCCGATGAAAGTGAGGAGATCATTCCACCAGCAGGGAGCAGTGAACGAGAATGTTCTGGAGAGTGATTTTGTGCCTCTCTGTGACGGTACCACAAGCCTTCGTTCCTTTAGTGATCGCAGGCTTCTGGTGGGGACGTAGCATTGTAGCAGTGTGTGGACACAGGAGGGTGCAGACACTGTGGTGGATCTGTAGGCAAGCATCAGTGCCTTGAACTTGATGCGAGCAGCAAGGGGTAGCCAGTGCAAAGAGATGAAGAGGGGCATGACGTGGGCTCTTTTAGGCTCGTTTAAGACAAGACGTGCAGAAGCGTTCTGGATCATTTGAAGAGGTTTGATTGCACTTGACGGCAGTCCAGCAAGAAGAGCATATCAGTAATCAAGCCTTGAAAAGACCAGGTCCTGGATAAGAAGTTGTGTTGCATGCTCAGTCAGGAAGGGCTGAATTTTCCTGATGTTGTGAAATGCAAATCTGCATGATCGTGCCATCTTTGAGATGTGGTCTCTGAAGGTCAGTTGGTCATCGAAGATAACTCCAAGATTTCTGGCCGACTTAGATGGGGTAATGGTAGTTGTACCAAGCTGTATGTTGATGTCGTGTTGTAGAGTTGGAGTGGCAGGGAAGGCTAAACGCTCAGTCTTTGCCAGGTTGAGCTGCAGGTGGTGTTCTTCCATCCACGTCGAGATGTCCGCCAGAAAGCCTGAGATCCGTGCAGCTACTGTGGAATCATCTGGTTGGAAGGACAGGTAGAGTTGTGTCATCAGCATAGCAGTGGTAGCAGAAACCATCTGCCTGTATGATGGGACCCAGTGATGTAGTATAAATGGAGAATCGGAGGGGACAAAGAACTGAACCCTGAGGGACCCCAGTGATCAGTTCATGAGGTTTGGATACCTCCTCTCCCCAGGCGACTCTGAAAGACCTACCTGTGAGATAGGACTCAAACCACTGAAGCGCAGTACTTGAGATGCCAAGTGACGAGAGGGTGGACAGAAGAATTTGATGTTTACAGAATTTGTTTACAGTGTCGAAGGCAGCAGACAGATCCAGTAGAATGAGAACAGATGATTTGGAACCAAACTTTGCAATTCCGCAGGGATTCCGTGACAGACAGTAGCGCAGTCTCTGTGGAATGGCCGCTCTTGAATCCAGATTGGTAGATGTCCAGATGGTTGTTCTGTGTGAGGAAGGATGACACATGGTTCAACACAACTCGTTCAAGTGTTTTCGATATGAATGGTAGGAGAGAGACAGGTCTGTAATTGTTTATGAGTGATGTGTTTAACGTGGTTTTTTTTTTAGCAGTGGAGTTACCTGAGCCTGCTTGAATGTGGTAGGGAAAGTGCCTGTGTGGAGAGAGGAGTTAATAATGTGTGTAAGTGCTGGTAAAAGAGTGGGAGAGATGGCTTGTAGAAGGTGTGAGGGAATGGGGTCTAGAGGGCAGGTGGTGGGATGAGTGGAGAGGAGAAGTTTTGATACTTCCGCCTCCGTGAGAAGAGAGAAGGAAACCTCTCGAGTCAGCGAAGAGGCCCTTAGGAGAAAGCGGGGCATCCAGGAAAAAGCTTTTATCATTGTCATTTAAATCGGACAAATTTGACCACAAATGCCTCTGCCATAGAACGGCCGATTGTTTTAGCTGTCTCCTTGGTGGGCCGGAGAGATAAATCTGCTGCTTTGTGTAACTCCTATATCACATCAAAGCTTGCTTCCCCACTATTATCAATTTCCCCCAGCAGGTCAGCCTGATATGCCTGTAGTATAATTGTGTGAAGGCATGCAGCAACCTGACCTGTGGCCGAATACTCTTTTCTCAACAGCGCTGATGTTGTTCTTATCGGCTTGGTGGGTAATGTCGGGGATTTCAAGGACGAAGCCAAATCAGGCGAGAGATAGCTCGCAAGCGTCTCTTCAACCTTAGGCAATGCCCCATAGCCATGTTGTTTCAGCCCCATGATGTTGGAAAAATTCAATGTCTGGGGGCTGAACAAACGATACTGAACTGGTCTTTTCCATGACCTCGACACCTCGGTGTGGAGGTCGGGAAAGAATGGCAATCCCCTGCATTGAGTTTGTGACCGAGAAGTCACATATTTATTTATATATATATATATATCTTCACGCTTGTAAATGGTGCTTTAAAACTCTTTTCCTCAGACAAAGAAGTCGCTGTATATGTAACTGACAGACAACACCAAATAGGACACACAATACACAGAGTGCTTGCTGAAGATATAGAAGCTGGTGTTTTATGTTTCTGGGTATGCTTTACAGTTTCCTGGTCAGTGACGTCACCCGCCTATGACATTCTGTCATGCTATTGGACCGATTTCACATGTGGTTCATGACGTAATCACGCAGAGGCGTTCCCATTGTGTCTCCACGCAGCTCGAGTTCCCATGAAAGGGAACCCAGTCCTGTTTGTACTTCCAGTAATGTCTGGCAAATGGGTATGCTGGAGTTTGTTTTTGAAGCATTTTCTTTTCTTAATTTTTTTCCTTAACTGTTTGATATTTATTTCTTTTATTTTTTAGGCTTTCTGACCCACAGACTCAACTAATCTCTGTAATTCTCCAGCTGTGATCCTTGGAGACTCTTTGACCACTCAAAGTCTGCTCCTCATCGTGCATTAAAACTATATAATCACACATCTTCTTCCAGGCAGATTTGTAACATTTTCTGTTGATTGAAAAATCGTAATAATTGCCGTAATGGTGGAAATAGGAATTTTCAATGCTTTATATTTTCTATTTTGTGAAGCTAAACAATCTTTTGCTGCACATCAATACTATGTTCTTTGGTTTAACTCATTACACCATTGTGATTAGAACTTTCAGTGCATCACGTGGTCAACTGTCAAATTCAAAAGTGCTTGCGCATGTTGGCTGGTGCTGAGCCAATGACAGACGCGCTCAGCGCTTTCAATATATCACAAATATGCCGTGTTTTCAACCACATAATGTTTAATTTAGGTTTCAGAAATTTAAATGCACATAAGTACTAACAAAACAATACATTTATGCCTGACTTCAGCATGCCCTATAATGTCATCTTCCTCACCTGCAACGGCGTGGTGGTGGGCTATGGCTGCTTTTACAACTTGCTGACCCACACGTTCCAGGTGGATGAAACCTGTCTACCACTGGTCAAACGCTTGGCCAACCCTCTTTCTTGCATAAGGGGAGTGCCACAACTGACTTAACTGCTGAGAGCAGGTCTTACGCCTGAATGTCCATATAAGGCAGCTGAGAGAATCTTGACTCTAAAACGGCCTCTGCTGGAGTCTTAAGATGTTTTCAGCCCTGGAAGGAATCAACACCAATTGACTGTTCTGATTTTTGTTGAACAAATGAGCTTCCAAGACTGATGGATTAGCCTCCTTTTTAATGTTTTTATTTTTTTTAGTGAGTCACAAGCGAGAATGAGCTACTTTTGTCTTTTGTTTTGTTGAGTCACATTTTTGTTGCAGTGTTGATTTAGAGAACCATTGCTTGATGTCACATGAACATTTCTCAAAGGAACAGCATGGTTTAGGCATCTGAGAGAAATATACATGGAAGAGTGTGATGTTTAGCCGTCTCCGTTTACACCAGAGTGTGACCAAAGCACTGACATTCAAATATGTGTTGTTTTAAAGGATTGGACGGTTTTTTTAGTGATTTGCCTTTATTTTTGTGGGCTGACCTCCAGAAAGGGTATTGAATTTAAATTCTGAAGCAGCTCTTTAACACTGGTTAACTTTCCCATAATAAACTCTCTGGGACAGGAAACTCGTGTGTTGAACGGTTTGCAATTTGTCCATACATATATTGTAGTAGAAATTCCCAACGCACTTTCAGTTAACCTGGCGTCTCTTTCTAGAAATCAACTTTAGAAGACGTCTCTCCATTTCTTCCACAGGTCTCATGTCACTTGGGAAAGAAAATAAGATCTCTAGTACTCTACCAAACACTCACTTGGGTTAGAAGATCCCTCAAGAGCAGTAATCAGACTGACTCCACACAATTAATTTGAACATGCTTTAATCACAGCAGGGAGGATGTCATATCAAATCACAGAGAATCCTACTGACAAAAATAGAACAGTATACAGTATAGGTAAATGGAAAAGGTAACATGACTCATTAAATCATTTTTCTCCAATATGATCGGTTCTGTATATGTGCTTAAGCAACACCACCCCACGCCCGGCAAAGCAAATTTGTTTTTTAGATTACACCAGCTTGTTATAAATATATGCTTTTGTTATTTCAGCACACTAATTTTGGTTACAGTGTTCTTACATATTGTTCTTAAATATTAAGCCTGCAAGAAAAAGGATTGCAGCACTGAACTGATTTAAGTTTAATTAAAAAAAAAAAAAAAAGAAGAAGTTTGGATCATGCAAATCAGCTCAACTCTTTCTGGTGATTAAATTGGCACGGTTTCACTGTATGCATGACCACAGGAGAGACGCATTTCTGTCCGGCAGGGTGCTGACCATCATGGGAAAAGTATTCGGAACACAACGGAATCAGTTGGGCACAGCTGCATGGATAGAGATTCAGAGGCATTCACCCTCAGATATACAGCACAAAACATGAATAGCTAGTTTTACTTAAAATGCAATTAACTTCAATTTTAAGTATTATTCAATCAGCTTCATTAATTTTATAAAGCCACTCTGTGCCTGAAACAGTGTTATACACTGATTTCAGGTAATTTTGACAGACAATATAAAATAAATTATAAAGTTAGACAAACTAGGCAATGAGAAAGCTGACCCCAACATGAATATAATGGTAATTGGTAACACTTTACAAAGCAGCTGTAAATATTAGCTAACATGAACTGACTGAAACACTAGAACATTCATAAACCAATCAGTTGAGCATTCAACAGCCCCCGTCATAATTAATTTAAAATAATGTAGTACCTACCCATTACTGGAGTCATACAATCATGTCCACATCCTGTGCCACAGCATTTATCATCATCGTGACAGTCACTGTCACTGCCACAGTATACTGTACACATTGGCACTATATAGTATCTGATTGGACACACTCCTGGCTTTTCTGTTAAACACATGACAGAGAAATCATATCATTTAATGCTGAATGTCTTTTTTCACTGGGGTTTTTGGTTCTTTTGCCGTTTTAAGTTGTAGGACTTTTGAAATAACTAAAATCATTTGACAAAGTGATATAGAAATATAATGTGATCAAGAACTGCCAGGAACTACTTCAGTCGTGTGTTTCCCTGAAAATAATTGCACACCTTAGAAGATTTGTCAGCTAATCAGATTCAAACATTCAACAGCCCTGTAGAATAATATAATGTAACTCAAAAATAAATATAATATAATACCTTTAACTGTAGCCATACACTGCTTTCCACATCCATTGCTGCAGCATTTGTCATCTTTGGCACATTCACAGTCATTGACACAAGGCTTGAAACGTATCCGGGCACACGTTGCTGGTTTATATTGTTTGAGTGGACACACTCCTGTATTTTCTGTTATACAAACACATAACAGAAACCATATCACTGAATGATGAATATCTTTTTCATTGGGGTTTTTTGTTCTTTTGCTGTTGTAGTCTGTAGGACTTTTGAAATAACTGAAATCATTTGGTGAAGTGATGTGAACATGTACATAATGTGGTCAAGAACTGCCTGGAAATACTTCAGCTGTGTGTTTCCCTGAAAATAACTGCACATCTTAGAACAGGGGGACTCAAGTTCGGAGGCCAAGACAGCCACAAATTACAACTTGGATCTTTTAAAGGCCTACTTAAGATAATATTTGTAGCATTTATACAAGTGCAGTGTATTTGTATGGTTGTCCTATTTAAAGTGTCACTGAACATGAAAAACATGACATAAAAAATAAAAAAAAACACCCCCAAGAACAACATTGAGCAGATAAACCTAACAAGATCCATTTTTTTCCTTATTCCTAGTGAAATGTCTGTGTTGTAATCACAAGTAATTTCAGATCTGGCTGTTGCTCAATTTTTTTACTCCACTGCAACTTTTTAATATTTCTTATAGTGCATATTTATTATGGAGGACCAGGAGTGACACAAAAATAAAACGAAGAATCAATTAATTCATTTAATAATTCACACATAGAAATGTATATAAATAAATCACTTTTATACAAGTCAAATAAATAGACATTTAAAGTGGTTTATTTAATTCCTGTTTTTAAACGTAGATTAATAGAATAATAAGAAAAAAAATACATTTGTAAATCATTTTAAATCACTTTTTAAAAAAGGATATGCCAAACGCTTTTCTTTATCCATTTGTCAATCGAGTGCTAAAATGCCATTGGACCAGGGGCGGACTGGCCATCGGGAGCACCGGGACATTTCCCGGTGGCCTGATGGTCATTCTGGCCTGCAGCTGTGCTGTCGATCAGACTGACGTGCAATAGGCTGGTATGCAACTGCGAATTAATTGACGCACTTTTGAATCTACGAATCAGGTGATCGCGGAGTGAAAATGACACCACCACATGACCCAACATCAGCGAAGCACTGCCTAATTGGCTATATCCAGAGGCAGGCTTGATCTTGGAAAGTAGTGCAAAAATGGAGCGTAAATGCAAAGGAGGAGCAGAGAGGGAACGCATAAAAAGGAGAAAAGCCCTGGCCACAGACAAAATCCCAGCCATGTTCACAGAATTACATTTACATAATATTTACTAGGGGTGGAAAAAGAATCGATCCGTTCGGTTCTCCACACTCGGTTCTCCACGCGCTCGGACGGTCCGCTGTTCAACTTAAATCTGACAAAGCATCTGTAATATGGTTTACTATAAATAACACGTAAAAGAAACAGGGTTCAGTTAATATATGTTTCTGTTGATGGATGAACATTCTGGGTTCCCAGACATTACAACAACAGCGATGAAAAAAAAAAAAAACCGAACCGTGAAAAAGTTGAACTCTAATAACCCCTAATATTTACTTAATCATTTGGCAGATGGACGCTTTCATCCAAAGCAACTTACAATAGATCAAATCTATTCGTTATATTAAAAAAATACTACAAATATGTATGTATGTATGTATGTATGTATGCATGCATGTATGTATGTATGCATGTATGTATGTATGTGTATATATATATATATATATATATATAAATAAATAAATAAATAAATAGATAGAAGTTTTAAAAGCGCATCTTAATGACAAACTAGCACGTAGAGCATTGGAAATATATAAAATATAAATATTTTAACATGTGAATATGTATATTTTATTATCCCTTCTTAAAATGTGTAAGCCAATTTTATATTTGTCTTTGGTGTGGTAGTATAGATGGTCTATTCCTAGTGAGTTTGAGGGTTTCTTCATTTATCCATTCATATTATGAATGGTCGTCTACCTGTTCCATCAACTAACAGGGTGACCCTATAAGTTTAGCAGGCTGCTGGACACATGAATTTGGTGCTGGTGACTGCAGCAGCAGAGGTGGCCTGGGCTGGGGTCAAATTCCCGGCCTGATTTACTGTCCCAGTCCGCCACTGCATTGGACAGTACACACGTGGGAGCAACCAATCAGCTTTTGCCTCAATTTGAAGAGCCGACCCTCTCTAGAAGAGTTCGAGCAACGCGATCACGCAAAATGTCAGGCGAATCTGAACGTGTTTGGAGAGGTTATAATGGTTTTCGTCGGACTGTCCTCAGCGACACAACAATACATCCTGCCGTCTCTTCTGCCGGTACATCCAACGACTGGTGTTGTTCGAGAACACTTGGAAGTTCAATCATAGCGTGAGGGCTGAGGAGTCGCTGAAT
Organism: Opsariichthys bidens; assembly: GCA_037194245.1. Classification (NCBI taxonomy): domain Eukaryota; kingdom Metazoa; phylum Chordata; class Actinopteri; order Cypriniformes; family Xenocyprididae; genus Opsariichthys; species Opsariichthys bidens. Next base: position 10,104,691 of record CM074285.1, on the reverse strand, counting down.
GACCTCACTGAACCCAAATCCGTCCATTTATTGTACAACCACAATTATCCGCGGCGTTAGCCGCGTCTTCCCTCAACTGAAAAACTCTTTTACATATAAAATTATAATCGAGAGGAGAATTTATTTCGCAAAAATCAGCTAAAGCTAACAAATCATCTACAATACTTCTAAAAACACATTTAGCATTCGCCTGACATCGCGCTGCTCGAACTGTAAACTCTGTTTAGAGGGTCGGCTCTTCAAATTAAGGCGAAAGCTGATTGGTTGCTCCCACGTGTGTACTGTCCAATGGCATTTTAGCACTTGATTGACAAATGGATAAAGAAAAGCATTTGGCAAATCTTTTTTTAAAAAGAGATTTAAAAAGCCATTTAAAAAGATTTAAAAGGCGATTTAAAATGATTTACAAATGTATTTTTGTTCTATTAATATAGGTTTAAAAACAGGAATTAAATAAACAACTTTAAATAGGTCTATTTATTTGCCTATATAAAAGTGATTTATTTATATACATTTTTATGTTTGAATTATTAAATGAATTAATTGATTCTTCGTTTTATTTTTAGGTGTCACTCCTGGTCCTCCATAGACGCGATTGGTCAATCAGAATTAAGTATTCCACAGAACTGTAATATTATATTACATAACAATACCTTTATATGGAGGCATACACTGCTTTCCACATCCATTGCTGCAGCATTTCTCATTTTGGGGACATTCGCTGTCATTGACACAAGGCTTGTAACCGATCCAGCGACACATTTCTGCATCAATCCGTCTGCATGGACACACTGGCTTTTCTGTTATACAAACATGACAGAGAAATCAATATCACTGAATGATGAGTGTACAAAATATTTTCAGATGTGTGTGTGTGAGATATATATATATATATATTATTGGAATACGTTTTACAAGAAAGAATCATTTCAGTCTTTCTGCTTTAAAATTTCTTGTTTTTATTGATCGGTTTTTGTTCTTTTGCTGTTGTAGACTGTAGGACCTTTGAAATAACTGAAATCATTTGGTGAAGTGATGTGAACATGTACATAATGCGGTCAAGAACTGCCTGGAAATACTTCAGCCATGCGTTTTCCTGAAAATAACCGCACATCTTAGAACATTTAACAGCCAATCAGATTAAAGCATTCAACAGCCCTATAATATAATATAATATAATATAATATAATATAACCTGTACCTGGAGGCATACACTGCTTTCCACATCCATTGCTGCAGCATTTCTCATCTTTGGCACATTCACTGTCATTGGCACAAGGCTTGAAACGAATCAAGGCACACCTTTTTTCTTCATATCGTCTGCATGGACACACTCCTGGATTTTCTGTTATACAGACACATGACAGAGAAACCATATCACTGAATGATGAGTGTCTGTTTCACTGTAAAAACAGATTCTCTGCTTAAAATCAAAGTAGTTTAAATCAGCTTTTATCCCCAAATTGTCAGTTAGTGTCATATAAAAAGTGTGTAACAAAAGTTGCAACAGTTATGTCAAGATTCATTTTCAGCTTCTTAATCCAAAAAGAAAAACAAAACAAAACATGTTCCGTAAAAGTCTAAGTTAGCTCCCCATGATCTATTGTATCAACATACAAAATTAGGGGGTGGGGGTTTAAAAAAATCCAGATTGATAGCAAACAGCCTATCTGGCAATGATTTTGTAACCATATAAATATTAACGTTCTTGCTTTACTCTAAAAAAAATTAAAAAAAATATTGTGTACAATGATGATAAATTCAGTGTGATTGGCAATTCAGTGTGATTTTATTGCCACCTTGGAATTAAAATGTTCCATCTGCATTCTGAGCAGTTTTGAGATCTTGAGCTTCAAGGTTTTTGCATTCATTCGACTTCGTATATAGAACGTTTTTGTAATCTAAATAAAAAGTAATCTAAATAAATAAGTCACAGAATAAAGAATATTATATGTGAATAACTCAATTTTGACAAAAATGTCAGCCAGAACCTTATAATTCCAATGGGACGATAAAGTAACACATTGTAATATGTTGAGATGTCATATTTCTTCAGGCTGCGTAATGAAGTTAAAAGAACATGGATCTACTTACCTGTGACGTTTTTTCCCACAGCAGCGTCTGTTGTGCTCAAGCATCCAGACAGACACAATATCACAGCGCTGTACAATAGTGCTGTCATTTTCTCGACCTGCGATCACACAATGAATGAACTCAGAACGAGAAGTATTTGAGTTAACGCTAAACCAATGACGCAAGTTTGGGACGGGATGAGGCTAGATCAGTGTTTCTCAACCCAGCTCCTGGAGTCGCACCAACACGAATACATTTTGCGCCTCTTCCTAATTAAACACACCTGAATAAACTCATCAGCTCATCATCACAAACTCCAAGATAGAAAATAAAGGGATCAGATGAGGGAGACATCCAAAATGTGGACTGTTGGTGTGCCTCCAGGAACAGGGTTGGGAAACATTGGGCTAGATCTTATTTATTTATATTTATTTATATATATTTATAAATCTATATTTATTTATATATATTTATTAATTTATATATATATATATATATATATATATATATTTATATATTTATATATATATATATATATATATATATATATATATATATATATATATATATATACCTGTATCTGTATCTATCATATTATATATGAACAGTAATGTTCATCTAGTTCAGGGGTGGCCAACGTCGGTCCTGGAGAGCCACAATCCTGCAGAGTTTAGCTCCAACCCTGATAAAAACTCACCTTCCTGTAGCTTTCTAGTAACCCTTAAGACCTTGATTAGCTTGTTCAGGTGTGTTTGATTAGGGTTGGAGCAAAAATTGGCAGGATTGTGGCTCTCCAGGACCGACCTTGGCCACCCCTGATCTAGTTAGTAGAATGCTGTAAAGTTTTATATGACCACTAGATGGCAGGTGTATAAAATGAGTTGTAGGTATTTGTTGTCAATGCTGTGTAGTGCTTTAAAAAGAAAATCAAAATCTGTTTGAAAGTATTTAAATTTGTGTGCGAGGGACATTAATCTGTAAAACAATCTATGTTATCTAAATATATTCAAAATCATTCAATAAAAAGGCTTTCAATGACATAAAGGCATCATTTGAGTAAAAAAAAACAAAAAATGTCCGCCTGGCGCTCTTTGACAAGGGTGCTCAGGCTCGTGGTCCTTCTGGTTCGGGTCCCGCTGCTGCTGAGGCACAGCGGTGATCTAGATCATGAGGATCGCAAATGGATCTAACAGAGGGGCTTGAGGCGGACCCTGCCTTATCTCAACCAATGGACCACTTTTCTTGGCGTGGTTTGGGACTCCATTGCGATGCAGGCGCATCTTTCACCTGCTCACATAGTATCAATCCTCTCTACCGTAAACTGAATAAAGCTAGGCCACTGTGAAGCAGTTTCAAAGACTGTTGGGTCTGATGGCAGCAGCGTCCAATGTGATACCTTTGGCCTGTTGTACATGAGACCCCTGCAGTGGTGGCTCAGATCCAGGGGGTTTTCCCCGAGGGGGAATCCATTTCACATAATCAAGGTGATGCTGCGGTGCCTACGTGCCTTGGTTATGTGGAAGAAGCCCTGGTTCATATTCCTAGGGCCCATGTTGGGAGCTCTGTGCCGTCGCAAGATGCTAATGACGGATGCTTCCCTTATGGGTTGGGGGGCAACCCTGGAGGGTCATTTGACTCAGGATCTGTGAAAGGAGCACCATCTTTCCTGGCATATCAATTGCCTGGAAATGTTGGCTGTCTTTCTTGCTCTCAAGAATTTCCTCCCAGACTTTAGGGGCCACCATGTGCTCGTCCGGTCAGACAACACGTCGGTGGTTGCCTACATAAATCACCAGGGGGATTTGCAGTCGCGTTTGCTTTGCATACTGGCACACCAAATCCTCCTGTGGTCCCAGGGAAAGCTGCTTTCTCTCAGGGAAGCTTATATCCCTGGGGTCCAGAATTTGGGAGAAGACATCCTGTCAAGGCAGGGGCTAAGCCCCGGGGAATGGAGGCTCCACCCCAAGGTGGTGGAGCAGATATTGAGGGTGTTCGGCCAGGGAGTTGATCGGATGTACTGAGATTCCCGAAAAATAGAAGTCTGTAATTTTTATCATAGGTAAAGATAGGTAAAATGTAAGATCTTCAACTGTGAGTGACGGAATCTAAAACAAAAATCCATAAAATAATATTTTATGATTTTTAAATAATTAATTTGCATTTTATTGCATGCCATAAGTATTTGATCACGTACCAACCAATAAGAATTCCGGCTCTCCCAGACCTTCTAGTTTTTCTTTAAGAAGCCCTCCTGTTCTCCACTCATTACTTGTATTAACTGCACCTGTTTGAACGCGTTACCTGTATAAAAGACACCTGTTCACACTCTCAATCAAACAGACTCCAACCTCTCCACAATGGCCAAGACCAGAGAGCTCTGTAAGGACATCAGGGATCCTGTAGCGCATGCAAGTTGCCCTGCTCAAGCCAGCGCATGTCCAGGCCCAGCTGAAGTTTGCCAATGATCATCTGGATGATCCAGAGGAGGAATGGGAGAAGCTCATGTGGTCTGATAAGAAAAAATTGAGCTTTTTGGTCTAAACTCCACTCGCTGTGTTTGGAGGAAGAAGAAGGATGAGTACAACCCCAAGAACACCATCCCAGCCGTGAAGCATGGAGGTGGAAACATCATTCTTTGGGGATGCTTTTCTGCAAAGGGGACAGGACGACTGCACCGTATTGAAGGTAGGATGGATGGGGTCATGTATCGCGAGATCTTGGCCAACAACCTTCTTCCCTCAGTAAGAGCATTGAAGATGGGTCGTGGCTGGGTCTTCCAGCATGTCAACGACCCGAAACACACAGCCAGGGCAACTGAGGAGTGGCTCTGTAAGAAGCATCTCAAGGTCCTGGAGTGGCCTAGCCAGTCTCCAGACCTGAACCCAATAGAAAATCTTTGGATGAGCTTCCAAGACCAATGGATTAGCCACCTAATCACAAGCAAAGATTAGCTACTTTTGTCTTTTGTTTTGTTGAGTCACGTAAGTAAAGACATTTTTGTTGCAGTGTTGTTTCATTGTTTCACATGAACATTTCTCAAAGGAACAGCGTGGTTTAGGCATCTGAGAGAAATATACATGGAAGAGTGTGATGTTTAGTCGTCTCAGTTTACACCAGAGTGTGACCAAAGACTGAAATTCAAATATGTGTTGTTTTAAAGGATTGGACTGTTTTTAGCGATTTACCTTTATTTTTGTGGGCTGACCTCATAATGACCTCCAGAATGGGTATTGTTCTGAAACAATTTGTCCATACATATATATTGTGGTAGAAATTCCCCAACTCACCTTCAGTTAACCTGGTGTCTCTTTCTAGAAAACTACTTTACAAGACCACTTGTTCTCTCCACTTGTTCCACAGGTCTCTAGTGTCACGTGGGAAAGAAAATAAGATCTCTAGTGCTCCACTAAACACTATCACTGGGGTTAGAAGTAAGATCCCTTGTGTCAAGAGCAGTAATCAGACCGACTCCACACAATTAATTTGAACATGCTTTAATCACAGCCAGAAAGATCTCATATCAAATCACAGAGAATCCCACTGACAAAAATAATAGAACAGTATACAGAATAGGTAAATGGCAAAGGTAACATGACTCATTACATTATTTCTCTAATATGATTGATTCTATATATACGTGCAATTGAGCAACACCACCCCACTCCTGGCAAAGCAAATTTGTTTTGTTTGTTTAGATTACTTCAGCTTGTTAGGATATATGCTTTTGTTATTTCAACACACTAACTTTGGTTAGAGTGTTGGTACATTTTGTTTCTCAAAATCATACAAATATTAAGCCTGCAAGAAAAAGAAATACAACTCTGAACTGATTTAAGTAAAAAAAAAAACTACAATATGGATTATGCAAATCATCTCACAGCTCTTTCTGGTGATTAAATTGCCAGTTTCACTGCAGGGCGCTGACCATCATGGGAACAGTATTCGGCATACATCAGATTCCCCTTCAGTTGGGCACGGCTGCATGGATAGAGATTCAAATTTAGTCAAGCCATTTAGTGGCATTCAGCCTCCGATATACAGCGCAAAACACAAGGCATGAATAGCTAGATTTACTTACAGGGTGAATTGCATTTTAAATATTATTCATCATCTTTATTAATTTTATATTGCCACTTTGTGCCTGAAACAATGCTATACATCGAATTCAGGTAATTTTGACAGATAATAAAAAGTAAAATTATTATAAAATAAGACAAAATAAAAGGCAATGAGAAAGCTAACCCAAACATGAATATAATATAAAATATGGTAACTGGTAACACAATCTAGTTAACATTAGTTTACTGCATTAGTTAACATGAACTGACTGAAACACTAGAACATTCATAAACCAGCCAGATTCAAGCATTCAACAGCCCCATTAGTATAATATAATATAATATAATATAATATAATATAATATAATATAATATAATATAATATAATACAATATAATAATACCTACCCATTTCTGGAGTCATACATTCATATCCACATCCAGTGCCACAGCATTTTGCATCGTCGGGACAGTCACTGTCACTGCCACAGTATTTTTCACACATTGGTACTATATAATATCTGATTGGACAGATTCCTGGCTTTTCTGTTAAACAAACACATGACAGAGAAATTCTATAATTTAATGATGAATGTCTTTTTTCACTGGGGTTTTTGGTTCTTTTGCTGATGTAGGCTGTAGGACCTTTGAAATAACTAAAATCATTTTGCGAAGTGATGATCTGATGCGGTCAAGAACTGCCTGGAACTACTTTAGCTGTGTGTCTCCCTGAACATATCTGCACACCTTAGAATGTTTGTCAGCCCAGAAAAATTCAAGCATTAACAGCCCTGTAGAATAGTATAATATAATGTAATTCAATGTAATATAATATAATATAATATAATATAATATAATATAATATAATATAATATAATATAATATAATATAATATAATATAATACCTGTAACTGGAGCCACACACTGCTGTCCACATCCAGTGCTGCAGCATTTCTCATTTTTGGGACATTCACTGTCATCAGCACACGACCTTAAACCTATCCGGGGACACATTGCTGCTTCATATAGTCTGCTTGGACACACTCCTGGCTTTTCTGTTATAGAGACACATGACAGAGAAACCATATCACTGAATGATGTGTGTCTGTTTCACTCTAAAAATATTTTTTGGAAGTTGTATATATTATTGGAATATGTTTTACAAAAAACAACTATTTCAGTCTTTGTATTTTAAAATTTAATGTTTTATTCATCGGGGGTTTTGGTTCTTTTGGTGTTGTAGTCTGTAGGACTTTTAAAATAACTGAAATCATTTGGTGAAGTGATATGAACGGGTACATAATGCGGTCAAGAACTTTCAGGAAAAACTTCAGCCGTGTGTTTCCCTGAAAATAATTGCACACCTTAGAACGTTTATCAACCAATCAGATTCAAGCATTCAACAGCCCTGTAGTATAATATAATATAATATAAAATAATATAATATATAATATAACCTCTATATGGAGCCACACACTGCTTTCCACATCCATTGCTGCAGCATTTCTCATCGTACGCACATTCACTGTCATCGGTGCACGACACAAAACGTATCAGGGCACACGTTGCTGCTTCATATCGTCTGCGTGGACACACTCCTGGATTTTCTGTTATAGAGACACATGACAGAGAAACCATATCTCTGAATGATGAGTGTCTGTTTCACTGGGGGTTTTGTTCTTTTGCTGTTGTAGTCTGTAGCGCCTTTGAAATAATTGAAATCATTTGGTGAAGTGATATGAACATGTACATGGGGCAAAAAAGTATTTAGTCAGCCACCAATTGTGCAAGTTCTCTTACTTAAAAAGATGAGAGAGGCCTGCAATTTTCATCATAGGCACACTTCAACTATGAGAGACAGAATGAGAAAAAAAAATCCAGAAACTCACATTCACAAATCATGTCTGATTTTTAAAGAATTTATTTGCAAATCATGTTGGAAAATAAGTATTTTGTCACCTACAAAAAAGCAAGATCTCTGACTCTCACAGACCTGTAACTTCTTCTTTAAGAGGCTCCTCTGTCCTCCACTCGTTACCTGTATTAATGGCAACTGTTTGAACTCGTTATCAGTATAAAAGACACCTGTCCACAACCTCAAACAGTCAGACTCCTAAATCCACTATGGCCAAGACCAAAGTGCTGTCAAAGGACACCAGAAACAAAATTGTAGACCTGAACCAGGCTGAGAAGACTGAATCTGCAATAGGTAAGCAGCTTGGTGTGAAAAAAAATCAACTGTGGGAGCAATTATTAGAAAATGGAAGACATACAAGACCACTGATAAAAAATCTCCCTCGATCTGGGGCTCCACGCAAGATCTCACCCTGTGGGCTCAAAATGATCACAAGAACGGTGAGCAAAAATCCCAGAACCACATGGGGGGTTCTAGTGAATGACCTGCAGAGAGCTGGGACCAATGTAACAAAGGCTACCATCAGCAACACTACGCTGCCAGGGACTCAAATTCTGCAGTGCCAGACGTGTCCCCCTGCTTAAGCCAGTACATATCCGGGCCCGTCTGAAGTTTGCTAGAGAGGATTTGGATGATCCACAAGAGGATTGGGAGAATGTCATATGATCAGATGAAACTAAAATAGAACATTTTGGTAAAAACTCAACTTGTCGTGTTTGGAGGAGAAAGAATGCTGAGTTGCATCCAAAGAACACCATACCTACTGTGAAGCATGAGGGTGGAAACATCATGCTTTGGGGCTGTTTTTCTGCAAAGGGACCAGGACGACTGATCCGTGTAAAAGGAAAGAATGAATGCGGCCATGTATTGTGAGATTGAATAAAAACCTCCTTCCATCAGCAAGGGCATTGAAGATGAAACATGGCTGGGTCTTTCAGCATGAAAATGATCTCAAACACACTGCCCGGGCAACGAAGGAATGGCTTCGTAAGAAGCATTTCAAGGTCCTGGAGTGGCCTAGCCAGTCTCCAGATCTCAACCCCATAGAAAATCTTTGCAGGGAGTTGAAAATCTGTGTTGCCCAGCGACAGTCCCAAAACATCACTGCTCTAGAGGAGATCTGAATGGAGGAATGGGCCAAATTACCAGCAACAGTGTGTAAAAACCTTGTGGAGACTTATAGAAAACGTTTGACCTCTGTCATTGCCAACAAAGGGTATATAACAGATGAACTTTTGTTATTTACCAAATACTTATTTTCCACCCATAATTTGCAAATTCTTTAAAAATCAGACAATATGATTTTCTGGATTTTTTTTCTTATTCTGTCTCTCATTGTTGAAGTGTACCTATGATGAAAATTACAGGCCTTTTTGACGATACTTTTTTGCCCCACTGTAATGCAGTCAAGAACTGCCTGGAAATACTTCAGCCATGTGTTTCCATGAAAATAACTGCACATCTTAGAACAGGGGAACTCAAGTTCGGAGGCCAAGAGGGCTGCACTTAAAACAAAAAATGCAAAAGGCCCACAAATTACAATTTGGATCGTAGACTTTTTACTGCCCTACTTAAGAGTATTTTGTGGTATTTATACAAGTTATTATTTATATGGTTGTCTTATTTAAAGTGTCACTGAACATGAAAAAAATGGCACTGGAAAAAAGGATTAATAGTTTGTCTGTTTTCTTAATACAAAAATGCATTCTAATTCGTGAGTATGAAAAAAAAAAAGAAGCCGAAAAGCATTATTGAGCAGCATAAGATTCTACGTGAGCTCAATTAAGTGATAACAGCTCTGTAATGGGTAGCTGGGTGATGGGTAGTGATGGCCTGTGAAAAATCTGATGTGATGGGTAGTTGTGGCCTAGTGGTGAGGGAGCTGGGCTTGTAATCAGAAGGTTGCTGGTTCGATTCCCACACCGGCAGGAATTGAAAGTGGGGATTGTGAAAAAACATCACTCTTTCCACCTTCGATACCATGACTAAAGTGCCCTTGAGCAAGGCACCTAACCCCTAATTGCTCCCCTTGTAAGTTCCTTTGGATAAAAGCGTCTGCTAAATGATGAAAAATGTAATGGAAGCGCTTTCTGTTTATAACACATTGTTGACATTAAGAATTAAAGTTTTTCATGCTGCTAAGAGGACCATCAGTCACTTACACACTGCAACGTTTCAGGAGCATCAACCGCATTAAATGATGCAAAATAAAGTTATTTCTCTTTTAACATACGGGCACAATGTCATGCTTTTGATAGCGCGCGAACACAGGTGTTGGACACATGCGCACTAGAAAGCTTGTTCCTAGCAAGCTTATTGCGCTGACTTCAGTAACCCGGATGAGCCAGTTTTATCTGTTTTCAGCGGTTGTTATGAGGGAATAACATACCGCTGGATGATGCAATTAACCAATCAGAATCAAGTATTCCACAGACCCATGTAATCATATAATGTATCATAATATTATATAATATAACCTGTAACTGGAGCCACACACTGCTGTCCACATCCAGTACTACAGCATTTATCATCTTTGGGACATTCACTGTCATCAGTACAAGGTCTGAAACGTATCCGGGGACACATTGCTGCTTCATATCTTCTGCGTGGACACAATCCTGGCTTTTCTGTTATAGAGACACATGACAGAAAAACCATATCACTGAAAATTATTGCACACCTTAGAACATTTCTCAACCAATCAGATTCAAGCATTCAACAGCCCTGCAGTATAATATAATATAATACAGGTGCTGGTCATATAATTAGAATATCATCAAAACGTTTATTTGTTTCACTAATCCCTTTCAAAAAGTGAAACTTGTGTCTTATATTCATTCACACAGACTGATATATTTCAAAATGTTTATTTCTTTTAATTTTGATGATTATAACTGAGAACTAAGAAAAATCCCAAATTCAGTATCTCAGAAAATTTGAATTTCACGAGGTCACACTTACCAATAATCAGATAGGGAATTAGTATGCATATTTGGCGTGCTGTCCGAGGAGAGGGCTCCGAGCTCGGTATTTGGCCCGAGCCCAGAGTACTCCCCCCGTATCTGGTTTAGGAAGTAACCAGGCAAGTGTGAGGAGACGGGGTGGTTGAGGGATGCTGAAACTGTCCAAAAGCATAGGTGAGTCGACTGCATTGATATATATAGGTTTCTGCTCATGCTGATTGGGCAGGCATGTTGATTGCTGATTAATGACAGCTGGCTGGAGTGATGTGATAATTAGCTAGATCATTTGAACGTGTTCCTCCCGAACTTTGTTAATAAAACATCATATTGTGAAAAGGTTCAATACTGAAGACACCTGGTGCCACACTCTAATCAGTTAATTAACTCAAAACTCAGTCTCTCAGTCTAGTTCTACACAATCATGGGGAAGACTGCTGACTTGACAGTTGTCCAAAAGAGGACCATTGACACCTTGCACAAGGAGGGCAAGACACAAAAGGTCATTGCAAAAGAGGCTGGCCGTTCACAGAGCTCTGTGTCCAAACACATAATAGAGAGGCGAAGGGAAGGAAAAGATGTGGTAGAAAAAAGTGTACAAGCAATAGGGATAACTGCACCCTGGAGAGGATTGTGAAACAAAACCCATCCAAAAATGTGGGGGAGATTCACAAAGAGTGGACTGCAGCTGGAGTCAGTGCTTCAAGAACCACTACGCACAGACGTATACAAGACATGGGTTCAGCTGTCGTATTCCTTGTCAAGCCACTCTTGAACAACAGACAGCGTCAGAAGCATCTTGCCTGGGCTAAAGACAAAAAGAACTGGACTGTTGTCGAGTGGTCCAAAGTTATGTTCTCTGATGAAAGTAAATTTTGCATTTCCTTTGGCAATCAGGGTCCCAGAGTTTGGAGGAAGAGAGGAGAGGCACACAATCCACATTGCTAGAGGTCCAGTGTAAAGTTTCCACAGTCAGTGATGGTTGATGGGTGCCATGTCACCTGCTGGTGTCGGTCCACTGTGTTTTCTGAGGTCAAGGTCAATGCAGCCGTATACCAGGTAGTTTTAGAGCACTTCATGCTTCCTACTGCTGACCAACTTCATGGAGATGCAGATTTCATTTTCCAACAAGACTTGGCACCTGCACACAGTGCCAAAACAACCAGTACCTGGTTTAAGGACCATGGTCTCCCTGTTCTTCATTGGCCAGCAAACTCGCCTGACCTAAAATCAATGGGGTATTGTGAAGAGGAAGATACGATATGCCAGACCCAACAATACAGAAGAGCTGAAGGCCACTATCAGAGCAACCTGGGCTCTCATAACACCTGAGCAGTGCCACAGACTGATGAACTCCATGCCATGCCGCATTGCTGCAGTAATTCAGGCAAAAGGAGCCCCAACTAAGTATTGAGTGCTGTACATGCTCATACTTTTCATGTTCATACTTTTCAGTTGGCCAAGATTTCTAAAAATCCTTTCTTTGTATTGGTCTTAAGTAATATTATAATTTTCTGAAATACTGAATTTGGGATTTTCCTTAGTTGTCAGTAATAATCATCAATGTTAAAATAAATAAACATTTGAAATATATCAGTCTGTGTGTAATGAATGAATATAATATACAAGCATCATTTTTTGAATGGAATTAGTGAAATAAATCAACTTTTGATGATATTCTAATTATATGACCAGCACCTGTATTATATATAATATAATATAATATAATATAATGTAATATAATGTAATATAATATAACCTGTATATGGAGCCATACACTGCTTTCCACATCCATTGCTGCAGCATTTCTCATCATTGGCACATTCACTGTCATCGGCACAAGGTCTGAAACGTATCAGGGCACAAGTTGCTGCTTCATATCGTCTGCGTGGACACACTCCTGGATTTTCTGTTATACAGACACATGACAGAGAAACCAGATCACTGAATGATGAGTGTACAAATTTTTTTGGAAGTTTAATATATTATTGGAATATGTTTTACAAGAAATAATTATTTCAGTCTGTCATGCTTTAAAATTTCATATTTTACTCGTCTGGGTTTTTTGTTCTTTTATATATCACAATATAATATGTGATATAACCTCTATATGGAGCCATACACTGCTTTCCACATCCATTATTGCAGCATTTCTCATCTTTGGGGCATTTCCTGTCATTGACACAAGGCTTGAAACGAATCAAGGCACACGTTGCTGGTTTATATAGTCTGCGTGGACACACTCCTGGCTTTTCTGTTAACAGACACATGACAGAGAAACCAGATCACTGAATCTTGAATGTCTTTTTCACTGTAAAAAAAGATTCTTGGAAGATATAGATTATTATTGGAATGTTTTACAAGAAAGAACTATTTCAGTCTTTCTACTTTAAAATTTCATGTTTTATTCAATGTGTTGCTTACTGTTTCTTTGTCGTTATTTTTGAACTTCGGCAGCAATTTCTGATTTGAAAACTTTTAACAATATTTTTTTCAGTGGTCCTTTTAAAAAGACCCCTAGTATTATTATCCATTATTAACTGAAACTCACTGAAACCCAGCAGCATGTCACTGTCATCAGGCGGCGCACACCCAGAAGCACATTCTCGAAGGGGCTCCACAACCGTCTCATTCCCCAGAGAGAATCCGGCCACTACAGAAGAGCATCGTTAGGGGATCAAGTTGTAATATTTTTTTTCAGCATCTGTAAGTCATTGGTTCTGCAATACGTTTCAAGCGAATTCACATATTTATCTGCTTCAAATCAAAGTAGTTTAAATGTAACAAGAGTTGCAACTATTATGTCAAAATGAATTTTAAGCTTCTTAATTCACAAAGACAAAAACCAAAAAACCTCAGACTTTTACTGAACAAGTTATGTTATAATTAGCTCCCCATGATCTATTGTAAAAATAGCTGTTGTTAAAATGAAAAAAACAAAAAAATGAGGGGGTGGGGGGTTAAAAAATCCAGACTGATGGCAAACACAGCCTATCTGGTAACGATTTGGTAACCATATTAATATTAATGTTCTTGCTTTACTGTAAAAAAAAAAAAAAAAAATCATGTGTACAATGATGATAGGGTCAATTCAGTGTGATTGGCACACGTTTTGCCATTGAGATGGCAACCTGAATTCACCCTATATATATATATATATATATATATATATATATATATATATATATATACACTTTGGAATTAAAATGTTCCATCTGCATTCTGCTTTTGAGCTTCAAGGTTTTTGCATTCCATTTGACTTTGTATATAGAACGTTTTTGATATAATTTAAATAAGTCATAGAATAATGTGAATAACTCAGTTTTGACAAAAATGTCAGCCAGAACCAGGGCTGGGTAAGTTACTTTTAAAATGTATTTCACTACAGATTACAAAATACATGCTTTAAAAAGTAAATTTGTAATGTATTTCGTTACATTACTCAAGTTTAGTAACTTAATCTAAATACTTTAGAATACTTTGGAATACTAATAAGTGTGAAACAAACACAAAAAAAGTCATTGCAAGTTTTTATCTCACAATTCTGACTTTTTCCCTCAGAATTGTGTGATATAAAGTTGCAATTGCGAGTTATAAAGTCAGAATCATGAGATATAAACTCGCAATATTGAGAAAAGTCAAAATTATGATAAACTCACAATATTGAGAAAAGTCAAAATTATGAGATATAAAATCGCAATATTGAGGAAAGTCTGAATTATGACATTTAGCTCACATACTAAATTCACAATTGCAAGAAAAAAAGTCAGTATTGCAAGTTCATATCTCTCAATTCTGACTTTATAACTTGCAATTGTGAGTTTAAATCTCGCAATTCTGAGGAAAAGAAGTCAGAATTGTGCAATTCAAACTCATTTTGTATTTTAAATACATAACTAAGTTACTTGTATTTCGTTACTCCCCAACCCTGGCCAGAACCTTATAATTCCAATGGGACGATAAAATAACACATTGACATGTGCTCAGATGTCATATTTCTTCAGGCTGCGTAATGAAGTTAAAAGAACATGGATCTACTTACCTGTGACGTTTTTCCCCACAGCAGCGTCGGTTGTGCTCAAGCATCCAGACAGACACAATATCACAGCGCTGTACAATAGAGCTGTCATCTTCTCCACCTCCGATCACACAATGAATGAACTCAGAACGAGAAGTATTTGAGTTAGCGCTCAACCAATGACGCAAGTTTGGGGCGGGATGATCTGTTTTGCATAATAGTTACAATGACTAATTTTCCCGTAAGTAAACTGAATCAAAATCCCTCATTTGTGCATGGAGTTTTAGAGGACAGTGCTGTGTAGTGCTATAAAAGAAAATGACATCTAAGAGGCCTTTTATTCCGAGGAACTTAAAAAAACATAAAAGTAATATATAAAACATAAAACTTAACGTAAGTACACAAATAATATTTTTCCATTACAATTTTAATATATCTGAGAGTAATGTAAAAAGTTTATTTATATATACTGTGAACTGAACTGGATTTTACTTGAACAATTCCAGTGCATAAAATCATTTGAAAAATTGAATAAAAAACAGCCACCATTTATTTGTTGTAATGTCATTTTGCCCAACTTTGCACTTTAAAAAAATGAAAATTTGAGAAAACTGGAAATCTTAAGTTTTGCAGAGTATATTATGTTAATGATTCAACTGTACTCAACAACCATAAACCCATAAATAAATAAATGCAAATTCAAATCTGTTTGAAAGTATCTGAATTTGTGTGCGAGGGACAACAATCTGTAAAACAATCTGTAAGATTTTATCTTTAATTTTTGAAATGAATAACTATGTAGTATTTGTGGAATAATATTGTTTTAAATATATTCAAAATCATTCAATAAAAAGGCTCTCAATGACATATAAAGGAATCATTTGAGTTAAAAAAACGTGTTATTTGCACTGCCGAAATGAACAGATTTGATGTTTATGCAAGAGTTATTTATAATCACTCTTAGCTCAGTAACAAAACATACATTTAAAACTGTACTTTACAGCATCACAAAGACATGACATTACTATTTTAAGGCTTCTGTTGTAGCAGTATCTGACAATTTCATTTATAATTTACTCCAAAAGCGGTATACTGTATCCTTCATCGAAAAGGCAAACCAGTCCAAGGCAGCTGAATGTTATAACAAACTCGTACTTCTATGAGTAATAGTTCACTATAAATCTGAAAGTTTTGGGAGGGATTTATATACCAACCTCTCACAATAATTAAACTGGTCAAGGTAGAACAATAGAACAGAAAACTGATTTTCTTAGCAAATACATATTATGAAAAACAATATATATTATATATTGGTATTTCATATCTGCAATGTATTTGAGTCTTATGCCATTAAATGATTTATAAACAAGTAACCATACTTTAAAATCAATCGTAAATGCAACTAGAAGCCAGTGCAAGGACTGGAGGAATGGTGTGACATGTTCATATTTCTTGTTTTTGCTCAGAATCCTGGCAGCAGCGTTCAGTATGGGCTGC
Organism: Opsariichthys bidens; assembly: GCA_037194245.1. Classification (NCBI taxonomy): domain Eukaryota; kingdom Metazoa; phylum Chordata; class Actinopteri; order Cypriniformes; family Xenocyprididae; genus Opsariichthys; species Opsariichthys bidens. Next base: position 10,088,171 of record CM074285.1, on the reverse strand, counting down.
AGATGTCTTATGGTGTTTCTGGGAAGGCAGGTGAGGAGCCCATTAAAATAATCCAGCCTGATGATGATAAAAGCATGAAGTCTTCACTGGAAACAAAGCAATGATTTTTGAGATGATATTATGCTGATTTATTTATTGCTTTTACATGACTTCTGAAACCAAGGTCTGACCCCAAAATCACAGAGATTCCTGACTTGATTTTTACTTGTTTGACCCCTCAAATCAAGGTATGCATTCACTTTGAGAACTTATCTTTGATTTGTTTTGTCTTTGTTTAACTGCAGAAAGTTTTGGCCCATCAAACTGTTAATTTCATTAATGCATTGGCACAGGGAGTCAGTGGGGCTGTATTCAATAGGTGATGGTGCTAGGTAAATCCGGGTGTCATCTGCATAGCTATGATATAGTATTTGGTTCTCTTTCAAGGGAACTCGCGCTGCGTCGAGAATGAGGCTGTGGGAACACTTTGCGTGTATATGTCAAGAAGCACATGTGAAATCAGTCCAATGGTGTTGCGGGACGTCAGATGCAGGTGACATCACGACCAGGAAACTATACAGCACGCTCCAACAGTGCAACAATAGCAAGTCGCCCTCCATACTTCCGGCATGCCTGTCAGTGACTACTTCAGACTTTTTCGAAGCTAGCGTTGCACTGTTTGAGTGTGCTTTATAGTTTCCTGGTTGTGACGCCACTTGCCTTTGACGTCCCGTGACACCATTGGACTGATTTCACATGTGGTTCATGACGCATATACGTGAAACGTTCCTACAGCATCATTCTCGGCGCAGCGTCTTGTTCCCTTGAAAGAGAACCAAATTCCATATCATAGCTTTGCAGATGACACCCAGATTTACCTAGCCCCATCACTAAGGTTACTAAGGTTACAGTCGTAACCGAGACATTTTTCTCGTTATTTGGCTCAGTGGCAGCATACAGATTAGACAGGAGCGGTGCAAGAATTGAGCCTTAGGGGACTCCACATGCCATGGATGTCTACTCAGACTTATGGTCACCTAGGTGAATGTTAATTAATTAATCACACCATTGTTGACTGTTAATCTATTCATAATTCACTATAATGTTAATGTATACTTGAAATGTTAAAACTGTAACTTAAATGGTAACACTTTACAAAAATGTTCATTAGTTAACATTTGTTAGTTAACATGAAGTAATAATGAACTTCAACAACATTTATTAATCTTTGTTAATGTTAATTTCAACATTTACTAATACATTATTAAAATCAAAGTATTAGAATCAAGTATTAGAATCAACTATTGAAATGTGCCCATGAAATGCGTGTTTTAAAGTGTAGAGTTAGTATTCATTCCACATGTTTCCTCAGTAACCTACTCTTACATCTTGCTTTCAGAAACATCTCACATATTCACATTAAAAAAAAAATAATAATAATAATACTGAATGCTTACAGGACATCTTTTGCTCTGAGCCCTGATCTGTTCAAAAATACTTTAAAACTGCAGTTCATACAAACAAAGTGACCTGAATGATGGAGACAGGGATAGCTTCGGGTAATGGGCATACCAAAAGGAGGTGTGCCATAAGGTGAATTGCTACAAAAGAAACTAACCTAATCACTAATCACACCCTGACAGCAGCTTTCGCAATGAATGATAACAACTTTTCTCCATGCCCCGGCCTTTCGTCACACCCATCACTCCAATCTGCAGGTAACCACACTTGAGCTGTGTCCCAATTCAGAGGCTGCATGCTTCAAAGGACTCGGACTTCAATGGTCACGCACAAAGGACGGACTGAACTTTATTAAATCATCTTAAAATTATTTTATTATATTGTCTATAGAGTCTCCTACAACAGGTTTACATGGATGCAAAATCAAAAAACACTTTCGTTTTCTCATAATATGCATTTAATTTCACCTCAGTTCTCAATTATTCGTAAACAATTTGTTAGAAGCAGTTTGAAGAATCAGTCTCTCTAAAACCTTCCTTTCCGTAAGCCTATACTGATTGGATAGTATATTGGTCATATGGTCCTATTCTTTGTGATTGTTCTACTGCGCACACTGTTTGATCTCAGCTTTTGTCTTAGCAGGAAAATCAAGTCTAAAAATTGCATGGGAAACAAAAGATGCATTCAGAGGAGCCTTCGGATTCCGACAGCCTTCATCGCATCACAATGATGCAATCAGCTTTCGAATGCGGCCTTTGAAAGGATGCAGCCTGTGAATTGGAATGCAGCTTTCGAGAGATGAGCATGTTTTTAATTTATGAATTAAAATTTATTTTGATATTTTTGATAAATTAAATCAAATCCCTGCCCTACTGTTTTTTTTAATCTGATGTATGTCACAATATGGAAGAAAAGACCTGTTATTACTTCTGTTACTTTGCGACTTTAAATGTTGAACCTTTAGTTTCGGTCTATGTCAGAATTCCCCCAGATGGTGCACACACTGGATTTTTAAAGCAGTAAATCAAAGTTTAAACTCTTTTTATGTACTTGATATTGATATTTTTGTCTCTAAACAGCTACAGATCACCATTTTCTACGTTACGCCACATTACCATGTGAAATCATCTGCACTGAGAATCTGACACCCTGGAAGAAGCTTCTCCCCAATAGCTCTAAGGTTCAGATCATGGCCTGTGATTTTAATAACTGGAAACAAGGAATTAAATGCATTAATTTATGCCCTTTTGTTTTCTTCAGCCAGGTCTGGCAGTCCTTATGTTTTCACTCCCAGGGTGTTCACATCAGACCCATCTGTCAGGTGTTAGATCATGCCAAAATGTTAGATCGGATGGATCTCCATGTCAGAAATATCAGATTCAACCTTGGATGCCAAATCCCAGCCAGAAGATATAAGTCTTCTCTCAGCCTGAGAGTTTGACTGAGAAAGCCAGGGACGGGCAGAAGCAGGAGATGAAGTGATGATAATAAAAGAGCAGGTTATTGAATAATCTTAGCTGCGTATGTTTCAATGAACAAACTTCATAGATGTTACACTACTCAATTCATCTGACCAGTACAATTCCAACAAGTGTTATTATATTACACTAAGGAAAAAAGAATGGAAAATGCTACTGCTTCTCAATGTCATCCTGTGATTTAAAACCTTGAAATGGAGACATTCTCATGAAGACAAACATCCTTCAAACCACACAATCATAAGATTAAACCATAATAGCAAACATCACAAGAGCAAAGAAATGACAAAAATTATTATTAATAATCATAAAATTATTAAATAAATGATAAATGATGTAAATGGATAATTAAAAAATTATAAATTATGTAAATCAAATAATAAGAATAATTTTAATGAATTATAAATCAAATGACAACTGCATAAATGACTAATGATTATGAAATTAAATATAAAAACAAAGAAAATAATCAAGGTATGGTTGCTTGCTTAAGGTAAAACACAGGTTGTTATTGAAAACCCTTAGATCCTTCATGCCCCCCTCTTAATCATATATGAAAACATTTGTTGGCTTAGATTGATTAAATGCAAGGAAACCTTTCTGATCATTATCAAAACATGGTTTGAAATATTTGGATAGCCAGCCCATACCCTTCCCTTCTACATGCTCTTTAAAACAACAGGGGCCAGTTGCAAAACAGCCATTATGTTAAGTCAGTGACTTAAGCTCTAGTATGATCCACTAACAGTTAGTCAAAAGTGTGTCAGTCTTACTTTTCTGTGTTAAATTTGGCCAATCTACATTTTGATGTAACTGAGTAAAAAGTTATAAACAGTCATAAAGAAGTAAAAAAAAAAAAGATGGCTATCTTGTAAGACTTGTCTTAGTGGTTTATGCAACTGGCCCCAGGCCTTCCCTGTTATACCACACCATCTTCAGTTGAGCGGGTGTGTCTGATGTTGGATGATAGCCTTACAGCAGTCAAGTATCTCACAAAACAAATCAACACTCTTATGGTAAAGTGGCCCCAATATTGATACAAACCATGTGTCCCACTGAGAGGAGAAAACACCATGATCCTTATTAAGATAAGCTACCTCAAGTCAGGAATCTTGGTGTGAATTTTTTGGAGTCAGACCATAGTTTCAGTAGTCATGTAAAAGCAATAACTAAATCAGCATACTATCATCTCAAAAACTGTGCAAGAATTAGATTTTCTGTTCCCAGTCAAGACTTTCATCACCTTTTATAATGGACTTCTCACTGGGTCAATGACCATAAGACATCTGCAGCTCATACAGAACGCTGCTGCCAGGATTCTGAGCAGAACCAGAAAATCTGAACATGTCACACCAGTCCTCAGGTCCTTGCACTGGCTTCCAGTTACATTTAGGATTGATTTTAAAGTACAGTTACTTGCGTATTAGAGTTGAAGTCAAGACCACCTAAACCGAGACCAAGACCTGTGTGTGTTGAGACCAAGACAAGACCAAAACCTTCAAAAAATGGTCTGAAGGTCTTGAGTATTACAACACTATTGTATATAAATAACTTGTATACATATACGGTTACTTGTATATAAATGGCCTAAGATCCCAATACACTACATATATGCTCACTGAATATAAACCAAACAGATCATAAGATCATCAAGATCAAGTCACTTAGAAATACCAAGGGTTCACTCAAAGCAAAGAGAGTTTACTTTTAGCTATTATGCAAGAGAAGAGATCACATGTGCTCCAATTCAAATCCAGACTCAAAAAACATGTTTAGCTGAGCATTTACTGAATCCGCGCTGTGCCATTGTATATCTGACTCATTGCACTTTATCTTATCTATGTATAATTTTTTTGATAACTGTTTTATTTAAGCATTTTATTTTCTGCTTTTTTGTCCTTATGCAGCTTTTGTGATTATGTTATGATTGTTTTAACTCCTTTTATGTGTAAAACACTTTGAATTACCATTATGTATAAAATGTGAAACTATTCAGTTTCAGAGATTGAATTCTTGGTCTGTGTCATGATTATTTGATGTTTCACATAATCCTGTCCTCTGACACTACTCACATTGCCAATAACAGAGAAGCAAATAACATCCACCTTTCCATCCCTTAAAAAAGAATAGAAAAGCTTTGTTACCACGAACAAGCTGTGTGCCATTAGAACAACGAGCGTTTGAACTATAATATTAATGAGAATTATTTCTGCAGTGATATACACTGTTCTTGAACAGCAGTTTGTTGTCCCAGGAATAATCAACGATACTTTAAAGACACATCTGTGAGGATTTGATATTGTTAGTGGTTCAAAATTTTTGGCACCATGTGTAATTTAGTACAACTGGAATTTCCCAAACGTATTGTGAAAATCTAGTCTTTATTATGTCATATTGGCTGGGTATTTTATTTTTATTTTTTTAACCTTTTCCCTTCAGCGCTTTTGTCAATTGTAATCTCAACATTAAGTCATAGAATACCCGGAACAAGTTGTCTGGCAGGTTTGTCAGTTTGGGTGCATCATTTAGATTGCACAAATCATTTAGTGCTCTTCCCAAAAGCATTGTTAGCCAACTATGGTAACAAGTTCCTTCCTTATCAGCATAGTTCAACGAGTCTGTGTTTGCCGAGCCATAGCTCTAACAAACATTCACAAACAGCATCGAAAATTTGTGTGCCTGTAATTATAGCTCTCAACCTGTGGTTAAAAGCACAGTTTCTTTTTGTGTGACAATAAATCCTTATCTTCCGCAAAATAAGCATGCTGATGTTTAATCCTGTCTATGTCTTTCATTTTGAATATGTGCAAATTTAATTCATGTCTTATAATTTGTCAAGAGATTTAAATTGCATGTGGAAGGGTGCGCATGTGTGTACGTGCTCTAGTACGTAAGAAGAAGCCTATGACTGAATCTGGAAATAAAGCAAAATAAAAAGCAAGTGAGAATTTATCCTTAGATGCTCTGTCCATAATTGATCGGGCATTAATTCAAACTTAAACCGACTCATTAAAAGAAATTATTACTACCAGCGTGACATCAACTACAAAATTATGACAATACGGTTTTGGGAAGCAGTTGTAGCTAGTTGATTTCTTCATATTATTGTAGTTAAGAAGCGTTGTTGAAACACAGCCTAGATTGTTGAATGGCGGGGCGGCTATCCATCGCCGTATCAGTGCCGTTAATTCTGGCCATGTTACTTGTGCAGTTACAGGAAAACAAATAATATAATGGTAATATCCGGGATTTAGATGATTGAGGAAAATATATACACACCCTGAACCTGGATATAATGTACCTTGGCATACTTATTAGCTAAATCTATGCCGAATTTACATCAGCACTGTGCCAATGTTGTTGCCACTGAGTGTCCTCGGTATTATAGGGCTTGAAGGCTCTCTGCGAACTCTTGAAGGCCACCAACATTAATCTGCAAATGCGTAAATACCAGAGAACAGAATACAGAAGTCTGCTCTTTTTTAAAAACAAATTTGTATAAACTTTGTTGGAATTATTTTATAATAATAATAATAATGTATTTTATTTATTGGCGCCTTTCAAAACACCCAAGGTCACGTCAAAATCAAGCAAAAAGTACAGATCAGTACACAGGAGAAAATCAACAAAAACAAACAAACAAAAAAAAACACTCTGCATAAATAGAAAAAATACTGTAAAGACTCAATGAAACATTATAAAAAAGCCTGTATAAAAGGATATGTCTTAAGATGCGTTTTAAATGTCAGCAGGCAATCGCTATTGCGAACTTCAAGGGGAAGGGAGTTCCATAGAGATAAACCTCTAGAGATAAACAAAGACCATAGAGACCATTTAGCTGGCGACTAAACTTTAGTTTGGAGTAAACTAACCATCTTAGCCCCCACCAGCCAAATCTTCATCATGAGGTTCGGCCCCAAGTCACTAAAAGACAACGTTCTTCCCCATGACTCCATCCTATACACTACAGCATCCTTTACTGGTCTGACTGATAAAACTACTCTAAAAATGCTGGGTTGGGATGTTTTAACCCAGAGAATGGGTTGTTTTAACCCAGCAGTCATGTCACATGCTTACTCAACATGTTGGGTAATTTTATTTAACTCAACCATCATTTAAAAACTACTGTATGGCTTGAATTGTAAAAAAAAATGACAGTGATTTTTATCAGTAAAAGACTTAAAAAATGCTACAGTGAAAAACTGTTAATTGTTTTACAGAAAGTTTCTGTACTATATACAATGTATAATTTGGTACATTTACCTAACCATACAATTATTGTAATTTTACATTAGAATACTATTAAATTTACAGTTTTTGGACGTGAAAAATAACACATCATTGTATGATTTACAGTGAAATACCATACATTTTCAGTTCCCACAATTCCCTGCGTGACACTTCTGGCATTTTTGTTGAAATTATTCTTCTTAGTTTTTTTTTTCTAATCATTTATGTATATTAATGTTTTATGTTACATCTAATGTTGTTAAATTAATGTTTATTGCATTTTTAAAATTTCATGTGTTACCATGATGATGTTTAGTTGCTTCTTGTGTGTTTCACGAGTTCACATTTACATATAATTAAGAGGAATAAAGGTTTAAGTGTATTTGGCGTGCTGTCCGGGGGGAGGGCTCCGAGCTCGGAATTTTGGTCTGAACCCAGAGTACACCCCCAAAAAGCAGAAAAAGGAAAGGACAGCCACCAGACTGAAAAACCCCCAAAAGGCGCAGAGAATTGCCGGGCTGGCGTTTCGGGGAGCCTGGTTGGATCAGAAAACCTATGTTGCCTCTGGCGGGAACGGCTCACGGTGCTGGGCTGGATGGAACCTACAGGCCGGCAATGAGGAGCAGCAAAAACCGAGGGACCCACTCAGCTACCGATGGGAGCGACTCCCAGCGACGGATGAGTGGGTCCTATTGGCTGCTGGTGGTGCGAAGGAATTCGAACGCCCTGCCAGGAGAGCACTTGCAGCAGCCGATGGGAGAACAATGCTCACCACATCTGACAGGTAAAGCTTCTCGAACAAAGGAGGAAAAGGCATAGATGCCCGATAAGGAAGGCAGACACTGCATCCTCTGAGAGATCAATACTCGCTGGGAGGAGAAGGAGAAAACATTGATGCTCAAACGGGAGGGCTCTCGTTGCATCTGACTGGAGACCAAAGCTCACGGCGTCGGACAAGTGAGCCTCGCCAGATGGAGAAAGAAAATATGGATGCCTGACAGTGAGAGCTATCGTTGCGTCCGCTGGGAGATCAATACTCTCTGGACGGAAAATGAGAAAATAAAGATGCCCGACAGGGAGGGTTGTCACTACGTCTGCTGGGAGATCAATACTCGCAGGATAGAATTTTTTATTTTTTTTAAATGATGAGGGCTTGATGAGCTTTTTTGATGTGGAGCCGGTTGGTCCTGATGTAGCTGGATCTGGATCTTCCTAGAGCTTGGATCTGCTGATGGGAGAGGCCTTTTTGGGCTGCTGAGGTTGCTGCCCCAATACGAAAAGAGTTATTGGAATCATTTTTTGCTGGGATGCCTGACTATTGTAGGACAGATTTAAGGTGCTTTTGGAACCAAAAGCCTGTGACGGGTTTGTAGGAGTCATCGATAAAAAGAGGTTCGTGAGGGGAATTGGCCTGGGAGTCTCTTAATTGGAGGTACGAAAAAATTGACTGGTATGGTTGGATTGGTGACGAAATGTTGAAGATATATATGAGGTGTCCTTTTTTAGCTTGGTCTGTCTTGTTTTGTTTAATCCTGTATGAGATTGTTTCATAATCCAGTAGTGATAAGTCTGCAATGGTAGGGTGGATGTTTGGATCGAATTTGGAAGTGATGGTGATTTCGGAACATCTAAGAAAAACAAAGAAGCTAGAATAAACATGGCGTCAAGTGTGCGAGCAGTATGAGGGGCTGTTAGCCTGTGCGGAGAGTATGAATGCATTTTGTGAAAATATCTAGCGTTATGGGTTGCCTGGTGTTGGAACGAGTGGGCTGGGCTCTTTGGATCCCTTTGATCAGGAGGGAGGGTTTGAGAATTATTTATCTCAGGGAAGGGAGTGCTGTATATCAACTGTTAAGGAAGGAGATGAAGGAGGTGATTGAAAGGAGAGAAAAATCGGGAAACGGCATATTATGTGAACAGTGGAATGCTTTAAAACAGCTCCACGCAGTTATTTATGATTGGAGCGTTCTAGGAGAAACTGCTTAGAGTATGGAGTTGAGCGACACATCGAGGAAGGGTTTTAATGTGTGGGTTAGGGTAATATTATTTCTGAAAAGTGAGGTACCAGAGTTGGGAATTTGTCTGCCTCTGGAGCCAACATCCTGAATTTCTGAAACAGAAAACGAGACAGAGTCAGTTATTTGGTTTTCAGAACCTGGAACATGTTTAGCAATTATGATGAATTAATCACATGCTGAGATCCAAATTAGGCGTCTTAAAAAGATTGCATTAGAGCAAGTGAATTGAAGCAGCCTTTATAAATGCACTGGACAGTTTCTTCGTTGTCGCAATGCAGTAAAATACTGCTAGTGGTCTATTCTTTCCCCCACAGAAAGGCTGCTTCTACGAGAGGGTACAGCTCGAATAGCGCTGAGGACTGAGGTGAGTCTTGGAGTTGGGGGGCCATGGAGACGCGAACCAGTGTCCTTGGTACAAACCCCCGAAACCTATTGAAGGGGCTGCGGCTGTAAACAGCTGGATATCTGCAGGGGACGAGACAAGATTTTATAGAAAAATGATAGGCTGTTCCACTGTTTGAGGAATGTTATCCCTAACCTAAGTTTGTCGCAACACGCCTGAGTTATTAGGTTAAATTAGGTCCTCTAGTGTGTGAACCGAAGAGGCGAGTGAGAGGAGATGCGTTATGAAAGGGCGGCCTTGTGGAATAATGTGCATGGCGAAGTTGAAGTGGCCGAGCAGGGACAGAACTTCGCGTTTGGAACAGTTTGAACTGTATAGGAGGGAAGAAAATATCAGGATTATCCTGCCGATTTTTTCCTTGGGCAAGGAAGCCTGGTATCTTACTGGATCCAAATTAATTCCAAGGAATTTTATGGATGTGGCGGGACCCATGGTTTTTTCCTGAGCGATAGGGATTGCAAGATCTGAAAAAACTTTTTGAACTGTAAGATGAGCGGCTGGGATGGCGTTGGGTGGCGAGATAAGAAAATCTTCTGGCAAGTGAATGAGGTGAGGAATAGCCTAATTGTTCGACAAAATCCAGCAGACGGCTTCTGATAACATGTCGAAAATTTTGGGGCTGGTTTTGCATCCGAACGTTAAATGGACGGTAAAATAGAATTTCTCGTGCCAGCGCACCCCGAACAGGTGCCATGAACCTGGGTGAATGGGCATCACTTTAAAGGCAGACATGATGTTGACTTTGGCAAGCCACGCACCCTGCCCCACGATTTTAATCATTTCGATTGCCTGATCAATGTCGTGGTATTTGAGAGAGAATTCGTCGAATGGAATCAAGCTGTTTATGCTTGGGAATGGGGAATTATGTGGAGCTGACAGATCGATTATGAGGCGTTTCTTGCCTGAGAATTTTCTCGTAGCCACTCCAATGGGGTTGATGCGAAAAACTTTGAAAGGGAGGTCGTCAAACGGCCCAATCATGAAACCTGACTCAACTTCTTTTGTAAACAGGTTGTTTACGACATCGGGCTCAGCGAGAGCAGATTGGAGATTACAGATGATGTTTTCGGAGAGCGGGCATTCCACGCCGGGTCTAAAACCGTGTTTGAGGCCAGACAGTAGATAATCAGTGAAAATGATGTCCGGCTAGTTCCAATGAAAGATGAGAAATATTCACAGGAGTCAATAAATAATTTTTAGGCTTTTTAAATACAGGGCATACAGGAGCACCGCAGCGCTGCCGCAGAAATTGGATATGTGCAAATATCTGCACCGCTGTTTGGTGCAGGTGCCAATGTTAAAACTGTTGCAAGCTTGTCTGTCAGTAGAGGAAGATTTGAATTGATAGTTGCAGGTCTTGGTACGTAGCTGGTTGATTTAGCAGATGTGGTGTCCATGCAGGGAGCAGTGGAGGACTTCATTTGTGGAAATGCTACAGTGGAGTGTGTTACTGACCTGCAGACTGTGCATGAAATATTCCTGCAGCCTAGGAATATCCTGTTGTGCAAGTTGGGGTCGAGTGCACCGCAGTATGGGCACTGGTTCCACTGAGCAACCCTGATGGCGCATTTAACAGAGAAAAGCTTGTGGTACATGTAAAAAATTCCCTCCCCCAGAAGACAGCGCAAGCTCGGCTATGAGTGATAGATAATCGTTCAGCACGAGTCGCCTATGGGGGAAGGCTGCACAGATCATTTCTGTGTAACAGCTGAAAGCAATGGTGAATTCCAAAAAGGAAAGTAAGTGTGAAGTGGGTGTTCTGTTTTTTTAACATAACAGAAAAATCCCTGCAGTCTATCTGGCGGTTACAATCATTAACTGGAATCTGAGACAGTAAATTTGATAGATCTACGTCCGCACCTACCAGAATTTGTGCTCGGATGTTGTGGGCCACCGGGGGTGGTTCCGAGGCGACTGCATTTGAAGGGATGGGCATCAGAGTTGCTGTGAAGAGAGAATATTGTGACTTTGCATTCAAAAGAGTGCTGTAAGGAAGAGAAGCCGGAGCTGCAAATGTCAGCGGAGGCAGCCTGGCGCTTTAGTCAGCTTGTGGGGCTTGAGGAGGGAGATTGACAGACATGTAAGAGGTAATTGGAGGGAAGGACTGAAATGAGCAAGGTTGTGTTGCATGCGGAGGCAGCCTCACGCTTGTGTGCGCTGCAGGAGCTGCAGGCCACTGAAAAAGATAGGGATTAGCGATAGTCGCAGGAAAGTGCAATGCCTGAGATGCTAGCGGAGGCAGCCTCACATCTGCTAAGGGAGCTGGAGGCCACTGCGAAAGAAAGGGGTTAGAAACAGAGGGAGGGAAAAACTGGGAGTGGGCCAGCGGGCCCAGCTACATATAGTGCTGCGGTAAAAGGCTGCGCCGAAGCAAGAGGCGTGTGAGGCCTTGTGGCAGGGGAATCTGGGGCGCGGCCATGGCTCGCTGAAGGTCTGCAGCCTGATGCTCTTAAGGCGCCTGATCTTGTGCGGGAGGAAGGTGGTGGTGTTGGGAGAGGAGAATTCACGGCCCCGTGGGATTTGGTCTGCCTTGGAGGCTGGGGTGGACTTAGGAGTGAGGTTTGCAGATTGCAAGGTAACGTAAAGCTTATATAACTTCATTCATCCTGTGCGAAGGCTGAACATTGGAATTAATCAGCGCTTGTCTCAAACTTAAAACGGGCCACTTCCTGAAACTGGAATGGTGGTGGCGGGGATAGGCCACGGTGTCTTGGTGAGTGAGTGGCTGCACGGGCAGGCCGGCGGCCGTGTGATGAAGCCTGGGGGTCTGTGACGGTATCAGGCGGAGGAGTAGTAGTCCTGGCACCTGAAGATTGTGGCGGAGGATCCGGAGAGAAGTTAGATGTGTCATCAGACGGGAAATTTGGATTTGAGACATCGTTTGCAAAGGTCAAAACCAAATGCTGGTACACTCTCAGATGAACGGAGTTAAGTCTGCTGTATTTATACCTCTTGTTATTGATTGAGTTGATTAACTGAATGCTCTCCACTTGTGCTGATGAGGTTAATTATCTGCACCTGATCCTCTCGAACTTTGTTAATTAAACATCATTTAGTGAGCATTGAGTACTTTATTGTTGTGTTGCAATTCAGTGTGTTGGTAACTTTTGTAACATAGCATTTAATTCAGCATGTTTGTTACCTTTTTATACTCCAGTTTATAAAGTATGAGTCTATGCCTTTGATATACTTTGATATATTGCCTTTGATATATTGTTGTTGGTTCTTTGCCTTGTGTGATGATTCATTTTATTTTTTTTAATTATTCTTGTGTATTTTCTCTTCTTTGTAGTTTCACACTTTTCATGATTAAACTTCATAAAATGCACCTTCGTGGAGTTTGTTGTGGAAGTGTTTAGTGGCTGGATAGCTGTAACAATTAAAAACAGCGAGGCCAGTGACACTTCTAGTAATTATGTGTATGCTTTTTAATTTCTGTTTATTTTGGGTTCATTTTAAGCCAGCCATATAGCAATTTTTAAACAATAGTAGGATTAAATAAACTCCCCAGCAGGTAGGGCAAACATTTAACCCAGCCATTGAGTTAAAACAACACAATTACTGGGTTTGTCCATTTTCAACCCAGCTTGGATTGTTTTTAACCTACCATTTTTCAGAGTGTAGGAACGATTTCATCATTATTCTAAACTTGAATGTTGCAGTGTATTCAACACATTTCTTAACGTAAATCATTTACCTAGACACAATTCTATTTTCCCCCTCTGGAGACAATTTCCATTCATCCTGAACTTGATTTTGCACCTTTTGTATTGTGTAAGGATGGTTCACCTACAGGGGTTCAGGCTGCAGGGATTGCCGAATGACTAAAGAAACGTTATCAGCAAAATGGTAGAAAACTGTACATTTCTTGCCTATTACCACCCACTGCAACTTATACCAACAACGGAAATAAGCACAGTTACAATAGCAAAATATGTGGGAGAGCGTTGCTATAATGTGAATATATTATATTACAATAAGTAGCACATCAAAGTTAATACCAAATCAAAACTTGTTAGTATGTCACTGGTAATGAAAGAGTTTAATTACAATGTATCTGTTTATGGTTACACTTAAAATGGTTACAAAATAGATGTATGAGATAATAAAAACTTATACCATTAATCGTACCCAGCATGTAAAAAGTTACCTGAAGTTAGTGAGAGTGAAAGAGAAAGACAAAGAGAGATAGAGAGAGAGAGAGGGGGACAGAGAGTGTCCAAGAAAAAGGGCAAAAAATAAAGGAAAGACCAAGAAAGCAGAGAGTAAAAAGAGACAGAGCAACAGTTACAATCTTCTTTTATATCTTCCTTGACTATGTGACTGTAACCCAAATGTGAGACATTCAAACTGACCAATCAGAAGTAAAACTTCCCCCACTGTACTGAAGGTGTGACAATTCATAGACCCCCGATGCACACGCATCTTGGCCTACAGGCCTTGATCACTATCAGCACCTTTGTGTCTTCCAAATGGCCCTTGGGGTTGAAAAAGCAAAGCCAATGTCAATGTTCATTTTAAAATATCTTTGGATATTTTCGATCTTACAATTGCTTCAGTCAAAACCATACAATACACTAAAAGAGAATCTGACATTAAAATCATCTGCCTCAGCAAGATCTGTGCTTGGCAATGACATTAGTCAACAATCTTAAAATGCCTGATGATTGTAGTTGTCTTGTGCAAAGAAAATGCCATTACATCTCCAGAAGTCTACAGACTTTCTGTCATACCTGACCAGTAAAGTGTGTTCCCTGATCAGAAACAATAGTTTGTGACATTCCCCATCTGTGAATGATGTCTCAATCCAGTAATTTAACCTTTCTTTGAGTTAAAAACGTCCACCCACATAAGGATCTTATCGGTTATGACTAAAACATCATCATAACCCTTGCATTTTAGAAATAGTCATAAACTTCCATTGCAATTCACAAAACCATCTGCCTCAATGTTTTCCCAAATTAATGGAGTCTATTGCCAAATTAAGTTTTAAAATCTCACATCAGTTAACTTCTCTTAAAACCCTTTGCCCATATTATTTAAACGTGCACATTTAAAAATGCCTGTCTGGGACTTTATATCTATGCTACCAGATGAGGACGCAAGGTTTGGAGTGTTTTACTTATTTACATCAAATCCAGATCCACAGATTTTGCACTCTTTATCCGTGAGCTGTGAGTGAGGTGTTTCAACATGCAAATGACATGCCTGAGCAGTGAAGATTTCTGCCGTTCATGAGGTGGAAACCACAGTTGCCAGGTCAGCAACGGTTCTTCCTTCAGTCACATCTGTGTTTGTGAGAAAACTATCCTGTTGCCAAACTCACATTTAAGCCACCAAATCAGGCTGAAACTAAGACTTCTCAGTCTATAGTTACTGCTCAACCTGGCTTGCATTCCCCTCTGTCCACAAAAGATAAACAGTGTAGAACATCAAAATAGAATTTAGAACGTCAAATTGTTCTTTTCCCCTTAAAAATCTTCAATGCATCGTCTTGACCGTCGGGATTTAGTTCACATGTAAACAATATTTGATAATCCCAATAAATGTTTTTCCAACTGTAGAATCATGGACCAATTGAAAGTGTCACATTTCCTAGAAAATAGAAAATAATTCAGTGTGATGAAAAGTGTATATAGCAAAGGGTTCTTTACAAGTATTACAAAGACACACTTTGCAAAGCCAAATAGACACAAATTTTAATTTAATTTTAATTTACATGTATACTTAAGACCTCTTTGTCTATTCTTTTGGTGTCTAGTCTCATTGCTGTTATATGTAGAAAGCTGTTTTCTCTGGATTTATCTGCCTCTGTACTTATTGTACTCATCTTGTTTGTGAGTGTCCTACAACACAGTAACATATACACCCCTATTGATGTTGAATCAAAATCTTACATTTTTTCACTTCTTACAACTGATGATAAATTGTTGTTACATTGTTAAACCACCTGTAGATTTAGTAAACATTGCTAGTAACACTGACCAAAGCTGATAATGTCACACCCATGAACTCTGTCTGGTTTAGTTTAGTCCTGTCGTGTGATGTCATTATGTTCATTTACCCTCCGTGTGTTTAGTTTATTATCCGCACCTGTTTCAGTTCTCCCAATTACGTTCCTCCCTTTATAGTCGCCTTGTGTTTGTTCAGTGATTGTCGGTTCTTGTTAACGTCAATGTTATGTGGATGTTACGTGTATTTCGCCTGTATACCTGCCTGCCTGTATTCCCGTTGGACTATTTTGAATTAAATTCTGTGTTTTCATTATCCTCGTCTTTAGCGTGCTTACTAGCCACGCAAAGCGTGACAGATAATCAATGGCAAATACTAAAAAAAACTAAAATACTTTTAAGATTATTTACAAGACAGTTTTTGCCACAATATCTAAAAAGGTAATTAATGGGACCTTTTGACACATCTTAATGAAATACATGGGTGTAAGCTTAAAATTTCAATGCAATCATTTAATTAAAGTATTAATTTTGCAAGCATTATTGTGATGAGTTCATTTTTATGATTCAATCTGGGTGAAATATAACTGCCAGAGATTAAGTTGGGGAATTTGGAAAGGATCGACGAGCATGTCTGTGCATGCTTAGCAGTCAGGGCAGACTCAGCTGGTGGATTAAAAACCTTCTATCTGCTCCACCACCAAATGGCACTCGAGGCCATGCCTGTGAAGTCCTCTGGTGAAGATGGAGGACACCACCAGGTAGCGCTCCAAGCTACCGGAAGCGGGAGTTCCTCTGGCACCACAAGACAAGTCAACATGTTGAATCATGTACATATCATGTATAATCACATATATTTTAAAACAGAAGAAAAGTTACTTGAGTGAACACAGAGAGAATATTGCCTTTCAGTCACTTAAGATAATGGAGTTTGTGGTCACAGTTTCATTCGTGGATCCTTTATGTCAGATACAATTGATCAACATTGAGTTTGCCTACAACTTAGATAAGATTTTTAGCTACAGCACACATCGGATGCACAAACGCAGTAATATTCTACATGTCTAAGTACATAGAAAGAATAAACCAGTCTTATGAACTCATTGAATTCACAACTTGAAATATAATCTGCATGTACAATATACCTTAGTAAAATTTATTTCTCTCAACAGAAAGATTTTGCAGCTAATAAAATGTTATTTAATAATGTGTAGTCAAAATAAGCATATTTCCAGTATGTGCCTCAGGTTTGCATAGTAGCTTTCGTTAATTCACTCATCAAACTCCTTGGTAATCATTCGACTCTTTTTGAGTTGGACGTGCTATTTCGACTTGCGTCATCAAACCGGAACTAAAGTTTGATTCAATTTGACCGGCTCAACGGGTCCACACCAGCCCCTTGGATGATGAGACTATCAAGACTTTGCACCGGACTGGAGCAAACTTTGTAGATCCCAGAGAACTCCCAGATATCGCTGGATTGGACTGCAGAGAGGCCATCTACAGATGTCTGGAGAGCTTCTTTCCCCCATATGTATCACAGTCATCCCCAGAGTCTCATCCTAAGATGGCCACCAGTCAAAAGTCCCGACCTAATATGGCCGCCGTTTCAGAGTCTCATCCCGTCATGGCCGCCATTCTAGAATCTTATCCTGTCATGGCCACTGTTCCAGAGTCTCATCTCGTCATGACTGCCCTTCCCGAGTCTCGTCCTATCATTGCCTCCATTCCAAAATCTTGTCCCGCCATGGCTGCTGAGTCTGAGCCCTCAGCCAAGATGGCTGCCACACCTGAGCCCTCAGCCAAAACAGCCGCCACTGTGCCAATGACTCTAACTCCCTTCCTCGTCCAGAGGTGACTCTAACTCCAGCCCCTGAGTCCACTCCAGTGTCGGCTCCAATCCCTGAGTCCACTCACTGGCACTAACATTGGTGTGTGTCTGGGCCACACACACCACAGCTTCAGCTCATGAACTTCGCCCGAGCAAGCAAAGATGTCCCCAAGAAATTTTTTGGCTACCATGCCCCTCAGTCTCCCTCAGGCCCCTGAGCTGCCTGCACCGACATGGGCCCCTGAACTGTCTGAACTGCCAGCTCTGCTTTGGCTCCATGAACTGCTAGCTCTGCCCAGGCTTTCTGAAGTGCCTAAACCTCTCTGGTCATCTGTACCGTCCTGGAGTCCTCTAGTGACCTGAGTCAACCCAGAGAACTGTGAAGACTCCAGGTTGCCCACTCTCCCTCCCTCCCACCCTCCCTCCCAGTTTGGATTCCGTTTGGCGCGAGGATGCGCCTTCCGAGAGGGAGGAGTACTGTCACAGTCATACTCAGTCACTCTCCCTGCATTATATTTCCCAACATTCCTCCTGACTAACACACCTGCACCCAGTCAGCCTTCACCACACCTGCTACAGGTCATTTCTTGATTACACTGATTCCCTGAACCTGGACTTCCTCATTTACTCACCCTTTATCTGCCGCCGTTCCTTTCACATTCTTGTCAACGACAAGCTCCATGACCCTACCTGTTATGCCTGGTTCAGACTTCACGATTTTAGCCGATTTTCCCACGATTTGCTTGACGTTGTTGTGGGGATTCGTAAATAGCAATGGGCATCGGGACGCAAGATTCGATCGATTCAGCTTGTGTAGTGTATCATAGTGGATGATGATGAGATGCCTACCTGTTATTCCTGAGTCTTGTGTCTGTTTTTTAAGTTAAGCTAAGTTGTGACGTATTGTCAAGTATGGTGACCCATACTCAAAATTGGTATATCCAAGTGCACACAGCAGTGAGTAGTGAACAAATGGACACACACACACACACACACACAGTGAACACACACCCGGAGCTGTGGACAGCTATTGCTCCAGCGCCCGGGGAGCAATTAGGGGTTAGGTGCCTTGCTCAAGGGCACCTTAATCATGGTATCGAAGGTGTAGAGAGTGCATGAAATTTGTTGATGTTGCATGATACTAGATTCGTAAGACTAGTATTGCCATCTTATATTTTTCTTTTGTCCCACGTTTTTCTTTTTTTTAAAATCACCTTTATTTATATAGCACTCTTTACAATGCAAATTGGATCAAAGCAGCTTTACAGTAATAATTGGCAAATCATTTTGTCTGCACAACCGCTCTTAAAGAAAATGGTGTCATTGTCCAGCTGAAATAAATTCAGTCTTGATTCATTCCATTGTAAAAATCAATAGTTATTAATTTAGTTCATTTATCTGTATATCAGCACTGGAGAAAACAGTGATGTAATTGTCCAGCTCAGTTCTTATAAAGCTGTATGTTACTATTAGGTTTCAAATAAATTCTCATTTCAATCATTTCATGTTTTCATTGTGTCAATTTTATACTTTGGGGAAAGGAGAACATATGGATCTTATGGGGTAATTCATGGTGTGGTAGGTGGGGATGCCATGAAAAAAAAAAAAAAAAAAACGTGTAAGGACCAAGCCCTTGGTTGACATATCCTTAGATAATAAAGTACATGCAAGCAAGTGTCTGTCATATCTCATTCATATAGATTTCTCCCTTATGACCTACACCTCAGACGGTGTGCATTTGTCCTTTAGTTGACATGCATAAGTACATGTAGGCTTAACAAAGACACTGAAAAATATATTTTTATTTTAGTTGAAAGTAGATGCCATCTCAAGGATTTTAAGGTAACAATGTCATTTTGTGTAAAAAAGCTGTGTTTTTATATAAAATCTGGAAGGTGCCTTTAATACACATATTTTAGAAGTTGTACTGAACACACAAAAATGTTTTTAATTCTGTATAAGAGAAAAATGCAAATATATTTAATTTAACAAACAAGACTAGTACCAGCTAAGTGTTGGTATGATTGTGGCCCAGTGTGGCCTCAGTTTCGGTACCCAGTTCCAGACCAGTACTGGCTTAGTGTACCATTCTTTTCTGCATGATTGTGGCCCAATACTGGCAGTTTTCAGACTCGGGCCAGTGTATTTGGGCCAATTCTGGGCGTCATTCATCCCACATCCATTCTGAGTACTTTCTTTTGGCCGGCCGGATCAGACCGAACTGTTTTGGCTACCTGGGATAGGCCTATCTGCAAGTGATTACCTGGGTTCAAGAGCTTTAATGGGTTAGTTCACCCCAAAATTAAATTTCTGTCATTAATTACTCACCCTAATGTTGTTCCACACCTATAAGACCTTCGCTCATCTTTGGAACACAAAATAAAATATTTTGATGAAATCCGATAATCTTTTTATACTACATAGAATGCAATTTAATTACCACATTCAAGGTACAGAAAAGTTGTAAAAATATTCTTAAAATATTATTTTTTATTATCTGTCTTCTTGTTATTTTGTCTGTACACTGGAGCTTCTGTCACCAAGACAAATTCCTTGTGGGTGAGCATACATGGATAAATAGCATAAATCTCATTCTGATTCTGAAAACTGATACCTCAGTACAATGTAGTGATAAACTTTGAAAAAGTATGAAATATGAATCAAAAAGCAAAAGAGCTAAAAGGGAGTTGATTGAGCCAATAAGTGGACAATAAAACCTCTGCTGCCATCTACTGGTAATTTTATGTTTTATATTTTCCACTAGAAATGTCCACTAAAAGCAAGGCACATTTAACCATGCATGATTACACACACACACACTTTTTGTTGTATATATAGATATTTTAAATAAGTAACAGTGCTTTTAATGCAACTTATACTTGTAATGCAACTATAAAATTATAAAATGCTTTCACAGACATTTAGAAATATCATATCTATGTCTAATGTTAAATGACCGACAGTCATATCCAATGATGCTACTAATAATTTGTTTTTTAATAAATCTCACCTTTTTGAATTGAAAATATGTATCATTTACAGATATTTGAAATGAATGCAAGAAAATTCTTATTCCACATCTCCCCTTTATGACACAATTTTCAGGTTTCAGTTGGGATATTTCTAATTGTTGGGCCCAACTGTACATAAAACCTGTACGTTGTCTGAAGTAGTGATTGATTGTTTGTTCCTTCCTTCCTTCATTACTTTATTCTCTGTTATTTAAGGCTCAATCAGTGACGTTTCCCTCATTTGATGTCGACACAGTGATAAGCAGAACTGAAAATCAAGAAGGACACCAAGTGAAGTAGTTTGAAATCAGTCTTGAATTTTTCTTTATTGTCGTGAGATACAGCTTAATATTTGGTGAAATGATGGGCTAGGGTGAAAGAACTGTTGACATAATACCTGTTGACAGTCTCATTTTATTGGCTTCTCTTTTTGTGGCATCCAAGTGAAAGGCCTCGACTAATGGTCTGAACATGTTTAATTTGGTGTGCTTCACTTCAACACCAACATAACAACTAAAGACAAAAGTTATCAAATATAAAATGAACTTACAATTATTATGCACTATTGCCATTTGTTGGGAAATAACTAAAAAAGCCTATAAAAATACATCTAGTATTCTAATGAAAACTTTAAAGTTCTTTTAAGGGGACATAAATGCATCTTGTCAGGCGACAAGGGTAGGTGATGTAGTTTAATGATGTAGATGAGTTTAAGGTGATGTACCTAGTTCATATGTACTTACTACATGTAATATTTTTATAAATTTCTATATACGCCGCCATGACTTTGCCGCCGGGTATATGTTCTTACTGTTCACTCGCAGTGACGTCGCCTCTGATCTCTCATCTGCGGTCCCTATCAATCCCATTCAAAAGAAATTGTGGTGGAGCAGAGGTTCCAACAGAGAGAAAGGACTCAACATCTGACGAGGGTCTTGATTTCAGACATGAAGGGTGGGGCCAAATGCTGAAAACTGTTGAGGAACATAGGAACATAGGTGAGTCAGCTGTGTGTTTATATATATATATATGGAGAGAGAGAGAGAGAGAAACATATATATATAGGCCGTTGCCGGTTTTCGTCTGCAGTCCCTATCAGTCCTATTCAAAAATCGACACGGACTGACGGTGATGGAAGGGTAGACTGCTCCTTCTCCTTCTCCAGGGTAGTCTTGGAAGTGGCACGTTCCATCTCTCATAATTGCAGGATATCAGGATATATTCAGTGTATGACCTGACCGGAGCTAAGACATTTGGCCACTTACCAAATCCTCCTTACCAAAATTACTCATCCTCCTACTGCACTGGAAAGGGGACAGCGGTATGAATGAGTCCATCAACTTCCCCTGTCCCTTCCAGCTTCTTTTTCGTTGGCAAGAAGGATGGAGGCTTGAGGCTGTGTATTGACTACTGCACTCTGAACACCCAGACAGTCAAGTTCCACTATCCACTTCCTCTGGTCCCATTCTCCCTGGAGCTGTTGCAGGAGCTCGCATCTTCACCAAGCTGGACCTGTGGAGTGCCTACAACCTCGTTCGATACGTGAGGGTGATGAGTGGAAAACTGCCTTCATACTGTAACACCTGCAGTACACTACAAATACCTCATTATGACTTATGGCCTGTCCAACTCACACTCCCTTTTCCAAGCCTTCATGAACGAGGTGTTCTGGAAAATTCTCCACCACTTTATTATCATCTACATTGATATACTCATCATACTCATCTTCTCCCAGATCCCAATCTGGCTGAACATCACCACCACATGATGCAGGTCCTCCAGAAACTGAGAGAATACCACCTCTATCTCAAGCTGGAGAAATGTGAGTTTCACCGCAACACCATCCATTTCCTTGGATACATCATAACCAATAATGGCGTGCAAATGGACGAGAGGAAAGTGGATGTCATCCGTAGTTGGCCACAACCCACCACAATCAAAAATCTGCAACGTTTCATGGGTTTTGCCAACTTTTATCGATGGTTAATTTCAAACTACAGTTCTACCAGTTCATAACTCACCTCTCTTCAGAAAAACCAATCCAAGCCTTCTATTCTGCTCCAGCGCTGGTCCATCCTGATCCAGAACTACCCTTCATCGTGGAAGTAGACGCCTCTACCCTCGGGGTTGGAGCCGTGCTTTCCCCGCAGCAGGGTGATCCACCAGTCCTCCATCCATGTGCCTTCTTTTCGAAGAAACTGTCCTTGGCGGAGCAAAAATACAACAGAAACTGTGAGCTCTTAGCAAACAAACTCGCCTTGGAAGAATGGAGGACTCTGGCTGGAGGGAGCATGGCATCAGTTCGAGGTAATCACTGATCAGTGCAGCCTCAAATATCTCAATGATGCCAAAAGGTTGAATCCTCGACAAGCACGTTGGATATTGACCTTCCCTGATGTAGTTACATCGTCACTTACCGCCCCTGGGGATCAGAATCTACGTGCTGATGCCCTCCCATGCCTGTATCACCCCGAACAGGATCTATCTGCACTTGAACCGATCCTCCCTCCAGCCATGATCATGAGTCCCATCCAATGGTCTCTGGATGACCAGATTGCCAAAGCAACACGCTCTGAACCTGCTCCACCAGGATGTCCTGAGAGACGAGCTCTGGACACCCAGACAGCCAGATCGGGAGATACATGTGGTCTTACTACCAGAACTCTCTCTGTCAATCTACCACCAGGTTAACCGCCTTTCAGTGTATACTTGGCTACCAGCCTCCCCTGTTTCCCTGGTCAGGGGAACCATCAGGCGTCCCAGCTGTAAACTACTGGTTTCAGGAGAGCAAGAGGGAATGGGACTTTCCATCCAGGACTAAAGGTGTGGCTCTCAACTAGGGACATCTGTATTTGTCTGCCCTGTCGAAAGCTTAGTCCCCGCTATATATGTCCCTTCACCAGCGAGGGGCAGATTAATGATGTCTTTTACTGTGTTGCACTACCTACTGAGTATCTCATCTCAGCCACATTTCACGTGTCACTCCTAAACCCTTCACTGTTCTTCTGGTTCTGTCTCCCACAGGGTCTGGTGTAGATGACATACCTCCTCCTCCACCTGAGATCATTGAGAAGGACAATCTTGTCACGACGGGGCGGCATTCTTGAGTACCTAGTGGAATATGGGAAGGATATGGACCTAAAGAAAGATTGTGGTTGAGCTGTGATGATTTTCTCGACCCATCCTTACTGATGGACTTTCACATCAATCATGCAAACTGTCCAGCTCCCAGAGGTCGAGGCCGTCCCTGTCGTCATCCTGTTCAGTCTTCAGAGGTCACCCGTGGAGAGGGGGGGTACTGTCACACGAAGGCTACACCATCATCCACACAAGATCCGTCAGCTCCACCCACTTGTTCAGCCTCACCAGAAATACTAATAAATAAATATATAATAATTTTAAGATAAACCTGCACCATTGATCCTTTTGATCTTTTATTTGAAAAATGTACAAAAATCTAACATTTCACTGGGGCATAAGAATTGCTCCTCAATATAAAATACACGTTTTTCTCTAACACACATTGGCCAAACACATACACATTAATCATACCCTTTTATTCAATACTTTTTGCAACCTCCTTTTGCCAAGATAGCTCGAAGTCTTCACCTATAATTCCTGATGAGTTTGGAGAATACCTGACAAGACATCAGAGATCATTCCTCCATACATAATCTCTCCAGATCCTTTTGACTTCCAGCTCCATGTTGGTGGGACTCTTCAGTATTCAATTCACTCGACTCATTTTCTATTGTGTTCAGGTCAAGGAACTGGGAAGGCCGTGGCAGAAGCTTCATTTTGTGCTCATTGACCCACTTTTGTTTTGATTTTGATGTTTATGTTGGACCATTTTCCTGTTGTAAGATCCAACCAAGGCCCATTAAAAGTTTTCTAGCAGAGATAGTCAGGTTTGATTTTTTATCTGTTGGTATTTGCTAGAATCCATGATACCATGTATCTGAACAAGATGTCCAGGACCTCCAGCAGAAAAATGGGCCAACAGCATTAAAGATACAGCAGCATATTTAATTGTACACATGGGGTACTTTTTTACCCCCTGTGTGCATCAAACCCATCTTGAGTGTTTGCTGCTAAAAAAATTTTTTAGCTCCAACTGACCACAAAACCCAGTCCTTTGAAGTTTGAAGTTCCCATAATCTCTGCCAAATGGGTATGCTGGAGTTTGTTTTTGAAGCATTTTCTTTTCTTAATTTTTTTTCTTTAACTGTTTGAAATGTATTTATTTTGTTTTTTTAGGCTTTCTGACCCACAGACTCAACTAATCTCTGTAATTCTCCAGCTGTGATCCTTGGAGACTCTTTGACCACTCAAAGTCTGCTCCTCACCGTGCATTAAGACTATATAATCACACATCTTCTTCCAGGCAGATTTTTAACATTTTCTGTTGATTGGAAAATCATAATTATTGCCATAATGATGGAAATAGGAATTTTCAATGCTTTAATATTTTCTTACAGACACTTTCTATTTTGTGAAGCTAAACAATCTTTTGCTGCACATCAGGACTATATTATTTGGTTTTACTCATTGTGATGAATTATTTAGTGAATTTGGCCTTTGTGTTTCCTCATATTTACTGCATACTCCTGTTGAACAGTAGGTCATGGCTGGACAATTTCATGTTCGTAGTCACCCTGGTGTGCTAAAAATGTAAAAATGAATGGGAATATACTTCAGAGATATTTTACTCATAAGAATTTCTAGGGGTGTCAATAATTGTGGCCATTGTGTATTAGAGAAAAATATTGATTTCATAATGAGAATTTCACCCACTTTCACTTTTTCCTTTTACTTCAATTAAAGGTTAGGTTTTTTGAAATTTTGGAATGAAAGATCAAATGGATAAACAATGCAGATTTATTTTCACACCCTTATTTGATCATGTTTATCAAGGATATGGATCAGTTTGATCACAACTTTATATATATATTAAAAAACAGACAGAAAAGGTCTAGGAGTCAAGCTTAGGAGCATGGAGAACATAGGTTTAGTTTATATAATTTAGAGACTCTTGTTTCTCAAGTAGTTTGATAGATCCAGGTTCTTTTGTAATTCTTATAACTAAATAAAAATCATAAAATGTCATACTTGTTGTACGAATGTAACATATCCTGTGTGCCACTCCCTATATCTGACAGATGTGCCATAAATATGTTACTCTTTCTCTTTGGTCAGCACTCTTGTGCCACGTATGGTTGCAATGAACACCAGACCAACTGTTGTTAAGCAGTTTGTAAGTATATACTGGCCTTGGTGTTTTGGTTCTTTATAAGTTTTTCACCTCTGACTTCCAGTATCCCAGTCAAAGAAGAGTCGAGCTGATTTGTGCGAGTGTACACCGAACCCCTTCTGATAAATCTAGCCACGCCTGACTTCAGCATGCTCTATAATGTCATCTTTCTCACCTGCAATGGCGTGGTGGTGGGCTATGGCTGCTTTTACAACTTGCTGACCCACATGTTCCAGGTGGATGAACCGAGTCCACCGCTGGCAAAACGCTTGGCCAACCTCGTTCTTGCATAAGGGGAGTGCCACTGCTGACTTAACTGCTGAGAGCAGGTCTTACGCCTGAATGTCCATATTAGGCAGCTGAGAGAATCTTGACTCTAAAACGGCCTCTGCTGGAGTCTTAAGATGTTTTCAGCCCTGGAAGGAATCGACGCCAAGTGACTGTTCTGAATTTTTGTTGAACAAATGAGCTTCCAAGAGAGATGGATTAACCACCTTTTTATGTTTTGTTTTGTGAGTCACATAAGCAGATTAGTCACCTTTTATGTTTTTTGTTTTAAGTCACAAGCAAAGATTAGCTACTTTTTGCTTTTGTTTTGTGTCACAAAAGCAAAGATTAGCCACTTTTTTTTTGTCTTGTGAGTCACAAAAGCAAAAATTAGTCAGCTTTTAATGTTTTGTGAGTCACAAAAGAAAAGATTAGCCACCTTTTTGTTTTTTTTTGTTTGTTTGTTTTGTGAGTCACATAATCAAAGATCAGTCACCTTTTTATGTTTTTGTTTTGTTTTTGTGAGTCACTTAATCAAAGATCAGTCACCTTTTTATATTTTTTTTGTGAGTCACTTAATAAAAGATCAGTCACCTTTTTATGTTTTTGTTTTGTGAGTCACTTAATCAAAGATCAGTCATCTTTTTATATATTTTTTTGTGAGTCACTTAATAAAAGATCAGTCACCTTTTTATGTTTTTGTTTTGTTTTGTGAGTCACTTAATCAAAGATCAGTCATCTTTTTATATTTTTTTTGTGAGTCACTTAATAAAAGATCAGTCACCTTTTTATGTTTTTGTTTTGTGAGTCACTTAATCAAAGATCAGTCATCTTTTTATATTTTTTTTGTGAGTCACTTAATAAAAGATCAGTCACCTTTTTATGTTTTTGTTTTGTGAGTCACATAATCAAAGATCAGTCACCTTTTTATGTTTTTGTTTTGTTTTGTGAGTCACTTAATCAAAGATCAGTCACCTTTTTATATTTTTTTTGTGAGTCACTTAATAAAAGATCAGTCACCTTTTTATGTTTTTGTTTTGTGAGTCACTTAATCAAAGATCAGTCATCTTTTTATATATTTTTTTGTGAGTCACTTAATAAAAGATCAGTCACCTTTTTATGTTTTTGTTTTGTTTTGTGAGTCACTTAATCAAAGATCAGTCATCTTTTTATATTTTTTTTGTGAGTCACTTAATAAAAGATCAGTCACCTTTTTATGTTTTTGTTTTGTTTTGTGAGTCACTTAATCAAAGATCAGTCACCTTTTTATGTTTTTGTTTTCTGAGTCACTTAATCAAAGATCAGTCACCTTTTTATGTTTTTGTTTTGTTTTGTGCTGTCACATGAACATCTCTCAAAAGAACTACATGGTTTGGGCATCTGGGAGAAATATACATGGAAGAGTGTGATGTTTAGTCGTCTCAATTTTTACGCCACCTCTTTGAGAGTATTTCACAGAAACAGAGACACTGTTAAAATTTTTAAGTAAAAAAGTGGTAAGTATTTTCTCCTTTCTGTAATGCAATGATAATCAAATATGTGTTGTTTTGAAGGACTGTTTTTAATGTTTTGACTTTTTTTCTAGTTTTTTTGCCTGTGAGCTGACCACATAATGACCTTCAAACTGGGTGTTGTTGAATTCAAATTCTGAAGCAGCTCTTTAACTCTGGTTAACTTTCCCATAACTTTCCCGTAACATTTTGGTTAGCAGAATTTTTTTGTTCATGCCTTGAGGGATTTCGAGAAAGAATGCAATATTTTTTTGGAGGTTTTTTGGAAACTATTAGTCATCCCACTCAACAATGCCATTCAGTTTGAATTACTATATGTTAAAGACCCTCTGCATTGGGTGTCTGAAACCCTTATATTATCTGTTCTGAAATGGTAGTTTGTAATATACATATGCAGGTAATGTAGTTGAACAGATCAGTTGGACAAGTGGGATTTGTAGTTGCTAGGGCTATATATATATATATATATATATATATATATATATATATATATATATATATATATATATATATATATATATATATATATATAGATAGATAGATAGATAGATAGATAGATAGATAGATAGATAGATAGATAGATAGATAGATAGATAGATAGATAGATAGATAGATAGATATTCAACACTCAAATGTTGTCTTTCTTAAACACAGGATGTAAAGTTTGTTTCCCTCCAGACAGAATTCAAAGTCTGTTCACATTCCTGGAATGTGGTTCAGCACAAATGCCTTTCATTTTTGGATTTCTTTTCTCTTTCGGAGACTAAATTGCTAAAAGTACAGAGTTAACCTGGATCCTTTGATTGATTAATTTCTGGTAGCTTAGTACGTCAGTTCAAGGCTTTTCCATCACTGTCATGTTTTGCTGACAATTCTTTTGACCCTTTTGCTGCCAAGCTCCAGGAGAGGATAGAAACAGAGGTCTCTTTCATTACAAAACGTTTTGCACGTGTTTGGGTCTTGGGGAGGGAACTTGTACATTCCTAAGCACTGATGCCAATGAGCTGTTATGTGAGAAGAGAACAGCCAAATGAACGCTGGCATGCCAAAAATACCAACTCTTTTCTTTGTTTATTTGTGGCTAAAAACTAAACACTAAAAGAAGGTTTATTAAAATGATGAGGTTTTATTTGGTGGTTACAAACAGGGAAAACATTCCCTATGAATAAAGCACTCAATTGATTTACGTAAAAGAACTCAAGTATGTATTATTATGCAAAATCAATCTCACAACTCTTTCCGGTGGTTAAATCAGCAAGGTTCACTGCATGCATGACCACAGGTGGTTGGGCAGCATTTCTGTTCGGCAGGGCACTGACCATCATGGTAACAGTATTCGGCACACATTGGAGTTCCCTTCGGTAGGGCACAACGACCAGGCTTCACTGCATGGAAAGGGAGATTCAGATTTAGTCTGGCCATGTAGTGGCATTCAGCCTTTAGATGTACAACACAAAACTATGGAAGCTTGTTTCTGCCACGGAATAAAACATTTTAAAAGATCATTGCAACTTTTCCTCTTCAATTGCAAGTTTAAATCTCACAATTCTAGATTTTTTTTCTCCTCACAATTCTGAGATTTAAACTCGCAATTGCGAGTTATAGTCCAATTCTGAGTGAAAAAAAGACTTTATTTCAATTGTGTGTTATAAAATTAGAATTTCAAGATATAAACTGCAATTCTGACTTTATGACATGCAATTGCAAGTTTATATCACACAAATGTCAGAATTGTGAGACAAGATAAAAACTAGCAAATGTGCGAAAAAAAGAAGAAGTCAGAATTGTTATTCAGTGACGGAAACAAGCTTTCATACAAAACACTCAAGGCATGAATAGCTAGTTTTACTTACAGAGTAAATTGCATTCTAAGTATTATTCATCATCTTTATTAATTTGTAAAGCCACCCAGTGCCTGAAACAGTGCAATATGCTGAATTCATCTTTTTTTGACATATAAAATATGATAACATAAAGTAATATTTATTATTATAAAATAATACAAACTAAAAGGCAATGAGAAAGCTGACCCACATGCATAGAATAGAATAAAATATGGTAACACTTCACTATCAATTTGTTAACATTATTTAAAATGAAAATGAAAAGTTGTATATGTTTGGACCTGACCTGAAATGAACTAATATAATATAATATAATATAATATAATATAACCTGTATATGGAGCTGTACATTCATGTCCACATCCATTGCTGCAGCATTTCTCATCTTTGGGACATTCACTGTCATCGGCACAGTACTCGGCACACACTCCTGCTCCAAATTTTCTGCGTGGACACACTCCTGGCTTTGCTGTTATTTAGACACATGACAGAGAAACCATATCACTTGAATGCTGAATGTATTTTTCACTGTATAAAAAGATTTTTGGAAGTATAATATATATATATATATGAATATTATTAGAATACATTTTAGAAGAAAGAAAAATTTCAGTCTTTAAACTTTAAAATGTCCAGTTTTATTCAATGTGTTACTTGCTGTTTCTTTGTTATTATTTGTGAAATTTTCAAGCAATTTCTGATCTAAAACGGTTTCTACACCCATTTGTTTTTTCAGTGCTCCTTTTGAAAGACCTCTAATGTTTTTATTATTATCCATAACTAACTGGAACTCACTGAAAGCAGGCGGCACACACACAGCTCCACAGTCAAATACACAGCATCTGTGTCCTCCAGAGCAGTCTCTATCGGAAGCACATCCTCGACTGGACGGCTCGACCGTCAGCCTTCTCGGACAGTGACCGGCCACTGCAGAAGAGCATCATTAGGGGAGACCAGGTTGTAATACTTTGTTTCAGCATCTGTAAGTCAGTGGTTTTGCAGTATGTGTAATTCACATATTTATCCGCTTCAAATCAAAGCAGTTTAAATCTACTTCGTCTCTAATCTGTGTCAATTACATATTCATACAAAAAGTGCATAACACATGTATAACCAACTGTATCTGTCAAAAAAAAAAAAAAGTTATGCCAACCCCCTGACCACCCTTATTTATTTTTAAGCATTTAATCAAGACAAAAACCTAAAAATATATATATAAATACTTAAAAATTTTGTAAATGGACTACATGAAACCCTTTTATTGAACAAGTTATAATTAGCTCAACATGTTGAACGGGAAAAGACAAAACATTTAATATTAATCTTGTTTTACAGTATATGTCTGTATTTTTTCCTTGTACATTGGATTATATAGGCTATAAGTAACAGATGAAACATAAATTTTAACTAACGTATATGATAGAACTTTATGTTAATTACTTAAACCGATGAACAAAGTGCGTCTTTCACTGCACGTCTGTACTGTTTGTAAAGTGAGCGGATGTCTTATTTTGTGAGGCACTTGTTGACGCATTTCTTCAGGCTGCGTAAAGAAGTTAAAGAACATGGATCTTCTCACCTGTGAAGTTTCGTCCTGGAGCAGCATCTGTTGTGCTCAAGCATCCAGACAGACACAATAAAACAGCACTCACCGAGCAGTACACTCGAGCTGTCATCCTCTCGACCTGCGATCACACAATGATCTCTGCTGGAATGGAAAAAGGGCTGAATTAGTGAGCCAGGAGGGGCGGAGAGTGAGTCCTTGAGGCTTCAAGGTCCTTGCGCGAGGTTCAAAAAACGCCATCAAAACATCATTTGACAGCATTCAAAACTAAATGCTAGAGCTTTTCTAGACTTGAACTTGCTTTTAAAGAAAATACGTCCTTCCGTCAGTTAATTATTATTCTATATATATAAAAAGTAACCCAAATAAACATACTATGCTAAGAACGAGAAAGTATTTGACCGCAGACAGCCAATCAGAAAGCGAGTTTTGGGCGGGATGATCTGTTTTTGACATGTGGGCACTTAAAGGGTTAGTTTAGTTTAGTCTTGAATTACTCACCCTCATGTCATTTCTCTCCCATAACCCAACAAACACATTTATGTTGTGGCAACGTCGCTGCCACGTTCCATTTTTACTCTGGCAAAGTTGACTGTCTACGAGCTCGCGACATTGTAGCAACGTTGAATTGTAAGACACTAAAGGGCTGCAGCAACGTTGTTGCGCGACATTCAGCAACTGCAAGACGACGTTCCGACCACATTTATTTTTATACCAGATTATAAATATTATATTACCTTTTCTGTGTCTTATTTTTTTATGTATTTATTTTTTTTGTGGTCAATCTCTTAATAATTATACACAAGATGAACATGTAACACTTTTTAAAATGTTAATCATTAATTGTTATTTTCATTATAAAACCAGCTATGAAACTTTAAAGAGGAAAAATGCCATACAAGTTCATATAATCCAACTTTATTAAAACATTGCATACATATAATTACACTACCAAAACATACATTTGAAGGGAAAACGTTAATATAGAGTGTATTAATTATATTAAGCTCAAATATAATACTTACTTAATTTAGCATTAACTTACACCAAACCCGATCGCAAACGACTCGGTATGTGAATTATCAGCTGTTCTGTCCACTCCGTTTATTAACAGAATGAATAAATCTCACATTAGACATGAAAATTGTCGGTTTTGTTTGGATATTTACATATCTTATTTATCTAAAAGAGAAATCATAAGCAATACTCACGTATCCTGGCTTGAAGAAGAATAACGGCCCAACGGTCTGTTCAAATTTAAAATGCGCTTCGGAACAGTGACGAGTACATTGTCGTACAATGGTTGTCCAGACAGCCTAAGCACAACCTTCAGCAATGGTTCTGAACCGTGGTTGAATGGCAACATTGTGACAGCACAGTAACAACCTTAACGACATAATATGGAACCAACAACCTTTTAGCCATGTTGTTACAACGTTGCTAAAAGGTTGGCTACGTTGAGGCAACGTTCTGTGTTTGTTGGGAAGACCTTCGTTCATCTTCAGAACGCAAGATATTTTTAATGAAACCTGACTGACTTCTCAAGAGACAGTAATTTAACCCCCACTTTCAAGTTCCAGAAAGGTACTAAAGACATCGTTAAAATAGTCGACGTGACTGCAGTGGTTCCACATTCATTTTATGAAGCGACGAGAATACTTTTTGTGTGCAAAAACGAACCAAAAATAACGACTTTATCTTCTTTTCTGTCATTGTTTACGTCCAGTGCTTCAAGGTTCTGCATCAAAACACTGACTCATTAGGCTTGTTCGAGATTAATCGGCTCAGCACAGACCGATCGGCGTATGGCATCAAGTCCCGCAAGAGCGTTTGGAGAGCATACGACTCCTATGCAACTTTTGAATTGCTCTAAAGGTACTTTGATGTAATTCGCCGATCGGTCTGCACAGCGCCGGGCATCTCAAACAAGCCCATTGTCGTGCCACTCATGTGAACAGCATCTGATACTGACTCAGCGTTCTGACGTAGAATGAAAGATTTTCAATGTTTCCTCAGTGGATGAGGTACACAGAAATATGCATGCTTGAAATGAAGTCATGTCTGTCTTTGTAAAGAATACAAAACACACTCTATACATTGCTTTAAAACAGATTATACATTACCAGTGATGTGATGGAAAGCTATTAGGTTTTATATGACCACTAGATGGCAGGAGTATAAAATGAACTGTAAGAGTAAAAGCTGTGTAAGTGCTTTAAAAGAAAATCACATAGAAGAGGCCTTTTAATCGGAGGAACCTGCTATTGAGGAGCTTAAGAAGAGACATAAATAATACTTTTCCATTACCAAAGTGCAGAACAAATTTAATACATCTGACAGTTGTGTAAAAAGTTTATTGATATACTGTGAATTTAACTGGATTTTCCTTGAGCAACTTCAATGCATAAAATCATTTGAATAAAAACCAGCAAGCATTTATTTATTGTGAAGGCCCTTTAGCCAAAATGCGCTTAAAAAAAAGGGACAATTTGAGAAACCTTGGAAATCTCAACTTTTTCAGAGGATGAGTTCATTATTCAACTGTACTCAACAACAATAAATAAACACATAAATAAAAATATTCAAATTTAGTAAGTAACCAGTATATTGAATTTGTGTGGAAGGGAAAACAATCTGTAAAACAATCTGCAATATTGTACAAAAAAGATTGGGCTCAGACATTAAAATTTTAATTTTTGAAATGAATAACTATCTAGTATTGCTGGAATGGTATTGTTTTCTAAATATATTCAAAATCATTCAATAAAAAGGCTCTCAATGACATATAAAGGCATCATTTGAGTTAAAAAACGTGTAGTGTTATTTGCACTGCTGAAATCAACAGATTTGACGTTTGTGCAAGTTATTTAAAATCACTCTGAGCTCAGTAACAAAACATACATTTAAAACTGTACTTTACAGCATCACAAAGACATAAACATTACTATTTGAAGGCTTCTGTTGTAGCAGTATCTGACAATTTCATTAATAATTTACACCAAAAGTGGAAATTCCCTTTAATATAAGAATTTATACTGTATCCTTCACCGAAAAGGGAAATCAGTCCAAGGCAGCTGAATCAGCAACAACACTGTTCAGAGTCGACAGCCTCACTTAATACTTTCCCATGTCTATTCTAAATAATGTGTGCTAGTGTGCTGAAATGAAGGCTGGGTGATTCAAGTCTACTGAAGAATAATACAAGTCTTCAAATATATGACGACTGAAAATAAATGTTCTGTGTGTCACACAAAAAAACCTGATTCCCAGTTGAATATTTCATAGGATACTAAAAATAGTTCAAACTTGTTAGCATTTGTTAATGCATTAGGTATCATGAACTAAGAATAAACCATAATTCTTTACAGCATTTATTATCTATTGTTGACCACTAATTGTTCTGTTGTTCACTAATGTTAATTTATACTTGAAATGTTAAAAATGTATAAGTATGTTCAGAAATGAATGAATGAATGCTGTAAAAGTATTGTTGGTTGTCAGTTCATAATATTTAAAATGTTAATTCATCCGAAAATGAAATTACTCACCCTCAAGTCGATCCAAACCCGCAAGACCTTCGTTCACCTTCGGAACACAAATTAAGATATTTTTAATGAAATCCGAGAGGTTTTTTTGTGACTTTTGGGGAGTCGCCGTCAAAACAGCGAACAGCGTCGGCCAATACTGAACCGGTATTCGGATGTAGAACCTGGAAGCATCGAACGAATAAACTTTGAATAAAGTCGTTATTTTTGTTTTCGTTTTTTGCACAAAAAGTATTCTCGTCGCTTAAAATGAAGGCTGAACCACAGCAGTCAGGTTCACTATTTTAACAATGTCTTTAACACCTTTCTGGATCTTGAATGTGGTACTTGTGCTGCTTTTTATGGGGGATAAAAGAACTTCACGGATTTCATCAAAAATATCTTAATTTGTGTTCCAAAGATGAACGAAGATTTAACAAGTGTGGAACGACATGAGGGCGCGTAATGACAGAAATATCATTTTTGGGTGAACTAACCCTTCAATGCATCAAACTAAGTCTTACTGTAAAGTGTTTCCAACTCAAAGAATAAGGCTATAACAAAAAAAACTATTGAAATGTGCCCATGAAATGCATGTGTTTTAAAGTGTAGAGTTAATTCCACAGGTTTCCTCAGTAACCTAATCTTACAAAGTGCTTTCAAAAACATCCCTCATATTCCATATTAAAAACATAACCCTGAATGCTTATGGGGCATCTTCACTTTTGCTCTTAGCCCTGACCAGCTCCTCGCTGTCCTCGATGCTCTCTTTGATGAGACACTCCTTTAGATTGGGCTGATTCCCTATATCAATCCCCAGCTCCTGGATCTCCTGCAGAAGAGCTTCCCAGCGCCTCTTGTCCTTCGAGATCTTCCAGGACAGCCTGACGTTGGATTGCAGGAGGGGGATAAGCAGAGGGTGCAACTGGTGCTGCTGCAAAGCCTCCTGGGAAGGCGCTAGATCCTGCAGCGCTCGGTCGCAGTGTTCCTGAGCCTCACTGAGTTGGTCTAGTTCTTGGAAGCAGGTGACCAAAGCGGAGAGCGTGAAGAACCAATGAGCCCTCTGCAGCTGGTTGAGCTGCAGGAGCTGATGGCATCCTAACTTCTCCTGGAGTCTCAGGGCGTTGAGAAGAGACCCCAGGGCGTCTTGGTAACGGCCCACTCGCATCAGCATCTGGCCAGCACGCAGATCACCCAGGTAGAAGAACTCAAGGAACGTAGTTGTGGTCCGCAGTTCAGGTAGGGAGTGGAGGTGGGTCAGGTACTGCTCGAACGCCCGGCTGCGCTTGGCAATGGTCTCGGGCGCAAAGTTTTTGCGCAGCTTCTTGCGAGGGAAGTACACACCATCCATTTCGTCTCCGTGACGCCGTCGCAAACGACTGTGGAGCCGTTCGAAGTCAGTGTAGCGCCGCGTGATCAGAGCGGGAGTTTTGTCAAACATGCCAGAATGGATGACATGAATCGTGTAGAGCTGATGACAAAAAGTACATTTGACTTCATGTGAAACCAGAAAAATAAAATGAGCAAAAATCACTGTTCAACGGTTCCATGAAATGACACAAATTTGTCCCAATGAAAGAAACATTTTTAAAAGACTTTTACTTTCATCTAAAGTGCCCCATTATGCCGCTTTAAAGGTTGTTTTGTTTTCCTAATAGGTTTAAATGCATTCAAGGACAAAAATCACTTTAATTCTTACATAATATACATTGCAGCATCACCTCTTTTCTCACAGTGTTTGAAACAGTTTAATAAAGGATTTGGTATTTCTAAGCCCTCAGATGGCTCAGTCTATTCTGAATTTCAGCTCTGGATCACTTCAGCACTTCATACACAGTGATCCGAACAATAACGATGGCATCGGTTTTACCAAATCAATTTGAGCCCAAGTCCTCATCTTTTAGAAGTGCATGCAAATGATATTTGCTTTGGTAGCACATAAAAAAAAAAAAAAAGAGTGTTCTCGACAACAAACTAAACTCTTCCCGTCCTCAGCTACAACTACAGTACTTGAGGATCAAAGTAGATGCTCGCGGGCAGCCAATGAAGACCATAGGGTGGCGTTATGCAAATTTGTTACAAACCTATGTAGGAAGTAAGACTGGAATTACCAAAATCTCATTTCAGGCAGTTCAGAATTGACTCTCTCTTTTTTTAAGAGACATAACTCCATTCATACACTTTGATCTTTGAAACTTTGCAGACCTTTTACATTCACAAACAGCTATATTACATGAAAGGTAATACCTGAAAAAGCATAACAGAGGCACTTTAAGAAAAGAAAAGTCATTCAAAAATGACTTTTATTTGGACGATCTTATTTGTCATTGGCCCAAATATAAAATGCTGCTTTGAATGTTTGATTAAATATGTAATGCGTTTTATTAAAGCTTTGAAGTTGCTAAAAAAAAGAGACTGAAAGGGTTCACAGTTGTATCTTGTGTACTTACCACATACTTGGAATTTGTCTCATGGACAACACTGGCATCAGTCACCTCAAAAATGAGTTTTTCAGGAATGCAACGAGTTCTTGAGCTTCGCCAGTTTTCTTGTAGTTGTCTGGTGATCATATTTGAGGTTTTGGGGGAAGGACCTATTGGGCTGGTTTCTATGAACCAAAGACAAAATTAACAGCAACTGTGAACTGTCAAGTGAACTAAAAGTGAACCAAAAAGAAGAAGTGAAATCTGCCAACAAAAGATTATTGTAAATTCACAAAGACGTATATAATGTTTAAGCTTAAAGGAAGCGCTCATTCCAAACAGTATGCCGTTTTTCTCCATGCAAACTCTGTTTCCATACAATAGCAGTTCATAGCGACAACAGCTGTCAAGCTCCAAAAATAATACACCACAAAAGTGGTTCACTCAACATCTGCACTATAACACAAGTCTTTCAATTGTAAGTTGCTTTGTAAGCATATGCTAAATGAATAAACGTAAAAGAATGAAGTAATGCGATAGCTTTGTGAACAGAAACTTGTTCATCACTTCCACACCACTGAAGCCCTGAAATCTCATTCGTGTTTATCATGGTCACCAAAAAGCTGCTGTTTTTCATTTGGTAACATAATTATGCAGAATAAAGATCTGCAAGACCTGAGATGATTTTCAGGGAATGCCGATCTAAATTTGCGTTCCTCATACACAGTTATCACATGACTTCATAAGATTTGCAAAATGACGTATAAAATGGGAATATGGGCTACCTTTTTGGTGTTTTTGTCCTTTTTGAAGCTTGGCAACATATACCGTTTAAAAGTTTGAGATCAGTAAGATTTTTTTTTTTTTTTTTTTTAAGCAAGGATGCATTAAATTACTGTTCTTTTCAACTTTCTATTCATCAAAGTATCCAGAAAAAAATATACCTGCAACATAAATATGTAACTTTTCTATGGAAGCTTGTTTCTGCCACGAAATAAAAAAAAGTAAAAGATAATTGAGGTTTTTCATCTCACTTTTCCCTCCCTCACAATTGCAAGTTTAGAATGGCGTGATATCATTCAGAATCGTAAGATATAAACTCACAATTGACCCGTCGCAAACAGTTTGATTGACAGGCGACCTGACCAATCATAACCCTAAATCTGCCATTTTGTCTGACAAAGCAGTCAGGAGAGTTAGTAGATTAACGTTGGTGAACCTGAACTTGAAAAAACTTGAAAAGACGTGTGTACTCACGTCTTTCTGCACTTGAAACAACATTCCTTCTGATGTTCATTCATGTTTATTTGATGCTATAAATGAACTAGTATGAAGAGATGATCGGTTCACGAGCCGCTTGAAGGAGCTACAGCGATCTGTCACCACACATTATAGAGACACTAGACGCTATTTATTGTTTAAACTTCTTTAAAAAATTACGTTTTATTAAATATGAAACTGTTTCATATGTCTGTTGACGTGTTGTCAGTGTCCTCTTTGTTCCCGGTTGTATTTTTCACTGGTTGAGAAGTGATGTGTGGCATGAGAGCGCATGACTTGTCAGACAAAGCAACAGTAACTAAAGGGGGCGGGTCTTTGCGACGGATCAATTGTATGCAAATGTAAGAATTGTGAACTTACTTTTTTTCATCAGAATTGGATTTTATACCTTACAATTGCAAGTTTATATCTCACAATTCTGAGAGAATTGTCACAAGTCAGAATTGTGGGATATAAAATTCCAATTACCAAAAAAAAAAAAAAAAAAAGTCAATATTGTGAGATAAAAAGTCACAATTATCCTTTACATTTTTTTTATTCCATAGTGGAAACAAGCCTTCATAGTTTTCACAGTAGCACCGTTTTACTGTATTTTTGATTAAAAAAAAAAATGCAGCCTTGGCAAGCATAAAAGACTTCTTTATAAAATATTTAAAAAATCTTACCGACCCCAAACTTTTGAATAGTCTAAGTTTTGGAACAAGATGAGGATGAGAAAATGACTGTATTTTCATTTTTGGATAAAAATGAAAAAAAATTCCTTCTGCATATGTAGCTTGGACTTGAATTCACCTACGTAAATTTGGCTGTTCTACTCATCTATAAAGCATACACATTGTCCTTTATACTACCATATCATACAGTTTTAGCTTTTTAAAAGATGTGCATGATTGAGAACTACCTGTGCTGCTACAGGCATTATCTATGGACTCTCCAAAAAAGTCAGAGTCACTGTCTGGCCCCGATGCGTCGCCGGGATCCTCGGAATCCAGGACCCCATCACCCTCGAAGCACAGGGTCCCTCCAAGCCTCGCCGACACGCAGTCTGTATCATCCTCGAGTTCAGAGCTTTCTGGAAACTCATCCGTTCTGTGGCCCTCTGTCTCGGAAGGAAGCTCCCCTTCCTTGAACAGTGAACGGCGAAGTCTGTCGAATAGTTTAGAGGCCATCCCAGCTTTGCTCCAACCCTGAAGAGCACAAAAGACTTTGAGAAGAACTCCTGAATATAACACTTTCAAATCATGACATTACTTATGGCAGATGCTTTAACTGTCCTGTAAACCTGTTTACTATCAAATGTGTCTGTCAAAACAAGCCTGTCCTGACTGAGTCAGTGATGGAAACACTGAAACTTCAAACCTCTCATGAACTTTCATTGAGCCGTGAAACGAGAGAGCAAACCTTCAGGGAAACCGATCTGTCACATAAATATTTATTATTTATTGAGTGGTTTGCTGAAAAGAGCCTCACAAGAGCATTGAATTTCTGACTTTCCAATAGAAGAAATAGGAGTTTAAAACATTATTTATCGTAGATAGGTACATGTGAACACATTATGCACAGAGTTTCATTAACAGCAAGTCTCGAAACATATCTAAAGTTTTCCTAATGATTTCCATAACCAAATTACATTTCTCTTTACAAATGGAGAAACTTTTGAAAAGCTGGGAGCGACTGCAGAATGTAAATCACTCTTAGCTTGCTAACGTTACGTGCTAATAACATCGCGCTTAATCAGCACAACTTCCACAACTTATAACGGGAAGGAGTTTGACAACAATTGAACGAAGTCATATCTTAAATGCGTGAACTCTCTGGTAAGCAGCACTAAAAGTGACCAGGCACAAAGTTTGAGGTTAACTTTTCCTGCTAACTTTGGCTAATCTAACATTTCAACTCCAAAAGGATAAACAAACACATAAAGCACATGAATATCTGAACTTACCGAGTTAGAGACCTCTAAACTACATATGATCAGCTGTTCATGGTGCTGGATAAATCATTTCCATGTGCAAATAAAGAGAAGGAGCGGTGTAAACATGGACTGGAGCTGCTCGCCGACCATAAGAAGAGGGCGGACACACGATTGACAACTGATCCAGCCACAAAACAGCAGAAAACGTTTTATATGCCTTCTTAATCATGTATTATATAATAAATTATGTACAGTTTTTGTCTTTTTTACTCGGTGCACTTTTTATTCTGAACCATTTCGCTTATCATGACATGTGAGTCGTTTCTAATAGCATTGGAATATGCAACACTGCTTTTAGAGTATAAGAAAATATGATTCTATCTATATTATATATTGGCAACATATTTATTAGGTCAAAACTATCATACATTTTTTGTTTACTTTACAATTCAGGAAGTTAATTACTCATAAGTGATTCATTAATGGAAAAATAACCATTGCATCATGTTGCAATGTAACGTTACAGGAAAAAAATGTAGAAACTATTCGTCAGACTGCCTGGAATTAGAGAATTACAGTGTCGTTCAAAGACACTCCAGGCTGACAGGTGGCGCTCAACTCAACTCATGTTTGCGCTTCAAGCACAGAGGAAGACGGTCTCACTGAGTGGCGGGTTACTAAAACTTCACAACAGTCTTCTTATCGATTCGGGTCAGAGTCGTGTAATATAATGGCATCTAAAAAGCCGTTGACTGTACATAAAGTTGAGAAAACGGCTGCAAGTGATTCAAAAAAGTAAGATTGTACATTTTAGTTTTAATTTATTACTTTCACTGTTCATATAAAACTTGTTGCTTGTATAATGTACACACTAATAACCTGCTTTTGTTTTCTTTGAAGTGTCATGCTTGTGAAAACACTGTGCCTAATATCTAAGATAATATAAAGTATATAATTTTGATCTAAAATGTATTTATAAATATATGTTCAAATATTTCCTCACTTTGCCCAATAGGCACTGTATTTAGAAAATGACTTGACTTGATTGAAAAACTAAACATAATTTATAACAAGATAATATTATTGCTACTAAATAAGTTGATACGGTCTAATAACTACAAAAAGACATGGGATATCGGTTTCTGCTACATAAACTGAAGTGTGCGGTGAAACTCCAAGTTTAGACTGTGACACTAATATTACAAAATACTCTTGAAGTCAATGTAATCAATGCAGATCTTCATACACTCTGTTTTTCAGTTTGTCCACTGAAAATGACGCCAGCAGTGGTAATAACAGTGGTGCAAGGAGGAAAACCAAATGTAAGAGCATGACTTACAACTTCTCATGACTCATTGCTGTTATTGTACTGACAGTTTCATCTAATCTTGATTTTTAGCGTCGGGCACAATTGTGAAGTCTAGGTACATGCAAACTGAAACAAAGGCTCCTGCAAAGGTAACTCACTGCAAAATAATGGGAATAAGCTGTATGTTCTGTGTTGCTGTGTTGCGTTTCATGGCAATATCAGGATTGATTCTTTTATATGGTGTGTTATGTAGAGCGGTGCACAGCTGCAGTCGACACAGCCAACCAGACTCACTCGGCCATCCTCTCCCAGAGTAGGCAACACACGAAAGCTGAGGGACGGCGTCCCGTCGAGACGTACAATGAGCGTTCTGACAAACAATGACTCTACCTGTGAGTGTTGAGCTAATCTGTAGATATGTCAGATTAAATATTCACCATCTGCATTTTTATAGGGTCTCTGTTTTGGTTAAACTATTTCAGTTAATGTATAAGCTTTATTTTATTAGATAAATTACTTGATGGCTGATGAACGTGATGTTTTCCCACAGTGGTCTCCAGTGTTCTGGAATCCTCACATTTGGGAGGAAATGTCTTTCAGTCGACTGTGTTGGATGGCCACTGCATATGTCCAGATTTTGATGTGTCCGTCATTAAAGGTGTGGTACTCATGGAGTAATTTTAATTTTTGTAACCAGAACGACTTTTGTAACAACAAGTTGAAATTTTCCAGATAAAGTTGCGGCACCAAGCGCAGTGGATCCTGAGAATGAAGAAAGGGACTTGGCGATGGAGACGTTTATACTGGCCTTCCTCACTGCCAAGGTCTGATGTCAAGTTGATCAATATACAGTGTAGTTAATGAAAATGTCCCTCAACTTTTCTTGTGATTTAGTTTTTTTGAAAATAGCAACACTTTCACTACAACATTACACATTCAGATATGTTCTAGTCCAACACATATGTATACTCTATATATTGTCATACACATTTACGTTTACTTATTCTACATAACAAACATTTCATGTACCAGCATTTGATTAAAGGGGTGGTTGATTATGATTTCACTTTTTTATCTTTAGTTAGAGAGTAATGTTGTTGTTTGAGCATAAACAAAATCTGCAAAGTTAGGATGCTCAAAGTTCAATGAAAAAGGAGATATTTTTAAGGACTACAACAAGCTTCTTCCTGGGTTGGTGACATAAGAAACCCCAAAATGTGCATAAACCCTGTCCCCGAGAACACACAACAAGGGGTGAGGCCATGTTGGGCTGCTTTAAAGAAGAGGAAGAATTGTTGTAATAGAGTGTTGTTACCATAAGGCCATTTTACGCCGGATTGCTTAACAAACGAGGATCAATTCAATGATGGATTTGCACAAAAGTTTAACTTCACAGCACATGCTAGTCGATGAGTTGAATCAACTCCACAGCAACTACATAAATTTATCCACTAACCATTCAGAAACGTCCAGTTTCATTCTATAAGTTGTAGCTTCTTCCTGAGTCTCTCCATCAGTGTCCGACTCCAGTTTGAACAATGTAAGGCTGTTACTTACATCATACACTGTTACTGACAATCCTCATTTTAGCTGCATGAGATTCTCCATCTATGTTGTTGTTGTTGAGCAACAGAAGTGTGAGCTGTTAATGCTCCGTCCTCTTCTGGAAAGCGGGTGGAGCAGCAGCTCATTTGCATTTAAAGGGACACACACAAAAACTGTGTTTTTGCTCACACCCAAACTAGGGCAAATTTGACAAGCTATAATAAATTATCTGGGGGGTATTTTGCGAGACTAATTTTGTTTTGGAAGTCTCCAACGATGTTTACATGCACCCAAGGTAAAAAAAAAAAATAAATAAATAAAAACCCCTTTACTTTTCTCATGATATAAATTGCAACATCAACATGTTTTTATGTTTGTCTGTCTAGATTGAGCATAATACCCATAAAATGCGAGAGGAGTTTGAGAGGAATATTCTGGCCGTCATGGAGAAAGAGCAGCAGTTGCGCGCACAAGTTAACCAAAAGAAACGACAGTATCTGCTGCTGGAAAAGAAGAAACAGCTCAACAGTTTACTGGACTTACAGGTCATCTTCACACATTTACCTCTGTGGCTTAAATCTTCATGTTAACAAATCTCACATTTGAGACCCTTTTTTAATGCAGATTGAGGCTTTAACTCCTGTTGCTGCTGCAGCAAAAACATTTGCTGAGGAGTACAAGTCATTTGCCACAGCCGTTGATGCCACGAGACACCAACTTCCTGTGAAGAACGTACACATTGGAGAGGACCCGGAGCAGTTTTTAGGTGAGATTTGCTTAACCATTTTTGGTATTGTATTTATGACATTTGTATTTATTGTGTATTTATTGTTTGGGTATGTCATTGTTAATTGTGTTATATTGTTGAACGAAAAGTCATCAAGTACGAGACACGGGTTTTTGAGGGATTGAAATGACAGGTCAGTGTGTATGCACGCAATTTTCACAAATTTCCTCTTGGGGACAATAAAGTGTACTGAAAAAAAAAGCCAACAACTTTATTATAATGTAGATCCTACTTCATGTTGTAAAGGTCTTTATATCTATCACTGATTTTGCGGTTGTATTTCAGCCCCCCTCAGTTTTTATTTTTGTATTTTTCTTTTAAATGTGCATTTCTGACAAATGTTTAATATGATGTATATTATTCACATAAGGTGAAGTCTAGGCCAGTAGTCCAGCAAATAATATAAAATATTAAATAAAATAACATTAGGACCACTGACAGGTGAAGTGAATAACACTGATTATCTCTTCATCACGGCACCTGTTAGGTGCAAGTGAACATTTTGTCTGTGTTAGAAGCAGGAAAAATGGGCTAGCATGAAGATTTGAGTGAGTTTGACAAGGGCCAAATTGTGATGGCTAGACAACTGAGTCAGAGCATCTCCAAAACTGCAGCTCTTGTGGGGTGTTCCTGGTCTGCTGTTGTCAGTATCAAAAGTGGTCCAAGGAAGGAACAGTGGTGAACTGACGACAGGGTCATGGGCAGCTGAGACTCATTGATGCACATGTGGTCCGATCCAACAGATGAGCTTCTGTAGCTCAAATTGCTCAAGAAGTTAAAGCTGGTTCTGATAGAAAAGGTGTCAGAATACACAGGGCAGTTTGCATTTGGGGCTGCATTGCTGCAGACTAGCCAGGGTGCCCATGCAGACCCCTGTCCACCGCCAAAAGCACCAACAGTGGGCACATGAGCATCAGAACTGGACCACGGAGCAATGGAAGAAGGTGGCCTGATCTGATGAATCATGTTTTCTTTTACATCACGTGGATGGCCGGGTGTGTGTGTGTCGTTTACCTGGGGAGCACGTGCCTCGACGGGTCAGGGCTGTTTTGGCAGCAAAAGGGGGATCAACACAATATTAGAAAGGCTGTCATAATGTAATGCCTGATCAGTGTATATATATATATATATATATATATATATATATATATATATATATATATATATATATAACGGCAGTCCAAATTTTGTAATAAAATTTTTTGAATGTTTTTGAAACTGTC
The DNA here is from genome assembly GCA_037194245.1 of Opsariichthys bidens. Classification (NCBI taxonomy): domain Eukaryota; kingdom Metazoa; phylum Chordata; class Actinopteri; order Cypriniformes; family Xenocyprididae; genus Opsariichthys; species Opsariichthys bidens. The sequence goes on along the minus strand of CM074285.1, from coordinate 10,043,365 downwards.
TTTGATCACCAAGGCTGCATTTATTTTATCAAAATACAGTAAAGCAGTATATTGTGAAATATTACAATTTAAAATGACTATTTTCTATATTAATATATTTTAAAATGTAATTTAGTCCTGTGATCAAAGCTGAATTATCCCAAATGGTGCTTGCTGTAGAGCAAAATGACCTCCAGCTCCTCCTCTCTGGAGCTCAAGTGTGGAGCTTAACCTGTTTAATAGGTGGAGAGATAGGCTTATGGGTAGGGTTAGGTTGTGGTTGGTTGATGCAGCTCCACCCTTCATGCCCACAGTAGGTTGGAGGTTATACTTCACCCATGACTCTGCAGTGAGAAGCCTTGCCAATTTTCAGCATCATTCCAGTCTTCAGTGTCACATGGTCCTTTAGAAATCATTCTAATATGACGATTTAATGCTCAGTTGTTATCCATTATTATTTTTATTGGCGCTCAATTATTAAATGGTTCTTATTATCATTATTATATGATTATATAATTATCAAGTGTTTAAACATTTGATTCCTAATGTGATAATATATCTGCTAACTTTTTGTACTTTATTGGAGTTACCTTTACTCAGATAAGCACTCTGAAGACACATCAATTGGTGACAAATTACAAATGGATTAATTGAAAAATATTTGTCTCTCACAGGCGAAGCAGTCAAATGTCTGAATCAGAGCGAGTGTCTCTTGAAACATTATACAAAGGACATTCCCACTGACTGTGAGGCTGTGACCGAGTCTCTTAGAGAGATGAAAAATACATCAAATGAAATCAGCCAGCATTTGACAAGGTAGGAACGATGAATTCACAGTATATATATGAAGGGCTTCGCATATTGTGAAGGCCATAGTACTGAAACATGCTCCTCATATTTCAAATAGAGCTTGATATTTCATCTGAGCTACACTATATTTTAAATTCAAACTGATTTTGCACATCCATTTGCTGCTTCATTTTGTCTTGTAGGACTTGTGCGGATCTTCTTGAGGTGTCTTCATTAGTAAGCCGGGAGAATATATTGGTCCAGCAATCACTGGAGGAAGGCCAGATGGGACAGAGCACAGTCCAGACACTCTTCTGCCCCTCCATGCCATGACATGCTTTGTGATAATCTCATCTATTTACAGTGAAATAATTAAAGAATGTCAATGAATTGTTGGTATTTATTTCATATGCTACTGCAGAATCACTGATGGGTGATCACGGATGGGTGATGCAGTATTTTATTAGAAAAACAACACGGATTCACGTTTGTGTTATTACAAAATAAAACACTTTTTGAAAAATCAATAAGATTCAGTTTGATTTTATTTTAATATCTAAACTATTTGTTGAGATCAACAAATCAAATAGTGTGTATTTGTAAATGTGCATAGAGAGAAATACTTGATACCATATTGCTATTTTATTAATAACTTTAAAGTCCTTTTATACCTGACAGAAAATGGATTATGCAGTAAATTACTCTGGTTGCTTTTAGTAATTTGGTTCAACAGTTCTGTGATACACTTTTCCAAAAAAAAAAAAAAATCACCATAATTTATTTAAAAAAAGATATTGACAAACCTTTCTAAGTTTATTTTTGAATTTAAGTTTATTCTCAACTATAAAAAAAATAAATCCATGAATAAAATCACTGCAGCTTTCAACTAGAAATTATTTAGCTGTTATATTGCACAGTTTATAATCTTCACTTGTGTTTTAATACGATTCCGAAATTTTGTTTTTTTTTTTCCTAAAACATTTTTATGCAATTATATACAAAAATTAGAACAAACATATATTTCACCGCAAATATTAAAGTAGGGGGAAAAAACCGTGCATATACATAAGAAAAAAGTGAGTGCTTCATAATTGTTTTTAGCAATTTTGTGTTTGATATCGTGTAAAGTAGTACCGTATTTTTTAATTTCTTTTATAAAATGTTCACAATTTAGCTCCGCTTTAGCCCATTTTTTTACATGACATTTCTGACATTTTCACTCATAAACACACATTACGTAGCACTAAGCGGATATGACGTCGAGTTTCGTAAAAACAGGCGACCAATGCGGAGCTGTCTTTTCGGCAAGTGACGTCCGAGCAGAACTTACGACAAACACGACCAATGAACAAAACAGCCATGAGTAGCGCGTGAGTGTACCGACTGCTTGTTTTTATTTTGATTAACATATTGTATTTAAATACCACTTTAATAGTTGAACTGAAATCCGTTTAATTTAAAGAGTATCCGCTGATAGTCTTCGTTATGACAGAGAGAATGTCAACAGCACATATATATGTAACATTATAACTAATGTTAGCAGTTTGCTGCTTGCCCATGACAGATTGTTACAATTGTATAAAATGTGTTTTGGTGTTGTGATTTGGAATTTGAATCAATAAAGAGAAAATAATGGCTCAGTGAGCAACTTACAGAGCTATGGTAACACAAGAAACTGTACTAGTTTTTAGCATCATTACTCCAGTCTTCAGTGTCACATGATCCTTCTCAAATCATTCCGATATACCGATTTGATGCTCAGCTTTTAATACATTGTATGGTTCTCAATTATTAATAATGGCTCTTATAATTAATTATGATTAAACAGTTTTTGCTGGTTAATTGTTTGTGGAAATAAGTCAAATATTTGATGAATGAAAAATTCAAACGATCAACATTTATTTTAAATATCTTAGATTATAAATGCCTTTACTGTCTTTGGATCAATTTAATGCATATTAATGTATACATATACAGTTGCAAGAAAAAAATATGTGAACCAATAATTTTAACAAAATAAGAGAGACGATACAAAATGCATGTTGTTTTTTATTTAGTACTGTCCTGAGTAAGATATTTTACATAAAAGATGTTTACATATAGTCCACAAGACAAAAAAAGCTGAATATATTAAAATGACCCCATTCTAAAGTTTATGAACCATTGATTCTTAATTCTGTGTCCCTTGTTCCTTGTTTTGCATATTTGAACCCTCTCCAGCAGTGACTGTATGATTTTGAGATCCATCTTTTCACACTGAGGACAAGTGAAGGACTCAAACACAACTATTAAAAAAGCTGCAAACATTCACTGATGCTCCAGAAGGAAACAATGAATTAATATTACTGTATAATGAATGGTAGTATATCACAATCTCCACAAAATAAGCAAAATTTAGCAGTACAACTGTTGATAATAAGACATTTTTCCTGAGCAGCGAATATTCATATTAGAATGATTTCTAAAGGATCATGTGATGGTGATGGCTGGAGTAAAATTCACCTTTGACATCACAGGAATAAATTACATTTTAAAATATACTAAAATAGTAAACAGTTACTTTAAATTGAAATATTATTTCACCTATTTGCATATGTATATGTTCAGGCGGCATCCCTCTAGCAGGGGTCGAGGACACAGGCATAAGGAGCAGGGTCGACCGAACAGGGAGCGGGCGGTTGAGCAGAAAGCTGACGGCTCGGTGCCCCGTGGCACCTGTATGACTATGTGCCCTGCCTATGAATTACGCCAGCGCGAGGCTCAGAATCGACTTCACAGGTTTGAGATGTTGGCCTGCACTGAGCGGGATCGCTTGCCACGTGCTGATGCGTCACGTGCCGTCAAAGAGTACTCGCGACCTGCCGCGGGGAAAGACTCAACGAAAGCCAGTGACCTTCGACCTCCGTCTGTGCTTTTAAAGACGGTGTGCTATCTTGTTGATGACATTGCAGCTTCCTCTTCATTTCAGCCATGGACAGAGGTATGGAAATGACATTTAGTCATCTTTCTGTAATATGATGACCATTTCAAGCCTGTTTTGTTTACGTTCTGATCCACAGGTGTACAGTTTTGTGTTTGACCGTCTGCGTAGCGTTCGGCAGGACATGATTATCCAGCGCGTGTCGGGGCCGGACTGCGTGGCTGTGCTGGAGAAAAGCGTGCGTTTCCTTCTCTACGCCTCCTACAGACTCTGCGGGCAGCCACTTCAATATTATGACCCGCGTATCAATGACACTCACCTGCAGGAAAGCTTGAGCTGGTTGCTGGAGAGCTACAGAGATGGGAAACACCAGCATCAAGAGGAGTTCCAAGCCTTGAGTTTGCTCTATAACTTGGGTGAGTGAGTGGAAGCTGCTAGAGCTCATATATATATATATATATATATATATGTGTGTGTGTGTATATATATATATATATGTGTATATATAAATATATATATATATATATATATATATATATATATATATATATATATATATATATATATGTATGTATGTATATATATGTATGTATGTATATGTATCATATATAGTATGCGAAAAACAGGTAGCTGAAAACGTGCTATATCCAAGTTCATAAAACAATAGGCGAAAAGTACCTGGATGACCTACTACTTCCGGCAAAATTCTGAAGTGTGCATTCCATGGACACTTTACTATCCCATGAGGCCACGGGAGAGGATTTATGAATGGCAGTGAAACAATGTAACTGATGCTGGTAGGTCACATGACCAAAACAAACTTGGCGAGTGTAGTATGTCCAGATTTCATTCATATTATATAGAACATACTTTTTTTTTTTTAATGGTCACAAAAGTAAGTTAAAATTCAAATGTAGTACCTACATCGGGTGCAGCGTGTGACTTTGCTCTGATTTTTATTATTTTATTTTTTTTCATCTCACACTAGCTGTGTTTACATCGGATTAGTAGCCCAGTCAGAATAATAAAAAAAGTGTATTTCATTCTGAATAAATTGGCCAACTGTTGACATAAATTTCATTCGGATTGTAAGGGGTGGTTTAAACCTTTTCTAATCCGTTCGATAGGACATGTAAAGTTCTTATGTGCATTGACATAAATTGCGTCATGTCAAGCCCAAAGTATACTTCACAAGAGTGTCAGCGCACAGTGCGCGTGATGCGAATTTCATCATCCGAAGAGTACACATGACTCTCAGATTTTTGTGACTGCATTTACTTTGTAAACGCAGGTCACACATGTGCATTTAATTGTTTTTGTAGTAGTTTGTTTATCCACAAGGTGGCAACTATGCCCTGGGAGCATCGATTTTACAAGGTAGTCAAAGAAAAAAAACTGCATAAACAGAACAGACAGGAACACATGCAAGATACAGCGACAATAGACGAGAGGTTGTACGAAGAGATTAGAAAATGCCCTCGTTTGAACAACTGTAGCATGAAAGAATACAAAAATGTTTATCTGTGTTTGCGTACGAGTCAAGCGAAGTATACTTTGTAAGGCTGTGCGTTCACTAGCGTACACGTAAAAAACGTAGTATCCCCAGGGCTTCTTTAATCTAAAATTCTCCCTCCACTTACAGTCTGTGAAGTGGTGGACCCCAAATTGATAAATATTAAGTCTGCTTTTTTTAAACAGAGAAAAGAAGCAATTTATGAAGAGTATGGCTAGTTTGTGTAGTACAGATGTCAAGAGATCAAATCCGATTTAAATCTTGTGACGCATCAATTCAATCACTTAAATTTGCCCCGTAAATCTAGAAAATGTTGTTGTTTTGTTTAGTCATGAGGCCATATATTTAGATTTTTAGGGGCCATCACATACAGTAGCCAGTACTGAGAAGTTTATGCTAAAACCTCATTTTCAAAATAATGGAAATTATCTGGTCAAGGATTGGCTGCAAATTATTATTGGAAACATTTTCCCCAAAATGGTAGTTGTGGGGTAAGTTGTGTCAGATGCATCAGGGTAAGCTGTGCCAGCGGCTCAACTCATGCTAATAGTTCATTGGAAATACTTTTAAAGGTACTGAAAATGTTGAAAATGGGTTCACTACATTCAAATATCCTGATTATTTCATTTTTTTTTTTTTTTTTTGAATAATGAATAATGGCGTGCAGCAAAATAATAATTTGAAATGAGATTGGACGTGTTGTTTTGTTAATTAACTATTAAAGAACATTTTGTTAATTGAAATAAACTATAAGTATTAATATTATAAATATAATATAAATAAAATAAAATATAAATATTATATGAAAAACCTGAAAGACATGTTGCAATTGGCAACTAACTGAAATAAATGTAAGGTGTCGTACTAATATATTACTAAATGAAATACAACTAAAACTGACCCAAAAAATTAATTAAAAACTATAGAAATATTTTTAAAGTATATACTAATAAAAATTACGAAAGCACATAAATTACTAAAAATTAAACTAAAATGAAAAATAACAGTTATTATTATTGTTATTAATATTTTTCAATTGGCTGTTATTTTTCATTCATTCATTCATTCATTCATAAGCGGTGGAAGATGAATGAATGAATGAAAAATAACAGCCAATTGAAAAATATTAATAACAATAATAGTGACACTGCCACTGGTATTTTTTTCTCATTTATGTAAATATTTCCACACACATTACACTATTATCGCATTACCATGTTTTAATTGGTTGCTGTCAAATGTAAATATCGTAACAACAAAGGAGTAATAGAGAACAGATTATCTTTCATATCCTTTTTTTTTTTTCATGCTTTCAGGTTCAACTCATGCCATTCAACATGTTCTTGAGTTGCCCGAGAGAATACGCAGCTCTCCAGCTGTTCAACTCGCTCTTGCCGTGAGCAGGGCACATACGGAGCGCAACCCAGTTCGACTGCTGCGTCTAACACAGAGACTGGACTTCATCCAGGTCTGTGCCGTCCACCGACACCTGCTGCCCTGCAGGAGAGACTTACTCCTGCTCTACAGCCACGGACACAGCAGCCGCAACTGCCGCTACCCTCTCCAGAGACTGGCACGCCTCCTCTTTCTGAAAGACCCGTTGGCGGCTGAGCTGTGCCAGGTGTACGGTGTGAACGTCAGCGGAGAGTGGGTGAACTTCTCCAAGAGCTCCTTCACTGAAGCTCCGTCTGAAGATCTGCAGTGCAGACGTACGCATGAGCCGGTGGATGACGAGCAGTGGAACTCTTCTGCTGGCAGCGTGATTCATGGCTGCGCCTGAGTGTTGCTCGTTTGCACTGATTGTTTCATGTCATGACATGTTTGTGATCTTTTGATAATGAACATTTCAGAGCCATTTCCTACTTCTGAACTGGTTTCAATAAAGTTTTTGTATTTTATATATAAAAATTAGTTGTTGACCAATAGGGGTTTTTCAGTGGCCAATGCCATTATTGAGAACAGAAGGGTGGCCGACGGCTAATAATTAGCCAAATATTAGTTATGTTTCTTAACCAGTATTGACAAAGAAGCAATAAAAGAATCTCTTAAATGTAAATCTTTAACAAATGTGACATAACTGCATATTAAACTATGATTGTGCTGTACAGCTATTTTGTTTTCAATGTGAACAAATTGCTTGTTGCTGAAATTTGTCTCCTGGTTTTGCTGAGGTGTAAGGCTCATACAATTTAATAAAATGTTCTTTTTTTTTTTTTTTTTTTTTTTTACTTTTTTATATTCTGGAAATTCCTTAAATTTTTTTTTTTTTTTTTTGAAAAGCCATTATCCATCAACAAGAGTTTAGCCACATTTTGCTAGATACTGTTAATTTGCCAATCTCAAAATAAGCAAATATTGTCTAATTATCATTATATATCATTATAATCCATGTATTAAATTAATAACAGAAAATGTAAAACATTAATAACAATTCATAACAGACACCTGGAAGCAAAAGAGTGCCATTCTGATCTAATATTTTAAATATTGTGAAGAAATAAAAATTAACAACATTAATATCAATTCATACCAAATTGCAGAGTGCCATACAGGTATTATATATATATATATATATATATATATATATTAGAAATACTAGAAATTCCTTAAGCTATATATATATATGTATATAGTGCTAACTTTGAAATTATGCTATACATATTTTATTGTTTATATAGTAACTATAATATAAATTATATTATTAATTTATTTTACAATACAATATACATTGCATTCAATAATTTGTATATATATATAAAATGGAAAACTTGAAATTATGATTAAATATAAGCCATGATAAATATTTGCTCTATATATGATAGGACAGTGAGTGAAAGCTCTCAGTGAGTTGTTATGTGGCTGTGATGATGAGGAGCTGCAGCAGTCTCATCTCATCTGTGAGAGTGTCGGTGCAGAAACATGGGGGAAGCTGAGACTGTGCCGTCCGACGAAAAGCAAACAGAAACCGGTATCTGTACCGCCGAGGAATCAATAGTATGGAGTCAAGAAGTAGAAGTGTGTCTTTTTCACGCCATGCTCGGTCATAAACCCGTAGGTAAGATGAATTCATGTTCGAGTGATGTGACTAACAGGCCTGGTCTCCGTGTCCCGGCTTAACACGTGAAACAATGTAACATCATAAAGAAGGACCGTGTGCTCCTTTTCGCCTTTTAAAGATCTCAAATTAACATTGCATTTATTTCATAACACCAATCAGATTTTGACATACGGATAAAGCATTTTAAAGGTTAATCGTAGCGTTTTAGAGCGATTTAGCTTTATCGAGTCCAGTCGCTAATTGTTAAAGACAATTTAATATAGAGATGGCATATACAGCGGGTTTTTATTATTCTTAGAGTATTATCGAGTTGGAGTATTTTATAGAATGAATAATAACGTGTTTGCTGAGGAGAAGACTAGCGTGTATCTGTTGACATGTTAGCAAACGTTAGCGCGCTGCTAACTAGCGTGATAGCATCGTGGCTAGGCTAATCTACATCAAAACAAAGGTGTTTTCTGTGCTGTAAAGGAAAGTGTCTATTGTGAAACTGTCTCGTATCTCCAGGAGTGAATCGTCATTTCCACATGATCTGTATTCGGGACAAGTTCAGTCAGAACATCGGCAGGCAGGTGTCGTCTAAAGTCATCTGGGATCACCTGAGCACCATGTATGACATGCAAGCGCTGGTAAGACTATTTTATGAGATTCAGTCCATGCTTGCAATGGACATCCTCATAATATATTGTGTTATGTTATATGTGGGATGCAAATCTGGGATTCAAAATGGAAATAATTAAAGTTTTAGGGTTTTCACTTAAAACCGTGAAACGTTATGATGTAAAACCAATAAGTAATATTATCATTATTATTATTATTATTATAGAGGTATTTCTAGGTCACCAATCAAATAAACACATTTGTGACAGACAATGTGTTCAAGTAGTACAGTACTTCTCGTTCTCTTTGAAAAAAAAGTTTTATGTTGCAAAATAAGTGGACTTTCTGATCCTAATATTGTGGAGGACCCAGGGTTATTCTAGAAATTAAAACCATGAAATGGAATAAACATTGACTGAAATAAAACATATTAAAATAAATATTTTATTTCATCTATGCAACTTTTCTCATTTTCATGTGGTTTAAATATTGTATGGAATTAGTAATATTTAATTTATTCTCATATGCTATAATTTAATGATCTCTTACATATAATATAAGGTCTGATATTATAACAAAATAAACCCGATCAGGACCCCGACATGAGCTCAAAACCATTAAATAATCCAAATCGGTTGACTACTCCTTTTTATTGCTGCAATTTCCACTGGGGATAAATGAGATTTACTGCTAAGCTAATCAGTAAATTACATTTTGTTGCTGCAGCATGAATCAGAAATACTCCCGTTTCCAAACTCAGAAAAGAGCTTTGTGCTGCCTGAAGAGATCATACAGGATGTCAAGGAAGGTGAGCTGCTGTTCGTTTTTCTGTTGAGATCAGCCACAGTTGATCTGTTCGGTTTTACTGACCATCAGATGCTCTCTTTATCTGTGCGCAGGTAAAGTGGCATCAGAAGATGACGTGAAGGAGGAGTTCAAAGAAGAGAGCGACCCGCCTGCAACCCATGAAGAAGGTTCTCTCCTCCACTCTCTTTAATTCTCTTATCTATTCTCCCCTTTCTTTTTCCTTTCCTTCTCTCTCTCTTTCTTTTTGACGTAAGACGTCTATTAAAACCTGCGTCATTGCATCACTTTTTTTTTCTGGATCGTTCTCCCGTTGGCGTGAAGCTCAGCGTGGCTCACACTGGTCATTTGTGTCTCATTTTCAAAGGTCTGGGTCCCAGTATGGCTGGCCAGGATTTTGCGAGGTATGGACAGAAGAAAACGTTTCGCTCTGTTCCAAAACTCCAGCTTGAGCTCAGTACAGACCAGCTCATTACCAGAGGCCTCTGTAGACAACCTTCAGAGACCTCTGACCATGTGCCTCTTTCTCTTCGTCTTTCTTTCGCTGTCCTTCTTTCTCTTTCTCTTTTGTCTTTTTTTATGTGTTCTGTGCACCCTAGCTTGATGTTATACTCTGTGGGTATGGAGGGGCATGAGGCATGGCATGTTGAGGGTTTGCTTTGACAGATTTGTTGAACAACTGCTAAATAAGATGAAGAAATCACTTGTTGAAAGGTTCACCATAGAGCTGCACGATTAATCGTTAAAGGGTCACGATCTCGTTCGTAATTGACAACGATTCGCCTGTGTCCATTAATCCTTTGACAAAATCACACTGGAACATTCAAACCTGTGTTAGTGCTGCCGCTGAGCCAGAGAGAAGTTGTCATTTATAGGTATGAAACAACTTCACGAACCGTCTTTTCCACCACACAGTATTGTTTTTTTATTGTTACAAATATCAGATATTCATATTATCACAGAAGAACTGGGCTAAAAGTTTATATTTTGGGTATAAACACTGATGCCAACAGTAGCAAGCAAAATAGAGCAAGTCCTTTTGAAAGTAACTTGGTGATTCAAATAACGATTGTATTGATTACCGTATTACACCAGTAGGTGGCGACAAGTGACTGTTAAAAGATGCATTTGTTAATGAAACGTTCATTCAAAAGATTTGTTCAAATTGTGATTCATCTTTATGAGTGAGTCATTGAATCATTCATTCAAACATTCTTTTTTTTTTTTAAATTCACTCAGATTAATTAAACATTTTATATCGACTGCAGCAATTAACATTTTTTTCGCAACTTCTAGTAAATTATTCTGTTTAGTTCAGAAACATTGGAGAATTGTGATCTCTGCAAACAAAAAAGTGTATGATTCTTAATTTAACCAGAATCGTGCAGCTCTAGTTCACCAGTTTTTCAAACATTTCCGGTAGTAAGGTTGAAGAATACAAATGGTTGTTGAAGCAGACAGAAAATGTGGTTATTAAACGTATAATTCCAGGCTCTAAAAGCATCAGAGATACAAGTTCTGTTCCAAAACCTGGTGTTTTGCCTTATACTACATAGACGGCATACTAACTTTATAAAGAACTGATTTGGAACCACTCAAAGCACACTCAACTCAATTTCACACAATGTTCACACCATGTTGGAATTGTCAGAATTATTGTAATTGACCCGTCGCAAAGACCCGCCCCCTTTAGTTACTGTTGCTATGTCTGACCAGTCATGCGCCCTCAAGCCACGTCATGTTCTCACGTAGTGAAAAATACATTGTGGAACAAAGAGGACGCTGACAACGTGTCGACAGACATATGAAACAGTTTCATATTTAATATATCGTAATTATTTTAAAGAAGTTTAAACAATAAATAGCGTATAGTGTCTCTTTAATGTGTCGTGACAGATCTCTGTAGCTCCTTCAAGCGGCTCGTGAACCGATCATCTCTTCATACTAGTTCATTTATAGCATCAAATAAACATGAATGAACATCAGAAGGAATGTTGTTTCAAGCGTGAGAACACACAATTTTTCAATTTCAAGTTCACCAACGTTAATCTACTAACTCCCTTGACTGCTTTGTCTGACAAAATGGCAGATTCAGGGTTATGATTGGTCAGATCGCCTGTCAATCAAACTGTTTGCGACGGGTCAATTATGAGATTGTGATTGTTTAAAGTCTAAAGTTTGTTTTATTGATGAGATTATTATATTTAGGTAGTCATCACATTCATGGAGCTTGAGTTTGTTGCTTCAGAAAAAATACGTATTCTTAAAAAGGCAAATTGTGCTGTCATTTCAAAACTCGTCACTAACTTTATTATGGATTTATTTGGAACCCTCTACATAAACAACGACGTACAAATAACACATGCAAAACTGTTGTGCTAGCATATTGCTAAGCTAACACAATTTGCATAATGACTGTTAATGATTACTCAAATTACAAGATTAATTTAGGTGTTAATAGCCATAGAAATGCATAATTCAGAGTCCGAGGAAATAAACAGCTCAGAATAGAAAGTCTCAGGTTGTCATATAGTAATTATGACTCTGTGTGAGTGAAACAATGTACAGAATACACACAAACATTGGGTAAAATACTGAATGAGACTAAAGCCATTGCCACTATCTTGGATTTTGTTTTTCTCCACAGAGCTCATTTCATTCTTGGATTGTATTTTTCACAATGCTGTCTTAGAATTTGGCTAAAATGAGGGGTTTGGAACAGAACACCAGTCTAGTGCCTGCTACTTCATTGATAGATTTTGAAATGTTGGTGAGCAAAGGCTTAAACTTCTATTTTAAGTACTGGTCATGTATGTGACTTATTGAGCTATTTACTTTAGACAGTGGTGAGAATTCAGTTGCTTATCATGTTTATAAATATTGAAGGAGTATTTAAGCGACTCCAGGACTTCAATTTTTGCACATGGAAAATGGTGAAAATAATACTTAGTAGCATTCCCTGATGCTCCCCTTAAAGGGATAGTTCACACAAAAATGAAAATGCTTTCATTACTCACCCTTATGTTGTTCCACGCCTGTAAGACATTTGTTCATCTTCGGAATCCAAATTATGGTATTTTGATGAAATCCGAGAGCTTTCTGGTCTCCCTATACACTGCATAACCTATTTCAAGGCCCAGAAATGTAGTAAAAACATTGTTAAAATGGTCCATATGACGACTGTGGTTTAACCTTAATGTTATGAAGTGAAGTGAAGTGAAGAGAAGAAATTTTTGCCCACAAAAATTATTCTCGTTGCTTCATAAATTTTAGGTTGAACCACAGTAGTCTTGTGGACTATTTTAACGATGTCTTTATGGCATCGGCGTCTATAGGGAGATCAGAAAGCGCTCGGATTTCACCAAAAATATCTTAATTGTGTTCTGAAGATGAACAAAGGTCTTATGGGTTTGGAACGCCATGAGGGTGAGTACTAAATGCCAGAATTTAAATTTTTGGGTGAACTAACCGTTTAAGTAAATGGTTCTCAACCAGCTTGGCAAGGCAAAGAAGGTCCATGATCATCAGGCACCATAAATATGTATTGAAATTAATAAATAAAATAATTTAAATTAAAAAAAATTTTTTTTTTTACCCCCATCAATAACTAAGGCTTTTATTGAAGAAATTATAGCTCTTGACACTCCTGCAATCACAAAAATAATTGTGGTTAATGATTTTAATCATAATATCAATTCTCCCACTTTCTAAAGTTTAAAGGAAGTCAGCACATTCTTGGCGCTTTAGTTTCAGATGCTTCAGTGGAAAAAAAAAACATTTGAATTCTTAAGAAGGCAAATTGTGCTGGCATGTCAAAACACATTACGTAAAGCTGATTATGTAATTGTGGTTGACCTTTCCCTGAATGGAGGGACACATGTGTATTAGAGAACACAATTATGGTTTTTAGATTAGAGAACTGTTTTTCCAAACTATAAAAGCCAGTATTATGGACATGAAGGTGAAGTGTCATTTCTGTGCCACTAGCATGTTCATTTTCCCTATCTGTCTACCATTGTTTGGACAAACAGATTGTTCTGCCCCTAACTTTTACTATTGGTTAAACTAATTTCAGGCTTCATTTAGTGTAGTCTAGCGGTGCAGAAATTACACTGCTTGATAGAACGTTGGTGGAAATAATTATTTTAATTTGGTTTCACTTTATTTCAAGGTGTCCTTATTGCAGTGTAATTGTACATTTAAGTACTTAGTAATAATAGTTCACTAGATGTACTTGCTTTAGGGTTTGGTTTAGGGTAGTTGCATGTAATTATGCATAACTTACTCTTATTACTACAACAAGTACATGTAACAAGGACACTAAAATAAAGTGTTTCTTTCCTTTTGTTATCTGATTAATCTGTTTTGATCTTTGTGTTCCCTTATCCCACTCTTTTTTTTTTTTCCTTCTCCCTTCGTCAGGCAGCAATTCCTCCGTGAAGATGTCAGAGAGGTCGGGCAGCGGGCGCGAGAAAGAGAAAGAGCGGGCCGAGAGGGGGGGCTCCGGTGAGACGGGCAGCGGGTCGAAAGAATCAGCCGGGGAAAAGAGGAAGAGGAGCCGAGCCGTGGAAAAGGTGATGAACTCCAGCAACCCCTCCAGCCCTGGAGGAGCCAAGCGCCGCAGGACGTAGCCGCAGCTTGCAGAAGGAGGACTTGGGACATCAGATGTTTGAAAAGAACTGATTGAGAAAGGCGTAGCTGATATTGGTCACGCTAGAGCCAATGTGAAAGTGAAATGACGTGCAGAGGATGTGTGATGTTCGTGTGCGTTATCTGCGGTCCAGGGGTTCACTGCGAGGCATTCCTGTGCTTTAAGCGTTCTGAGCTGTTCAGAGACAGCAGACATTTAGAGGAAGGAAAGTCTTGGGTGGTTGTATAGGATCAGACTAGACTGATGGGGAAAGTATGATAAACTAATAAGCTTTCCTCTGCTGGGTTTGGAAACAAAACAGTGACTTTTTTTTAAAAAAAAAAAGGAAAAACGTTTCTGGGAATTTTAAGTGGTAGCTTTATTTTATTTTTGTCCGAGCCAACGTTTTTGAGATGGACCTGAAAATCAACTAGTTTGTTGTGTGATTTGTTAGGACTTGCACTGCAAATAAGTTGAGCTAGACGTCTGTTATTAACTGTATGAAATAAGCTGATTCTATTAGGTGGTCATTGATCAAATGCTTAGGAAAAGTGATGGATATTTACACTGTTTCTGAGACATGCTTGATTGAATTATTTGACCGAATGTGTGTAAAAAAGAATTCTTGTGAACAATTTTGGTCTGGTTTGACTTCTTAATTCCCAATCTGACAGTGAACAATATTTAATATGTCAGCCTCTGTTTGAGGCCTATAACCGTGAATATAAATGTTCCATAAAGGATTTTTGACCCTGATGCCACATAGAATAAATCTTTGTAAGTTATGATGCCACAGGAGGTTTAGAAACTAACGTCAAAGTGTTTTTTTTTTTTTAATTAAATCAACCATTTTATTCAGCAATGGCGCAATCGATTGATTCTAATAAATTCATTAAAAAATGACAGAAGAGTTTCACATTTTTACAGCAGATTTCTCTTTCAAATAAACGCTGTTTTATTCATCAAAGAATCCTGAAAAAAATCAACAAATATTAAGCAGCACAACGGTTTTCAACATTGATAATAATAATAAATATTTTTTTTAGCATCAAATCATCATATTAGAATGATTTCTGAAGGATTGTGGTCTTTATAAGTGACTAAATGAAGTCTGAGAGTGCAGAAACCTAATCAAAATGTTTTCTTGTTTTTTCAGATGACCAAAATGCACATTGTATTGAAGTATCTCTACAAAATGAGCATAAGAATGTAATTTATTGATGAATGAGGTTCAGTATGATATGATCAGCTTCAGAAAGTCTCAAGAACAGATAATGTAAGATTTTTCTTACTAATAATATTGAAAAATTGTCCCTCTAGAACAACCTAGTAATAAACATTGTTAATAATAACACAAACAAAATTATATGACTAATTTGTATTGACAGGTGTCATATTTCAAACGCACTTTCAGACCCACACAGTGAACCCATCTGATTCTTCTCAAGCAGGAGATAATTCAGGATGCTGAGTCACTGAACACTGCTCTATTCCAGTGTGTTCCATCTCTCCTACTCTTCCTCTCAGCTCTTTTCTGCTGCTGTTGCAGCTGTCTCACTGCAGTCCCTCACCACCAGCCTCCCCCCACTTTGAGTGCCGCATTGCTGTATCAAAGTGGGGTGAGTTCATTACGCACGCAGACTTGGACTGTGCCGCCACCTTTGCAGGAGCACAGAGTGTCTGTTTGCTGAGGGGAGAACAGGGTCCGTTTGTCAACTGCAGGTAAGAGGCCACAAACATCCTCCTGCTGATAAGACTTTAACTATACTCATAACGGATGACAGCTCTTTTTTGTACTTCCCTGATTTAAGCTATTTGACATGTATTTGATATATGTTACAAGTTAATAACAGTATTTACACATTCTGTTCAAAAGTTCACATATTCTTGCATCCTGATTTCATGTGTCATTTCCTTCAGCATCAAAGACTTTTGTGATAGTTGCGAATGAGTTCCTGGTTTATCCTAAGCAGTGAAGCTACCCTCTTTTTTGGCAAAAAGCCTGAAAGTTGTTTGCGTATTCTGCACATTTGAGTTATTTCCCACAATGGAGGAATGATTTTAACACCCTGCTTTGACACTCCGTTGAAGAACTCGTAAAAGGCTACAAACAATAATTGGGTGAGATTCAAAATACATATTGAGAACCGAGGGCATGTCCATATCATCTTACAGATGATGCAAGGGTCATGTAAACATTGTCTCGTTCCATGTTTCATTGAATGGAAAGATTTTAGGATTCTTTGGTCCGAAAGAAATGTTTTGAGATAGTAATTTTGCAAGGTTATCTTTTGAATAACTATTTAATGAGATCAAATAGTCATTGGTCATATGTATTGGTGATGACAACTGTTGAGACATTTCAAATAATATTTTATAGATTTTCTAGTTCTATATATGTATTGTGCGTTTATCTGATATACTGTATTTATATCTCTTTTCGTGGTCAGAAATTACCATGAATGGCTTTGCTTTGCTATGCTCCGAAGACTGTCTAATACTGAATTGTTTTCCAGGATGAACGTACATGTTTGTGTCTATGTGTACAAATGTTCTTTGCTTCACTTGCCACAGCTATAGACCGAAAAAAAGCTCCATCCGTTCCCATCCTTCCTTTCTGCCCTGTCTCATCATGGGGAAAGAGAAGATCCACATCAACATTGTGGTCATTGGCCATGTTGATTCTGGGAAGTCCACCACCACTGGCCATCTCATCTATAAATGTGGAGGAATTGATAAAAGAACCATTGAGAAGTTTGAAAAAGAGGCTGCTGAGGTAGGTGAACAGGGTGTCAAGAGTTTCTCATAGGAATTCGAGTTTGGTGTTCAAGTGAAGTCAAATTGCTTACAGTATGATGAGTTTGAAGCCAGATTCTGCATCATTTTTAGTTGGTGAAGTGATAAACATTGATGAAAGGGAAACTGGGAGGTCAGTTGCACCTTTCACTTAAATTTAAGTGAACTCATAGGGATAGCAAGTTCTTAATGCGTTGTGAGAATTGTGGTCTGTGCTGAATGATGGGTAACTCCAATCCACTTACAGTGTAGGATAATTATATAAGACTCATCGTGCATAACACTATGCCTTCATCTCTGCTCAGAGCAGAGGGAGACTTGCTGTGTAATTACATTAAGACATTTGCTCCTTGGAAGATACCATTGCAGATGAAAGGAAAAGATAAATGGATTTCTGGAGCAAACAGAACCATTAGTCAGGCCCTGCAATCCCAATGGATCTGACACCTCACCTCTGTCTTTGAGGGTAACTTGTTCTTCATACAGCAAAATGCAGGGGATAAAACACTGTGTGCACAGAAAAGCCAGTTGGATCTGTGTTGAAAATTACTAAAGATTAGGTGCTTTGGTAACCTTGAACATCATCACTCTCAGCAGGGAGTTTTACCTACAGTACAAGTAGGATGAGCAAATCTGGTCCTGGAGGTATCCATCCCTAATCAAACACACCTGAAAATTCTAACCTATATCTGCGTTAAAATTACAGCCAGGAGTGATTAGGGATGGAACTGAACAATGCAGAACAGTGGTCCTCCAATCCTACAGTCTTCCTTTTCAGAGCAGGACTGTGTTGGATTGTCGTGAAAACTGTTAAGCAAATTTTAAGAGTGAGGCACAATGTTGAGACATAGCATATGGGATTTCTGTTGTGAAAATTGTTTAGACTTACTACAATGAATGTCAGCTAGAGGCATAGCGTATGGACCCTTCTGTTGTGAAAATTAAGAGACTTATTACATGGACAGTCAGCTAGAATAGTTGAATTACTGAATGGCATAATGTTGAGGCATAGCATATTGATCCTTACGGGATTTAAACCTACAACCTTGCGTTGTGAAAATTATTACATGATATTATCATCACATTTATTATTGGGATAGATCTCTGGAGCAAGTGTCAATCTTGAAGGCACAATATTGAGGCATAATGTATAAACATTTGCAGGATTTGAACCTAAAACATTCCAACTAACATCTTACAAGAGTGAAACGTTTCACTAATTGGGCTTAAAAGCGGGATTTAGAACAACATTAAGCACAATGTGAAGTTCCCAGTGAGCTTTTATAGAGCTTCAATGAGCACTTCAGAGGAAAATCAAGTTACTGGATTTCCAGTAGGCCAGCCACTGGAAAAGAAAAATTGAATATGCTTCATATTTCATATCATTTCCTGTGTATAAGCACCTGCCTGCAACCACTCAGATGTGCAAGGGGTGTTTATTTATTATTCTAGTCAGAATTGTGAAGTTGTGAGGAGACACAGTGAAGGCATTTTCCCTCTTTACCCTCCCATATTTTTGTTTTGGCAGATGGGAAAAGGTTCCTTTAAGTACGCCTGGGTTCTGGATAAGCTGAAGGCCGAGAGGGAGAGAGGAATCACCATAGATATCTCACTCTGGAAGTTTGAGACCACCAAGTACTACATAACTATAATAGATGCTCCAGGACACCGAGATTTCATCAAGAACATGATCACGGGGACATCTCAGGTAGTCACAGTTCTGACTCAATTACAAGAATAGTGATCCCAACCAGATGCTTAGATTCTTCAAAATTTTCACTTCCACCGAATAAAAAATAAAATAAAATGGCATTTTTGGACAGGAATTTTCATTTGTAGGTGAACTATGCCTTTAGATTTTACTATCTTTCTTATCTTTTAAACAATGTGGCTCTCATCCTTTCTCTCCCAGGCGGATTGTGCTGTTCTAATTGTGGCAGCAGGAGTTGGTGAATTTGAGGCGGGCATCTCTAAAAATGGGCAAACGAGGGAACATGCCCTGCTGGCCTACACGCTGGGCGTCAAACAGCTGATTGTAGCTGTCAACAAGATGGACTCCACTGAGCCGTCCTACAGTGAGAAACGCTATGATGAGATTGTTAAAGAAGTCAGTGCCTACATCAAAAAGATCGGTTATAGCCCAGCCTCCGTACCCTTCGTCCCAATTTCAGGTTGGCATGGTGACAACATGCTTGAATCATCTTCTAATGTGAGTCTTCTTGGCATGTGTGTGTTTGTGATCATTTTCTACGAAGACCTCATACCGTACGGCACTTGGCAGAATGCTAGCGATTTGATTAATAAAACCCATGTCATTTGTTCTGTGCAGATGCCGTGGTTTAAAGGCTGGAAGCTGGACAGGAAGGAGCAGCATGCCAGTGGCGTTACTCTACTGGAAGCTCTCGATACAATCATGCCTCCATCACGCCCCACTGACAAACCCTTACGTCTACCCCTACAAGATGTCTACAAGATCGGAGGTGGGATTAACCCACTCAAATCATGCAAAACCACATTTTATGGGGTGATGTCATTTTAAAGATCAGCTTGTGGTTATATTTTGAGTTTAGAAAGCTTTTATGGCTTACACTGTGTTTTCAGAACATGCTTATTCAGAGATGTCTTTTCTCCTCAGGTATAGGGACTGTCCCGGTGGGTAGGGTGGAGACGGGTGTCCTGCGGCCAAGTATGGTGGTGACCTTTGCCCCTGTCAACATCACTACAGAGGTGAAGTCGGTGGAAATGCATCACGAGTCTCTGACCGAAGCTCTGCCGGGAGACAACGTGGGCTTTAACGTGAAGAACGTGTCTGTAAAAGACATACGAAGAGGTAACGTGTGTGGGGACAGTAAGTCAGACCCGCCCCAGGAAGCATCAGGGTTTACAGCACAGGTGGGACAACACTCTTGGTCAACTTGTTTGTTTATCTTGGTATCTTGATATCTAGATTTTTGTTTTCTCTCTCTCTCTCTCTTTATCAGGTCATCATTTTGAACCACCCAGGTCAGATTAGCGCAGGTTACTCTCCTGTCATAGACTGTCACACCGCTCACATTGCCTGTAAGTTTGCTGATCTTAAGGAGAAGATTGATCGTCGTTCAGGCAAGAAGCTGGAAGACAACCCCAAGAGTCTGAAGTCTGGAGATGCCGCCATTGTAGACATGATTCCAGGAAAACCAATGTGTGTGGAGAGCTTCTCTCAGTATCCTCCACTGGGTATGAGTCCGGTTCCAACCTTACATTAAATACTTATGAATCACATTGTGATTTGCTTTTGTTTGGTTGTCTTTGTTCTGCTTTGCATTCTTTTATGTTTTCTTTAGCTTTTTTCTTTGATGTGTTGATTTGCTTTTGTTTTGCTTTGTTTAGTGTTGTTTTACTTTAGTGTTGCTTTTAGTTTAGTTTTTTCTTTTATTTGATGTTTTGCTTTCTTTTATTTTCTTTAGCTTTTCTTCTTCTTTTTCTTTTTTTGATTTGTTTCACTTTGCTTTTTTTGTTTTGTTTAGTTGTCGTTAGTTTTGTTTTCTTTGCTTTTCTTTTTACTTTCTTTTATGGTTTGTTTTATTTTGCTTAATTTTTTTATTTTTCATTTCTAACAATGAGTATTTTTGGGGGCTGCTTTATTTTAATCATGGTAAAATAGATTGGGTGGAAAATATTCATGTAAATTAGCTTAACAGAGGCATGTAACAGCAAAAAAAAAAAAAAAAATGCCATTGAAAAGGAATAGGGGAATTTTAATATCCAAAACATCATCACTTAAAATAGCTGAAGCAATTTGTATGTGAAGCCTACACATAACCACATACACAAAATGTGTGTAAGGCTCTGCTAATTTGTTCCTTGATATTTTTAGAGGTTTTTTCATGCCCTATTAAACAATTTCTATATGGCTTTAGAAAAAGACATGATTCTTTTTTGTTCTTCTCAAATTACAACAGCCAAGCAACCTGTATTTAAGTTCGTCATACTTATTGGAAATTGGCGTCTCAGGCTTACAATACCGTTGGTCACTCAGTCTCATGATTAAAGAGATTCACTGCAATCGTTCTCAGGTTAAAGGTCTGACTCATCAGCGATGTGAGCCTCCACATCTTCCTCTTGAAAACATGAGTTCATGTTTCTCACATTTCCTCTGATACTGCAATTCCACGGAAACTGGTTATTAGGCCCGTTTCATTATACCGCCTTGCATAACTTTTGACCTAATGCAATATATCATTTTTATTGCATCTTGTTCTCATTATTTTCCCCCCTAAAATCTCCATTAAAATAAGTTTTCGCCAAGCAAATCTTGTTTCTGTAAGGCACACTCTCTCTCTCTCTCTCTCTCTCTCACACACACACACGCGCCACTCAGAAAAGAAAAGGCCTTTCATCTTGCAATTTTCATAAAAAGATGTGTTTTTGTGTTCTAGGACGTTTTGCTGTCAGAGATATGAGACAGACTGTTGCAGTCGGTGTCATAAAAAGCGTGGAGAAGAAGATTGGCGGCAGTGGGAAAGTGACTAAATCGGCCCAGAAAGCTCAAAAATCTGGCAAATGAATCTGAATCTCCAAATTACGTTGTCACCTCAGGCCTCGCCCCAGCTTACATGCCCCCCTCATCTGGGCATGCTCAGTCTTTTTCCCCCCGTGTGCTTGAAATATATGCTCGAACCAACATTTGATCGACTGAAGGAAATAGCGAAAGACTGACATTACCACATTTTGACTGGTTGCACTGTATATTCACTTTTAATAGCAGACCCGTACACAAGTTGCATGGATGTCTGTCTGGATATATGCACGGCATCTATTAAATGAATGTAGCTGGTATTGCTGAGTAATGTGTGAGTGTGTGTTTGTGTATGTGTGTGTGTGGTGTAAAGAAATCAGTGGGAAAGAACACTGACCAGTATAACTGATTAAGATGTACAAAGGAAATAAACTGCTGAAGTTTTGTATAATTTATAACTGAGCTTATGTGAAAAGCTAATCGATCCAAAGCACCATTTTGTCTCCTTTCAGACCCTTGCAGCTGAAACCTGTGACGAATAAATAAAATGTTGCCCAAGTACATGAGTTTATAAATCAAATGGTTTTATTGTCTCTGTGGGGAAGATGTTAGTTTCTCATATGTTTCAAATACTTATTAGTTCACTTGGTTGTTTAATGCATGAGAGAGACGATATGGAAGAGACAGACAGGTCTGGTTACTGTCTGTAATGAAGAGCCTTGAGCTAAGATTTGACTCCGAACTTTATTGTGTCCTCTGGGTGTATTTACAGCGGAAATGGGGCCATCAGATGAATTCTGGGATGTGTTTTAATGAAATTGAGGTTCTACTAGTGGAAGGAAAATAAAAAACAAGCCAAATAAACTGGAAGATATTTTTATTTACTGAAAAAAGCCTATTGGTGACAGAACATTAACTTTGAAAGAGGAATATTATATTACACTCTTCAAAAGTTTTGGGATGGTAATATTTTTTAATATTTTTGAAATAAAGTCGCTTATGCTCTCCTAGAATCTATTCATTTGAAAAAAAAAAAAAAAAAAAAAACCCAGTAAATCAGTAATATTGTGAACTATTATTATTATTATGTATTATAATTTGAAGTATATCAGTAATACTGTGAAATATTATTATTATAATTTAAAGTAACTGTTTTCTGTTAGTATATGTTAATATATTTCAAAATGTAATTTATTCCTAAAGCTGCATTTTCAGCATTATTACTCCAGTCTTCAGTGTCACATAATCCTTCAGTGAAATAATTTTAATATGATGATTTGATGCTCAAGAAACATTTCTTAAAATTGATGTTGAGAACAGTTTGGTAACAGCATTTATTTGAAACAATTTATGATTAAACTTCATAGTTAAAATAGAAAATGGATATAGTCCAATTGTACACTCTCAGTCAAAAAAGGTATAAAAGCTGTCGCTGGGGTGGTACCTTTGTACATAAAGGTACATATTCGTACCTAAATGTACCCTCTGTACCTTTTTTTTCTGCGTAACCCTGTAAAAATTAAATGAAAAAGAAATTCAAATTGGTCAAGTACATTTAGCGTTTCACATAGTCATCATTTGGAGTCTTGCTCTTATGGCATTGGTCTTAAGATCCTTAGGTATAACTTTGGTCTGAGTCTTAAACTGATGTAAAACAAAGTTTTCTTTATAAAATGGTTCTTGGACTTTGGACCTAATCTAGATTTGGGGGTCTTCAACTGGATTTAGACCTTGAGAGGAATAGGTCTGGGCACTGTGCTCCTGTCTCGCTCTAGATCTGGTTTTGGTCTTTGTATGACTCAGTATCGCCACAAGAGGTCTCTGGCGTATCAGAGTCTGGTGAGTTATTGCTGGCTCTATTTTTCCTTTTACAAAGTAATGGAAGTATCTTGACTTCTAGCTTAAATCAAAATTCCAAAATGCTGAAACTCCATGGAGGGAAAACAGATTTTAACGTTTGGGTTTTCAGAGCAGTTTACTGAAATCTATAAAGTTCACAAGCCATTAATGCTTTTTCCTTCACTTTTACTTAGCAATTCTAAGAAACACTTTTAATAAGCAAAATTTCATTCTAGTTAGGGCCTGCACGCACCACACAGTGCACCATAATAGACACTGATAGAGTTTTGTGCCTTGAGGCTTTCTATCCTTTTTTCTTGTCTCTATATCGGTTCTTCAGAATTCCACTCACTGCTCTTTAAATGGAGTTTTAAATGAATCTGAGGCTGAATCACAGCAGTTAATGGCAGTTGGCTCTTTCCCTGTTGTGGTATGAATGGCGATGGAGGCCAGAAGCAGTCTTTTGAAATGATAAGTGAAATAATTACGGTGAGTGAGTAGAAATGCCCGCAGAAGGGCCACGGGGTTGGGGTGTTGTGTTTGGTGTGATAAATTAAATCGTCAGGCCTTTTGTCCAGCCTTTCAACTGAGGGACATGAATCATACCCCTGTTGAGTCCACGAAAACAGTCTCTGGGAACGACTGGAATACTAACTTACCGCCTGCAACACAGTATATAAGCTGCTCCAAAAATGTCTGAGCTGCCCTGCTAGACAGTATTTAAGGGCTTATAAACAATGGTGGATCTTCTAACCTTTTACGATATTGCTTTTTGACTAAAAACTCTAACCTATGATCATGTGTCCTTTACAGAAAGATGATTTAAGAATACATTTCAACAGGCTCAGTGAAAAAAATGGTTGAAAGTTGAGAGAAATGCAGATTATAAATACATTTCAATCACTTAACGATAAAATTACTATTTTACCCAATAGTTCATTTGCTGGATATATTTGTATATATAACATATTGTATTGAAATTATACAGAATAATATAGGATTTTGTCTTAATATATTACAATATATTGAATAATTGTATATATAAGGAATTGCTGGTTTTCATATTTCAAAAGCATATTTAAACTGTAAAAAATAAATGTTGGTTTGACTTAAAAAAGTAAATGACCTGCTTGTCTTAAAATTTGAGTTCATTGAAATTAAAAATTTGAGTTAATGCAATGAAGGCTAATCAAAAGAAACTTGAAATATTATGTTATCTGAACCAAATAAATTATCTATGTTGATTTGACAAAAGAAAAAATGTGATAACAAATCATGATTTTGTTTTTTCAGAATATTGAACTGTATGTAATTTTGTAAGTACACTTCATAATATATAAATGTACGTGATAAAATATGGTACTTTGTGTATAAATATATTTGAACATGTACATATTCACATTTATATGGAAATATGTATGTATAAGCACACAGTCATCAAGAAATTATTTTTAATAGTTGAGTCTACTCCATATTTTATATGCCAGAGTAATGCTAGTATGTCATTCTGAATTCAGCCAGCGTACCCTGTTACTGCATATATTTTATAGTAGGTAATGTGAATATTACATGCATATGTACAGTACAGCATATATACTGCCAACTACACAAGTAATATTGAATTAATATGATAGTACGCCACTATACATCTAGACGTTAAGCCGTGAACTGAAAACAACACGGCAAAAACTTTTGCCATATGACACCAAAGTACGCAATAAGAAGTAAGACTTATAAATCATTCTCAGGTGTGTTTATGCATTTACAGTGAGGGAATATGATAGCAGGGCATGTGACCTTATCAGTATTCAGTGGTCTTCTACTTTGCACTGACATTTACGAGAAGTAATTGGCGGTGGAGTGCACAGAGACCTTGTTGACCTAAGGAATCATTCGCTTTTGTGGACATACTCCATCCTTAGGGAGACCGGCGAGAACAGGAACCTATAACAAGGGACTTCGCCTCTGCAAATATGTGAAGAGTTCCAGAGAAACCCCACTTGTTACGGCTCTCCACAGGTCTCGAACTAGGGATCTTAAGCATCATTTTGTTCAATTAATTTCATCAAGGCACATCTTCCCCTAAAGTGGCTTTACGTATTTATGAGGACTCCATTAATAGATTCATCACACATGGACAGTTGCATCGAAGATGGGAAACTTGCATTATTGCTAATGGATATGCAGTGTCACAGCCCAGTCTGACTTTCTGCCAAAACCGACAGTATTACACACTCTATTTGCTTGCAGATGGAATCTGCAGACTTCTTTCTTTCAAAACCTGCAGAATAGATTACTGTTATTGGGAGCTAAAAGCTATTGCTTTGTTAAAGTCGGCATGAAACGGGAAGTTGTTCTACTCTTTTCTTCCCTATTGTGATGTGTATCCAAGTGAAACAACTTCTCGAACAGTGCCGACTGTGATGACATTTTAAAAATGTGACGATACCAGCATTTCCACCTTCCCAGACAGCAACATCATGTTGGCCCAGATGTGAGCCGGATCTGGACTGACACTGTGTATACTTGAAAACAAAACAGACTTGAAAACAAATTGTGTTGGCCCAGATCCGGCTCACATCTGGCCTGCCCGCCCACCGACACTGTGTTGCTGTCTGGGTAGCAGATTCACAAACACCTCTGATTGGCCATTGTACTCACAAGCTCAATAGATATGTCTGTGATTGGTTTTGCTATTGGTCGATCTCATGTGAGTGACAAGTTTTCTCACCCACGTGCCAGTAAACTAGCATTGTCAAAAGTACTGACTTCGATTCCAAGTCGGTACTGAAATTTAAAAAAGGTGACGATACCAGCATTTCCACCTACCCGGACAGCAACATCATGTTGGCCCAGATCCGGCCCACATCCCAACACGATTTGTTTTCTAATCTGGGCTGACAATGTACATTTGAAAACAAAACAGACTTTGCTGTCTGTGTTACTGTCTTGGAAGTGGATTCGTAAACACCTCTGATTGGCCGTTGTGTTCTCGAGCTCAACAGATATGTCTGTGATTGGCTTCAATGATCAGCGCTTCAAAAAGCATGTTGTAAATATACATCTTTGACACTCTTCACAGAGCGCTAACACGGGAGCGTTTGAAGGCAGGTGTCTATCAGTGGATATACTGTGGGTACGGAAAGTATTCAGACCACCTTAAATTTTTCACTCTTTGTTAAATTGTAGCTATTTGCTAAAATCATATAAGTACATTTTTTTCCTCATTAATGTACACACAGCACCCCATATTGACAGAAAAACACAGAATTCTTGACATTTTTGCAGATTTATTAAAAAAGAAAAACTGAAATATCACATTAGTACAAAGAGTGAAAAATTAAAAGGGGTCTGAATACTTTCCGGACCAACTGTATTTGGGATCGTCTGATATAAGCCTGCTTTCGTGTGTATCTGTGTGAGCACGCTATGCCGAACTCAGTACTTTTGACAACACTACAGTAAATGCGTCATTAGAGAAGACAAGAAATATCACTGCAAGAGGGAGGTGAAGCTAATTAAAAAAATAATAATCATATGCACGGCCACACATAAATCCTTTATCATAAATACTGCAAAATATAATGGTCTGTTTTGTTTTCATGGTGACTTTAAAGATGGCATAGCGTTCTGTAAAGACTTGTGCCAGCAGATTATGTGTGTGCCTGCTTTCGTGGACAATTTCGTGGACAATGTTGGTCTGAAGAACTGTGGACTTGTATTTTTCTACATAGTGTTTATGGATGAGCCACTCTTATTCCATCCAGCAGACTCTTAACAAACGATCCAAATATACCAGACTGATAAATAATTGAGCGTGAGCTTTGAATAATTCAGCGCACATGTTAAAGTCTGGTCGCTGGGATGGTTTTGGCGAGTGGATGTAAAAGAGATAAATGTTTAGAAAGAGAAAAAGAGGGCTCGTGTTATAGAGGAATTTTGGTCCTTCCACTCAGCAACAGCTCTCATATGTTAAAATGAGAGTGAATGCCTGAAGTAGCAAACACTTTGTAAGTAGACACAACCTCTTTGACTGATAATCATCAGCTTTTTGCCTCCTACATTTGATTTTCTTCATTCTTCATCAATGCTGTCTTAACTCACTGCGGAGAGGTCAGAAATGAACTTGCCTTGAGCCTCCGGAGGGGTTGAGGAAGTCATCTTGACGTTAGCCTAGTTTTCAGCCCAGTTAGAATAACACAGTGGTCATCACTCAGTCTGCTAAGAATAGCGACGGATGACAGAGGCTCAATGGAGCTGGAGTTACAGGTCAGCTTTTGAGAGCTAAGCAGATCGACTGTCCATGAAAAAACCCACAAAAAAACCCCCCACATTTTTTATTTCTTTCCATAGAGTTTGAATGGTCTGAAACAGACAATAATCTTTAAGTGATTGGTTTATCTAATAAAATAAGAATAAAAGTATTAAAGGGTTAGTTCAGATTTTTCTCACCCTAAAGTTGTTCCAAACCTGTATGAATTTATTTCTTCTGCTGAACACAGAAGAAGATATTGTGAAGAGCGTGGGTAACCAAACAGTTGACGGTAGCCAATGACTTACATGTTATATGAAAAAAACAAGTCAATGGGGCCCATCAACTGTTCACTTACTGACATTCTTCAAAATATCTTCTTTTGTCTTCAGCAGAGGAAATAAATTCATGCAACATCATTGAAACAACATGAGGATGAGTAAATGAAGACAGAATTTTCATTTTTGGGTGAACTGTCCCTTTAAGGTTTTGTGGGTAGTCGTGGCATAATTGTGAGGGAGTTGGGCTTGTAACCTGAAGGTTGCTGGTTTGATTCCCTTGCCAGCAGGAATTGAAGGCGGGGATTGTGAATGAACAGCATTCTCTCCACCTTCGATACCATGCCTCAGGTGCCCCTGAGTGAGTCACAAAACCCCTAATTGCTCCCCTTGTAAGTCGCTTTGGATGAAAGCATCTGCCAAATGAATAAATGAAAGGTGCGGTCATATTTACTGTTGCTACAAACTTTTGTACATTTTGAGAAAATTTCACACCTTTAGTATACCTATACAAATACAAAATACACTTTTTTTTGGTCACATAACATCTTATTAGCACATCATTATGTAATGCGTCACAAATGTTCTTGTAGATTTGACATGAGTTGATAGATAGTTGTTGTTTGATTTGTTGTTTGACTGTAATCATGGCCACAGCCCACGGCCCCAACTGCTTAAATAGGCAATTTGGGCAAATTAATTCAGCATGACTTCTCTCTCTTTATCACTGATGCTGCTTTGTAAGTCTCTGATGGAAATACAGCAATTATAATTACTTTCATCAGTGATAAATAATAAATGGAGGCACCAGAATGTCTCTTTAAACACGACTCCACACTCATATTTGATTTTTGCTAAATCTGTTCTGAAATTTCATTAAATGGAAAATAAAGAATTTAATTTATTAAAGATATCACTAATATGTTAAAGATAAGCTGCAAATTAAGCACATTTTTGTTTTATAACCTGTTAGCGTTCCACTGTACTGCTCTTGGTCTATCTAACCCTATCGTTTAAATGAGAAGTTAGGAAAGCAAAGGCGATAACTTAATGGAATATATTTTTTTATCTTGCAGACTATCGAGTTGAGATAAAGTAGAAACAAAGGTTTATTTAAGGTTTTTTTTAACTTTATTTGAGAGTGCAAGGAGCCGAGGATTATGGGATGGGCTTAAACTTGCATTCCCATAAGGTACTGTGCCACCGCTCAAACTTTCTTTTTGTTTTAGAGAAGAGGTTGCATTAAAAACAAAACAAAACAAAACAGTGATTTATACTAAAAATGAGCTTGGATTTGAGGTTTAAGCAATTCTTTTGTTGGTTTAAAGTTCTGTTTCTTGTCATACTTTGTTCTTCTTCTGCCAGTCTGGATGTGAGTTGAATGGAAGAGTTAAATAGCCTAAGAGAAGAAATTTGACTGCAAAACAGGAGATCAATATAAAGCAATTATGACAAATGTCGGAGGTCTTTGTGAGGCATCAGCGCTGTCATAGTGCTGTCATCGACTTGCAGTTTTAATGCTGTCTTTTTCTTTAGACTTCTTTCTTTTCATCAAAAAGAATCCATTGGTAAAACGGTACACAATATGCATGCCACAAGAGTTAGATGGGAGCTGTAGGTAAACCACAGAACATTTTCATACCCATATTTAATATTAACTGAGAATAAAATACATAAGCAATATATGATTGTAGGATTGCGATTTTGATATTATACAACAGAAGTTAATACATACATTTTGCACACAATATTGTCTGTATATTATTATCGTCTGTACTTTGTTCTACCAACGAAAATGACTCATTCAAAGACAGAGGCTGTGTTGAAAATCATCTCCTATACCCTCATTTACTATTCCTATTATAGTAAATGACCACTAATATAGTCTACTTGAAAGAGTGAATGAAAATGAGCCAGATGGGCTGCCACTTTTGCGTAGTTTGTGCTTGCTGTTTGATAATCATTTGAAATTTAGCAAATTAGAAGCTCCAGTAGATGAAAAGATTTATCTTGAACTCAGTTAAGGAAACTATGTATAAACCTTAATTAAACAATTTAATAATTAATTTAAGAAAGCATTTATACCTGTATGATATTACGCTGTCGCCATTTGAACAGAGGTTTGGAAACGTATAGATGGATGATTCAGCTGCAGACGCCACCTTCTGGCGTGACAGGGGAATTAGTTCGGCCTCAGAGTGCATTATGGATATTCTCTAGCCATTGCTTGTACACCAAAAAAGGTAAAGACTAGAAGGGATATAGCTATGACCACTAGACTTGTGCACATCAATATTGTGTCATTTAATATTTATTTATTTAATTTCATAACTGTTCGCTTGCTGGGCACTTATATTTGAAATAATGAATAATGAGCGCGCAAAAGACACAACATGTGAATGGCCACTTATGATGATTCAGTTTACAGCAATTCTTATTCATTTCTATGGTATCCGCAAACAGTGATTGATTGTTGCACTCCTGACAGCAACAAAGTGTTGCCCAGATCCGGCCCACATCTGGTGTGGGCCGGATCTGGGCCACACTATGTTGCTGTCTGGGGAATTCAATGAATTCAATGATGTCAAGGATGTAATGTGATTGATTATCAAGGCACACATGGTCAAAGTCAGCACTTTTTCCAATGGTAGAGTCACGGACCCTCGTGCCTCCCAATAATAAGACCATCTCTGATGTACATTGGTTGCATGCTTGTTATTGCTGCCCATTGTGGGATTGAATGAGTGCATAACGTCCACTATAGTTTTGTACACCACTACAAATGGCTGTTCCCTCAAATAGGGCCCTATTTAAGGGTATAGGGAGAGATTTCGGACACAGCAGGTCACTACTGGTGTTAAATCTGCAGTCACTGAAAAATCCCTACCACTAATGTCCCGTTTACACCAAGAACAACTTTATGACAACTATAATGATGATTAGCATCTGTTCACACCAACGCACAATAATATGTGCTTGATGTAGTTCTGTCGTCTGCCACTTTAAAAGCTCAGGATCTTTAAAGTCTGATAGATTCTGATTGGCTGTCAAAATCGTTCTGAAAGTCAAAAGTATGGACTTCTCTATTGACAGATAATTAAAACGATTATTAAAACTTATATTATAGTTATCGTGTGAATGGGCAAAATTACATTCTGCCTGGAATGCGCAAACACAGACAAGCTGAGTGATACAAGTTAAAACACACCGCTTGGCCGAATTTAAGGACTGGAACTGTAATATGAATAATTAAAATTTATTTAGCTTTGAAATCAGATGCTTGAATTACCCATAAAAAGACCAATTTAGCAACTTAGTTTAATTTAATCTTATGCTTGAATGTAACTGCAATTCTACAAAATGTCCAGCACTCATTTTAGATACATTTCTCATTTCGAGTCCTGTCAGGGGGTGTCTTGCTTCTTAACGCTCTTCTGAGCGCTCCTCTGAGCAGCCATTCAGAGAGACATTTCCTCCCCAGTGAGACCCTTCTGATTCATCTCATTGCATTACTGATGTGGAAAAGTGAAAGTGAAGCATAGACTGGACCATTGAGACAAAGCCTTCTACAGACATGAAACACCCTCTACTGGGTGATTTCTCAGGTACTTTTCCATCCATCTCAGCAAGTTGGTGGTAATGATGGCCCCTAAAGAGGCCCCTTCCCGTCTGCTTATTTCTTCCACTTAGAGCTGTTCTTTTCCGTAGTTACCCCATCTACTGCCACAGCAGCCACATAAGTGTCATTCTCACTGCTCTCTCTTTTGTCAGCACAAACAATGGCTAAAGTTCCCACTGCAATTTTGATTTTCCAAGGGAGCTACTGGTATAGCATAGATTCAGCATAGATTTTTCCCTTTGAATGCACAATATATCAGCACCATATCGGTTATCAGTCAAAATCTTTTATTTCATTATTTATTTATTTTGTAATTTTCATTATGGTCTGTTAATAGATATTTATCAGCTGGATATTTAAAAACAAATACTGGATATTTAAAAATGTATACCTATTTGAAGATTTAAATCTTATTGTCTAAAGGCACATTCACAGCAAGGAAAATATCTAACTATAATACGTTTTAATAATAGTTCCAATTATTTGAGAATAGAGTGAAACTGTGACGAAGCAGAGTCGTCGGAATGGGGATCCATCTGCAGTTTATTTGTAAAATCAGAGTCAGACAAGGCAGGGTCGATACATGGCAGACACAACAGTGGAGGCAAGGCAGAAACAGTAACAGGGGCAGGCGAGGGTTCGAGACAGGCGGCAGAACGGTCAATAATCCAGACAACAGGCAGGTATCAGGATAGGCAGCAAGGGTTCAATAAAGGCAGTTACAGTCCAGGTCGTAACAGAATATAAATCCACAGGAAAATAATGCTCAGTAAGGATCACAGAGTAGCAAATCGAGACTTCGCGGTTAGAGGGTGTATGTGGTGTGTTTTTATAGTGTGTGTAAATGCATATCAGGTGTATGTGCAATCAGTCCCAGGTGTGAGGGATTATGGGAAATGAAGTCCGAAACAGTTAATATTCTGGTGAGAGCTCCCTCTGCTGAACAGAAACAGTGTCTACCCACTTTTCAGTGGCCTTGGTTCTGGAAGTATTTTTCCCATAAATTTTTCCCAAATGGATTCTAAAAATATGTCTCTGTGTGGACACTAAAGAGTTGCCACGATTCATTGGTTTTGTCTCTCTGGTGAAGATTTCTCTGCAGAATCATGGGTGTTAGGATTACCGGCTGGAGTCCCCTTTAACAGCCACCAGATGGCACTCCACTTCAAACTATTGCTTCACCATCGGACTCCATTTCCCATAATGCATCACACAGGAACTAATCCCACACACACTCACACACATGCACACACTACACTTCCCAGAAGCCCCGTACCTTGTCACTGATCACCCCCAGGCAGCTGTAGTGCATTACCTGGACTATTTAAGAGACACTCTGCTCAGTACACATTGCGAGGTCTTGTTTTGCCTGTGGTTACATTTCTGAGCATTATATCCTGTGTTTGCCTGCCTGTTATTGACCCTTTTGGATTTCTGTTTACGACCCTTTTCTGCCTGTCCCTTGTACCTTCTGCCTGGACTCTGTTTCATGAATGATATCTGCCTGATCTGACACTTTGCCTGTTATACAACCACGATTCTGCCTATCTTCTGCCATTCCTGTTTGCTGTTGTCTGACCATTGCCTGTTTGACTACGATTTCACTGTTAATAAAACCTGCACCTGGATCTACACCCGCGTTGTCACGCACCTCTTCATTACAATGGGTAATGTAGTTTTTCAGCAGAATTTTAACACAATTATTTAATATATAGGTTAACATTAGCAGCCAATTCCCCAGTGGAGAAAATGAATGGGATTTTTACTTCCGGAAACGGACTGTAGTATTCTATGGGAAAGTCTGATGAGGATAATGCCGCAACGGAACGATATTGTTGGAATCACACTTTCAGGATGGTTTTTTTTTTTTTCAGGGTAATAAAGCTTGAGCATTTAAAGCACAAAACTAAAGCACGTGAGTTTAATAAACAGAACATTATTGTCTGTTGGTGTGGATTATAATATAATTAACATAATAGTTATCATTCTTGTCAATAGGCCTTAACAACAATTGAAAGATATAGCAATAGATTATGGCAAAGATTTCACCATTTATTAACACTTTAAGAGCCCTCTTTTGAACAATCCCAGTCTGATCTTCAACTCGTTTGTATAACATATTCCTTGCTCGGTACTTCTTCACCACAAAGTTCTGTCACTCCAAGCAGTTAATTTTAGAAGAGCTTGTTTTCGTATTCTCCAGGCCACATGAGCCTATTTCACTTTTCTCACTATTGATCGCCAGTCCAAAAAATGCCTTTGGGGCAGCACGATCTGTGTGAAGACAAGAGATAATAAATTTCACCACAACAAATGAGCTAGCAGAACATTCATGTCCTTGCTGCATGGCACGGTCTGGCAGAACTAGCCTACTTGTCTCACTGTGATGAAGCTAATGTTTAGGGTGGTGATTCCCCACCGGCAGCAGATAAAGAGGGATACGGATGTGTTTGATAACACTCCACTTAATTTAATTTCACTATGTTCTGAGAACTATGAGACGCTGATAACCACAGAGATGATTGAGCTCAGCATATATCGTTTCCATCCATCCATCCATCCATCCATCCATCCATCCTCCTTTCTTTCTTTCTTTCTTTCTTTCTTTCTTCCTTCCATCCAGTCAGAAATCTTTTTCTTTCTTTCTTTCTTTCTTTCTTTCTTTCTTTCTTCTTTCTTTCTTTCTTTTTTCTTTCTTTCTTTCTTTCTTTCTTTCTTTCTTTCTTTCTTCTTTCTTTCTTTCTTTCTTTTCTTTCTTTCTTTCTTTCTTTCTTTCTTCTTTCTTTCTTTCTTTCTTTCTTTCTTTCTTCTTCCATCCATGCATTCAGATATCTTTCTTTCTTTCTTCTCCCATCCATGCATTCAGATATCTCTTTCTTTCTTTCTTTCTTTCTTTATTTCTTTCTTTCTTTCTTTCTTTTCTTTCTTTCTTTCTTTCTTTCTTTCTTTCTTTCTTTCTTTCTTCCTTCCATCCAGTCAGATATCTTTTTCTTTCTTTCTTTCTTTCTTTCTTTCTTTCTTTCTTTCTTTCTTTCTTTCTTTCTTTCTTATCTATCCAGTGTTGCCAGCTATTTGCAATGGAAAGTACCTAAAGCCTGCTCAAAAAGTAGCTAAATTTTGCTAGATGATGTATTGCACCAACTGTTGATACTTGTGTTTTCGCTTCTAATCTATGCTTACACTGTATTTCAATACTATATATCACAAAATGTCTAATGTCTAAAGCTGTTCTCATTTCTATTTTCTCTCAGACAGCAGAAAGATGTTGACTAGATGTTATGCAACTGTCCAAAAAGTTGCTAGATTTGTTTCTAGTCGCCTTTTTGAAAAAGGTCTGAAAAGTTCTTAATCTAATGACAAAATCTGTCTGTCCATCCTTTTTTCCTTCTTTCTTGTCTTCCTTTCTTCCTTCCTTCCTTCCTTCAGTCCGTCCATTTCTTTTCTTGTCATTTATTATCTTTTTTCTTTTCTTTACTTTACTTCCTTCTGTAGCAAGATCAGTTTTCTTTATAGCATATATTGGTTTTGATAGCAAACAGAGGAGCAATTCAGTATGGTAAGGTAATACTGGGTCACTGCATCATTTAGTTTCTAAGTAACTGTGGCGGCTGGAAAATGATGGCCCAATGTACTGGTCAAAAATCAGCATTTAGAAAGAGTTGAAGTCACTCCAGCCGTTTGATTCATAACTTTTCCTCTCACGTACCTTGGCCAGGCATTAAAGGACAGGCCCACTGATTTAGTTCAGGCTGCTGAATGCCATCATATCTCGGCGGATTAAATGTACCTTACTTTCATTATATTTCTATTCAGGATTTGATGGGCCTCATGATAAAAGTCATTTGAAAGCAATTACCCAGTGCTTTATAATACTCATTTTTGATTTATTCATATTTGGCTAAGGAATTCATATGCATTTTGTAGCAGAAAGTTTTCATCAAGTGTATTTAAAAAACATTTCTTTCAAAACAAGAAAAGTAAAATAAAAGAGACGCTCTTAATGCTGAGAAATGATTCTCATGGTGTAAAAGGTAAGTAGGTTAGAGAGAAAGTGAGATGAAATGTAAAGATCCTAATCAAACAGAAGCTGTCAGGATTAGTGAGATTACAATGAGGAAGGCAAGGCAGGCACTTCTGGTGTTGGATAAGAGTCATTGGGATTGTTCGGATATTTCATAATAGGAATACAATAACAATATCCTCTCAAATGTGTCACTCTTTAAGCGTTCTGACAATAGCTGCTCCATTTGTCTGAAAGACCAGGCTGATCCTACTAATCTGCTAATCCTCTCACATCCATAGTGATGTCTCAAGAGATTTTATAGCACAAATGTCTAATTGCACCCAGAAAGAAACATGCAAAAATGGATACATGATCCAAAAGCTCCTCTTATCAGTAGGTGGAGACGAAGGAGATCCAATCAGACTGTCTTTATTAACAATCCAAAATACTCAAGAGATCACAGAAATACACAGGAGAAACACAAACCAAACAATACATCAACAAACTAGGGAGTAATGAGTAAGCAAGGAAACTAAACAGAGCAGGGAAACAAGAATAATAGGAAACTGAGCTGTGGTGCGTTTCCTGAAAGCCAACTATAGTCGCAAGTTCCATTGTTATCAGCAACGAGTCAGTTTCTCAAAGCCGTTGTTCCAATGGACATTTGCCAACAGCATCGCAAAGTATGAAGCAAAATATTTGAGAAAATGAGAATCCTCAGATGCAATTTCTGTAAGCAAAAAATCTAGCATTAATTCAGTCTCAGACGGATTCATTAAAAGAAGTCTTTACTCTAGCAAATTTGCGACAACAGTTTTGGGAAACAGTCGTGACTAGTTTGTTGATTTCTTCAATAATGCATCATACTATGATAGTTAATCAGCGGGTTAAGTCATTGTATTGGAAACGCACCCCAGAATGTCAAAAAAGACAACCAAACCAAACAAACTTTCTCTTGTATTTTGCTCTCACCCCCTTCAAAATCATGCCACACAATGGCATATTTTAATGCCAAATATTGTATATTAAAATATGCCCTTTACTGGTTGATGTAAACACTCGTTGTGGCGCATGAATAACAATTCTTGCTTAAAAAAGACAAAGAAAACAGACATAAAACTGGAAAATGACTGTTTTTGATGCCACAATGAATTTCCTGGGTATTTTATTAACACTGAGTGCTCTGCGCTACATTACGTTTGTGGTAATCATTGAATAGAAGCTTATTACAGGTAATCAAATCAAAGAGAGTAAGAGATAAGAGGTGTTTCTGGTGTCTTGAATTCATTATAACCTGTCTCGATGACCTTATCTGGGAAAATTACTTACCATTGTGTTATAATGGCAATCATCAAAGAAACTCCATTGTTAGAAATGAGCCTCTATTGAGAGCCTAATACTCAAAACATCTGCTGTTATTTTGGCACGTACAGAAAATGGTACAATGTTGAAACTCATACATTTAGGGCATTGTGTCAAGTTTTCCTAAAATTCTTCCCAAGTGTCACATCGAAAATGTGCTGTAAAAGGTCAGCTTTTACTTGGACCTTTGTGCTCTAATTTCCTGACATTAATCAGGACATTTCATGCTGGAGAAATTATTGCATGTAATGGATGGAAATTATCCTGAATGTACAATGGCACATTTTGCACTGAAAAAAATCTCTCTGAATTTCTCTCTCTCTTCCACCCCTAATGTCACTCTTAGCAGAAAATGGCTCTTTGTACATCATTCCCTCAGTACAGTTGCATCTCCATCTCCGGGCATTTGAGTAAAACTACAGATCTTCATAATACAAGTGTGTCACGGCCAGCTCGTTCTAGACCGTCACATAAAGAGGACTACATGTACAAATGATGTTTGATATTGCAAGATGGTTTATTAAAAGAAAATAGTCAATTACAGAAACATAACAAAGTCTAGGACATAAAATAAACAAAAGAAAATAATAATCCAATGGGGAAGAAATGATGACAAATGATAAACAAAACAACGTTGGAGAAAATGACTTCTCTGGAGAATGTGTTCCACCAGAGAAAGTACCGCTGGACAGATCAAACAAACATCTATACTCCCCGACCCATTGATCATCCAATTAACAGGGCAGGTTAAAGGGCAGGTTCAAATATACCACCACCCTCAGGCAGGGAAGAGACAGGGTCATAACAAGTGTCACTAGTTTTTACAGTTTGTTTGGATCACAAGCATTTCAAGGTTATGTTATCGGCCCCAATGTATAGGGAAAGAAATGTTCTCCAAAACCATTTCTCAGATTTCTTCTTGAATAGACTTTCCTGAATGATATTTTTAGGAGTAGAAATATTGCATCCATTCACACTAACACAGAAAGACTATGACTTGAAGCAACCCTTCCAGAACATGTACTGTAGATCTGCAGTTGTGACTTTTGTAGACTGAAGCATTGATTAAATTTGGTTTCATAATTAAATGTAATGAGACTATTGACAAAGATAATTCAATGATAAGATAAGATTAGGTGTTCTCAGCATAACTAATTGTGATGAAAACAAGATTATATGAAAAATGATGCTTCTACGAAGACGTTCAGAACTCAAATAAGCAAAAAAGAAAGGGCGAGAAATCTGATTTGGAAACTCCATTATTGTATTTTTATGGTTTTTGAAGGGGTGGTTGATTACTATCTTTTTAAACTTTAGTTAGTGAGTAATGTTGCTGTGAGGTTAAACAAAATTACGATACTGAAAGTTCAATGCAAAGGGAGATATTTTCTTTTACAGAAATAGCTTTTTAAGGACTACAACAAGCAGCTGGTAGGGACTACAAGCTTCTTCCTGAAAATTTTACATAAACTCTGTCCCCGGGAACATACAACAAAGGGGGTGAGGCCATGTTGGGCTGCTTTAGAGAAGATGAAGAGTTGCTATTATAGAGTGTTGTTACCCTGCCATCATTTTAAGCTGAAATGCTTCACAAACGAGGATCAATTCAATGCTGGATTTGCACAAAAGATTAACATGACGGCACATGCTAGTCGATGAGTTGAATCAACTCCACAGCAACTACATAAATTTATCCACAAACCATTCAGAAACTTCCAGTTTCATTCTATAAGTTGTAACTTCTTCCTGAGTCTCTCCATCAGTGTCGACTCTGGTTTGAACAATGTAAGGCTGAACACCGTTACTGACAATCCTCATTTTAGCTGCGTGAGATTCTCCAGCTTGGTTGTTGTTGAACAACAGAAGCGTGAGCTGTTAAAGCTCCGCCCTCTTCTGGAAAGCGTCCGGGAGCAGCAGCTCATTTGCATTTAAAGGGACACACACAAAAACTGTGTGTTTTTGCTCACACCCAAATAGAGGCAAATTTGACAAGCTATAATAAATGATCTGTGGGGTATTTTGAGCTGAAACTTCAGACACATTCTGGGGACACCAGAGACTATATTACATCTTGTAAAAGGGGCATTATAGGTCTACTTTAAGAACCACACAGTGTTAAGTCAATTAAGTCACTGTTCAATAAAGATCTCAAATATTGTGTATTTGGCCTTTTTTTTATTTGGAAAACACAATACACCGAATTTCTCATCCAGAGCTTTTAAAGTGATTTCTATTTCATGAAGCTAGAAATATGCTACAAGTTTCCTAAACTTTTTCGCAATTCTCTCACTTGCCCAAACCTTGCAAAATAACTTTAAAATACATTAACCTAGAATACAAATTATGTATATTCGATCAAACCAGGTTGTATGTTTATGTATTTAAAGCTGCCTGAACAAAGAACTGTGAATGCGCTAGGCTGATGGATCACCTTTGAGAAATGGAGGGATAAAGTGAATATGTGTTTGCTCAAATGTGAAAGTCATGGAGACAGTAATGTGAGGAGGGGGGGTCTGGGTGTTTAACTGTCAAACTCAGAGCACAGGAAACATGGGGTTGGAAGTGATGTGGGTATAATTACAGTAACAAGGAAAAGGTGGATATCCAGGCTGCTGTGTTTTATACACACACACACACAAGGCTGATAATTACCGTCACACCTGTCTGAGCGCTGCAGTTCTCCTCCCGGGCTGTCTGAGGTAAAACATGTGAGACAGCTGCTCTTGCAGCGAGGGGCGTGGATGTACACCTGTCCTGCTGAGATCCCCTTCATACTGTGTCTGTCTGGTTGCCTGTGCAGTTTATCTGTACAGATGCCTGTAAGTAAGCTGATGTCTCTGTTATGTGTGCAAGTTTGGAGAGTCACAATGAAGTATGCTTTTTGTAGTTATCATGAAATCAAAATGATCACTTCTATTTTTATGGAATATTCCAGTATTTATTATAAATGATTCATCCGTGCACATAATTTTTTTATTCACATGCTCTCGTAAACTTTAATCAAAATAACTTCCCCTTCCTCTTGCACTGACATCTCATCTCCTCTCTGATTATGTGTTTACTGGCGTGACCTGTCTATTCCCTATGGACAAAATCAAGTCCCACCCTACATTTTTTTCTTGTTTGAGAAGCTGTTTCACTTGAACATACGTCACAATAGGGCAGAAAAAAGTTTCATGCTGACTAAAGTGTGTATGCATTATATTTTTAATTTATTTTAGAGATTTTTTTTTTTTTTTTACAGTGTATCCCAGTTAAGTCTCTATAAGATTGTTATATCACCCCAAAACATAAACTACGTTATATCGCCCAGCGATATATACATATATACAGTGCATCATCTTCTCAAAGTGGATTTTATGCTTTGTTGTCAAATAATTTTGGTTCAACTCCTAATTGCTGAAGTTTCATCATGGATTCGAAGGTCATAGAGAACATCAAGAACAAGCAAACACTGTGAGGCCAAATGAATATTTATCACCACCTGAACAAGTAGTGTTCTGAGTGGCCAGGGGACCACAGTGACATGTTTATTCATAAAGGGATTATGTAAAATAGTCAGAGAGGCGTGTTGGTACATTCAGACAGGGCCTAATGGTCAGTAATTAAAACTCAAAGCTAGCGTTGAAAGGAGGAGAGAGCACTTATTGTTTTGGGTGTTCAAGAGAAAGACTGGTTTTCCCTTGAGAGACCTGCATTAGTCCCACAGCATCCGGGGTGTATATGAAGAATACACTGATTAGTGTGTGTGTGTGACAGATGGGGGCTCATCACAGGCCTGTCGCTAACCAAACACTAGCACATGCTCTCTGACTGGCCGTCTGCTCGTCCTTGTCTTTTCACCTTTTTGACTCACTTTGTCCTGTCTTCCGTGACGTGCATGTCTTTATATGCTTTGCTGCTTTGTGTGTTGAAGGTGACAGAATTCAATATGATCTATTATATGTTTAAAAAAAAAAAATTGTAGTATAAAAAATATTATTTATTTAAAAAATGTATTTTATTAAAAACAGATCTTTTACTTGATTCTTATGGGTTTCGCGGTGGTCTGATGTTTCCTAATATTCGCCATCTATGGCAATTCTGTATATTAAAAGCACCTGTCACGTTAGTGAAACTTCACTGTAAATACGCCTATTGGCCTCCGTCAATAGTAGCCTAAGCGATGCATACTCAAAAGCAAGCAATTTACTGCTTAAACTTAAATCTGTTATGAAGTCCACAAGGAGAAATTTGTCACCTCACATATCCCTCAAGCTAATTTTGTAATCACTTGGATTCCTATCGATAGGACTGCATTTCATCAGCGGATTTTAGCTGTATGAATTGGAATTAGTAAAATTTCGTATGCAAAAAGATTAGTTGTCAATTGTGTAGTGACTTATGAAGCACAACTCACACAGAAGTCACTTTCAAACCTATGTTTCACATATTGGTGAAATTCAGTAGACACATGTAACAGCCCAATGCCTGCAAAAAAGCCCCTGGGAGCAAAATCTGAAAACCCAACAGGAAGTGAGATATTTTGAATTTTCGTCACTCCGCTTCGCTAACGATAGGTGCCATGTCTATTTTTCACGGACACTGCACCATTCAAGCACAAAATAAATTCAAAACAATCACCATATGTAGACTCACGCTCATATTTCACATCACTAGGAGGCCAGAAATTGACGACCAGAGGTTCAAAAGTTGAAAAAAAAATGAGTGTTTTTCACCACCATCTCTATGT
Organism: Opsariichthys bidens; assembly: GCA_037194245.1. Lineage (NCBI taxonomy): Eukaryota > Metazoa > Chordata > Actinopteri > Cypriniformes > Xenocyprididae > Opsariichthys > Opsariichthys bidens. The sequence continues at coordinate 10,001,693 of CM074285.1, read as the reverse complement.
GTATGCATAACTTTTAAATACTCTTAGAGAAATCTTTTGAGTAATTGATGTTATGCATTTATTATATTTGAATTGGTTTATAATTGTGTAATTATGTAATTGGCATTGATACATTTTTACCTGATAAATAAATTGTTACATCTAGATTTAATTTGAATTCGTCTGAAATCATTGTCACCGGTAGATCAATGTGGCTTTCGACAAATCTTAATAAACGGAGCATGTGGCACTTTAAAAAGATTTTGGATTTCTGACTATTATGACTTAACATGTTATAGTATCGTGACTAAAACAAACGGCACTTTTGTGTGAATAAGCATGAGTGTCATAATCATGCCTGTTTTCTGTCTGTCTGGTTATCTGTTTATCCTGTTCCCCGGTCCTGTCCCTGTCACATGTTCCTTGTTTTCATTTAGTCCGTCAGGTCACATGTTCTGTTGTTTTGGTCCTGTCAGTTTAGTCATGTGCTCTTTGTTTTCATTCATCACCTTCATTAGTTCATCATAACCACCTGTGTCTCGTAAATCAGTGTTGTCATCACCTGTTCCCTATCAATGATCCTCTTGTTCTCTCTGTATAAATTCCCTCTGTGTCAGTCCTGTCCTTGTTCGTCTTTAAAGTTACGTCCGTGTTATCGTGTTACCTGTATTCCTGCCTGTCGTCTTGTTCATTAAACTTTGTGAAATTGAATCTTCGTGTCCTGTTCCTGATCCTGAACCCGGGCGTTACAATGAGGCGATTCCATAAATTGTGTTTTTTAGTAAATGCTATATTCCTCTGTTTTGATTCTAAACTAATGAGGTTGTGACGTAAAGCGTATAAACGGCCGTATATAGCTTTTGAGTGATGCGACGCCCTGATGAAAGGATAATTGAAATTAAGAGAAATGAAAGAATCAAAGATCTAAATTAATTCATATTTAATCCTGCGATCAGCTATTAATGTTACGTCAGAAACATTACCAATTAGAGATTGTTTACAATTGGAGTCAGATTAAACGAACAACTAAAGGAAAACATAAGCTAAATCTTAAAATTTATGTGAACTTCACCCGGGTGCTGAAAAGACATACACGCACAATCCCTTCACCCGGGCCGTCAGATTCCGCCATTGGGCTGACAGGCGGAGATTACAGTAGCTACAGTCATAGCATCACCAGCTGGTAGCAGGAAGTGTAGCAAATACAAATGACTGATATAGTCCTCCTATATTTATATACTTAAATGCATTGTGACAAGCAGGGCGGGCAAGAGCCGTGAGGGAACGGCGCGAGGCCGGTGGTGAGAGTGGTAGTGAGCGTCAGCTGTGCACTGCACTGGTCTCGTATCTCTCATGGAGGAGCTCCGGAAGCATAAAAGGGGAGCGACAACAGTGAAGGACGAGAGAGGACCAGGTCTGGATTTTGTGTTGTGATTTATTATGTTTGTGTTGGCGGCAGTTGTCGTGAAGAACTACTTTCGTTTTGCTGTTTATTTATTTTGATATTAAAGTTACGTTGAATGTTCGCCAGTTCCCGCCTCCTTCTTCCCGTTCTTACGAACTGTGTTACATGCATATTGCCCACCGTGCTGTTTTCCAAAAGCCATCGGGTGGCACTGACACGGGTGTGAGGGCCCTTTCATCGCTGCTTGCAGCTTTAATTTTATTTATTATTGATAATGACTGTCTGACTCTACAGTCGTGGCCAAAAGTTTTGAGAATTACATAAATATTGGAAATTGGAAAAGTTGCTGCTTAAGTTTTTATAATAGCAATTTGCATATTCTCCAGAATGTTATGAAGAGTGATCAGATGAATTGCATAGTCCTTCTTTGCCATGAAAATTAACTTAATCCCAAAAAAACCTTTCCACTGCATTTCATTGCTGTCATTAAAGGACTTGCTGAGATCATTTCAGTAATCGTCTTGTTAACTCAGGTGAAAATGTTGACGAGCACAAGGCTGGAGATCATTATGTCAGGGTGATTGGGTTAGAATGGCAGACTTGACATGTTAAAAGGAGGGTGATGCGTGAAATCATTGTTCTTCCATTGTTAACCATGGTGACCTGCAAAGAAACGTGTGCAGCCATCATTGTGTTGCATAAAAATGGCTTCACAGGCAAGGATATTGTGGCTACTAAGATTGCATGTAAATCAACAATTTATAGGATCATCAGCAACTTCAAGAAAAGAGGTTCAATTCTTGTAGGCTTCAGGGCGTCCAAGAAAGTCCAGCAAGTGCCAGGATCGTCTTCTAAAGAGGATTCAGCTGCGGGATCGGAGTGCCACCAGTGCAGAGCTTGCTCAGGAATGGCAGCAGGCAGGTGTGAGCGCATCTGCACGCACAGTGAGGCCAAGACTTTTGGAAGATGGCCTGGTGTCAAGAAGGGCAGCAAAGAAGCCACTTCTCTCCAAAAAAAAAAATCAGGGACAGATTGATCTTCTGCAGAAAGTATCGTGAATGGACTGCAGAGGACTGGGGCAAAGTCATATTCTCCGATGAAGCCCCTTTCCGATTGTTTGGGGCATCTGGAAAAAGGCTTGTCAGGAGAAGAAAAGGTGAGCGCTACCATCAGTCCTGTGTCATGCCAACAGTAAAGCATCCTGAGACCATTCATGTGTGGGGTTGCTTCTCATCCAAGGGAGTGGGCTCACTCACAATTCTGCCCAAAAACACAGCCATGAATAAAGAATGGTACCAAAACACCCTCCAACAGCAACTTCTTCCAACAATCAAACAACAGTTTGGTGAAGAACAGTGCAGTTTCTAGCACGATGGAGCACCGTGCCATAAGGCAAAAGTGATAACTAAGTGGCTCGGGGACCAGAACGTTGAAATTTTGGGTCCATGGCCTGGAAACTCCCCAGATCTTAATCCCATTGAGAACTTGTGGTCAATCCTCAAGAGGCGGTGGACAAACAAAAACCCACTAATTCTGACAAACTCCAAGAAGTGATTATGAAAGAATAGGTTGCTATCAGTCAGGATTTGGCCCAGAAGTTGATTGAGAGCACGCCCAGTCGAATTGCAGAGGTCCTGAAAAAGAACGGCCAACACTGCAAATACTGACTCTTTGCATAAATGTCATACAATTGTCGATAAAAGCCTTTGAAACGTATGAAGTGCTTGTAATTATATTTCAGTACATCACAGAAACAACTGAAACAAAGATCTAAAAGCAGTTTAGCAGCAAACTTTGTGAAAACTAATTTTTATGTAATTCTCAAAACTTTTGGCCACGACTGTACATGGGCTACTTATCCATTGTACACATTGTCTCAGTCTCTGTCTCACAAACTTAATAATTCACATTAAAAGCCACATACTCACACATGCTCCATTACCACAAATTGATCTGTTCTGAATGGCCTTTCAAGCATTTGGCATGAGACAGGACCAGGTGAAATTACACCATTACTGTGTGTTTGGATTCAGGGATGCATGTTGGCATCATGTTGCATTATCACACTTAAGTCATTTGTTCTGTGCGGAAACTTGCCAGACTCTTTCTATCTATCTCTCCATCTTTCTGGTACCGCAATAGCTTATTGATGCGAATATAGAGGAGGCTGTAAGCTTAACAAGCTAGAATGTGCCAGTCTGTCCTATGAAGCCAACTTAAACATAGACTCCAGTCTGACTTATACACCAATGCAACTGTTTGCTTTATGAAATGTAATTTGACTGAAGTGCTGGAAAACTTTCCACCTTTTTTACAGTATTTTGACTGTGAAAAAGTGGTTTAAGCTCATGTAAATGCTGACTTGTGCTCTTGCTCAGACATGGAAATGTACCAGAGACAGGCAGACAACCCAGATAGCATGTAATCATTGAAACAATGTTGAGTCAGTGTTGATGCGGCAATGCTAATTGCACTGAATTAACGTTACAAAGTGAAGTTGCTTCAGTATCACTCTTGCACACTCAGCTAATGTCGAAACAATGTTGATATTTCAATCACAAATCAATGGTAATATTATTGATACAACATTATGAAGTGGTATTTTTTCAATATCACTTTTGCGCCGTCAGTTAATGTTGAAACAATGCTGAGATTAAAAAAAAAAATCAATGATAATATCATTGAATCAACTTTGTGAAGTGATGTTGGTTCAATATCGCGTTTGCACCCGCATTTAATGTTAAAACAATGGTGAACAAAAAATCAATGGTAATGCTATTGAATCAGCATTACACTATGATTAATTCTACATCACTGATGTTTAAGCAACATTGATATTTACAAAAACAATCATTAGTAATATCGTTTGATCAATGTTAAAACAAGGTTTAAAACAAGGATCAAGGTTAAAACAAACTAATCAATCCACTAATGAATCACTATGACAACTATTGCAAACAAGGAAACAGAAAGGAAAAACAGGAAAAAATGAGAACCAAACTAAAGGTCCATGAAACACTAAATTGAAACAATACTAGAAATTACAATACCCCCCCCCCCCCCAAAAAAAAAGCACATCTTCAAACCATAATAGTCAATGGGGATGTGGAGGGAGTAGCCAGGGAAAGATAAAGAAGTGAGGAGCCAGGGGAGGAGCCTCAGATTGACCCAAACCAGTGCCATGACGAAGGCCCATGGTGGCCTATGAAGAGAAGAGCCAGGGTGGGGCCAGGAGGCTGAATGAGTGAGGTGGAGCTGGAAGAGGAGGAGACCCAGGTGGAGCTGAGACAAAGACCCGGGGGGATACTGATGGACTGGAGGGTAGAGGCAGAACTGCAGGCTTGCGGGACTGAGGTGGAGAAGAGGACTCGGCATACTGGGGCAAAGCCTAGTGGCAGTGAGGTCAACTGTAGAGTCGGAGGGAAGGAAGAGCCCAGTGAAGCCAAGGTGTAGCTAGAGGACCGAAAGACTGTGGCGCAAAATGAGTGATGACTGACCAAGGCAAAGCCGGAGGGATGAAGGAGCCTGGTGGAACCAGAGGACTGACATTATATGGTGGAGCTGAGGGAGTGTGGAGCCAAGGTGAAGCTGATGGGTTGACAGGACAAGGTGGAATCTGGAGGCTTGCGGTAGAGGTAGGGAGTTGAAACACCAGGACAGAGCTGGAGACCTGAAAGGCAAAGGCAGATCTGAGCTGCTTGGTGAAGCCAGCTAAGGAGGAGATCCATGGCAGGCATAGGCTCTCGATCAGTGTCTGCAGTGGGCTCTGGTTCTGTGGTGGGTATTGGCTCTGGGTAGAAGATCGACAACATGAGTGTAGCTGAGTGGCAATGTCATCCTCCACTTTACCGATGGTAAATGGTGAGCCACACAGCTACAGCACAATGTCCAAATACTGTGCTAGGGTCCAGCTAGAATCTCTCGGTAGGCTGATGTTCTCATCCAGTCCAGTCCAAAAACAATCCATCAAGATGCTATCATCCCAAGATGTAAAGTGGCAATAGCCCAGATCCTCCATATATTCCCTTATATCCTGGCAATTCTGGAAAATGAAGTACAATAAGTCCTCTGGCCGGAGAGAAACCACTGCTAGAACCATTATTTAGGTTTTTTTGTCACAGTAGGTTGCAGCAAGAAGAATTAAAGTTGGATCTATTTGCAGCAGTCACATTTATTTAAAAATTCAAACAAAACAACAAACATGCAAGAGCACAAGAATAACAGGAAAAGCTGTTGAAAGCAAATCAAACTATACAGCAACGACAACAGACAAAAAACAACCGAAAATGAAGGCTGTATATTTACACAGGCTAACAGAGCAGGAAAACAAAGCACAAGTGGAGACTAATCAGTCAACTAATGAATCAGCATGACAACAAATGCAAACACGGAAACAGAAAGGAAAAAAAAAAACAGGAAACAACGAGAATCAAACTAAAAGTCCATGAAACATTAAACTAAACAAAACTGCACACACTAATTTCATAATTATAGACGGGCGTGTAAAAAATAATAATAATGGTGTCATCAATCCCTTTTAATAGAGTTAATTAATAGTGAAATTGTGTGTAAACTCTGTGACTTGTCTGCCAAATGTAACATAAAGTCTATTTCGCAGACTGGGAAAACAAAACATAATATACAGTTATACAATATACAGCTACTTATGGACATCTTGCTAACTGTCTCAAATAAAACTCTGAATATCTTTCAAATGTTTGTCACTTACCTTGTAAACATAGGCAACCCCAGTCAATATTCCATAATCAAAAGTGTTTGTAGTGTCAGCCTGGTATTTTGTTTCCAGATGGACTGATAAAAGTGCAGTTGCAGAAAGTCAGCCAATCAGAATGGAGCTTGCCAAATCTAGAAAGTTTTTTGTGCAGTATGCATCAGAGAACCAATAGATATTGGGTGGTCTAAGAATAGGCTTCTTTTATGAGCACACATGAATATCTATAGTTAATGATGAATTCTCCAAGGTGGATATTTGGGAGGTAGAAAGTTGGAGAAAGTGAGTTAGAAGAAAGTGGAGTGAGGAATGATTGATATGAGTAATTGGCTCTGTACTGACTTTAACTGGCCATCTGTTAAAACCTCTCTTTTTTCCTCTCTTTGTCATTTCATCTGGTCAGAATCCAAGGAAGTATATTAATGATAGTTGTCACATTGATAAAGACTGATATACCTTCAAAGTCCTTCATCTATGACTTTTTTTTTGGGTTGCACTCTGAAGCATTCTTTCTTTACAAAAACCAGAGAAACAGACTGGAAGTTCATATTGATCTTGTTAGAGATACGGACACGCATATACATACCGAATCATTTTGCACCTGGCCTTCGTTGGCCGTCAGTAGATTTGATTTTTTTTTTCTTCCACATAATTTTCCTTCACTTGCCTGAAAGAGGTTATTAAAGAGTTAATTTTCCCTTTATTTTTTAGCGCTGACCATATACCACATTTCTCACACAAATGTGACCTCTAATAAATAACTTACTCTTCCCTATGTCATTCCAAACTCAAGTAAGTTTCTTTCTTCTGTGCAAATCCGTAAAAATAGGGCAGGTTTTGGATTTTGAACTTCGTTGTGTTTTAGGGTTCATGGAAATATCACGTAAAATGACTGAATAATGTCATGGTAATTTTCTGCCAGTACAGCTCTTGCTCTTTTCCATACAACGAAAGTGTCCAAAACATTTTTGGACAGTACAAAAATGTGTTCAAAATTTTCCAAAAAATTACATTAAAACATTTAAAAGTGGTCCATGCATCTGAATCTGCATCTTTTTTTTTTTTTTTTTTATACAAGAACTGTTAATTTTTATTTTCATAATAATACTAGTAATATATTCAACAACAACTAAAAATGCTTTAATGTAAATGCAGGTTACAAAATATATGGTTATGTACGTATGCATGTATGTGCATATTTTAATTAATTCAATCAAAAAATTTAGGTGGGCTGTGCCAGACATGGGATGAAAATGCTGCCAAATGTCTTATGCCACCAAAGCCTTGTAATTCTTTATCGTTCAATTTGACAAAAATGACCTTAAAAACAGTCTAACTCTACTTGTTGGGGAGTGTTTTGAAACAGAGTGCTTTAGTCCTTATAAATGGGATATTTATCCAGAAAAGATTTAAAAATGAGTCCACTGCATGGACGAGGTCAACTCCATGAAAGAATAAGAAGTATAAGGCTGATATTATGAGTGGCAGTACAAGCAGAGAGGTTTGCAGGCAGATCATTACTTTCTGAAGGCAAGATTCATTTCTCACTGTGTATCCATAATTTAAAGTGAATATGGATATGGAAATATCTGCATCAACAAAGGCAGGGATTGTTGTATTAAGACAGAGTAGCACAGAACAGACAGACATGGAAAAATATATATTTTTTCGTGATTTGTTATAACGACATTTTTTTTTTTTTGTCAAATCAACTTAGATAATTAATGGGGTTCAGATAACGTAATAGTTTGAGTTTCCAGGCAACCAGGCAAGTTACTTTTTAAAGTTAAACTTAAAATTCTTTTTTACAATCTATTTAAAAGATAACCCCATATAAAAGTTTCTGTATATCTAAAATTCTCCATCAGTTCATCTTCTTGCTTGGGCCATACTTTGCCAGCTATTGGCAAGCTCAGCTCATTAAAGGAATTAATTATTGAAACGTTCTCTGTGTGTGTTAGACTATGTATTTGTCTATACTTTACCCAGTGCTTCATTCACTAACCTTCAAACTGACAGGTTCTGCAGAAATGAAGAGAAAGAGCATGGCCCGGAACCATGCGCATAAAAAACTAGAGGCAAACTAATTACAGTCGGTATAATTAGCATGCATGTGGCTGTCTGCCAGCTCAACTCGCTTTAAAGAGAAACTCTGCCTCTGTTAAAGACTTAAAGGGGAAAAGTCCATATTGTATTTACAATCATGGGAACTGCTGCTAGCCTTGAATAAGTTGGACCTTGCTGAGCATTTATTGTTCTTTGGGTCCAAATCTCACATACTGCGATGTGTGTGTGTGTGTGTGTGTGTGTGTGTGTGTGTGTGTGTGAGAGTCTGCACGTGCATTATGTGCTAGACACAATTTAGCTAATGAGACGTACAATCAATAAAGGCAATTTCATAATTTGTCAATTTAGAAATTCCTCCTGGCCTTATCAGCAGATTCAGGTTTATTGGGAATTCATCAACAGAATGTTAATGAGCTAGAAAGATCCATATAAAAGTTTAAAACATGGCTGATTTTTTTTCTACCTCCCTCCCATTTCAAAATCTCCTTATGAGTGAAGCTAAATATTTAACAATGTCTAATGTGTTTTATGTCAATTGTGAAATATGATCAATAAATTTAATTGTCAAATCAAATGCCAACGAAATTCCTCTTTGCACTGCAGAAGTGGCATAGAAGCTGCATCGGAAGTGGTGAAATGAATGCATTTACACTGCAATTACAACTTAATAAATAATGCTATGAGATTAATATTAAAAAAAATATTGGATGCAAAAATATGAAAATTGAAATGTTTAAAAAAAAAATGATACACTTTAAATGTTAAACTTAAATCTCCAGTAGGTGGCGGCAAATCCCTGTCTTAATGAGGGACTCTTTGAATCATTTATTCAACCGATTCATTAAAAAACATGTATTCATTAAGCAACGAAATAAGGTTGTGTTGCTGCGAGACATGGAAACTCTCTCCCTCACTTTTTAAAACTTTTTTTCCCTGTGTTTCTTCTTGTTGAACCACCTCTTTTTTGCCTACTTTTCTGCAGTTATGTGTTCTAGATTTTGGACTAGAATATACTCTTAAAATTTGGCAATGTGGTATATTGCTGGCTCCCATCCGATAAATTTCTTGAGTTTTTCCTCATTTGTAAGTCACTTTAGTTCAATAATTCTGTTAAGTCTGCCAAGTGATTAAATGTGAATGTATAAAACTCTGTTTCTTAAGAAAGGAGTTAATAAGTAGCAGTCTGTGGATCTTATAAGATCTATATGGAGTCACAGCAGGACACAAACTCCTTTGTTAAAATGGCTTTAAATGCATAGCTTATTAAAACAAAATATAATGTAAGAAGTCAATTAAGCAGCTTACAGTACACTTATAGCACAAACCATTTTTTTTTTTACATTTTCAACTTTCTTTAGTGTGAAATGTTGCTGTTTGAGCATGAATATGGTCTGCAAAGTCACTCAAAAGGGAGTCATTCTCTGTATCAGTGCACACTGTTTCTGAACTCTCTGAAACACCATGTGTGTGAGAAATGAAGTGAGAAATGTATTGGTAAACCTTAAAGACACTTTAAAGACTTCCATCTTTGTGCTTTATGCAAATGAGTTCCACAGAGGAAAGAAGGGTAGACCACACTGTGTGTCCCCTCTGATGCCAGCAGCCAATCACAGCACTCGAATGGAAAAGCTCCATATTGCAATCTCCTCCTCATCGGAAAGTGATAAAGGTACCCTTTCAACAGACACACCTTGTTCTGAGTCTCCCATTGGGTGAGACATAACCAGTGATGTATAAAGTACTTGAAAGCCATACTTGAGTAAAAGTACAGATATCTTACCAGAAAATGACTTTGGTAGAAGTAGAAGTCACTGTTTAGAATATTACTTGAGTAAAAGTTTTAAAGTAAGTGATATTTTTTGTACTTAAGTATGAAAAGTATTTTTTTGAGATTAAACATACTTAAGTATTTAAAGTAAAAGTAAAAGTAAATGCAAAATACAAAAGAAGCATAAAATATTAGTAAAAATTGTTCTATACACAGTTTGAGCAGCAAGATTGTTTTAACTCTTTCTTGTTTTGTTTGCTTTGAATTTTAAAAAAATGGCAAAATGTTTATTGTAAGTTTTAAATATAAAAAATACTAATACATTAATTATACCTTGATCATTCACGTTAATTCAGTGCATTATAATTAATGTAAGAGGCAACTTTAAAATGTTAAAATGTAAATATTGAAATTAACAATGAACAACGCTTTCATTAACCTTTAATGTCACAAATGAACTCTATTATAAGTTTTTCACTAAATCCAAACAATCGTGCTTAAAAACGGCCATATTTACGCACAAAGGCATATTAAATGTTTACTTTCACTCGTTATTGGATTCTATTTTAGAACACTTGATGAAATATGTGTTAAAGTGCGATAAAAAAAAAAATGAAATCGAACACATTTCTGATGTATGTTTCTGTCGACTGCAGGATTAGGATACAATTTAAATATGCATCTTCGCTGGATAAAGAATGCATAAAATCGAACAAATGGATATAAACTAATGCAAATAGAGGGTAACAATCGTGACATTAAACAGTTGGTGTTTTTGTCACATTGAACCGATTGAGGTAACGTTACTAACGTCAGCATCCGCTCAGCCTCGACTGCAAACACACTAATGCAGCGTCTAGTCAACAAACTAATTAATTTAGTGATATGAAAACATATACTGTAGTGTACTGTATAACATACCGCTTTGTTGTCTGTTTTAAATCCATTTTTGAAGTGTCCCCGCGCAGCTTCGCATCACGTGTTAACACAAACGGCACGAGGCTTCAGTGATAGTTTTATCAGAGAGCGCCTCTAGAGGTCGCTCTCGTGCCGCACTCTCCTCAGCCGCTCCAGCAACTGACGCAACCCGGAAAATGAAATCAAGCGCGGTTGTGCAGCACTTGTTTGCACATGCTTGTTTACAGTCTGTGTTCTTGCTTTTTTATTTTGTTGTAAGTAACGAAAATGCTTTGGGGAAATGTATCGGAGTAAAAGTATACATTTTATTTAAGAAATGTAGTGGAGTAAAAGTAAAAGTTGACAGAAATATAAATACTCAAGTAAGTACAGATTTTCCCAAAAAATACTCAAGTACGGTAACGAAGTATTATTACTTCGTTACATTACACCTCTGGACATAACAGATATGTCGTTCTGAGTCTCTAGCCTGCGAAGGTGAGACAAAAACAGATAAAAAAGTTCTGAGTCTCCCATCGAGAGAGAAATTCAGAGATACATCGTAACATTCTGAGCCTCTGGTTTGTCCAGAGAGACAACAACAGATTCCATGATCTGAATCTACAGCTTGTGAGGCAGCAACAGAGACAACCTCCAGCCTGGGAGGAAAGAGACATTAACTCCTGACTTTGGTGCTCCAGGAGATCAGCATCCCACAGAGATTCGTGTTCAAGGCTGTTGAAACAGATTCCGGCTCCTCTCCCCACTGTTTTGTCACCCAGCACAACCAGTGGAAGACATCCCCGTCATCGGACACAACCACGTGGAACGCAAATACCGTTCAACAAAACCTCTTTCCAGAGACCTTGGAATTGTTGTATTTTATCAGTGTATGATTTTGTAATATAGCTGAGTTAATAACTAATAATGTTTCGTTTATTTGTTTGGTGCATAATAAGGTTCTCCACCTTATAATTTTCAGGGAAACAGTTTATCTTTCCATAAGATAACGTAACTCTTCCATAGCCACATCCAACCTAATCACTTTTTTTGTATCATATGCAATTTGTTCTTTTATCATTCATGGTATTTGTGTTAGTTATTCTTGTTTATCTTTTGTTAATAAAATATATTTTATTACACTTGTGTGCTGATAATACAGAAAAGGCTGTACAAGTTACAAGCAATCTCACCAATCTTTCACCATGTTTTCATACTGCCAAGGTAACAGATCTGGTGTCCTGAACTAGGAAAAGGGGGAAGTGGTCATCTGGAGCCGACTGCACCAGCTGGACATAAAAAAGTTGGGTGTAAGCTCTACTCTGGACTTAGTTACGTCCAGCTTTCAGATAAATATTTACACCTATTGCACCATCAAAAACTACAACTAGGCGCGTACACGCTGATATGTTCGACCGCACTGTAGTTGAGACACGTTCGCGTTACTATGGTTACAAATGTGAATTTATTGGCTCCAACGAATTGACGAATAGATAAACAATTACTGTTGAGCCGAAAAAAGAAAAATTATTGAGCAATTCAATAAGTGTATGTATATTTTGTTATGCAAGCAAAACAATTCAGTAACGAATAAAACAAAGATTTTTATCTGGCAAAAGAAAACAGCTGTAATTGTAGGCTAGACCTGTTTACAGAGTAGAGTACACACGTTTTTGGAGCAACTTATACTTTAATAACGCTTTCAAATTTAGCAGATAATCCCGACACGCCTTTAGTACCGAGGACACCTGTGAAAAACACGATGACAGCCCGTGGAGCCCGTATACCAGACGCTCCATCATCTCAACATTTTTATTTGTCTTTATTTTCATCATTGAAACAAGTCAAGACTTCTCACTCTACACCTACCTTTGACTAGGCGTAAGATTTAGTCTCAGATATGCGCTATGCCCAGATGGTGCAACAGGTATTAATTCTACGCAGGACTTAAAACGCATTTTACATTAAGCTTAGTCTTATGACTGGGTGTACGTCCAGCTGCTGCAAAAGGCCCCTGATGTACTCATAACTACATCTTAAGGTAGTGATCCAAAAATCTCCACGTCAGCAGTTTACTAAGTGTCCTTGGATGGGTGAAGGTAAAATCACTACTGGATCTTCTTGAAGCTATAAGAAGATACAAGGTTCAACGTAAGGAATATCTTTATGACATATCACCCGCCCTATTTGTCTGTGAAGACGCATTTTCTCTCTCTGGGAGAAGGATCGCAGGGTCATTTGAGCCAAACACTCTCAGCTCAGAATAATAAACTGGAGGAAGAGGGCCCTCAGGGTAGCCAAAGAAAACAGCTCACCGTTATGGATGAGTCGTGAATGCATGAAGAAGTGTGCATGACGGATGTTAGGCGCAAGAGTGAAAGGGCGAGCAAAGTTCAGCAACTTGAGGTACTGTGAGCTCAAACTTTTTATGCGTTTATGTATGTGATAATGCCTCCGTGCATAATGTTTTAAAGGAAGAGTTTTAAAGGAATGTCTGTGTGTATTTAGGGTCCGAAGATGGTTTTACTTTTGATTCATTGATCTGTGTTCTTATTTCTCCAACAGGAAATTCTTGTGTCTCACTCTCAAAATGACCACAGTTTACACTGGCCTGAACACAAATATTCCCAAAAAACAGACAACAGAGAAAGAGAGAAAAGGAATGAAAGATTTTAGAAAAATATTTTGTCAATAGCCGAAAGGGAAGGTTAAACTCTTTACTGTATCCAATTTAAGGGCATCACAGAAGCTATTTTGAGAAAACATCTTTGAGTTGCCTAGAAGTGAGTGAATCATTTCAGGAGAGTGACATCTTTTATATTGCATTCTGTCACAGTTTGAGACACTAATAAATCCTGTCAGTCCCTGTAGCATTCTCCTCACAAACTCATATGCCATGAAAACATACTTGACACGAGTACATAGACACAAATACTTAGCCAGAACATTGCAAATGGACAGTTGTACATGCTTAGCAATTGTTCTAGCATAGCTGTGGTTGTAACAAACCTCAAGGGCCAATAGAGTCTTCAAATGACGTGGACACTTTTCACATTCCTGCTGTTCCTGCGGAAGAGTCATCATTGTTCAAGTGCCTCAGTGGTGAAAAAAAAATACAAATACAATAAAGGTTTTTCTTGTTTGACCAGCCTGTTTGATTTCCTTGCCTGTTTCTTTTTTTATTTAATTTTTTTCATTGATTGATGTTGCTTGTTTCATTGATTGGTTTGGTTTTGTAGGTATTGAGCTTCTTATCTTTCAGTCTTTGATCTGTACTCGTTGAATTTTTTGTTGGCTGTTCTCGTTTTTCGAATTTCTTGTTTTAACCATCTGTGAGAGGAGGAGTCCTGCACACTTGCAGTGCACAATGTACCTGCTGCATTCGGATCCACCAGCCCAATGGATGTTAAACCCAAGCCCACCACAGACATGGAGCCTGAGCCCACCGCAATGTCACAATGTCGCCGTGCACCAAGCCTGTTTCGTCACCCAGCACTATATTATTGATGTCTTTAATGTTCCCACCCTGCCTCTCACTCTCACCTCCTGTGCCTGTTCCGAGTTGGCCTAGAGAGCCATTCCTGAGAATTCTGTCTGTTCCGCATTGGCCAAGGACGCTGTTCCTAAGATGTATGCCTGTCCTGTAAGAACGTTTTTTAACCTCCTGTTTGCCCAGCCTAGTCCTTCAGCCCTGTCCTCACTGCAATTTGTCTCCTCCTACATTGCCTGCTCTGTGCTACATGGATCCACCTCCGGCTGATAGTTAACCTGTTTGCTGCACCTAGAACCTCCAAGCCCCGGCCGTTGACCTGTCGCCTCCACTATGGCTACATCTGTGACTGTCATCCCTGCAGCGTCACTGGGCTTCCTTGTCCCTCCGGCTCCACCTTGGTTAGTTGTCGCCTATGGGCCTATGTTGTTGACTCGTCCCTCCACCCTTTGGCTCAGCTGGGCTCCTCCTTCCCTCCAGCTTCACCTCAGTCCTCGGCAGCAAAAAACTGCCTAAGCCCTCCGGCACCCTGGCTTCATCTCATCTGCTCATCCGCAGGGTTCCGTTTTGGTCTCCTTGACCTTCTGTTTCACCTGGCCTCATCATCTCTTTGGCTGCTCCTGTTTCTCTGATACCATCAGCCTCGTCTCAGTCTGTTGTCCCTTGGTCCACCTGCCTAGTCTCCACCATGGCTCTTCTTTCCCTCGACCACGCCTTGGGCTTTCGTTCTGTGATTCCTGCTGGGGATTCCGTCCAGGCTCCTCCTACCGTGGACTCCTCCCTGCTCCTCCTGTTGTCTTCTCTGCCCTGTTTCCGGTGGTCATCATTAAAAATATAAATATAAAATATCTAGCTACTGCCAGACCACCTTCCATATTTAACTTATGAAGAAAGGGTAATGCCTCATGCAGTTCAAAACTCTTATGCTATATCCTATGCCTTCCTTATTAAACTTATGAAAAAATTAACTGAGGGTAACTTTAATTTCAAAGTGAACAAATTCTATAATAATTTTTAGTTTCTTTGATTGTTTTGATTTTGTATGCACTCACCTAAAGGATTATTAGGAACACCTGTTCAAAGCTAGGAATGTACATACTTTCTTTATTTCAGTGAACATATAGAAAATATGGCATACAAGATTTAATAATGTCAATAACTGTGGAAATTCATCAGCCCAGTCTATGAAAAGGGCCCATTAAAGCTGATACATTTTCCTAGCTTTAATCATATATATATATATATATATATATATATATATATATATATATATATATATATATATATTACTTTCAATATGTTTCCATCTCTTGTATGAGAACACAAGAAAGAAGTAGATGTAAAAGAAGGATTATGGGTTGGGGATGGAGTGTAGAGGAGAAAAGTACAATACTATGTGTGGTTGGATGTGCTTTCTTTACTGAAGGAAACTTCCTTTCAATGGGCCGTCTATCCCCATTAACTGCAAAAGCCAAAGATAACACTTGAGAGTGCTGCTTTTGGCCTCTCATCCATCCGTGTGCTGAACTGATTTCCACAGGATAAGTCATCAGATATTGTTAAGTGATCTTTAAAATAATAATTGGTTGATCATTTGACACATTTTTTATGCCCCTAGGATTATATTAAGTCAACTAAACAGAGGATTGCCGAAGTGATTTTTCTAAGAAAATACATACTTTTACTGAAATAATAGTATTTTGTATTAAAGTATATAAAGTATACACATACATTTTTGTGTGTTTAGATATATGCTGCTGTTCACATATTGAGAACAGCACCCATACTGAGAACCCGCAGGGCCTCTTCTTTTCAAACAGGACATTGGTTGTAATGTTGTGCATCCCTGAAGTGTTCACCATCTGAAGTGTTGTGGGAATGATGTATGACTAGGATTAACACATTACCCAGCTGGGCTGTATTTTTCTGGAAGGTTTGGTGTTGACTCGTTCTCTGTTCTGGTCTTTTGATATGTCACATTCTTTGGAAAGCTCAAAGGTTGACCCACAACCTGGGAGAGCTTTGGGAAAAGTTTGTTCCCGTACTTACACAGTCTTGGAGAACTGGAGAAACTTTTGCATATTCAAAAAAAAAAAAAAAAAAAAAAGTGTTGATTTTGGTTGAAGAAGAAGATCCGTCTGATAAATGTGTTCCATGGTGATCCATCTTTTCTGTCTGCTTCCATTAATCACTCCCTGTTCTCCTGGTTCTGTAATCAGATGAGTCTCTACAGTCCAACTTCTGCTGTTGTCTCCTCCCAAAAGTCTCCCGTCCCTGCAGTTCATGCCTCAAGTCACGATTCAGAGTACAAGTAGATAGGAAATTCAAAAGCTAACATTTACACAAAGAATACTGATAGAGGAATAGCAAAGACAGAAAAAAAGAAAAGAGCGGCAGTTTAATCCAAGTCGGAAAGGACACGGCCCAAAAGGCAGGTTGTGTAAATGGTGTTGTGGTGGTGTTTATAGGTTACTGGCATACTGAAAGGTTACACGCTGCCATTTCCTTCTACTTCTACAGCTTGACATTTCCTGACACCCTTGACCAACTGTCTATTAATTACGGTGACATTTCAGGCTAAACTGGCCGTCGAAAAATGCCAGAGGAATCTTAAGACATTTTACTGAATAGGAGGATTTTTAGTTGCAGTGGTAACATCCATCTCCTCTCTGGTCAGGGTCAGATGATCAGTGATTAGAGACTGAAGGTCATTATTGATCATCCATAGGTAATTGCGAAAGCTTCCTGTGTTGACGTAATCAGTGAATCTTGAAGGAATATTCCGGGTTTAGTCCAAGTTAAGCTCTATTGACATAGCATTTGTGGCATAATCTTGATTACCCCAGAACAAAATTTCAACTGGTCCGTCACCTGAACATAAGTAAACAGCAGCTTCACTCCCATAGGAAATGTGAAGCTCAAGGTATTGTTAAAAGACTTACATGAATTATTCAGTAAAACCCTGTATATTATTTGATCTGTAAAGTCATCTAAATCATTGTTTTTGTGCTATAGAATTACTAGTCCTATTTATCCATCTATCTATCTATCTATCTATCTATCTATCTATCTATCTATCTATCTATCTATCTATCTATCTATCTATCTATCTATCTATCTATCCATCCATCTATCCATCCATCCATCCATCCATCCATCCATCCATCCATCTTATCTTCCCAGAAGTAGTAGGACATCTGGTTACTTTTCACCTACTGTTTTTTTTTAAATAATGTAGATTCGGACATACTACTCTGCTGGTGTACTGTTTTTCACATAATATAGTAGGGAAGGATTCGATTTCAGACTCAGCAACAGTCACTTGCTGTCACTTTGATCACCTGCAGCTAATCACCATTTCATTTGGAGATGTATTTAAACGGTTCACTTTCACCCAATCATTGTCTGACCTGTTGTATATTATGTTACATGGACTCACCTTTGTGTTATTGTTCACTGGAAAAGACTTGCCAGTTTTTGTTACCTGTTAATGGACTATCTTCCCTATATTTTTGAGATAACTGACTGTATTTACATTGAAACGTATTTTGGATCCTTACTCGAATTGCTTACCTTTGTTTTGGTTTTTGGAATTTGAAGACCTGTTTCCTGTGGATAGTTTTGTTGACCTGTTTCCATGAAGAACCTGATATCATAGTATACATAGTACACTAAATGAGTGGCTGATCCATTAGTGTCTCAAAACCTTTCTTGATAGCAGCCAAATTTGTGCTCACTGAACATTTTGGACCCTGTTTCTACCTGTATTTAACATTGTCCACATGTGACTGTATCACCAGAGACAGATGTTAACGGCGGGTGTAAACTGGGTCAAAGAGCTAATGAGAGTGAAACTCTTTGATCAATAACAACAGCTTTGGCTGGAGGACAAGGAGTTGAGTCTGTTTCTCCTATTGTTGTAAATTTAAAACATTATTTGTATTGGAAACAGATGTGTTGAAGACACGTGTTGAAGGTTTCAAAGAGGAAACAAATGCACATATTTAGGGAATGTGCAAAAATAAATCAGATTTTTTCATTGTCTGTGTAACCCAGACCAGCTGAGGCTCCTCTGATACATTTACCACATTCACACAGCAGCATAATACATTTGTCAATCCTGTATTTGAGTCCTTAATATAGTTAGTTCATATATAGTTCAGTTATTTACGGGAGTGATTTTTCAGTTTTATGGACATCGTAGTGAACGCAGTGCAGTTGTTGCCATCAGAAACTACCAGTTGTACTGGACAGATGAAGTATGGAGAGGATGAAAATATCTAGCTTCAATCTGGGCCTTTTTTGGTGGGCAGTAGCTAGCCTAGGACTTGTGTCTGATTAACTCTTTCCCTACTATTTATGGAATTTTTTAAACACGTCTCTTTCCCGTCATCCACTGAATTTTCCCGAAATCCATGTTTTCACTTTTATACAATAGGGGGCACTATAATGCGTCTTCTGAAGCACAGGTGAAACACAAATGAAGAAGCAGCAGAAACAAGCGATAGAAGCATTGCCTATACAAGCTACCACGATCAACAGACATTAAACAGCTTATAAGCAAAGTCCCTTTAACAAGTCATTTCACTCGGTGGCACAATGACTTTACCAATTGGTGATTGGCTCTTATTTTGAAGGTGGGACTTATATTGTGCGTTGCTCTTTCTCCCATTTATAATAAAATGAGTACACTATCTTTTTATATATAAAGACTTTGATATAAATCAAAACTGCCTAATGTTACTGAATGTCGACCCAGGAAGAGGTAGAGGACTATGAAGCTTTGGGGATGTTGATGGAAGCGATCTACTCCTATTATGTTTTGATTATCATTCAGAAGTTTTAGTCTTTGACAAAAAAACATATTTTCTCAACTTTTTGTTCAAAATGTTGCTTTTTTAAAATGAAACTTAACTTACCCACATTCAAGTGATGATAAAAAGAGAATGCATGACGCTAGAATTATTTTTTTAGTTCAAAAGCAGAGGCTCGGTTCTTTCTTTTGATATTGTATATTGTGATATATTATATGCTATACAAGCAGAACCATGCAAACACAATGTCCATAATTGACCCTTCGCAAAGGTCCACCCTCTTTAGTCACAGTTTAAACAATAAATAGCGTATAGTGTCTCTTTAATGTGTCGTGACAGATCGCTGTAGCTCCTTCAATCGGCTCGTGAACCGATCATCTCTTCATACTAGATCATATATAGTATCAAATAAACATGAATGGACATCAGAAGGAATGTTGTATCAAGTGCAGAAAGAAAGTGAGCACACACAATTTTTCAAGTTCAGGTTCACCAACGTTAATCTACTAACTCCCCTGACTGCTTTGTCAGACAAAATGGTGGATTCGGGGTTATGATTGGTCAGATCGCCTGTCAATCAAACTGTTTGCAAAGGGTCAATTAAGGATCTTCGCAGCTTCTTTGATGATTATAAGACATATTGATTTCAAAAGAGTCTGTAACTTCTCATAGTATTTCACACAAGTGTTGTTTGCACAGGAAAACTAAAGGTCTTCTTAATAGAAGAAGAACATTAAAATGAGGGTTTTGAGTTTATTTTCAGCAGCAAACCAGAGAATTGACTTTCCTGCTGGGTTGCAAACAGCTATAAAGATAATATAGGAAATATTTAGCCAAGGCATTTATGCACATCATTAAACTACTGCATGAAGTTTATTAAAGCAAACAGTGAGCTAAAATAAGGTAAAGCTGCAGTGCTGATAATCATGTTTACAATTCATGTGAATGTGACTCATGCCGCTAATTGGTTAATTCTCTCTGACATCCTACATTTTTCTCCTCCAGAAATGAAAGCACTTAACATGTGACGAAGCAAATATATATATATATATATATATAAAGCTGTAAATACACCTGCCATGTTTAAATTAGTAATGAGATGCAATGACAAAAACAATAAGAAAAATCTTGCTGTTTAGATAAATTAACATACAATACAAGTGTTCATTTGAATTGTATGTTAATTTATCTAAACAGCTAGATTGCAAGCAAAGTGCAATATGTTTATGTTTTTATGTTATCTAAAAAAGTTTATGTATTTTTAAGGGATAGTTCAACTAGAACAGTGGTTCCCTAAATTTTAGAGTAGTGTACCCCCTCTCTTAGACTACAGTCACACCTTTTTCAATTAAGAGACACTATTTGCCCACTTTGCCTGCATTTTATTTACCTTTATAAAATAAATGATGTTTCAAATGAAAAGTGTTCAAAAGAGAAATAAACAATGATGGTAAAAAGAAGTGATACTTTTAAATATTAAACTAAAACCACCAAGTAGGTGGCATTAAGTCACTGGTTTAATGAGTGAGTCATCGAGTAATTCATTCATTCAGTAACGAAGCAAGTGGCTGTATTTATGAATGGGTCATTAAATCAATGACTCTCACAATTCGTTTAAAGCCGCAGATTTGTTCACCAACAAAACACTGTTGTGTGTTGCTTAGAGACACACATCAGCTGTGGCTTTCATTGGAAATATTATTTTGTTGCAAAATAGAGCAAACCATACTGACAATACTGTTAACTGTTGTGTAAAATCAATGTCTCATTTGCAATCATGGGGATATTTGGGAAAATCTGCATTCTTGCTCGTGTCAACATTAAAACAAGAACTCACACAGTGTATGCTTTTGTATTGAAGAGAGTCAATCAATCTCTATGTCAATCCCAGAAAGCACGGTGACATTGTTACAATGTTGAGTTTTGAGATTGACATTTCAATGTTTAAAGTATATCAAATCAGCAGCGAAATTGATGAAAGTCGACAGCACACATGGGTGGATACAGTGACTTTGAACTAACAGTGATTTGTAGTTGATGACCACAAGATCATGCAGGTATGTATCTTTGCAGAACACTAGTGGGTGTTTTCAGTGGGGCAAACAGTGGGGCGTTTTCAAACCACCATGGGCTTTTCAACTGCTTTACCTGAGTTGTTCTAATCCACTGGGGGCTTTAGCAAGTCAGTTGAAAAATTGGTGAAAAATATCTAATGTAGTTTGAAATTGGCCACTGATTGGTAAACGGCCATTTTGGGTTTGCATGTGCACTTCTCAGTAGGCACTGATCAGGGAGTCGCCCTCATTCATTTACAGGTGCATCTCAACAAATTAGAATGTCATGGAAAAGTTCATTTATTTCAGTAATTCAACTCAAATTGTGTATTAAATAAATTCAGTGCACTCAGACTGAAGTAGTTTAAGTCTTTGGTTCTTTTAATTGTGATGATTTTGGCTCACATTTAACAAAAACCCACCAATTCACTATCTCAACAAATTAGAATATGGTTACATACCAATCAGCTAATCAACTCAAAACACCTGCAAAGGTTTCCTGAGCCTTCAAAATGATTTCTCAGTTTGGTTCACTAGGCCACACAATCATGGGGAAGACTGCTGATCTGACAGTTGTCCAGAAGACAATCACTGACACCCTTCACAAGGAGGGTAAGCCACAAACATTCATTGCCAAAGACTTTACCAATTACCAAACAATTCATTGCTGGTTGTTCACAGAGTGCTGTATCCAAGCATGTATCCAAGAATTTGTGTGAAATTACAAAGGAATGGACTGAGGCTGGGGTCAAGGCATCAAGAGCCACCACACACAGACGTGTCAAGGAATTTGGCTACAGTTGTCGTATTCCTCTTGTTATGGCACTCCTGAACCACAGACAACATCAGAGGCATCTAGTTTCGTATTTCATTTGGAAACCAAGGTCCTAGAGTCTGGAGGAAGGGTGGAAAAGCTCATAGCCCAAGTTGCTTGAAGTCCAGTGTTAGGTTTCGACAGTCTGTGATGATTTGGGGTGCAATGTCATCTGCTGGCGTTGGTCCATTGTGTTTTTTGAAAACCAAAGTCACTGCACCCATTTACCAAGACATTTTGGAGCACTTCATGCTTCCTTCTGCTGACAAGCTTTTTGAGGATGCTGATTTCAGGATTTGGCACCTGCTCACACTGCCAAAAGCACCAAAACTTGGTTAAATGACCATGGTGTTGGTGTGCTTGACTGGCCAGCAAACTCACCAGACCTGAACCCCATAGAGAATCTATGAGGTATTGTCAAGAGGAAAATGGAAAAAAAGGACCAAAAAATGCAGATTAGCTGAAGGCCACTGTCAGAGAAACCTGTACTTCCACCTTAAATGTGAGCCAAAATCATCACCATTAAAATAACCAAAGACTTAAGCTAATTCAGTCTTTGTGCAATTAATTTATTTAATACACAAGTTTCACAATTTGAGTTGAATTACTGAAATAAATGAACTTTTCCACGACATTCTAATTTATTGAGATGCACCTGTACATAATATACTGATTCATGAGCTAGGGACCTGATTGAGACACAGGGACAGTTGTGGTCGATAGGATTGTCACCTGACCTGGGACTTGATGATATCCTGTGCCTTATCTCCTGATCCCTCATTATTTAATTTTGAGGAATGTAACTGATCTCCATTCAGTTTAGCCTGTTTCCACCGAAACACAATCACAAAAAAAACTACACCTTGTATTTGATAATGTGACTGACATGGCTATTTTGTTATTTTTAAGCAGATTGTGGTCTACATAAGGTGAATATATTCATTAAATACCTAAGGTCTTTTATTCCACAAGATAATCTTGAAACTATGTAGTTTCACAAAAAAGGAATTTATGTAATGGCCATAGTTCAGAGGTGTTTATTCCTCTTTATGAGGAGTTTAGCTCCAGCACACCTGCTGAAAGTTTTCATTGATCCTAATGACCGTTGCTTCAGGTGTGTTTAATTGGGCTGGTGCTGAAGATTGGACACTTTTCTGTAGTGTACTTGAAGTGTTGATACATAGATTAAATATACATAATTTAACAGTATTATAAATATAGTCAGAATATTCTATGTTTAACAATTTATAAAAAGTTAATCATATTGCGTTTATCATATTAACATTGTTGAATGTGACTATGACAGCTGAATAGACTTTGTTCTTAAGTAACATCATGCTTTCTTGTTCAGATTTCAGAGAAACCAAAGGAAAAGTGGCAGTAGTCTGATATAAGCCAGGTTTTGAAAACTTGAGCCATTTGACCACTTGTCACATATGACTTCTGAAAGCAAAGGTATTTTTAACATTGCATTCAGAAATGTTTATTTTTCCGTTACCATTATTTTTCAATATTGATTCAACAGCAGTGATATAGAATCAATCATAGTGTAATGTTGATTCATAGCATTACCATTGACTTTTTTTTTATTTTGTTTTCAACATTAAATGCAGGTGCAAACATGATATTGAATCAACATCCCTTCATAATGTTGATTCAATGATATTATCATCATTGATTTTTGTTGTTGTTGTTGTTGTTGTTGTTGTTGTTTTGTTGTTGTCAATCTCAACGTTGTAACTGTGGGTGCAAAAGTTATGTTGAAAAATATTACCATTGATTTGTGGTTGAAATTTCAACAATGTTTCAACATTAACCGAGGGTGCAAGAAGGATACAGAAGCAACTTTGTAACGTTAATTCAGTGGAATTAGAGTTGCTACATCAACACTGACTCAAAATTGCTTCAATGCTGTCTGGGATATTTGTTCTTCATGCTAGTAAACACTAAAACCCCATTTTTACATTGTCAAGAATGGCAGGAATGTAGTGCAATTTGCTAAAGCAGCTGTCTGCACACAACCTATCATATGCATGCTGCTTGCATGGATGCAGTCAGTTTTGACCACAGATGGTGAGGTAATTTGATCGGATGTCATATATTTGACCTTTTACGGCACTATTTTGCCCGTTAGAAACACATGCTCAGTTTTAATGTTATTTTGAGGTGGGGTATAATTAAACGAACAGCAAAACTCCCCCTCTATCACCTCAAGTACCTCAGTTTGGCAACCACTGACCTATGAAAGTTCTGTAATTCACTCATGTCGTTTCAGACCCTGAAGGCTTTCGTTCATCTTCAAAGCACAAATAAAGATATCTAATGAAGCTTGAGAAATTTCTGTCCTTCTATTGAACCAAAATTTTGACTCTTTAAAAATACATAAAACCAAATGACATTGATATGAACCTAGCAGTTTAATCCAAGAGACACAGTCCTGAACAGATTTAATTTAGGATTATATTCACATATAAACATTAACACACATGTTGTGTAGAGCACATCAAATGTGGCGAATGGAATTCAAACATTTTGATGAACTAAACTTGATTAACTAGCTTTACAACAAAGCTTATTTTTGTTATGTAAGTAAACGACTAGGCTAGGCTCCACCAGATAGAATAGCACGTAACCAGCATTAACCAACATTCCTGCAGGTGTAATCTGGTCTTTTCAGCAAAGTAAGCAATTTGATCTTGTTATCGGTTTTCATATTTGAACTGTAAATTTCCAGAAATGGAACACAAAGACATTTCATGCACTATATTGGCCAACTGAATATCTTTTAGGCAGTTTGAAAATGTATTTAACAATTTAAGCACATCTCATGTTACTATGGTGAATGTTTCCCAAAACAGCCACTGAGTAAATGCCGCAAGGCAGGGCCTATTGTTCATCCTAAGGAGTTGATGAAGTGCGGTTAGATGAAGGTTCACACACACACACACAGTTCAGCTTGTCTGGAAAATTTCACTTTGAATGTTTGTTCAAGCTTTTCAGACCCTCTTTTACATTCACCTATACGTTTCTGTGCTCTAGAGGGTTTTGTTAGATGTTTTTTGAAACACATAATTCCTCCTGCTCTTTCTCCGTTAATCTCCTCAGGGACTGATCTGATTAGCATCTTTGCTAATAACAAAGAGGCTGTTGAACAAACCAGTCACATCTACACATGCAACCCTGGCTGAAGGAAAATTTGATGCGCTCTGAAGACAAAAGCCGCAAGCTGCAACCCTTAAAGTTTATTAAATTCAGGAGGGCAAGGTAAAATAAATACATAAAACTAATTATCATGTTGCATAATATGGTAATTTTTGCAGTAGCGAGTCAATGCTGCGGCACAACAGTTGGGTAGATGGCGCATAACATGTCCATGGACTTTTGTTTACGTAAATCCAGTATTTTAGTTGAAAAAGTATATGAAAACGCCACTATTGTGTAACGTTTAGGCCATGGGTCTTCAACCGGGGGTCCGCGACCCCTAGGGGGTCCGCGGCGGTATTGCAGGGGGTCCGTCAATTAATGTTTGATCACAAATAATTTAAAAAAAAAAAAACATCACAAAGTCAAATTTAAATAAAATATATTTTATTTTACAAATAGTCCGAATCGCAAGATATAAAGTCCGAATCGCGAGATATAAAGTCCGAATCGCGAGCTATAAAGTCCGAATCGCGAGCTATAAAGTCCGAATCGCGAGATATAAAGTCAGAATCGCGAGATATAAAGTCAGAATCGCGAATCACGAGACATAAAGTCCGAATCGCGAGATATAAAGTCCGAGTCGTGAGCTATAAAGTCCGAATCGCGAGCTATAAAGTCCGAATCGCGAGCTATAAAGTCCGAGTCGCGAGATATAAAGTCCGAATTGCGAGCTATAAAGTCCGAATCGCGAGCTATAAAGTCCGAATCGTGAGCTATAATGTCCGAATCGCGAGCTATAAAGTCAGAATCGCGAGATATAAAGTCCGAATCGTGAGCTATAAAGTCCGAATCGCGAGCTATAAAGTCCGAATCGCGAGCTATAAAGTCCGAATCGCGAGCTATAAAGTCCGAATCGCGAGCTATAAAGTCCGAATCGCGAGCTATAAAGTCCGAATCGCGAGATATAAAGTCAGAATCGCGAGATATAAAGTCCGAATCGCGAGCTATAAAGTCCGAATCGCGAGATATAAAGTCTGAATCGCGAGCTGTTTGACATATTTTGTGTGGGGGGTCCCTGCTCCGTGTCTCGCTCATCTAAGGGGTCCTTGCCCTGAAAAACGTTGAAGACCCCTGGTTTAGGCATTCTGACTTCTTTTAGTCAGCATTTTTAACATTTGTGTGTAAGAGAGTGAATTCTCAAAAGTATTATAGCTACCAGTTCATTTTTTTTTCCAGTTGGACTGTCGAAAGAACGTCGTGTACTTTCATATGTTTTTAATAGTTGCTTGGGATGTTTTATTTCATATGAACACTTCATCATTTTGAATTTCACGGGATAAAAGCTTCACATTATACTGAATCTTTTTCCAAAAAACAATTTTCATTTGGACTATATTTAGCCAAATTCATCTTCTTTGGTCTGTCACTGGACTTTGAACGTTCTAAAGCACAGCTAAAACTAATCCACCCTAATACAACTCCCAAATGGACTGTAATTGGATTGGAATATTTTGGTCGGGATGTGGAGCGAAAATTAAAAAATGATCAGAGGAATGAGGCATAGAGATATAGATCGGGGAAAAGAGAGACAGTCTCATCCTTTCTGAACAAAAAGTTTATATTTAGAGGAAATATTGAGTTTAATTACCTGAAAATCTTTGAGAGGTAAAAGCAGTTAGACATTCCTTTTGATTATGTTCTGCTTCCAAAAACAACTCTTTAATATAGATGCATAGCCAGAAAGACAGTCTGGATGCACAAGCAGGAACATTTGTGACTTTGCCCATGAGAAAACCAACAAATTCCACAGAATTCAGATAACTGCTTATTCCTGTGGCCAATTATACTCCTCTTTCTCGATCTGTCTTAGTCTCTGGAGGTATTCGGTGGAGAGCCTTTCAGCTCTATTACACAGTGAAGCGAATGAACGTATCCTCAGAGAGAGGCTGCTTTTACTTTCAGACCTGTCTCATAGGAACTGAGCCAGAACTCAGTAACTTCACCTCCAACTGTCCCACACTCAGGGTTACTAACAAACCTTGACCTTGATTTTATAACACATTCCCACGCACATTCCTCTGGCAATAGTCATGATTTGAAGTGATTTTGAATGAAAGGCCACTGCAGATTGGATGTTATTACACCACTTAAAGTCCTGAAGGACTTTAAAAAGCACTTCCATGGATTTAACTTTGGGAAAAATGGTTTTAGTGCCAGACATTGAGACGTAGAGAACCAAAGGCTGAGACCTTGTTCAGTTTAGTCAAAGGTCTGTCTGTGTGGCACTAAGTTGAAGATGATTGTTTTGTTGGGGTGCAACTGAGAGGAGTTTCTGGTTGGGAATCTTTAAGACTACACTGAGAGCCAAAACAGAGTCAAGTCTGCTAAATGAATCATCACAGAAGAATTGAATAAGATCGAATGGAGGTGAACAGAAAAATCAAGGAAGTTGATGTTAGAGATAATAATAGAAGAAATAATGTAATTTCTAAGGATGAGTGTGACCCAATAGCAGGCTTTCTGCAGGTTACCTCATTATCTGAGTAGGCGGCGACCAATTGATTTGTTCAAAAATGCAGGATTAAAAAAAATAAAATAAATAAATGTTTTTTTATGGGCAAATCATTGAATAATTCACTCAAACGATTTGTTAAAAACACACTGATTGGTTTAAAAAAACTGAAACAAGTGCATGTCTTTGAGTGAGTCGTTGAATCATTTACTCACTGATTCATTAAAAAATTCTGATTCATTCAGAAATGAGAACAGTTGAATGTCTGTAGGAGTGAATGAGTGATTGACTCATTGATTCATTCGATTCCTTCTAAAAACGCTGATTTATTCAGAAATGAAACAGTTGGCTGTCTGTAGGAGTGAAGCAGGGATTGAGTCATTCATTCAACCGATTCCTTCAAAAATGCTGATTCGCAGATTCATTCATAAATAAAACAAGGAATTTTTTTATTAGTGAGTCACTGAGTCATTCGCTCAACCAGTTTGTTCAAAAACATGACTTTTAAGTGACATTTTAGTTAGTTACTCCTGAACACTGATGGTAAATCTCAGGGCTAGCAAGTAGATATATATTAAACTACATTGGTAAAACATTTTATTCTTTGGAAACACTGGATTCATGAGGCTCAGTAAGCTTATGTTATTGCCTTTAGTTTTACTGGTAGAACTCGACTTGAACTGCAGAGTGCACAAATGGATTGTAGTTCTCAGCAAATCTGTCACATGTGCTGAGCTGTATGTTTGCCCAAAGTGGGTGGTTATTATCCATAATGGGCAGGTGCATTATGGGTAATTTGTTTGGGTCAGACCACATAGACCTTGGCATACTGGTGTAAAGGTTCCATTAGTCTGGAAATTGAGCATAGCATTGATCATTGGGAACAATACGCCATACCTCTTACATCCTCCTGTTCCTTTCCCTGAATAATAACTTTAACCTATATGGGGAAATTTATTATATTTTATATATTCGTAGAGCATTTCATTAAAAGTAGTAATTTCTTTTAAAAATGTTAATATGTATCCATAATCAAATTTCAGGGCTGAAAGTTTTATTTCTAGCTTTGATTCTTTTTTCAGCACCTCACTTCTTTGTCTGAAGGTGAATGAGCGTGAAGACTTTTTTAGTGGGTAATAGGACTTGGATGACAGTTCTCCTGACCGCATGAGTGTGTGAGCAATGCAGTTCTGGTGTTAAGGTCAAAGGGTTGATGTCATAATTATTGTGGACTGAAGCTGCATGTCACATTAAAGTACACTGGAGTCGACACAAGGGAATGAGCTTTCAGGATGAGTGCTTTCAGCTGCCATGTCCATCAATAACAACATCCTGACACTAATATGACAGATGTATGCATAAGCTTTCACACATCGCCAGCTTCCACAAAGCAGCCCAGAAGCAACAACATTTGCATTTCTGCTTTGCAGATTCTGTAAATAGGAATATGAGGCTTTTAGTCCATCTGGAGGAAGTCAGTGCAACTAACAATGAATAATATTTATTTAATATTTACAGCATTTATTAATCTTAGTTAACAGTTTACTTTACCAAAGTACATTTTTACTAAAAATAAGTAAATAAAATAAAATAAAATAAAATAAAATAAATAAATAAATAATAATAATAATAATAAAATGAACATTATGGTTAGAAAAATTGTCAAAACAGTAATATTGTGAAATATTGTTACAATTTAAAATGACTGCATATTATTGTAATATATTTAAAAAATTTATATTTTATTCCTGTAATGTCAAAGCTGAATTTTCAGAATCATTACTCCAGTCTTCAGTGTCAAATGATCCTTCAGTAATCATTCTAATATGCTGATTTGATGCTCAAGAAACATTTATTATTATCATCAATGTTGAAAACAATTGTGATTATTAATATTTTTGTGGAATCCTGGATATCTTTCTGACTAAAAGTATTACTTTCTATCAAAATAATAATAATAATAATAATAATAATAATAATAATATTATAGAACCCTAACTTTTGAACAGTGATGTATTTAATATACATATAGGCTTAATGTGTGTGTGTGCGCGTGTGTTAAAAATATTGCTTATGTTCTGAAGATGTACGAAGGTCTTACATGTGTGGAACGGCATGAGGGTGAGAAATAAATGACATAATTTTCATTTTGGGTTGAACAAACACTTTTATATTCTGTTTTGTTTCCTTTAATTCTTGTTTCCCTGTTTAGTTTCAGTTTCCTGGGTTTCTGATTATGTCCTTGTTTTTTTCTATAGTTACTGATTATCCCCAACTGTGTCTTGTCTAGTTCTCAGTGTATATATACTCCCTATTTTTTTATGCCCTTTGTTAATTATCGTGCTTACTTTACATGTGTAGTTTGCTCCTGATTCCATCACCGCCACTGGTTTCATCCAGTCCCCTGGATCCGCCATCTCAGCTGGTGTCGTCCATCTCCTCGGCTCTATCGCTAGCTCTGTGCAACTCTCTGGATCCTCCTTGGGCTTCCTGATCCCCATCTTGTTAAGGTGTTATGGGTTACCCTGCTTGACCTCAAGCTTCAAGCCCATGTCTTCACCTTGGCCTATCAGCCAGTTGGCTTCACCCATCTTTGTGCTTCCTTGGCTCCCCCGTGGTACATCAGCCCTAGAACTCCCCCCGGCTCTTTCGTCCCTCCAGCTCAGCCTCAGTCAGTCATCGCTCTGCCTCCACCATGTACTCCCGAGTCTCTGGGTGTGCCTCAACCCTCCTTCTTCCCTCCAGCTTCCCCGTCGTCCTCACTCCCTCCGTGCTAAGCACCCATCTCCGCCTTGGTCCACCTTGGGCTTCCATTCTGTAAATGTCACCCTGGTCTGTCGATCTCTCAGCTCTGCCTGGGTCTCCATCGCTTTCGACTCTGTCTCCGTCAGTCATTCCCCAGGTTCCGCCTGGACCTTCAGCCAAAGCTCCACTCTGGCTGCTCCCGCCGTTATCTCCACCATGGTGTCTCCTTCTACTGGCTCCTCCTGGTCCATGCCTGTCACCAGCTCTGCACCCTCCTCCATAACCCTCTCTCCACTGTTGGAATATCAGTTACAACTCAAGGATGCACCTTCCTAGAGAGGTACTAGTACTAGTACTTATGGACTCTTATTTTGATATTCTGTTTCGATTCCTTTAGTTCTTGTTTGGTTCCTGTTTAGTTCCTCCCTGTTTGGTTATGTCCTTTGTTGGTTATCGTGCTCAATTTACATGTGTAGTTTGCTATTAATTTTCCTAAATGTTCTCCTGTCTTAGTCTCTGTGTTCAATAAAGACATTGTTTGTTATTTCTGCGTCCCACATTTGGATTACTACTACTCTCCCTTACACATATAAAATGGCTTTGCCAAAAGAAAGAACCTAGACTAGACTATTCTCAATTATTTCCATTATGATCAGCTTACTGCAGTATATTTTTTGTTTTATTTGTACGTATGTGTTATGAATCCTGTTCTGTTGTTCTCCATTCACCTGCCACTAGATGTCGCCCTCACATTTCAGAACTCTATCATGGACTCCATACACCACACTACACTTCCCATAAGCCCCTTATGTTAATTACTGCCCAGCTGTAGCTAATCTGCTCCCTATTTAAGTCTGTTCTGTTTCCCTGTTTAATTGCGAAGTCTTGTTCAAACTGTAACATTTCTGAGCGCTACCCTTGCCTTGTTTTGCCTGTTTTCGATTCCTGCCTGTGTCATCGTCCTGTTGTTTATCTGCCTGCCTTTTGACCTTAGCCTGGAATAGTGACTACGAGTTTGCCTTTCTCCTGTTGTTCCTGTTTGCTATTGAGTTGACCTGTACGACTACGTTTTGGAATTAAAGCTGCACTTGGATCTCATTCGCTGACTCGCTTATCATTAAAGTATGAGTATCTGGGTGCATGTTTCCTCATGTTATGAGTATGTCTCAGTTATAAGCACCAATATTTTTAACGCCTTATAAAATAAACCTCGTTTTCATTTTTTGATATCCAGCATCTTTGCACAGTGCCCTCAGATTTCATTAAATTGTTCTACAATGGAGCTTTGGAGATAAAACTACTATCACAATATCTGCTTCAAAAAAGGAGGTTATATTATTGAAATTATTATTAAGTCAACATGATGTCTGGCATTCCGCTTCTCACAGCAGACCTTGACGTTTCTCTGAAATGAGGGGAAAGTTATTTCCTCTTTACCACCAGGAAGTCATAAACCTGTCAATCAAATCTGAGACATAATTCTCTGGAGGTTACTGTAAACCTGTATGTGTCTCAAAGAGGGATTGTGAGGGATATTTAATGTTCTGTAACTATATTCAGTCGCATATAACATTTTCAGAATCACAGCTGTAATTCTGAGACCTCTATTAACCTACAGTGAAAGTCTAATGCTGGCAAACACTGCCAAAGAGAAACTCTACGAAAATGAGTAATGTGCTGCATAATCCCATCCTCCTTTATCAAAGATTGGACAAAGGTTTGATTTAAACAGAATAAGCCAGGTGGTGACACTGTGGATCATCAGGGTTTATAAATGTATTTGTTCTGTTTGCTGTAGAATAACTCAGTGAGGGGAGAGAAGAAAGCAGAATGATATCCTGGACGATCCTCAGGCTCTGTTGGTTGCACAAGCACACATTATGGCTGCAAAGTTTTTGAATATTCATAGCTTAAACCTTAACCTGCATTTTTAATTTGATTTTGACGTTTATGAAATTTTGAAAATACCTGTTTTAAAAATGTAGGAAGACATACATTGTTTTGTGACTTTAACACGGTTAATTCACATCAAATGAAATATAGAATCTGCATCTGACTGAGGTCTATTGTGTGGTCTAATGAAGGGACAGGCTGCTCACTGCAGAGCCAATTGACCCATCACCGGCAGTTTGATTGACAGATGCTCTAACCAATCATAACCCTGAATCCGCCATTTTGTCTGACAAAGCAGTCAGGGGAGTTAGTAGATAAATGTTGGTGAACTTCAAAAATTGTGTGTACTCACGTCTTTCCGCACTTGAAACAACATTCCTTCTGATGTTCATTCATGTTTATTTGATGCTATAAATGAACTAGTATGAAGTGATGGTTGGTTCACGAGCCGATTGAAGGAGCTACAGCGATCTGTCACGACATATTAAAGAAACACTATAAGCTATTTATTGTTTAAACTATTTAAAAAATTCCGATATTTTAAATATGAAACCGTTTCATATGTCTGTCGAAGCGTTGTCAGTGTCCTCTTTGTGCCTTTGACCAAGTCCAGCTCCTCCTCGCTGGAGGTAATGGTTGGAACTAAACGGTCCAAACACACCCATAACTCCACCCATTAGGTCCAGAGAAGGGGAACTTGATGTCATTTGAGGATCACTTGCATGACGATCTCATATGTGTAAAACTTTTCAGTGTAAAAAATGTTCTTAAAGGGATAGTTCACACAAAAATAATAATTCTGTCATCATTTACTGACCCTCAAGTCATTTTAAAATGGTATAAGAACAGAAGACAAAAGAAAAGATTTTGAAAAATGTTGGTAACCAAACAAATGCTTAATAGTTGCTGTCACTTCACAAAAATGAGTTTTGTTATTTTAATGTAACATGAAAAGGGCTGATGGAGTTCTCTTGAAGGTTTTTCACACTTGAAATTATTAACCATGGGTCATTGTAAACCCCTGGTAAACAGAATCCTGGCTTATCTACTCATAATTTATCCAGGGTTAACAATTAATCCTGGGTATTCATACGCTGATGTTTCACCCTGTACATTCCTCATACTGGGGTTAATGTTATTATTTGCATATTTGTAGTCTCAGTGTCACTGATTGGACAAACACCACATGCGAACTGTAAAGGCTTTAGCATTGCGCATCCTCATATTACACATTGAAAACTGTACTATCAAGTTTTTTGTTTGTTTGTTTTTTCCGAATGCATAGGAAAGATGCCAATTACATAAAATGTTCTCTTTTAACAATTCACTTGATCTTTAAACTCTAATAGGTCCTGAAACACACACACTGCATGGCATCCAAACAAGCACCGACCGCAGACTGTTTCAGGCTGTTTCTGTGATGATTATCACACAGCTAACTTTCTGCTCCGTGCTTCACAGTGTGAGGCACCTGAGGATGGATTCTCATGCAGTGCGTCGCTGCTGCTGTGGGCTTTGCTGTACTCACAGGCTGATGAAGCAACAGGGGCCAGTCGCAGGGGTCTAAGCCTTAATTCACCCTAGGACTCAAGTGCTTTTCACATTTTGATTGAGGGCGAACAGGGCTGTGAAACAAGAGAAACATGGTGAATAAAAATGAGTGACAGCCTTTGGCCTGACTTTCTTTCCTTCTCTTTCTAATTCCTCTTTTTTCACACACAGATACTCCTTTTGACATTGCTTCTTTTTATTTTCTTTTTTGTTGTTGTTGAAAACCATTCTGTATCTCATATTGAGTGGGAGATTGTTGTTTGGCACAGACCACTATTTTGTGAGAATCAATTTCTTTTTAAAAAAGTAATGAATTGGACTGATTCAAACAAGCCTCCATCAGTTGTGTGGTTTCAAGAGAACCTGTCAAAACATCACTTCAATGCCTAAACCGCACATTTAGTTGATTCGTTCCAAATCGTTCAAGCAAGACAAATATCTCAAAGCGACCAGATACTGGTAACCATATCATTTGCAGTTGGCATGTTTTCTCTTCACAAAGAAAAAAAAAAAAAAATCAGCTCAGTTTCCTGCTGAAAACGATTAAGCCTCTGTACATAATTTTGGTGACTGTAGACGTTTTACATATGTTGGTGAATGAGTAGACAAGAGCTTTTGATAACTTTCTGGATAATGTCTTGTGATGTCGTTTAATCCATGCTGCCATTTCTGGGTTTTGTTGACTAACTAAAGAGCCTATGGGTGACAAAACGCAAACTAAAAAGGGAAATGTTTTTATGGGTTTTGGTCGTTCATTTACACAACAACAAAAATGCAAACCGGATGAAATGGGTTTGAAAGAGCAAGTTTTTGAAACGATACCACTGTCATGTCTTTTTAAACTAAAAAAACACGAATTTGTGAAACAGTAACATCTGTAGTCGTGAAGTGTTTCTACAGGCCTGCCATGAATAATACCGAATTTTTAGTCGTTTTTATGGATCTGTGTGAACAGGGATCATTTTGATAAAGTTGCTGTCTGTGCACGAAACTTTTTAAAAAACCTTTCCGTTTTTAGTTTTTAGTACTGAATGGACAGGCAAAATGCATAAAAAGTTTTCCACCTTTAGTTGAAAACAGCGTTAATCGGTCACTAAACATCACCTTAAACTTTAAGGCCCGGTTTCACAGACAGGGTTTAGCCTAAACCAGGATTAGGCCTTAGGTCAATTAAGACATTTAAGTACCTTTTATAAACGTACACTAGAAAAAACAAAACAAAAAAAACATTACTAGTGTGAATCTTGAGACAAAACAATGGCAGTGACATATGTTAAGATACATCAGTGCAAGTTGCTTTCAGTTAAAAGCATTTTAATCCAGGACTAGCTGAAGCCTCGTCTGTAAATCCGGTATATGTATGAATCTATATAGTTTATTTGTCTGCAGAACATGACTAAATTTCTGATAACAAATGTCCCTGGTACTCATTTCCCAGAATATAGTTTCACCTCAGTCAGATGTGTCACAACATACACGATAATAAGTACCAATAAGCTGTCTCTTTGTAAATCTGAAAAGTTATTATGACCAACACTTCTTTTACACCCTTATATTAGTTGTTGTGTTGCTTTAGACATATTGACCAGGGCTGGGTAGGGTACTTTTAAAATGCATTTCACTACAGATTACAAAATACATGCTTTAAAAAGTCATTTGTAATGTATTTCGTTACATTACTCAAGTTTAGTAACTTAATCTAAATACTTTAGAATACTCTAAACTTTATAACTCGTTGCAATTGCGAGTTATAAAGTCAGAATTATGATATATAAACTCGCAATATTGAGAAAAGTCCAAATTGTGATCAACTTAATATTGAGAAAAGTCAGAATTATGAGATATAAACTCACAATATTGAGAAAAGTCAGAATTAAGAGATATAAACTCACAATATTGAGAAATGTCAGAATTATGAGATATAAACTCACAATATTGAGAAAAGTCAGAATTATGAGATATAAACTCGCAATATTGAGAAAAGTCAGAATTAAGAGATATAAACTCACAATATTGAGAAAAGTCAGAATTATGAGATATAAAGAGAAAAGTCAGAATTATGAGATATAAACTCACAATATTGAGAAAAGTGAGAATTATGAGATATAAACTCACAATATTGAGAAAAGTCAGAATTATGAGATATAAATTCGCAATATTGAGAAAAGTCAGAATTATGAGATATAAACTCGCAATATTGAGAAAAGTCAGAATTATGGAATTATGAGATATAAACTCGCAATATTGAGAAAAGTCAGAATTATGAGATATTAACTCACATACTAAATTCACAATTGCAAGAAAAAAAAATAGTATTGCAAGTTTATATCTCCCAATTCTGACTTTATTACTTCCAACTGTGAGTTTAAATCTCGCAATTCTGAGAAAAAGAAGTCAGAATTGTGAAATGCAAAATCACAATTGTGAGGGGAAAAAAACTACTTGTGAGAAAAAGATGCAGTGACCTTTTTTACAATTATAAAATGACTCACAAACAACTATCACAAAACATGAAAACAGTCGAAAACATGAAACTTAACTCCTCTTTTTCAGACTGTCAGAGTCAGAGAATCACCAATTGCTGTTTAAATGACATTAAAATTCAAAGTAATCCTTTGGTAATCTAAAACACTTTTCAGATGTAACTGTAATCTGATTACCAGCCATTTAAAATGTAACTGTAATGAAATACAGTTACTCAAGTTTTGTATTTTAAATACGTAACTAAGTTACTTGTATTTTGTTACTGCCCAACCCTGATATGACCTTCAGTTTCTTCCACTTTTGTAGTATGTTGATGCTGAGAAGTGTGTGTGTTATCTGTGCCGCCCCATTACCTCTGTAGGAATGTGCAACACCTCTCATCAACGGATCCTCCATTATCTTCACTGTTTGACACGCACACTAATAGTTTTTGCTCTTTAATTAGAAGGGATTTTAATGTTCAGCAGGTTTCATCTCCTCCAATCCCCTCTGACATCCATCTTGCATTGGAATTTGTAAACCGCAAGTAGTGTACATGTGTGCGTGTCTGGCCTTAATCAGCATCCCAGCTCTGAGACAGAGAAGCTAAGAACAACACAGAATTACACTCTCATTCACAGTCAAGCAGACTTTCATCCAAACAAAGCTATATTATATGTGTGTGTGTATATATATATATATATATATATATATATATATATATATATATATATATATATATATATATATATATATACAGTTGTGTTCAAAATTATTCAACCCCCACTGAAATTGATTGTTTTGGCCGGTTTGACATTGATTTTGATCATTCAGTCATCCTGCTTACAATTAAATCAAAGAGGCACGTGTAGGTCAGACAAATATAACAACATTTATAATGAAATAACCACAAATGTCTTTTCTCTGCTCACATCATTATCAGTTTTATTCAACCCCCAAGTGACATTCAATCTTAATACTTAGTACAACATCCTTTTACAGTTATAACAGCTTTTAAACGTGAAGCATAGCTTGACACAAGTGTCTTGCAGCGAGCTACGGGTATCTTCGCCCATTCATCATGGGCAAAAGCCTCCAGTTCAGTCACATTCTTAGGCTTGCGCACTGCAACTGCTTTCTTTAAGTCCCACCAGAGGTTCTCAATCGGATTTAAGTCTGGTGACTGCGATGGCCATTTCAAAATGTTCCAGCCTTTAATCTGCAACCATGCTCTAGTGGAATTGGAGGTATGCTTGGGATCATTGTCCTGTTGAAAGGTCCAACGTCTCCCAAGCCTCAGGTTTGTGACGGACTGCATCACATTGTCCTCCAATATCTCCTGGTACTGAAGAGAATTCATGGTACCTTGCACACGCTGAAGCTTCCCAGTACCTGCAGAAGCAAAACAGCCCCAAAGCATGATTGACCCCCCGCCATGCTTCACAGTAGGCAAGGTGTTCTTTTCTTCATAGGCCTTGTTCTTCCTCCTCCAAACATAGCGTTGATCCATGGGCCCAAACAGTTCTAATTTTGTTTCATCAGTCCACAGAACACAATCCCAAAACTTCTGTGGTTTGTCCACATGACTTTTGGCATACTGCAGTCGACTCTTCTTATTCTTTGGAGACAGCAAGGGGGTGCGCCTGGGAGTTCTGGCATGGAGGCCTTCATTACGCAGGGTGCGCCGTATTGTCTGAGCAGAAACTTCAGTACCTACATCTGACAAATCTTTTCTCAGTTCCTCAGCAGTCACACGGGGACTTTTCTCCACTCTACGCTTCAGGTAGCGCACAGCAGTCGAAGTCAGCATCTTCTTTCTGCCACGACCAGGTAGCGTTTCAACAGTGCCCTTTGCCTTGAATTTGCGAATGATGCTTCCTATGGTGTCTCTTGGTATGTTTAACATCTTTGCAATCTTCTTATAGCCATTGCCCTTCCTGTGAAGAGTAATCACCTCTTCTCTTGTCTTCCTGGACCATTCTCTTGACTTCACCATGTTTGTAACCACACCAGTAAATGTCTAGAAGGAGCTGAGTATCACAGTCATTTTAAAGCTGCCTAATTGGTGCTTATTAGGCTTTATTGCTGCTCCCTGACATCCACAGGTGCTTTCAATACCTGATTGAAAACACTTCAATGGACCTCTG
Organism: Opsariichthys bidens; assembly: GCA_037194245.1. NCBI lineage: Eukaryota > Metazoa > Chordata > Actinopteri > Cypriniformes > Xenocyprididae > Opsariichthys > Opsariichthys bidens. The sequence goes on along the minus strand of CM074285.1, from coordinate 9,963,218 downwards.
TTCTTCAGAGTGGTAGTCTTTAAGGGGTTGAATAATTGTGTCAATGAAGAATTCACAAAAGAAACATTTACTACTGTATTACAAAACCAATTGATGTCATTTTAGTTGCATATGCTTCTTTAAGAAGTCCTTGTAGGATTTCATTCTGAATTCAATTACAAATGTACTCTAAATTCTCTAAAACCATTTACAGCATTGGGGGGTTGAATAATTTTGAACACAACTGTATTTATAGAGAGAGAGAGAGAGAGAGAGAGAGAGAGAGAGATGACTGAAGAGTTTACCAGCTACACCAAAAGATTTCTTAACTTCTGCAATTAATTTAGCACTTAGTAAAAACCTCCTATCAAACTTTATTTTGTAGTTACATTTTTCAAATTTAAGAGTTTAAGAAAATCTGCTGTTGAATTCAGTTTATCTTCCCAACAATGAAAATGCAACTGAAATATTCCCATACTAAACTGTGATTGGCCTTCTTTCCTACATCTCTTTGCATTCTAAATTCTTATTGGTTTTGTTTTCCTTGCATACACACTGCCGTTCAAAAGTCTGGGTCGTAAGATTGTGTAAGGTTTGATTTTCCTGCTAAGATAAAAGCTGAGATCAAGCATCCTGCAATAAAGCAATAAAACTCATCTGGAGAGAAGATTTCAAAGGAATAGGACAACGCCTTACCCAAACTGCCCTCACTCATCTATGTGACCAGCCCCCCTCCCTCCACTCCCTACCTCCCCTCTGATTCAAGTCACTGAAGTTCTCTAAGAAAGCATATGTACTATGTATGATGTATCTTGTGAATCTATTGTTTTCCAATTTCATGTTTAGTATCATTTTAAATGTCTCAGTGCGATTGGTAAAATGGTCTCAGTTTCACAGCAGTCACTAGTATTATGAGAAAGATCGAAAACTTAGGAGAATTCTGTTTCTCTTTTCTGGAACATGTTTCTTCAAGGAAACCATCTCCTCTCTCCCGAAAACAGGTGTTGGGGCAATAAATATTTACAGTTCTTTTGTTCTGGTCTGAGTATTTAGGGGAAAAGACACAGCAGCAAGAGGGGAAATTCTGTAGAGAGACCCCCACATAGAGGTGATGAGTGTTTTTCACCACCATCTCTATATGTATGCATAACTTTTAAATACGCTCAGAGAAATCATTTGAGTAATTGATGTTATGTATTTATTATATTTGAATTGGTTTATAATTGTGTAATTATGTAATTGGCATTGATACATTTTTACCTGATAAATAAATTGTTACATCTAGATTTAATTTGAATTCGTCTGAAATCATTATCACCGGTAGATCAAGTGGTTTTCGACATCTCCGCAATTCTAGTGATCGGATAGATCATACTGAAATCTTAATAAACGGAGCATGTGGCACGTTATAAAGATTTTGGATTTCTGACTATTATGACTTAACATGTTACAGTATCGTGACTAAAACGAACGGCACTTTTGTGTGAATAAGCATGAGGCGATTCCATAATTTGTGTTTTTAGCAAACGCTATATTCCCCTGTTTTGATTCTAAACTAACGAGGTTGTGACGTAAAGCGTATAAACGGCCGTATATAGCTTTTAGGTGATGCGACGCCCTGATGAAAGGATAATTGAAATTAAGAAAAATTAAAGAATCAAAGATCTAAATTAATTCATATTTAATCACGCGATCAGCTATTAATGTTACATCAGAAACATTACCAATTAGAGATCGTTTACAATTGGAGTCAGATTAAACGAACAGCTAAAGGAAAACATAAACTAAATCTAAAATTTATGTGAACTTCACGCGGGCGCTGAAAAGACATACACGCACAATCCCTTCATCCGGGCCGTCAGATTCCGCCATTGGGCTGACGGGCGGAGCTTACAATTGCATTTATTTGATCAAAAATCAAAGTAAATATTGTGAAATAGTACAATTTTAAAAGATAATTTATGATACAAAGCTGTATTTTCAGCATCATTACTCCAGTCTTTGGTGTCACATGATCCTTCATAAATCATTCTAACGAGCTGTTCAAAATCATTATCAATGGTAAAAACAGTTGAGCTGCTTAAAACTTTTGTGTAAACCATTATACATTTTTTCAGGATTCTTTAAAAGCTCAATAGAATTTAGATTTGGAATTTAAATCTTTCATAACATTGTAAATGTCTTCACTTTCACTTTTGACCAATGTAGTGAGTCCTTGCTTAATATTAATTTCTTTTAAATAATTTAAAAAAAAAAAAAATCACACAACCCTCAAACTTGTGAACTGTAGTGCATTCAATCATTTATTAGCACAGTGATTATGAGCTGATTCTTATATACAACCGGTTGAAATTTCCAAACCGTCTATACAGACCAAAGCTTAAAACCTAAACTTACTGAAAACTTTAGCAGTGTTTGTTTGCTTCCTTTCAAGTGCTGGTCTCTCTCTCTGGAAATCTAGTTTTCAATTTTATTCCTCGCCAAAGACAACTGATAGATAGATTTCTTGCCTTATTTGAGATAAACCCTCTCGCCATCTTCTGTTTGTTTTATGAACAGAAGGTTCATTCACCCCCTTCAGGTCAGTGGATGAACCTGCCAATGACTGGTGTGTGATGCTTGTGTTTGTTTAAACATTATTCAGCTGCCATATAGCCGAGAGTTCAGTCAACACAAATGGTCGACTGGCAGCGTATAGGCAAGTGAGATTTGCAGTAATCTCTCTCTTTGATGATCATGCATTTCTTTTAGGGCACATCAAGGTTAAATATGGTGGTTGGAAAACTTGGCACTAGCTCACCCTTTGATTGAATTTCTGTGAAAGGAAATATCTGAGCAGGGAGGAGCGTGTGGATTTGGTCACATGTTCTTCTTTTGTTTCTGTGTATGTGTGTGTGGCTTGACATATTTGCACTTTTAGAAGTTATTTGGCTTCTGCTGCATGTCCTTAAGTGGAAATAGGCCTCAACGTCACATCTGAAATGAGAAAAACTGCAGATAAAATGGTTTGGTTCCATGTTTCAGAAATAGTGACAGTGAATATTGCAATCACAATAGCAGCTCGCTGAATATGCTTATTTTTAAACACACTATTACTTACTAATTCGCTAATCACAGTCTCTTGTTGGTCTCTTCTCTTGTTTGAGTGTTAATTATGTGTTACTCATTTGTTCCTGTGTAGTTATTCATTAATGATGGAACAGTTTTCTAAAGTGTTGCCCAATAATCAATGTGGTTCAGATAACATAATATTTTGAGTTTCTGTTGATTAACCCAATCGCCATCATTGAATGAACTCAAATTTAGCAAGGACCGGAAATTTAATTGATCAAAATTGACGGAAAAGTCATAATGTTACAAAAGATTTATTTTTCAAATAAATGCTGATCTTTTGAAAGCAGCGTAACTGTTTTCAGCACTTATAATTTTAAGAAATGTTTCTTGAGCATCAAATCAGCATATCAGAATGATTTCTGAAGGATCATGTCATACTGAAGACTGGAGTAATGACGCTGAAAATGTAGATTTGATCACAGGAATAAATTACATTTCCCAGTCTCTTGTCTAATAGCTGTTTGACAGTGCTTTCTCAACCCGTTTGTGACCTGTATCTAATTCATCTGCTTGCACGCAGGGCGAGTGTACCGTCATGTTGTAACAAGAGAAACTGACATTTTGTACAGAGGAGGGAGGGAGTGCGCTGCTTGAATTCCCAATGTTTAATGTTCCACATCTGCAAGTGTGATCGCTGTTGAAAATCATTTCATGACAAGTCATTGTGGTTGAACTCGTGGCAACTAAGCCATGTCTCATAATTTGTGTGTGCTTCACGATGCCATGCCTTTGCTTGACAAAGTGTGTGCACGTGCGAGAAATGAAAATGGAAACATATCTGTGGGTCCAATCGTTTACACATCTGAGGCCACAGGTGGTGAATTTCAGGCTTTGTCATGGTCTCCATGGAGACAAAGAATATTAATGTACAAGGTGCCAAATTGAATCTTTTCTCTTTCAATGCCTTTCTATCCCTCTCTACACCAACTCTTACAGGAAAGAAATACCCCATTTATGACATTATACTACAACCTAAGTGTTGAGGGTAAGTCATTACAAGTAACATAAGTTACATAATCAGATTACTTTTTTCAAGTAACAATCAAAGTAATGGATTACTTTTAAACTCTAAGCAAAATATCTGTGTTACTTTTTCAAATAAGTAACGCAAGTTACTTTGTTTCCCCATTTACTGACAGCTCTCCTGTTCCCATGTTGAGCGAAATCAGAAGTTTGTTCAGAGGTGTTGTGTAAGTTTTTGTTTTTACTGCTAAAGCAAGAGTGTTGAACTTCTTTTCAGCATAAGTGTCATAATGTATTACTTTCCATAAATAGTAACTAAGCAACCTGAATGGAATAACACAATATTGTAATGCATTACTTTTAATGGAAATTTTCCCCAACACTGCTTACGACACAATTACAGGTCTGTCTTTTGCGGTTTCGTCAACATTTTTAAGAAATATAATGCAGTCTTATTATCAGAAATGTTTTCTACTGCGTGCTTGTTACATGACGTGTGGTATAGGAACTCTCATGACGAGGAAAAATACCATAAGACAAACTTTAATAAAAAAGTACTCAGTAGGCTAACCAGGAGAAAGGTGAAAACCACACTACATACACAGGCAAACTCAAACGATAACCGACTGAGGGACAACACAGGGGATAGCAAGGTAAATTAATCACACACAGCTGATAACAAGGAACTAATAATGATGTAGCCATAACTGAAATAAGACAGACATGGGACACAATGAAAACCGATCCAAAACAGATGAGATAAGGATTTATTTTCCCAGTAGGCTTTTCTGAAACCCCCAGTTTTTGTTACATATAATATATTCTGAACAGGCAATTGTATATCACATTATGACAAGTAAAGCGGGGCGAGAACCGTGAGGGAACGTCACGAGGCTGGTGACACCAGTGATGATGAGCGGCAGCTGCGCGCTACACCGGTTTCTCACGGAGAGCATAAAAGGGGAGTGACGACAGTGAAGGATGAGGCCTGGATTTTACGTAATGTCTTCTTATGTTTGGGTGAGGGACTGCTGCCATACTTTCGTTTTGTTTGTTTATTTTATTATTATTAAAGTTATATTTAACGTTCGCCGGTTCTCCTTCCCATATCTACTAACCTCATTGCATACATATTAAATAAAAATAAAACAAATGTTTCTTAAGCATCGAATCATTATATTAGAATGATCATGATCTAAAGGATCATGTGACACTGAAGAATAAATTACATTTCACAATATTAGTGTTTTAACTGTATTTTTGATCAAATAAATGCAGCCTCAGAGACTACTTATTACTTTGTGTTATATTGAAATACTTGTGTCATGTTAAAAGACTTTTTTTTTACCCAAACTACATTCAGATCAGAGTCTGGCTCTTTACTCATTATTTTTGCAAGAGAATCGTGACCCCTTATCATAATTTCCACATTCAGATACACACAGTCAGAGTTTGAAGTCAGACCCGACCCTCTGCGGTTAAAGAAAACTCCAAAGCACAGAAACAAGTCTTGGATTGAACTGGACATGAATGTGTGAGTGAATGAATTAGTGCAGTGTTATTATATAAAAATAACACAATAAAAACATTGAGACAATTAAACGTGCACGTACATATCTCTCTTCCTCTCTTTCTCTATAATTGTACGTTTATGTTCGAGGTAAAGAGAGACAAAGCTTCTGTACCAAAACAAGATGATTATAATTGGATACAGGAGGGTTATGTGATGAAGCGCAGTGGCTGTGCTATAAATAACATTATATTTGTAAAAGTTGAGACATGAACACAGCAAAGTGCCACTGCTAGCGCCTGACGTTCATTATGGCTCACATCTGACCGAGCAGAAGCCCATAAACACATGTAGTCTATCAGGAAACACTGGCTTCTTGTATCAGCGTTTTTGTTAACATTATATTCCAGGTTCAAGTGAACCTCAGCTTTTAAGCATTGTTTACCAGAAATTTTTTTGTTGCCCAGTCAACCTGGAATATTGTTATAGTAGAGTAAATCTTATTAAACATAAAAGAAAGAGTCCCATCATTGCAAGCAAATGCACTTTAAATCTGACTGAGCTTTTTGTTGCTTGTGAGTAGACAATCTCAACTGCATTATGCAGCATTATCAAAAGAATTCCTGGAAATTGAGTCATTCATCTTTCCATAGATGATTATTTGAGCAATTGTGCTCATGGTTAAAAGTTTGATGGAGTGTGCATGTTTACGATATAGTCTTATAAAGGTTGTATTCAGACAGTTTGGTGGTGGTTTGTTATCGACTCTATAGGGAGGAACTGGATTTATGAAAGGGTTTAAAGAGATCTCTGTGTGTTGACACATTGTTGCCTTTTGGCCGTCCTTTGACCATCTGTGATTAGGAACGGGTCAGAAGTTGAGAGGGTGATGACATGTCCTGTCTTGCCAATGACTGAAGAGATCTTTAGGATGCACAACATAACTGTGAAACTTCCATTATGACTTCTTTTAATAAAAACAAACATCTGTGATGTTTGTCCACCATTGGACATTGTTAATGGACAATATAAAGTAGTGAACGCACGAAAATTATGTTTTAAGATCATTTATTTTCTAAAGTTTTACAGGGCCAAAAGCACCCATAGCTGAAGAAACACACAGACAGAGGCCTAAACAAAATGACTTTGATGACGAGAATCTTGGCAGTTTGTTCTGGGGTTCCAGTAAAGGACATTACGGAATCTGACTCACGGATCAGGGCTTGGCAGCACAGATGTGTCTTATCAAAAATGGAGGCATTAAAAAGTTGTGTGTGTGTGTGTGTGTGTGTGTGTGTGTGTGTGTAACTGTAAGACTTGCATCTCAGTGTGGATTGCCAAGACTTTCCAGTCAGAGACAGAAGATGAGTGTATTATTAAAGGTCTGGAAAGAATGAATGCAGCAGACTGTAACACCAAGAGTGAGTGCATAGAAGTGTGTCTGTGTGTGTGTGTGTGTGTTAAAATATGAGTGACTGTGTCTCCATTTTAAATGGCAACTGCTGGAAATAAATTTCCTTGCTTGAAAATCCAGTTGAAACCAGCTGGTAGGTGATTTTTACATATTTCTAGCTGGTCATGTGGACTGACTTGCCTTAAAACAGTTCTTAAACTTTGACTCTTTTTTTAATGACATAAAATTAAAATATGTACTTCACAGCATCATTACTCCAGTCTTCAGTGTCACATGATCCTTCAGAAATCATTCTAATATGAAGATTTGCTGCTCAAGAAACATTTCTTCTTATTATGAATGTTGAAAAAAATCATGCTGCTTAATGTTTTGTGTAAACCGTTATGCATTTTTTCACAATTATTTGATGAATAGAAAGTTCATAAGAACAGTGTTTATTTAATAAAAATATTTTGTTACATTATGCCTTTACTATCCCTTTTGATCAATTATTGTGTCTTTGCTGAATAAAAGTATTCATTTTGTTTAAACTGCTAGCAGACAGATGGAGACAACACGGGTAACATCCACACACACGGTCATTTGTTTACAGGTTCAGCATGACAAGCGATGGCAGCAGGTACGGCAGTGCAGTGATAGTTAGAGACAACTTAGCTTGAACTGAAAGATGATCTCAGGGCAGGAAAGTAGCACAGGTAGATAGACAGGCAAGTTGTTTTTCAAAATAACAATAATTACTGTTTCTTGGAAATGTTTTATAGGCTCTCAAAGGATTAGTTCAGCCAAAATTCTGTCATTAATTACTCACCCTAATGTCATTCTACACCCATTCATCTTCAGAACACAAATAAAGATATTTTTGATGAAATCCAATGGCTCATTGAGGCCTCCATTGACAGTAAGCTTCGAAGTGTTACGAATCAGTGGTTCGGATTGCGTATTAAACTGCCAAAATCACATGAACTATTGAAATTCTGAAACACTTATTACGTAACGAAGCCTCGTTTACTGAAATTTCCATCACTTTGGCGCTCCGAACCACTGATTCGAAAAGATTCGTAAAGCTTCTTTGTTTTGAAATCGTCCATCACTAGATATTGTTGAAAAGTCGCATTTAGTTTTTTTTGCCGCACAAAAAGTATTCTCGTCACTTTATAATATTAAGTTTGAACTGTTATAAATATGTTTTAGTAGCTTTCTGGGCATGAGAAAGTGTTAATTATCTTGTGTCAATAGAGGCCTCACTGAGCCACCGGATTTTATCAAAAATTTGTGTTCTGAAGATGAATGAAGGTCTTACGGGTGTAGAACGACATGAGGGTGAGTAATAAATGAATTTTCCTTTCTGGGTGAAGTAACCCTTTAATAATATAATTACAATATGCAATAATCTATTTTTATTTATATAGCTACTTTATTAATTTCTAAATGCAAGTTAAATTTGTTTATTACATGTGCATAGTATGTTTGGTTACACTTTATTTTAAGGTGTCAGTATTGCAGTGTAATTATACATTTAAGAACTGAGTAATAAAAATGAACAACACGTACTTAATGTAGGGTTAGGGTTAGGATTAGGGTTTGGTTTAGGGTTAATTGCATGTAATTATGCATAATTTCTAGTTATTACCATAGTAAATACATGAAACATATGTAACAATGACACTGTAAAATAAAGTGTTACCGTATGTTTTTAATAGGGTTTATATTATAGTCCATTATCTGTTTATCATATTATTGTTCCTGTTTTTATTGTTAGTACTTTACTGTCTTCTTGCACTTCAATTTTCCACATAGGAACAATAAAGTACCTACCGACCTTAAAATCTGTGGTGTATCTATATTAAAAACATAGCATAAATAAGATTAAGTTAATGCAAATCCACTAAATGGTATCTCTGGTGACCCCAAGGCTATTTGTGACCTCAAGTTTGAAAACCTCTGCTTTAAAGGGAGTTGAAATTAATATGTACAAGATTCATGTTGGTCAAGCTGGACCAGCAACAAACCAGACCAATGTTGATTGTTCTTTGGTTGTTTGATGTTGCGTGTGTCTTTTTTTGTCACACAAGGACACGTTCATTTTTCCAGAGACGTGCATTTGTGTGTCCTTTCTCTGCATTGAGCAAATGTTATATTATAAACACATCACAGGCTGTGTTTACACTGCATATATGCATGTGTCTTTTCACCGAGCCGCTGAAAACAACCGTCAGAACACAGCCAAAAGACTGGCCGATAAATCGCGAGAGAAGCTTTTCACAAAGAGAGCAAGCTCCCGTCAAAGCCGTCCTAACTAGCATGACTTCAAACACACTCATTAATTAGTCAACAGCTTAGTGATCTAACCACCCGCCAGGGGGGCAGGGTGGAGGTCAAAGTGAATGACCTTGTCTTCATCGGTCGTCGTGGCGACCGAGCCGCCCGATCTGTCAAGCACTTCTTTTCAGCACGGTGGGAAAGCATGTTTGGCCCACGACCCCCATCATCCCCTGCTCATTGGACTACAATTCCCAGCCATTGGGCATGGGAGTCAGGTTTGTTCAAGAGCCGCCAGTCAGGGCTAAAGTATAGCCATGCACAAAAGCAGGCTGGAGTGAACACAGTGGGCTGGAAAAACTAGAAGTCTGGAGATGAATGCCCCGCTTTTCTTTCCAATTCAGCCGAGGAGGAAGAAAAGGACGGAGCAGAAAGGAACAGAATTGAGTGGCAGGAAATGTTACTCTAGCTTCTCCATTTTGAATGTGCTCCTTCCCTGTTTTCTCGTCTCTATTGCTTGATTTCTTTGCTCTTTAGCCTTTTTCTTCCTCCATTGCTGTGTGTTGTTCCTTTCATGCCTCTCTCTCACTTGTCGTATTTCTCCATCCTAATGGATTTATCTTTAGCTCAGCGCTGTAGAAGAGGAACATTGTGACATGGCCTATTTTGCTACAACAAGGCTATTCCATTAGCATGGAGTCTGTAAATAAATAAATAACAGTTACAAAAGTTGTTCTCGTATGGGGAACAGTCTCGTGTTCCAGCTCAGGCGGAATGTTAAAGTCGTTCACAACTATATGCGTCTTTCAGCTCTTTCCCAGGGGCGACTAACCTTCAGAAAGAATTGCGAGAGCTCATGGTCGAATGATTTAGATACTGTATCAGTCTCTAAAGGACAAAATGATTTGAGGAAAGTTTCTCCTTGAGTTGTAGTCTCAATATCATTCCCCTATGGCCTAAAACAAAGGTGACGGGGGAAGCAGGAGGACTTTCAGAGTGGTTGAGCACATCATGACTCCACAATTTATATTAAAACTTTTAATCGTTTTCCTTTTAAATTGATTCAGTAAAACTTCTGCGCGGCTGGGTGAACCAGAAACCCCTGTGATTGTACATTTCATTAATAAGCCAATCATTTTGTCCTTCTGGGAACACAAATATAATTGTTATTTGTGATCGATATGTTTTTTTTAGTGTGTCGTTGTTTCTTTTAAAGACATACGTCTGGCTGGAGATGTGAATTGAGTCATTTTAATACAAGAGATAACACCCAGACAATTAATTAGGAATTAAAATGAATAATGTGTAAAATATGTTATTGATTCATTTGTCTACCGCAAATGAAAAACCGAGAGAAAGTACATTGAAATTGGTTTATTGAGTTTATTCATTACTATGGGGATTTATTGGATTAAATTAATTACATTTATAAATACAAACTATAAGAAAGCAAACTGAATTAATACGCCAAAGGCAAGTTTTTGTTCAAAATTCTTGCAGTTTATTTTTCAATAGAATATTTAGCATACTTAAAATTTGCTTTAAATACAAAGACAAAAAAATAGCCTTTTTTTGTTTTGCAGTGTAGCAGTCATGAATCAATAAAAAAGACCCTTCAGTTATGAGGTAAGTTTTATGAAAAAAATCGTGTCCTTCAATCGAAATTATACTAGCTTGTTGTTCAAGTAGAAGAACTTCACTTTCAAATCTTAAATTGACTTTTTTATATATATATAGATTCATGGTGTTTTCAGTTCACTAAATGTAGAGTTTTTCAGACCACTGTCGAGGTTTTGCAAAATAAATGTCACGCTTCGTAAAGTTGAGACGAAAAGAGTTTGTTTGGGTAGCCGTAAATTCAAACGCAAGACGTTTGAAGTATGAATTCAATCTTCAGGCTACAAGTGTACCTTCTTGTGGTGAAGCTGAGGAAAACAGATAAGACTATGAACTTGTTCAACCTTTCTCTTCCTGGCATTCACTCTCTTTTCACAGCATTTGCATCCTTCAGTTACCCTTACACCCAATGCATTTGTGTGGAATGAGGTGTCCAGGGCCACTACAGACCAAAGGCATCTTGAAGAGCACTTGGCGAAAGAAACCCTCCCTGCATAGTCCACTTGCTCGCTGTCAGGAGAAAGCGAGCGAAAGCCTGTTTACCCAAAGCAAGGTCTCAAGTGTGCTCGCCGCACCAGTGATTACGAATGGATAAACCCAGTGAACCCGTCCCAGCTGGACTGCTTCAGATGTGCTCACGCCACTGACCCAGGCTGAACCCCGGTAGCTTTCCGCAGCCTTGTCTGCATTGATCGAGGTCCCCAGAGGCGCTGATTTAAGGTCAGCCGTCCTCCTCCACTTACAGATCTTTATCAGCACAAGCTGGGAAGCAGAATAGAGCCATGACACTGCAAACACTCAAGAACGAGAGGAGAGACAGTTCACATCTCGCCCGTTTGTATCTCTTTCCTCTTTCTCTCTCTCGAGTCTCTCCCTCAGTCCTTTTCCTTCTCCAAGCTGTCAAATCTCCAGCCATTGCAAACATTGGCTTTTTCCACCCTCATATTCATCTGTCTCTCCTACACGTCTCTTGCGACGTCCTCAGCAGTGCGTGGTGGTATTAACTGCGGCACTGGAGATAGAGGCCTGTGCAGGAAGTGGATGTGGGTGTACGCCAGTGAAGATGGTTGAGTCCAGACTGGCTTTAATATAAAGCCAAAGGCTCTTCCTCTGGGCCGTTTATCCACATCTCTTCTTCTTTGGCTCATTCTTTATCCTTCATCTGTTGATCTGTTTTTCTTCTTCTCCCTCTGCTCATTATTTGAAATCTCTTCGACCTTTCTACTTCGATCTCTCCTTTCTGTTCGCCTTGCCATCCTTGAATTCGTCATGACCAGTGACTTCATGGAGATCTACTATTTTGCAAATAAGACTGAAGTTTCTATATCTTCAGCCTTATTTCTAAATCAGCATCCTTACAAACACTTTGAACAACTCAGAACATCAGTGGAGAAAGTCATCATAACATTATAATATACATCATATACCCGCTATATTGCTAAATCTACCCGATTTTTCAGTAATTGTCAACAAAAATTATGTACAGGGATAACCTGGCTTCTCTTGAGACTCCCCTGCTTCAGATTGGTAATAGTTAATGATATGCTGAAGCCAGCTGACGCGTTGACGAGATTGGTTACAAGGCAGTTTGTGATGTCACAAACACCAGCGATTTCAAACAAAGTTTTTGAAACTGTCTTTAGATCACTGCAGTTTTAAAGAGAAAATACCCAGCAATGGTGTAGAGTTATGAAATTGCACATGGTTTGTCTTAAAATATATTAAAAACACGACATGGACATATAAATAACATTAAAAACTTGATTTTCACCACAGGGGGACTTTAAGCAATTTAATTCATACTAATTTTGTATATTTTTCTTATAGTGTGAATGCAACTTCTGGTAAATTTGGCAGGGGGTTTCAAACTGTTTAGCTGTAAGTACTTTAAGGCATGTCAGGTTATTTGAAAGCTGGTTTTGGTAGAGCTCCCAGTAGCAGGTTTCTATGTAGGTAAAAGTCATACAAGTGCAGCTCCTCTACGTGGATGGGGAAAGATTGGAATTTGCTTTTCAAGGTCATTTCAATAGTATTTTTTTTCATCAACATGTTTGTCAACACTGATTCAGTGCACATTTACATTCTACAATAAACAGGAGGTAATTTTCATACTCCAACATAAGGATATATGCATCAGCTTTTTTGTCGGATATGGATAAAATCATCTTCCCCTCCCCTAATTCCCTGTCCCCCTCACATCCAGACAAGGCAAACAGCAAATAAATCAAGACACCATTAAATATCATTGAGTTCCATTTTTAAATTAAATTACGCTTTTTTTTACATTTTTAGTTTAGTTTACATTTTTAGCCTCATTCAAATTGAACAGGGAAAAAAAATACCCCACAGTTTTGTGTTAGGTGAAAATTTGGGCTTCTTTAGATTTCAATCAATCAATCAATCCATCCATCCACCCACTCACCAACCCACCAACAATCAATCAATTAATCAATCAATCATCCACCCATCCACACAACCATAATCAAACAACCAACCAACCAACCAACCATCCATCCACTCACTCACTCACTCACCCACCCACCCACCAACAATCAATCAATTGACCAACCATTCATCCACCCACCCACACACCCATAACCAACCAACCAACCAATCATCCATCTATCCACTCACTCACCTACCCACCAACAATCAATCAATTGACCAACCATCCACTGACCCACTCACCAACAATCAACCATCCATCCATCCACCCAGTAATCAATCAATCAATCAAATAAATTAAGTATGTTTTTTCAAGTATGTATTCAAATGTATATTTAAGCAATAAAGACATATCATCTGAGGTTTGCTTTAATTTACAAAGTGTTGCATTATATGTGTATATCCTGTGACACATGCAACATGTCAATTGTTCAAAATACCAAGATATATTATTCCTTAATATGAAGATATTCACAATATAAAAGAGCCTTTAATGGATAGACCACTCAAAATTAAATCAAAATCATAATTTACTCACCCTCATATTGTTTCTGTCTTCGTAGGAATGTTAAAAGGATGTATTTTGAGGAATGTTAACCAAACTGTTTTGGTATATAAATTACATGAATTCCTTGTTTCTTTTTTTTTGACATTTCACTGGAGGTCAATGCATGGGAACCAAAACGGTTTGGTTAGCAACATTTTTCAAAATACATTCTTTGACTTATTCAGGTTTGGAACGACATGAGGGTGAATAAATTATGAAAATATTTCATTTTTGGGTGAACTATCACTGTAATTACATCTTTACAGAGAAAAAAATGAGAATCGACATTGTGTGCATTTATTTAACCAGCCTTTATGATTTGATCTCCTCAACTCTGTAATTTTCTGATTTTTATCATATTGTAAAGAAACAAAAGCATTGTGTCTCTCAGTTGTTTAAAATCTCTCTCATCTCTGTCCTAAGAGGGACCCTATTTTGAGTCACTCACTTATAAGAAACAATGGACAGAGAAAGACATCTTTGTGTAACTGGCTATCTGACCTCTGCTATAATCAGCCATTGGCATGTTCATCTTCCCAACACACAAACACTTCTTTATGTTACAAAACTCTTGGACAGGCAAACAACCAATGGGTGACATTCAGTGTAGTTTGATGGCATGTGCTTTGTTACTCTTAAAGTCTCAAGAGAGAATGTTTATTATGAATGACTGGAATTGTAGAGCGGGAAAGATCGAAACCCGATATGAAAAATGTACTTGCACTACCATTCAAAGCCATGATATATCTATTGAATATTTGGAATAGAAATGTTTTGTATCTTTGCTCTCACTTTTTTTTAATCAATTTAATGCATCCTCACAGCAGTCTAGTGTTATAGTGCTGTGTCCAGGAAGAAGCGTACGAGGGAAGGAAGTCTAACTTGTAATAATATAAAGAGAATCACAGGGAGAGTACACACAAACACCATGGAACTTCAAAGGACAGAAGACAAGAACTAAATGGCACACAAGGCTTGAACACCAGGAGCTAACGAGACTAATGAATGACAAACACCTGACAGGAATGAACTAATGATGACTAGACGAGAGGCGGGAGAAAACCAAACAAAGAGCACATGTGACAAACGAAACTAAACAGAGTCCAGAACACACGTACATCTAGTGGAATAGTGGAAAATCTGCCAATCCAAAAACATAAGTTATAAGCAACCACCAACCACCAACATTCTCGCAGCCACACAGTAACCCACAAGTGGTTTAAAAATGTAAAAAACTAGTTTGCTTTTGCTGTGTTATTTCTATTTTTATCTAACCCCAGGTATTTGCTTTGGGTTACACGAAGATTACACCATGCATGTATACTTTTTTCTTTTAATGCAGAGTCGCCATGAGAAAGAAAACAGCCAATCAGCTCTTTGAATATTCGCACACACACTTTTCTCGACCTTGCTGAGGCTGCATGATTTCCCCCCGTTTCTATCGTTTAGGGAGCGCTGGTGTTCCATAAATATAGGATGTCCACATGGGATTCAGCTCTGAGCTATAATGGTGTTCACATAATATATTCTCAGCTTACACCAATAAACAAAAGAAATGTGCATAATAAGTGTTGTTGAAAGCAGCACAATGACAAACACTTGCGAACACTAACAACACTCCCATTTATTTTTCACAGGATCAATATATTCTTCCTTTGGGCCTGAGATTTTGAGAAAGACATTTTGCATGTAAGGCCGTTCACACTCTGGCTTTGGTTCATTGGAGGGGAGATGGAGCTTTTGTGTTGTATCACAGAAAAACAAAGGCACTGCCTTGTTTCCAGGGGCAATTAAAAAATCGTTTTGTCAGTTGACATGTTTCTCTCAACAGCTGCCTTATTCTCTCTAACTCTCTATCTACAGGTCTGTTTCAGACCACCTTAAGTGATGATAGAGGCCATGAATCACTTTAAAAGCATTACATAAAGTGTATCCCATCTAAAACTTAAAATACACCCTTTAGAAATTCATCCTGCCATCAACTTGAACATTTGGGCTTATATTTTGTGTTCTCGAGCGTAATTCGCTATCACCTTGGTGTCATAGACTGTTCAGTTGTTCATTATGTTTATTCTTCTGTTTACAAACTCGTTTATAATTCTACTCTGAGCCTTCAGCATGACATAAATTCCAATTAAAATTTCACAGGCCCTCAACTTCCATATTCCCTAATTAGTCTAGTGCAACAGAGGTGCCAATCTCTGTGTTGAGGTTGGCAATAAAAGTGAAGCAAGTAACATTTTCCTCTAACCTCTAACCTAAACCAACAAGAGTAAAACAGAAAGCGGTTTTCATTATGACTGTCTATTCCAGCACCAGCATTTTATAACTTTCTCCGACATTGAGATGAGAGATTCACGCGTTTTGAGGAACTTTTCAGCTGTTATGAAGCAATCCTCGTAACCCTGTCAGAGGCCATTACTGCTGACTCTGATATTTCACCTTTTATCACATCTGGCAAAGTTTGAAAGAATAAAGTGAGGGGAAAAAAATGAGGCACATAGAAGAAAGAAAGGCGGATGAGGATGAGATTCTGAGAGACCATTTCTGAGAAAGATGGACAGCTACAGAAACACAGAGCACAAAGTTTTCAGCAAATTACCAGACTTAGTATTGGGTTTATAAAGCAAAACTCAGATAGAAAAGAAAGCTGAAACTTGTTCTACTCAAGCTGTCAGAGAAAAAGGAACAAAAACAAGATAAGTCAAAATCTGTGTTCTTATTTGCAAGGAAAACTAACCAGACAAAAATCAAACAAAATTCTTAGACAGTGAAGAGAGGACGCAGTTAAATGTATACTATTATAAAACATATGGTTCTCTCAAAAAATTAAGATTAAAATAGTATGAGGTGGTAGGAAAATCTTTATTTCAGTGCTTCATTGTATGAAAATGGAATACTTTTGTGAGAGAATACAAAAGCATTAAAATATAGTTATCTCCCATCTCATTTTTCATCATGATAAAATCTTCTATTCATTTATTAATCCATTAAAACAATTAAATTATTTGTATTTTTTATATTTTAAAAAAAAATTCTAGAGGTATAAAATTGTATTTATCCATCTTTCCTCAACTCCAAACATTTTGCCAAATCGATCTAATATAAATTTAACATAAACAAAACATAATAATATTATTCATTCCTGCTAGAAAGAAGTCTTTATTCATAATATTCAGCTAAAATCCTTGAAGTACCTTGAAGTACCATGTTAATACCCTGGTACAGTACATGAATTTGGTTATCATGGTACCATGATACCGCCACAGGACACTGCTAGAGTTTTCTCTCCTTGTATTTATTTTCCTATTGTTTGAGTGCATCAAGTTTTTGAACTTTAGTTTAAACTTAAACTTTCAAATCTAAAGTTCAATAGTGTAACTGACAGGTAGATTGACAGTCTTGAATAAGCTGGCATGCCTCTCTTGACTTTATAACTTTAATATCTGATGACACTTCCCCACAAATTTCATCATACTTCCAATAATCTCTCTTTGACTCACACTGCTGCACTCTCTTTTTAACTGTCATTCTTCCTTCCATCCATTTAAAGTGTATTCGAATGAATGGAGCCTCAACCCCATGGATGAACAAAAAAAGTTTGTTGTTTTGTCCTTGAAATGCCCACTTCAATTCAGTGACATTTAAAACAGTTAGTTACTTTCTAGGATACACCCATTCAATAATGCTTTTTCTGGCGGTAAAATGGCTAGGCTTTTGCTTTGCAATATTTGGATAAATAGCCCTCAAAAGAAGTCCCTTGGGCAATGAAGACATATGTTTTTGACTGAATTAATGCTTTGTTATGCTCCGTCTCAGAAAATGTTGGGAGGAAATAATGTGGTACAATGAATTCAATAATAGCGCCCTCACAAACTGGCCTTGTTAGTAGCGCGTTTGTATATGGGAGGGGATGTGATTATGGTTCGCCAAGCCTGCCAATAGCGAGTATTTAACTGAGACGAAGAGTGGGTGCACATTGCCTGCATGTCTGGCGGCGATGCACAATTGTGCAATGAAATGCTGTGTATTTGGGTGACAGTAGCAGTGGTTTCCAGTGCCAAAGTTGGTTGGCATAGCAAATTGCATCACTGAGTCCATCAATTTTAGCTCCCATATAACATTACAACCACTTAGGATAGTCACTCAGATCATTAGCGATCACATCCCTGTATAAAATTCACTTCCTTTCTGGGTTTGGAGGTAATGTTTTATTCACTGTAGTGTTTTAAAACCCTCAATCAGACAAGTGGACATTTTATGCTTTTGAGGGTTTCATAGCTGCATAACACAATTTGGTCTTAAGTGAACCCCTTCAGTTTTATGCAAACTCCACAAGAATTAGCATATGCTCCCAGTCTACACCTAACATAAATTTTTTATGTTGTAGGATCAGGGCAATTAGCATGTCCAAAGGCAAATTGACAGAATTAAAAACTTAAACCTGGTCAGAGCCAGTGTGAGGAGAACCAGCCAAATTGGTGCCGTGACCCAGATGGGAGTGAGGTTTAGGGGGTGAGTGCAACAGAGGCCAGCTGGTTAAGAACTGTGCCAGTAAAGGCTCCGATATAATCAAAGTGAAGTTCTTTTTCATTGTTTTTTTTTTTTTTTTGTGCACATGCCTCCCATGCCAGTGGGAGACTATTAGAATCTTGCTCAGAGCGATTGTGAGTAAGACCAGTCACAAATAGGACAAGACTGTCAATGAAGCAAAATGTAGAATCTGATTTCACCAAGTACAACATGTTCCTGGATCAACATCTTCGTTGATTCTTTAACAATATTCCAATCAACCAATCAGATTTGAGGATATCAAGTTTAGACTTTCAACCAGGTTTAGGTGCTTCCACATCGCTGTTATTCACCTATCATTTCCCTCTGTTTTTAGGGATAACTTATGGGTAGGGTTAGCAGGGTTAGGGTAGGGATATGGTCAGGATTAAACAGGATCAACGGTATATGTAGACCCAGGAACGCGTCTAACTCGGCAAAATCAGGATGTGCAAAGTAAAATATTTATGCTATTTTTTTGGGGTAGGTACACAGTGTTCTTTTAGTATTACTTAAGTACTTTAGTATATGAATTAGCTTTTATAGTTTACATTGTCATTTTAATTTTAGTTTCAGTAATTTTATGCGGTTTTGACATTTTTTAAAAAATATGTCAAATATATTTGGTAGCTTTTTACAATAAGTAAAATTAAATTAAATTACAAAATATCCCTACCCAGAATGCTGCTGTACGTCTTGTCTTCAATGAGCCCAACAGAGCCCAAGTCACGCCTCTCTTTTTCTCTCTGCACTGGCTACCCCTTGCTGCACGCATCAAGTTCAAGGCATTGACACTTGCTTACAGAGCCACCAAAGGCTCTGCACCCTCCTACCTCACTGTTACAAAGCTACGTCCCCACCAGAAGCCTGCGATCACTAAAGGAGCGAAGGCTTATGGTACCGTCACAGAGAGGCACAAAATCACTCTCCAGAACATTCTCGCTCACTGTTCCCTACTGGTGGAATGATCTCCCTACCTTCATCAGGAATGCAGATTTCATACCAGTATTCAAGAGACAGCTGAAAACTCATCTCTTTCGTGAGCACTTAACCCCTTCATATAAAGAAAAAATTCTATTCTGTCCCTTTCTCTTCCTACTCTAGCTTATGTTACTGAGAGCAATGTATTAAACTTGTATTGTGAGCACTTCCTGTGTCTATCTGCCTCTTAATGAAGGATCGCTTGTTTGTTTTCCTCATTCATAAGTCGCTTTGGATAAAAGCGTCTGCTAAATGATTAAATGTAAATGTAAACATGAACTTATAATGAACTGCACTTCTACAGCATTTATTTATCTTTGTTAATTTCAACATTTACTAATACATTATTAAAATCTTGTTAACATTAGTTTATGCACTGTGAACTAACATGAACAAACAATGAACAACTGTATTTTAATAATTAACTAATGTTAATGAAGATAAGTAAAGACGGTAACAAGTGCATTAATACATAAACTAATGTTTAGCTAATGAACCTTATTGTAAAGTGTTACCATTTATTTTTACTTCAGCTTTAGTTTGCACAGTGCTTAAAATAATTTTGTAAAAAACAAAAAAAAAAAAAAAACACTTTAAGAATCTAAAGGGATAGTTCACTCAAAAATGAAAATTCTGCCATCACCTATACATGTCATCTGAAACCTCTATGACTTTGTTTTTCAAAGTATCATCATACTGTCAGGGTTCTGTTTCTCTGTCTGCTTTTTTTTCTATCTGTCACAGATGTTCTTTGTTTTGAGTTTCCCATTCCTCCTTAGTTTCCATGGTCACCGTTATTAGTTCATGTCATTCACCTGTGCTCCGTTCATTACTCCTCATGTGTCCCTGTGTATATCTAGCCTGTGTTCTCCCTCAGTCCTGGTCGGTTATTGTTTTGTTAATGTTGGAATGTTGGTATCCTGGTGTGCGTTACGATTAAAGTTCTGCCTTACCGCAATCTGAATCTTCTGAAGTGTTCCTTGTCACGAGTTCCATAACACATGCAGGTTTGAAACGACATGAAAGTGAGTAAATGATGTAGAGTTGTTTGTTTCCTGAGCGACAACAACAGCTGCAGAGGGAATTGAACGTTTATGCAAATGGGACAGCAACACGATGTGGCGACTACCAATGGGAGCTCAGAAAATGATCCGCTGCTTGATAAGTAAGAAACAGCAGCATTCGCACATGTTCATACAATCTGATTACGCCCCAGTGATGGGTTATTGGTTTAGGGGTGAACATTCATGCTTACTTTATTTTCTAAAAATCCTTTTTAGAATCACAACATGAAAATTGCCACTTCATTAAAAAAACAAACATGTTTTACAATGTGATCAGGTTGGAAAGCAGACTAGAACCCAACAGCACAGCGACCTCCAACAATTTAAACGTCGTCAGTGTGAATAAACAATTAATTAATTACTTTAACTTTGGCAGCCTTCATTGCTGTGCTAAAAATGATGTATAGATGTATGTAGGTTGATGTGTATTAATAATGTGGATTTCAATATAATCAAGATTAAATTATAGATGTTTGGTATTGCTGATTTGAGCTCTGATGCCTATGGGAAACTGAATAACTTGTTGGAATGATTAAACAGTAGTTAACCTCTCTCTATTAAAAGGGGTATGGAAACTGTGACATTTAGAGTAAATCAACACTTATGGGTATATAAATAATGAATGAATAGAAAACAAACAAGTTGTGGGATAAATAACCACTCTTAAAGTTCATAGCCTGCTGTGTTTGCCACCTCAGGGTAACAGGCCCAATTAATATTTATTAATTAAAAGAACCCTGATGATTGCAGTTTTGTACCCGCAGGGTACGTGAAAATTTATGAACATGTGTGCGACCAAACAAGCCATCAATACAGCCTAAATGCCTGCGACAGAAAATAAACATTAAAAAGTGCAGTGGCTGTATAATTAATCATTATTATCTCCCTCAGGGATTTGTAATTCTAGGAACAGCATGTGTTGGTATGCAGACTTGTATATGGCATTGCTGAACTTCCCTATTCTTTAGCTGCCATTCCATTCTTTTCGTTCACAATCGGCAGACAAACCGAGATTTGCACAGTGCTTACAGTCTGTCTGAGCACAAGTCTTAGTCATTTTTCAAAACGCCGCCCGTGCATTATTCATTACAAAACATCTGCTTTTACTTTCTCTCTTCGAAACTTCTCTAAAAGAGCTAAAGGAGTTATCCGAGGACTAGCTTTGACAAATTAGGACAACTGTTCCGCCCCTGCGCCCACTTCCAACATCTTCCCATTTCACCCTCTCCATCTATCCCTCATTGTGCACTGTCCGGCGATGACCGGCGATTCCTCTCTCTGGGGGCCGGAGAGGGTTTCCATGGTGACTCAGTGGGTGTTTGAGCGTGAGGGTGGTCTGAAGGATGGCGACTTCCTCTTTCAGCTACATGACATGAGCACAAAAAGAACAGCTCTGAAAGCGAGGGTTGAAAAAAAGGGAGCAGAAAGGAGGTGAGGAGGGGCGGGCCATTGGGGGTCAGGAATAGGGGTCAGTGTAATTTGCACAGCGCTGCTTCTCTTTGATAAAGGGCGGTGAGAGGGAGCGTGGTGCATCTGTAGGGTTCCTGACTGCCTGTGTGCAGGGAATATCTATCGCTCATTCAAGGCTTGTTGAAATACAAAGAAGCATCAGGAGAGTACAAAAGTAGAGGGAGAAAGTTACCCCAGGATATAAACACAGATCTACTTCTCGTATCATTCTAATGAACCACAAATTCTCTATAAAGCTCTGGGGCTGGATTAAAAAAATATTCGTCACTGCTGTTTTCTTGTATTCCCAAAAACATTTTGTGAGAATATTCTTTTTTTTCTTAAGACCATTTGGTTACACTTTATTTGAACCTATCTTTGATACATTGTAATTATACATACTGTAGTACTGAGTAATATTAAGGAACTATGTACTTACTAAAGGGTTAGGATTAAGGTTTGGTTTGGTTTAGAGTTAGTCGCATGTAATTATACTCAATATATAATTGATAGTTATTATTAAAGTAACTACTTGTAACATATGTAACAATGACTGACTGTTCTAAAACAAAAGAAAATTCCAGAATTTAAATTCCTGTAAAAAACGTTATTAAAAACTCATTGTAAATAACTTCCTAAAGTTGCACTGTAAAAAATGATTGTGATTTTAATGGTAAAAGACTACGGTGAAAAACATTTAACTGGTTTACCGAAAGTTTCCATACTATATATGGTGAATAGTTATAACCGTACATTGAACGTAATTTTACAGTAAACTATCGTTACATTTTACAGGTTTTGGAAGTGAAAAATAAGTTATTGTATAATTTTTCTTTGAAAAACCTTAAATTCACATTCACACAATTCCCTGGATGACTCTTCACATTTGATGTAGTTTTGTTGAAATAACTTTTTTCTAATCAGTTATGTATATTAGCGTTACCATGAAGGTGTTTGTGTGAATGACACTGTGTAACGACTCGTCACTCTGGTTGGGATCCATAAGCAAGCTTTATTATTACCAGGGTAGTCAAGCAGGCAGGGGTCAAAACACGGCAGACAGATATGGTAGGGAATAAGCAGATCGGTAAACGGGTCACAGTCCAGGGTCGAGGCGGGCAGAAGACGATCGTGAGTAAGTTCCAGGCAGATAATCCAAAGGGCAGGTAGCAAAGGTTCACAGACGGTAGACAGTAGTTCCAGCAACGGGTAATCCAACAACGAAATAACGCTTAGAAATGTCATGGGAATGAACAAGACCTCGCTCAGAGCCAGAGTCTCTGAGCGACTAAATACTGAAGCAGATGGGTATCAGCTGTCCGGGGTGATCAGTGCCAAGGTACGGGGCTTCTGGGTAATGTAGTGAAACGTGTGTGTAAGCAAAAGGAGTTAGTATTCAGGGGATGGTGCCCTCTGATGGTCAGAGGAGGGAATCACGGAGTTCGTTTCCGTGACAGAGCCCCCCCCCTGCGAGCGACTCCTGGCGCGAGGAGGCAACCGACGCCGGGGTCTACCACGTGGTCGAGGGGCCGGCTTCTCCGGGAATGTGCGGTGGAAGTCCTCCACTAGGTTGGGATCGAGGATATCCTCTGAGTTAACCCACGAACGCTCTTCCGGACCGTACCCCTCCCAGTCCACGAGATATTGAAGTTTACGCCCTCGGCGTCGGGAATCCAACAGTTCCTGGACTCGATAGGCCTCCTCGCCCTCCACGATGATGGGTGAGGGGCCCTGCTCACTCGACCTCTCCTCCCCCTCCTCGTCGGGACCATCAGCGGGCTTCAGCAACGAAACATGAAATGTAGGAGATATACGATAATGATTAGGCAAAGCCAAACGAAATGATACAGGGGTAATTTGACGGATAATCTGAAAAGGGCCCACGTACCTTTGACTGAGTTTCTTGCAGGGAAGTTTGAGGCGTAAGTCTCGGGTGGACAACCAGACCCACTGTCCTGGTTGATAGTTGGGACCTGATCGGCGGTGGCGATCAGCCTGTTCCTTTTGGCGCTGTACCGCACGTTGTAAGTGGACATGAGCATTGTTCCAGGTGACCTCACTCCTGGTCAACCAGTCATCCACGGCAGGGACATTGGTGGGTTCTCCGGACCAGGGAAACAGCGGGGGCTGGTATCCGAGGATACACTGAAATGGAGTAAGACCAGTGGCTTCCTTGCGAAGAAAATTTTGGGCATATTCGGCCCACATCAGGAATTGTGCCCAGTCATTCTGCTGTTGGTTGCAATAGGATCGGAGGAACCGTGTAAGCTCCTGATTAAGACGTTCAATCTGCCCGTTAGATTGGGGGTGGTAACCGGAGGTAAGGCTGATGTTGACACCCTGAGCTTTGAAGAGTTCTGACCAGAGCCTGGAAGTGAATTGTGGACCTCGGTCTGATACAATATCCTCTGGCAATCCATAGAGGCGAAATACCCAGTTACACAAATGTTCGGCTGTTTGCAGGGCTGTGGGTAGTTTGGGTAACGGGATGAAGCGACAAGCCTTGGAAAATCTATCTATTACTGTAAGAATGGTAGTGCAATGGTCCGAGACCGGGAGGTCGGTCACAAAGTCTATGGCGATGTGCGACCAGGGACGTTGGGGCAGGGGTAAGGGTTGTAGCAAACCTGCAGGCAGATGATGAGATGGTTTCTGGGTGTTACAAATATTACATCGGCGGACAAAGTGCGTGGTATCCTTTTGCAGGGTGGGCCACCAGAAACGGTTCTGGAGTAGTTGTATTGTGGCCCTGATTCCCGGGTGTCCAGAAGCCAGTGTGGTATGTACCTGTTCCATGAGACGATTGCGTATAGATTCAGGAACAAAGGTTCGGTCTGGGGGACGTTCTGGTGGGATCTTGGTTGGGACGGTAGCCTGTTCGATCTCCGTCATGATGTCCCACTGAATGGGAGCGATAACCAGATTAGCAGGGATAATGGTCTCTGGGGATGAGGCAGAAGAATCATATTCTTGTTGTCTTGATAGGGCATCAGCTTTGATATTCTTGGAACCTGGACGGTAGGTAACGGTGAAGTGAAAGCGGGAGAAGAAGAGAGACCATCTTGCCTGTCTGGGATTGAGTCTTTTCGCCGTTTTCAGATATTCCAGATTCTTATGGTCGGTGAGTACTGTGAACGGGTGTATTGCGCCCTCTAGCCAGTGGCGCCACTCCTCAAAGGCGGCCTTCATGGCCAAGAGCTCGCGATCCCCCACATCATAATTCCTCTCTGCAGCATTGAGTTTTCGTGAATGGTATGCGCATGGGAATAACTTGGGAGGTTCACCTTGTCTTTGAGAGAGAACGGCTCCGAGGCCAGAACTGGATGCATCCACCTCCACCATGAAGGGAAGACTGGGATCGGGGTGGTGGAGAATGGGAGCTGTGGTGAAACGCTCCTTCAATAGATGAAAGGCCTGACTGGCCCCGGTTGACCAGGTGAGACGTTGGGTACCCTTCTTCACCATGGAGGTTAGTGGGTTCACTATCGAACTGAAGTTCCTGATAAATCGCCGATAGAAATTGGCGAAACCCAGAAACCGTTGCAATTCCTTGAGTGTGCTAGGTTGTGGCCAGTTAAGGACGGCGGTTACCTTTTTGTCATCCATGGTGATACCCTCGGGACTGATGATGTAGCCCAGGAAGGTGGTGGAAGTCTGATGAAACTCACATTTTTCGATCTTGGCATAGAGCTGATGGTGGATGAGTTTCTGAAGAGTCATTCTGACATGTTTGATGTGTTCTTCATACGTGTCTGAGTAGATCAATATGTCGTCGATGTAGACGATGACACACCGGTTAAGCATCTCCCTGAAGACATCGTTGACGAAGGATTGGAACACTGACGGACTGTTAGCCAGCCCGAAGGGCATAACGAGATATTCATAGTGCCCTGTGGCGGTGGAAAAGGCAGTTTTCCATTCATCTCCTTTGCGTATGCGGATCAAATTGTAAGCACACCGGAGGTCAAGTTTAGTATAGTACTTAGCGGTTCTTAACTGTTCAAGAGCGGCAGGAACTAGAGGTAAAGGATACTTGAATTTAACGATTACCTCGTTGAGCCCTCGGTAGTCGATACATGGTCGTAAGCCTCCGTCTTTTTTATGCACGAAGAAGAATCCTGCTGACGCCGGGGATGTGGACGGTCGAATGAAGCCCTTTGCCAACTCCTCCTCGACATATTTCTTCATTGCGTCAGATTCAAGTTGGGAGAGGGGGAAAATACGTCCTCGGGGAAGAATGGCGTTTGGGATGAGCTCGATGGAGCAGTCATACGGGCGATGAGGTGGTAGTTCGGATGCCCGTTCTTTGCTGAAGGCTAGGCTTAAATCTTTATATTCCTCAGGTAAGTCAATATCCAGGGTCTGATCAGTAATGTTGATGGGAGCAACAGAAGGAATACATTTGAGATAGCAGGCGTCATTCCACTGAATAATTTGCCCCTCTCTCCATGATACATGTGGGTCGTGTCGTCGTAGCCAGGGCAGTCCTAAGATAACAGCTGTGGTAGAAGTAGGGAGTATGTAAAAGTGAATTTTTTCTGTGTGCAGGATCCCCGTCTTCATCACGAGTTCCTGTGTGATGGCGGTTACGTGACCTGAGCCCAGAGGTCTGCCGTCTATCGCCTCCACTGTCAGGGAAGAGGAACATTTCGTGAGAGTAATCCCGTTTGTCTGTGCAAACCCCAAAGACATAAAATTACCAGCCGCGCCCGAGTCTAGCAGGGCAGCGGTAGTGACTGACCGATCATTGGTTTTTAGGATAATGGGTACAGTTACACACATCTCTGAATTAGTGGTATTAACACTCACCGCTCGTTGTTTCTCAGATGATGGGCGTGTGGGACATGAATTTCTTAAATGTCCCGGTTGACCACAGTACAAGCATAGGTTTTGTGAGAGGCGACGACTTCTCTCCTCCGTGGATATGCGATAAGTGTTAACTTGCATGGGTTCAAAGTCATTATCTGTGCGATGGTGAAAAACATTGGTTAACCTGCTCGGTGTTGGTCTCCGAGAACGAATGAGGTGATCAAGCTGAATTGCCAGTTCGATAAATTGACCGAAGTCCTTTCCCTCATCGCGACAGGCAAGCTCGGATTGAAGTTCCTGTGACAAACCTCTCCGGAACAAAACCGCTAATGGTCCGTCGTCCCAACCAGTCTGTGCAGCCAATGTGCGAAATTGTAATGCGTACTCAGCTGCTGTTTGCGACCCCTGGGTTAACTCCATTAAGCGATCGCCGGCTCCTTTTCCGTCGAGAGAATGGTCAAAGACGTTACGAAATCTCTTAATGAAAGCAGCATAAGAGGGAAAGGTGCCACCATCCACTCCCCAAACAGCCGTGATCCATTCTAGGGCTTTACCCGAAAGCAGCGAGCAAACAAATGCGATCTTAGCTGAATCGTTGGGATACAAAGTGGGTTGTTGATCCAGAAACAGGGAACACTGTAGAATGAACCCTTGACATCGCGCTGGGCTCCCGTTGAATCTTTCAGGAAATGAGAGGCGTGGATTAACGTGTTGTGGCGTTGTTGCCGCGTGGGCAATGGCGGGTGCAGAGGCACCCGCTGGCGTTGGTCCAACGGGTGTTGTGTGGAGACTCTGGAGAGCCTTGACGAGATCTTCGGTGAGTGAGGTAAGACGGTTCAGTTGGTGATGATGCGCGGCGAGTTGGCTAGCTTGGGCAGACATTGTAGCGCAAAGATGAGAAAAAGCCGCTGGATCAAAGTCAGGCGAGGTCTTCTGTAACGACTCGTCACTCTGGTTGGGATCCATAAGCAAGCTTTATTATTACCAGGGTAGTCAAGCAGGCAGGGGTCAAAACACGGCAGACAGATATGGTAGGGAATAAGCAGATCGGTAAACGGGTCACAGTCCAGGGTCAAGGCGGGCAGAAGACGATCGTGAGTAAGTTCCAGGCAGATAATCCAAAGGGCAGGTAGCAAAGGTTCACAGACGGTAGACAGTAGTTCCAGCAACGGGTAATCCAACAACGAAATAACGCTTAGAAATGTCATGGGAATGAACAAGACCTCGCTCAGAGCCAGAGTCTCTGAGCGACTAAATACTGAAGCAGATGGGTATCAGCTGTCCGGGGTGATCAGTGCCAAGGTACGGGGCTTCTGGGTAATGTAGTGAAACGCGTGTGTAAGCAAAAGGAGTTAGTATTCAGGGGATGGTGCCCTCTGATGGTCAGAGGAGGGAATCACGGAGTTCGTTTCCGTGACACACTGTGAGCACCTTCCATATATTTTTTTTGTAGTTTTCACAGAGACATTTATGGTATCATTTTTGAAAACTTGCCCATTGTCTCCCGTTTTCAAAAGTTTGCGTTTTGTCTTGTATACAGACAGCCAAAACGCATAAAAGTTTTCGGTATAGTTTAAAACTGTGTCGCGTAAATGGCCAAGTATGCACCTTATTGATGATGCATACTATATACAGGCATGCAGATGAAAACAGATTATAAACGTAATGTTTAAGCATTATTAGAATAAACAAAATGCTTAACCATTTAGCATGTTGCGATCATATTCTGGGCTCATCTGCTCGCCTGTATAGTGTGCATCATCAATGAGGTGTATGTTTTAAGTTTTTTCAAGAATTATGAGCATCTTAGAATTTAAGTTAGACATTTCTTTAACTCTTTCTTTAAAATATTTTCATAAACCCTGCCCTCGTTTCTGGACCTTTATTTTTAAATAAAGTGAATTGTGGGCAAGTTTTTCCTCCCTTCAAACAGATTCCGGCATCTAGAGCATGAATGTGGAACATTGTACCCTGAGAGACATCCTACCACATTGTGAATATCTTCACTTCTATTCTTACAAATACTCACAGGGACAGAAGCCAATGACAAAATTATAAATGGACTGTATTAATCGGAGTCTAACTTTACATACGCTTACATAAGAAAGCACAGAATAGGTATTCAGATGTCCAGCAGCTACTCAAACTCAGTCACTGCAACTTTTTCCTAAGTGCTTGATAATGTATTTGAGACATTTACATTTATGAATAATTGATGGTGCAAGTGGTTCAGGGAAAGTGTGTTGGTTTACATAGTGTAAGCTACACATGTCAGGGAGCGAGCTAGTGTATAATGCAACAGGGAAATGTAAGTCGCATCACTGTAGTCCTGCTTACCTCTGTGTTCATACGATACTGATTCTTACGCACACACACGTACAGTACGTATCCCTTGACTGCAGATCTGTTCCTAAAAGCCGCTGCCTTCCTAACCGCCAATGCACTTCGTAGGTATTGGCACGCTCTACATAGACTGTACAAAAAGCTAGCGTTATAAGAGAGACAAGACAATTGTTACAATTTAAAATAGCTGTTTTATATTTGAATATATAGTCAAATGTAATTTATTCCAGTGACGCAAAGCTGAATATTAAGCATCCTTAATCAAGTCTTCAGCATCACATGATCCTTCAGAAACCCGTCTAGCAATGAGACAAGACAATGCTTGCGTATTTAGTGCTTGCTTATAACTGATGAGGCTGATGGTGGAAACTGGTGTGGTGATTGCGCAGAGTGAGCAGGTGATGGATAGGGAGAATTAAGGCAAATGTAGTGTGTTGTGTACAATTTTTCTTCAGGATTCTTTACTCAATAGAAAGTTCAAAAGAAAAGGATTTATTTGAAAAAGCAATCTTTTGTAAATATTATATACTGAAACTTTTGATCAGTTTAATACTTCTATGCCAGAACGCGACTCAGTATTGACCGGCTCCAGAGTCAGCGTCACATGCATTCGTCGTGCTGCTCGTATGTACAGCGTCAGCCAATACGGAGACGCCGTTCTGGTGTAGAACCTGGAAGCGCTGCACTGTGTTTACAAAGTAATCAGCATAGGAGAATGACATGGAAGAGAAGAAATTGTTGAATAAAGTCTTTTTTGTTTTGTTTTTGTGCATAAAAAGTATTCTTCACTTCATAATATTAATGATGAACCACTGAATTCACATGGAGTATTTTAACAATGTCTTTACTACCTTTTTGGACCTTGAATGTGGTAATTGTGCTGCTTTTATGGGGGATACCTCTCGGATTTCATCTTAATTTGTGTTCTGAAGATGAACAAAGGTCTTACAGGTGTGGAATGACATGAGGATGAGAATTTGATGACAATGATGACAATTTCATTTTTGGGGTAACTAACCCTTTAATTACTCACCCTCAAGTCATTCCAAAACTTTCGTTCATCTTTGGAACACAAATGAAGAGAGTGAGCCTTCTATCCCTCCATAGACAACTATGCAAGTACCACTTTGACGCTTCAAAAGGTTCATAAAGATATTGTAAAACTAATTCATAATTGAGCAGTTTAGTAGTTGAGTAGTTTCAGCAACTCACTCATCAGTTGTGGTAAACAGAAGCTCAATCATGTTCCCTTGACAAGTGCAAGAACCAATGAGGTTCATTCTCGTGTTTCACGCATCACATTTGAGCTTTGGAAAGAGGTTTGGTTGAGCTTCTTCGCTGATCAGTGTTAATATGGGAGTAACAGCCTAAATTAAGTGAGCTTTGTGTGATTTTTGGCCCATATGTGAACACTCTCAGACCCCCTAAAAACGATCCAAACCGAGACCATCTAAGGAGGTGGTCTGAGTATGGTTTGATGTCATCTTACAGGACAGTTCGCTAAAAGCACGCAATCTGAACACAAACCACTCATTAAAGAGCATTTGTAGCAATGCCGTTTTACAAAATAATAATTTACAAACAAAATTCTTGGCTAGTGAGCCACATTCAATGTAAGTGATTATATGTAAGGTCTGAGACCACATTCCTACTTAAGTGGGCCAAAAAGGATCTGACTCCTCTTTCAGGGACAGTGTGAACGTAAAGAGAACTGGGTCCTTTTTCACTTGGTTCACCTCTTGGTCCTCTTAAAGGGATCTGAGTTTGATTCTTTAAACCTTTGATGCATAAGCTATGCAAACCCCATCTAATGATTAAATTGGGTTTAAAATGACCTGTATTCATTCCCTATGTTATTTTAATTATGTCTGAGTATTTCTTTGTTGAATCTTTGCAAGAAATGTAATTTATTATTTATTTATTCCAGGTATTCATTAAATATCTTGTTTCTGATTTCCACAAATCATTATTTGGTTATTTTTTTTCCTTTCTTACTTTATAAACATTTTTTTGTGATTTTTTTTTTTACATACATTCATCAAAAATGACCCATATAGAAATTTCCAAATTTTTGTGAGTAGGAACACAGTTTTATTATATAATATAGTCATATTATATTTCATTATTATTAAATATCTGTCAATATTACTAAAAAGTAACAGTTTTGGACATACAAGGTTTCTATCCGACAGCAACAATATATAATAACTATGCTTGATCAACGGTTTAAGGTACATTTGAAAATATTCTTGTGTTTTTGAATTTCTTTATCCAGAGTGTTAGTATAGCTAGTCCATGCTAAAATGGCTGAAATGGTTGTACAGATACTGCATACAGAACAGGATGAAGAAAATGAGGCAACCCTTTGTCCTGATTCTGAGTCTGAAATATCGGATGATGATAACCTAGACTATGTCTGGTGTAAATCCATTGATGACGTTGAAGACTTGTCTGATGTTTCCCCTGAAGAGGAAACTCAGACCCAGTCCAATAAATTGAGTGAAAAGGGGTCTTAATGGAGCAATCATCCCCCCACTCAGGGCAGAACAAGAAGCATCCAGTGGAGCTCCCCTAGACCTACATGTGCGTCCTGTACACGCAGTACACACATACTCTTCTGATGGTGACATTCGTCTCACGCACTGTACGCTGACCCTCAAGTACGAGTAAAAAGTTAATGGTACTTTGGCCTTTTGAAGGGTATTGATACAAAAATGATTTTGATTCAAAAAGTAAGAAAGGAAAAATTAAAATAAGGATTTGTTCATTGAGGAATACCAGGAATAGTGAATGATAAAAATTAATCTCTTGCAGTATATGCTAAATAGAAAATAATAACTCAGTCAGGTCACTTTACACCCATGTTGTGTTACTGTTACTTTTCAGGAACACCGGCAGAGGTAAAGGGTGACCAATCACATTGAGTTATGACAAAAAATAAAAACAACAAAATATGGAGATACAAGGTTTCCACCCAACAGCAATGATATATATACGATATTGAATGTAATAAATGTTCCATTTCAACTTTTATTTTGTTGTCCTAGCTAACATTAGCAACAGCAAGCAAGCTAATAGTATTGAAACATGTTTCTTTTTCTCACTAGTACTCAAATTCAAGGTCAAGGTAACCTTGGCGTACCATTCAAATATTATGTCCAGCTATCTATCACAATATATCAAATATTTTCTGTTGTAAAAAAATAAATATATAAAGATAAAATAAGATGTTCCTACTTGAAAAAATGAACAAATATCAAAGTAATACAAAATACAAAATTGATTGAAAAAAAATATAAAAACTGTGTCTGTTTGTAAAGTAAAAGAGGGGGAAAAAATTATTTGTGGAAACCAAAAACAAGATATTTAAAGAATACCCGGAATAATAAATGATAAAATACATTTCTTTCAAAGAATTCAGCAAAGAAACTCTTTGAAACTCAAAGAAATTCTTATTCAAAAAGTTAGAAAGGAAAAATGAAAATAAGGGTTTGTAATGAATACTGAATGACAAAATTATTTTCTTGCAAAGATACAGAAAATAAAAACTGATGTTATGCATCAAAGGGTTAAAGAGGACCCAAGTGTGAAAACACCCCAGATCTGATCATTAGATAAAGCGATCAAGTCTCTTTAGAAAATTTGGACCAAACCACTTGACACATATGGATTAGTTTTACGATCTCTTTATGAACTTTTTAAAGCATCAACGTGTCGGTTGCATAGCTGTCTATGGAGGGAGAGAAATCTCTCCGATTTCATCAAAAAGATCTTCGTTTGTGTTCTGAAGATGAACAGAAGTCTTATGGGTCTTTTGGGAATTTTCATTTTTGGCTGAACTAACCCTTTAGGCAGTTGACTAGGTTTTGGAGCACAGCATTCATCTGTACTTCTCCATTCTCGGTGGCAGCATTATCCTTGTCTCTCAATCAAGTAACACGTCAGATTTCAGCCGACAATTTCCACATTTGACTTTTGTGACTAATAAACCGACTTCCTCCTGTCTGAGGGCTGTTTGAGGCGCTCTGAGTTCATATAATTGAAGGAGAACGCGTGGGCTCGTTCTTTGCGTCTGGGATGCTAATTGAGAGAACGGAACAGGAACTGAGGATTCATTTGTTTGGAACTCAGAGTTCATCTATAATATAGTGTTGGCATTCGCTTATATACACACACCGTTCTCTTTTCCAGTCTCTATTCCATCATCTCACCTCACCCGTGTCTTCATATCTATCTGCCTTATTATTTTCTCTCTCCCTTCTCCGTCTCTCATCTTTTTCTCTGATGTGGTCATGGCAACCTTCTCAATGTCAGTTACACAACAGTGGAGAAGAAGGTAAAGGCAATTTTTATGACAGCTCCACCTTATTAACCTTCTCAAGTCTGAGCAGGGTGTGTGTCATTCAACAAACTCTCTCTTTCACTTTCAGAGAGAGTTGGCTTTAGTTAACGGTTGTTTTCTCCTTTGTAACAGGTACAGACAGATCGCTGAGAGATGTTTGTCACCATTCTGTCCTTCTTCACTCGCATTTTACAGTAAACCCGAGTTTATCTCTTCTTAAGCAAACCACGCTGTTCTCAGAAGCTCACCACAACGCAGGTTCCCAGCATATCACTGACAGAAATGCACTGCAGGTTCCTGCCGGAGGAAGAAATCTTGTTCTTTGGGGTCACATGTGAAGTTACATTTTTCCTCCTTCTCTCATACCCATTTTCATTTCCTTTAGTTATTTTAATGTCACATCTCAAAGGCATTCAACTGATTTGATCCCTCATGACATTCGGTGTATAGCTGCCAAAAGTGCTCCCCTGTGGCAGAAGGCGTCAAAAGTGGACTGAAGGGTGTGCCGAAGATGCTTTATTATTTTTAGGTTGATCCTGGCAGCTGTTTGGATTAAATTTCTGCTCTGAGTCTTGGCATGTTTATGGGCAAATTCTTCAAATTATTCACCCATAAGGGAAGGATGGTAACATATTTATTGAAAAAGAAAATATTTCAGTTCACTCATACACTCCCAGATAATTAAAAAAACTATAAAAAAGTTAAAATATTGGTAACCCTTTACAATAATGTTCCATTTGTTAGCAGTAGGCTTCGATTGTTAATATGAATTAACAAGGAAAAATACTTAGAAAGCATTTATTAATCTTTGTTAATGTTAAGTTCAACATTTCTAATACATAATCAAAAGTCGTATCTGTTAATATTTTATGACCTGCGCTGACGAACATTGTATTTTTATTAACTAATGTTAACAAAGATTATTAAATACTGTAACAAATAAATTGCTAATTGTTAACTAATGTGACCTTATTGTAAAGTGTTACCAAATTATTTATTATTAATAGTATAAAAACAAGAATATTCATTAAGTATTGCAATCTCTTTAGTCTGCAAACTTTGGTATCTTGCCAAATCATGACTCACTTTGGGACGTTTGGAACATGAACACACTTTGTGAAATTTACCGTCAGTCATTGCTGTCTGGGAAACAATCAACCAATTAGAAATCACAATGGCAATTTTTTCTCACTCTATGTTAATGCAACTTATGCATACATCTAATTTTTATTTTTAGCTCTTGCCATGTATCACTCCCCCTCCTCCCACTCAAATGAAACCTTGTGAGTTGTAACCAGCGGCCTCTGAAGTCTCTTTAGCTGAGCTTTCACCTGAGGGTTCAGTATTAAACTGTTTTTGGTAGTAATTTGTTAGGGATTTTGTATAATTATAATTCATCCTTGTAGATGCAGTTGATAGGAGTGGCAGCGCTCAAGCCTGGAGCTATTGGGGCAGAACCTGGCAACACTGATAACGAATAATGAATATTATAATTAGCCTGCCTTTGGTCCAGAGCTTCCAAAACACACACAACACACACAGTCAAGAACTGATTAAAAGATGCTTCATTGGAACAGAAAATGAGGTAAAAAAATAACTGAGTTAAAGGTAGAGATAGCTATCTTTGACTATAAATATGTAGAAAAAATTCAGTGACTCCTTCCATAGGTTGCTTCGTTTTCTCCAGTAGGTGGCGACAAGTGTCTTTATGAGTGAATCACCGAATTATTCATTCAACCGATTCGTTCACACACACTGATTCATTCAAGAACAAAAACAAGAGACTGGCTGCATCCGAGTATGTGAAAAGAATGGTATGCCCGAATTCACAGCTAAGTTGCAGTAAAACAATAGGCAAAAAAGCACTCGGGAGACCTACTTCATGAGGCCACGGGAGAGGATTTGTGAATGGCAGTGAAGTGAAGCAATTGTAAGTCACATGACAACTGAGGCTTCGCAAACAGTTTGATTGACAGGAGATCTGACCAATCATAATCCACCATTTTGTCTGACAAAGCAGTCAGGAGAGTTAGTGGATTAACGTTGGTGAAAATTGTGTGTACTCACACCTTTCCACGCTTGAAACAACATCCCTTCTGATTTATTTGATACAATGAACTAGTATGAAGAGATGATCGGTTCACGAGCTGATTCAAGGAGCTACAGCGATCTGTCACGACACATTAAAGAGACACTATACGCTATTTATTGTTTAAACTTCTTTAAAAAATTACGATATATACATGCATATGATACGCACCTTTGCCGTACATAGAATACGCCCCTACCCCACTACTAATCCTACCCATTGCGTAACATATACAAACAAAAAGTAATTTCAGCATATAAATAGCACGCGCAATAAGCTAATGTAAACTTGTGCTATAGATACACATTACGTAGGAGATTGTGTCAGTCAAAATAGTGAGCCTGATGAAGTTGAAGAGGGACAAGATTCGCAACGGAGACGAATATTTCATTTCATATTTCATGACACGTCTCATAACAGCGCGTCATTTATTAGCTCTACGTGTCACATTTAAACGCAAGAACGTGTTTCCTAAATTTTAGGATGGAATAAAGTGCTCAAAACTCCCATTTCTGATAGTGTAATCGTGGATATGAGCTCTTTCGCTCTTAACATCAGAGGACGGGAGGCGTTTGTTTCTCATCTGAAGCATTTATGCGCTCATATGTGCATTTGTCTGTATGTTTATATCGCAAGGTAAGTGCGGAACACCACATAAATACTGCAATCCAGATTAGATGTATCTCCTTAATGTGAATTAATCTGATCTGGATTACAAAAGGTCAATTTGGAGAGAGCATGTGAAGTTCAAGCCATGGTCCAGTTCCCCTGCTGAAAAGATTAAATTTAATCCATCCTGCCCATCAGATTGAGAGTAGGATTGGATATAGAGCAAATTCTGATCTTCAACATGTAATCTCCTCGCTGTGTGCTTTTCACTACACCACACACTGTGGAAAAGCCTAGGTGGTGTCTTTTCTAAATGAATGACTCTCAAAAGCAAGCGCCAGGGCATTCGTCAGCGTCCTGACACTCAGACAGTGATAGATATATGCAACCTTTCTTGCCTCAGCAAGAGGAAGAGAAAAAGTGGTAGGCACTTTTCTCTATTACCAAGAAAGAATAGGAGGGAACGATATTGCGGATAAACGGTGAGAGAGAAAGAGAGGCAACTTTACTTTGATATGGAAACTATTTGTCTAGCCCTTCCTCCCTCCCATGCTTTCATTTGCCTTGATCTGTCCTATTCTCCCTTCATCATCCTCTTATTTTTTTCCCCATTACAGGGCATTCAAATACCAGCCTTGAAGTTTCCTGGGAAAGGAAAGTTCTCTTTAAAGTGCCTACGATGCTGCTTTTTCACCACTCCAATGGCTTACAGTAGGTCAGCCAACAGAAAGTACGCGCACACACACACACAAAAGCTACACTAATGGTGAAAAGTTTGGAATATTTGCGATTTTTTTTATTTTAAGATGTTTTTGATAGAAGTCTCTCTTGCTTCATTTGTTTAATCAAGAAAACAGTAAATGCGGTAATATTGTGAAATATTATTACAATTAAAAATAACCGTTTTCTTAAATTAAATTAAATTAAAATTTAATGAAGGAATTAAAATTTAATTTATTCCTGTGATCAAAGCTGAACTTTCAGCATCATTACTCCAGTCTTCAGTCACATAATCCTTCAGAAATCATTCTGAAATGTTGATTTGCTTTGGAAACCGTATCAAAAGTTTGGGGGTAAGTGAGATTTATAATAATAAGAAAAAGAAATTAATCCTTTTATTCAGCAAGGACACATTAAATTGATCAAAAATGACAGTAAATACATTTATAATGTTTACAAAATATTTCTATTGTAAATAAATGCTGTTCTTTTGGGCTACTAATCAAAGAATCTTGAATAAAAATGTATCTTGGTTTCCTAAAAAAGTTAAGCACCTGTTTTCAGCATTGATCATAATACCAACCATTATTAATAATTGAACACAGATAATTGAGCATTAAGTCAGCATATCAGAATGATTTCTGAAGGATCACGTGTCACTGAAGACTGGAGTAATGATGCTGAACAAATCCAGCTTTGAAATCACACGAATAAATTACATTTTAAAACATTAGTTCTTTTAAATTGTAATAATATTTCACAATATTAACGTTTTGTATTTTTGGTCAAATAAATGCAGACTTAGTGAGCATAAGAGACTTCTTCCAAAAGCATTTTAATGGTAGTATACATTACGATTTTTGCCACTATCATGAATGATCCCTGAAGTGGTGAAACTTTTTGAGGAGAGATGTGGTATCAATTTTCAAAGCAATCACATACACCAGTACATCATTGATATTAAGTAATCGACTAGCAACAATTGAACTCCTTAGCAACCACATTTCAACAGCCTGTCAACTGCCCAGAAGCCCCAAACATCATGTAGGCTAGTTTTGCAGGGGCACTACTCACATTTTCTTCAGTAAATGTAAAAATCCAGTTTCCTTTGATAACTGAAATCCTTGAGTTCTATTCCGGTCTTAGTTAAATCTGTTACATGAGGCCTTGGAGGCGGTGGATAACCTTACGAGTTCACCATGTACCATTTATATCATTTTCATAGAACATTCTCCCTCGCTTCGCCGTCCTCAGGAATAGAAGGCGGAGGAATGGAAAAATCAACACAGGCATAAAACATTGTTGCACTAGATCAGAGATGTTTTCTGACTCAAGAGTGTCATGTACCTAGTATATTTTTGTTTTATTTATTTAATTGGAGGGTCCATGATCTACACTACCATTCAAAAGTTTAAGAAGTTAAAATATTTATCCAACAAGCACTAATTTTAATTTGATTAAGTATCTATAAAAACATTTATAATGTTAGAAAATATTTTCTCTTTCAAAAAAAATGTTGCTCTTTTGAACTTTCAATTCAATCCTAAAAAAAAAACATATGAGGCAGCACAACCATTTTCAACATTGATAATAATAATAATAATATAATGTTTCTTGAGCATCAAATCATCATATTGGAACGACTTCTGAAGGATCATGTGACACTGAAGACTGGAGTAATGATGCTGAACATTCAGTTTTAACATCACCGGAATGAACTGCATTCTTAAATATATTAAAACAGAAAACTGTTATTTGATATTGTAGTAATATTTCACAATTTTACAGTTTGTTTTTGATCAAATAAATTAAAAAAAAAAAAAAAATGATAAAATAATCTTTTCACTCAAAACTTTTCAAACTGACCAACTTCTTTTCCTACATAAGAATTTTTTTAAAACATCAGTTTGCTGCTTAAGAGGTGTTTATTTAGTGTAGTGTGTAAGGGGACCCAGGTTCAGATCATGACCAAACATATCTGTTTTTTTTTTTAAATAAATAAATAAGAATTAATACATTTAATTATCAAGGTAAAAAAAAAAAAAAAAAAAACTGCATGAAAAATTTCCAAATTTGAAGTTGCATTAAATATTCGCCTGGCTTTGAAACTGTAAGGACTCGTAAGTGTGTGTGTTTGAAGCTGCCTGTGAAGCGCTGCACCTCTGGCTATACCTCGCACTATTAAGCCCAGAAGGTAGAAGCCACATGAATAACCATGAATACTGCACACTGAAGCCAAGCTTTTGCCTTTCACACACTCTGTCCGCAAGCTCCGCCTGTGCTGCCCTTTGTGAGTGTCTGTGTGTTCAGATTGGGTACCAGCAGGCAGTACAGCCTCTCTTTTTCGGTATCTCACTTTCTTTACCTCCCCCTCCTCTTCCCTCGGTCGCTCAGCGATTGAGGGAGAATGTGAGTAAAGCAAAAGAGGCAGGCGTGTTTTAACAGATGGCTCTTGCCGTCCCGATTCAGCCAGCTCACTGCCTCTGGTACAGCTCGAACAGAGAGAGAGAGAGAGAGAGAGAGAGAGAGAGAGAGCAAGGTAGTTCAGGAAATTGAAACCGCTTCAGTTCGAACTTTTCTTTTTTTCACTCGACTCTCTTAAAACTTTCAGTCCAGCCTCTCTCGCTCTCACTGCTGTGTTGACAGGCACTTGAAAGTTTGACAAACTTAGCAGCGATGCAGTGACCACAGTGTAACAGGCTGCAGGAAGACAGATTTCAGGACAGAAGAGGAAAAGTGACCCCCTCCCCTTCCCGATCCCTCCCAAGCCAGACCGGCTTGCTGGTTTGGGGTCTCCGCCGCAGGACAGAAGGGGACAAACTGCCACCTGCCTCCCCTGCAGCTGTGTGTGAGGTAGGCTTCTCTGACATGCCCTATTTTCCCCTCTCTCTCTCTCTTTGCTCCACTGATGTAACCGCACACTGGGAGTTCTAGTGCGGCGATTTGACGTTCCACAGTTGCGATTACAGGTTTCCCTCCCTCTTTTCCTCTGTTCGCCCTTCAATTTCGAACTCTTAAGGAGCAGTTTTTGCATGTTGCCTTGGCTTGTGTTACTGAGCGTTCAGTGCATGTGTCATTTTGCTATGTGGGCGCATGGAGGTTGTTGTTGTTATTATTAGTTCACTGACAGACTGATTGACTGACTCGAGTGTTACTGAAAGAAAGGGAGGGTCAGAGTTACACCCTGTTCCCTCGACAGATACGCTCATTTGTCAAACAGAGGAAACCTGTTGATGATAGGGTTGAGACAGCCTGAGATCTATGAAAGCTTACCTATTCTTTTATGTTTTACAT
Source organism: Opsariichthys bidens (assembly GCA_037194245.1). Taxonomy (NCBI): domain Eukaryota; kingdom Metazoa; phylum Chordata; class Actinopteri; order Cypriniformes; family Xenocyprididae; genus Opsariichthys; species Opsariichthys bidens. The sequence goes on along the minus strand of CM074285.1, from coordinate 9,923,119 downwards.
GACATCTCAGATATGGGAAACACACCTAACTATATAGTACACAAAATAACACATTTCAGTCAAAGGTTTGGACACAAATACTCATTGTTTATTTTAGAATAATAGTAAAATCATCAAAAATTGTGAAATAATACAATCGAATGTATGGAGATTATGCGGTGACCAAAACCTGTTATGTTTGAGCTTCTTGAAAGCGCCACCTTTGGTCTAAATTCTGACTCTGCGCACTCCTCTTTCCCAACTTCATGAGTTCGGAGCATCTTGGGATGCTTTTTAAGAGGTATTGAAGGAGTTTGAATGCATGTATGTAGTCTAGTCCATTTTGTTCCATTTGTTTTTAATTAGAGTCATTTCAAGTGTGTCCAAACTTTTTGTATGTGTTTTGTTTATTTATTTTTAATGAATTTAATAACTTGGTTGCAAAAGTATATATTTTACTCTGTTAACTTTATGTTGTCATATTAACAACAGCCAGTCAGCATTTACACCGAATTAGGCTCAAAATTCTTATAAATTATCATTTTTAAATAACTTTTAAATAAAATGCATTACCTGTTCATTTCAGCCCGGACAAGTCATACAATATGTTCATTTAGACAGGTTTTTGACTGATTCATTGAGCGAGTCATTAGACCAGGGATTCGCTCATGTTCTTGTCCGCCGAACCCCTTTGACCTAAAATAGTTGAAGATAGTACCCCGAGATTTTAAGGTTCATTAATTTAAGTCACGTTCATGGTGTTCTGATGTCAGTTAATGGTCACATGGCATAAATTAAATATTTAATGTTTTTTTAGTAAGTGTTTTAGTTTTTTTTTTTTTTTTTTTTATATTTATTTTAATTTTACATTATATAATTTAATTATTTATTGTCTTTTCATCAACTCATAAACCCTCTGTGTGAGAAACCCAGCATTTGACTTAATTAAAGCAATTAATTTATGAGTTTGAGACTGATATGCTAGACTTTCTGATGCTTTCTCTTGAATTCTTTGAAAATCACTTTTTTTCAAATACGTATCATTCACTCAAGAATTGGACTATAGTTTTTGGCCCGGTTTCACAGACAGGGCTTAGCCTAAGCCAGGATAAGGCCTTAGTTCATTTAGGGCATTTAAAGGGATAGCTCACCCAAAAATAAAGATTTTGTCATCATTTATTCACCCTCAAGTTGTTCCAAACCTATATGAGTTTGAGTGCTGAACATAAAAGAAGATATTTTAAAGAATGTTGGTAACCACACATTTGATGGACCCCATTGACTTCCACAGTATGTTTTTCCTACAATGTAAGTCAATGGGGTCCATCAACTGTTTGATAACCAAAATATCATCTTTTGTGTTCAGCAGAAGAAAGAAACTCAGATAGGTTTGGAACAACCCATGTTTGGGTGAACTATCCCTTTAAAGACACAAGATCTACTTTTTTTTCGCCGCTAGGGGTCACTAAACTTTTCAAAACAATAACAAAGGCGTATTTTAATGACAGAGTGAATGAGTGGAACATGGAACTTGTCTTCATGCTGATTGATATAATAATATTTATGGAGAAATAATGTTTATGGATGAGTGAATGTTTTTTAACATGACTGGTATGAAGCTGGACGTGGCCGAGAATCGCGGACGTGATTACTGATGAGAGACAGATATCAGTGGCACACGAGAGTCCTGGAGATATAAAGAAATTAAGACATTTCATTCCTCCGAACTACTCATAAGTGCTGAAATGCTACTCATACAGGTCAGTTTATTTGATGAATTAAAACTGTGAGGTAACGCAGCGCTGTTTCACTTAGTCTAACATTACACTATCATACTAAACTGTATTTGAGTGTGTTGAAAGTTGTAATGTTATTCTGTGTATTAGTTTGTTGACTGTATGAGACTGAACAGTAAGCTAGATCAACATTAGATTATCATACTGATGATATTCTCACACTTCGTCGTGTTGAGCTTTATAACATTGATTAGTCTTATGTAGCCTACATTAGCTTACCTTGTCTAATAACGCGCAAGAGCGCCGTCTCTGTCAAGTCAAAGTTTGTCGCAAAGCTCTCATCATCTCTGAAACGCCACGCCGATATTCATCCTCGTTTTATTCCTCCTTTTGTCCCAAAGTTTGCTTGCCATGGTCCATAATGTTTGAACGAAACAACAACAGCACGCCGTTACGCTGGTTGTCCGTGTCTGTTGCCATGGTTACTGTGCAGTACAAGCAGAAACCAGGGATAACGCAGATATCATTTCATTGGCGACAAGAGAGGGACGGGGCACTATTTAAAACTGTGAATTTCTCTGAATTTACAAATTCTTGGAAACATTTAGGATAATGTAAGTACACAGCTGAACGAAATATATAACACTGTGCAAGTGGTTTTCGAATATTTTAATTTTTTTTTTTTACATATTGTGCCTTTTAACTAGATTTTATAAATGTTCACTTGAAAAAAAAAACATTATTGGTGTACATCTTGAGATGAAACGATGATATGTTAAGATATGTCAGTGCAATTTGCTTTCAGTTAAAATAGCTCAAACATGCATTTTAACCTGTAAGTAGGCTTAAGCCTTGTTTGTGGAACCAGGGGTGTGTGTTTTACAGTTGTCCAGTGAAGAAAACACAAAAGAAAAATGTTTTGTGTATTTATTGTCTTTGTTTTTTCATGGCACCTAGTCTTGCTCTTGAAACTCAATTCCGATGGCAAACTCGCAACTCAGCTAAATATAATTTCTTTTTCTGTGGAGCTGCAGACTTAAATAGATGTGCAGGATAAGCTGCATATCTTATTTTATGCTATGATAAGGACTACATTAGATGATATCTTGGTAAGTCTTGCTGAGCCAACAAAACCCCCTCATTCATTTCTCTTTTTTTTTTTCAAAGGAAAAGGAAGTAACTAAGGAAGCGGCTCCACCGCTAAACTAAACCATCATCTAATTTAGCTGTCGACTGACGATTTCAGTTTCTAATGAATGTACAAGCGTGGCCGTTGAAGATTAGCATCCGCTTACAAGCGGTCTTTGATAAGTGTGTGTGTAGCAGCAGCAGTCTGAGAGGTGGTGTCCGTGTCTTTACTTTGGCTCTGTGTTTTTGAGTGCCGTGTTGATTTTGGGACTCTCACTGTGGTTAGCCTTCCATGGCCTAGCCAATGTTTACACTGATTGCTTACATTTGGTTAGTAAATTCCCACGATTTTGACAGGTGACGAAGCGGGACCGGCAGATCGGGTGCTCTTTGTTGAGTTCTTTGTCTCTCCTGTGTTATCTCTCCTTTTCTGCTCTATTTGTCCTCTGCTCCTGCTGTTAACCTCAATGGAGGGACGTTCTAGGACTGAAAGGAAGTTACTGAACTCAGTCAAGGCTGGTGTCAGTGGAAAAGAACCGTCCCAACGGCCATTCTGCCTTTCGCTTTATATCAGCAGATTTTAAAGGCAGTTGTTTTACTTCTGTTGAGTGTTTTTGGGCCAAAAGAGGAAGGTTTTGTTTTATGAACTTCAGCTAATTACTCAAACTAATAAAAAGAGACAAAGGTAATATAATTAAAAGTGGGGTAGTATGTGTGTGAAGGTGGTACGTGTTTTTCTCATCCAGTTCTTTGCATATAGAGATTGAATGAAAGGGATCTAGTGGAATAAGATTGGGTCTATAAACATTGGTGTTCATTTTTTTTATGAAGACAATGAACTTGACAGGATTTTTTGTGTCATACAGAGTGAGTCAAAGGCATTGTTCAGATTTTTATGGCGTATCTTTATAGAAAAAAAACCCTTATGAAATCTAATAGGGGTTATGCGCAATTTAACTTCCGTATTCTGTAAAACGGATCGGATCGCTTCCAGTTTAGGTCTTTTGTATGTGCTTCATGAAAAAAATAGCTGTTTTATTCAAGATAACTTATAGCAAATATGAGCATAACTGATGTCCCTCACATATGCAGATTGATATCTAACAGCTTTTTTCATATTTCTTCATACTAACGTTTAGATATTTAATAGTATAAACACCTTTGACAATGTGAACTGGGTAGATTCACTGATTACCTTAAGAGTCCGTAGATGTGCCATCAGTTCATACTGCTGTTTACACTTTCTCTGACAGAAAAGTGACAAAATATTTATTTCAAATAAATGCTTCTCGTTTGAACTTTCTATTCATCAAAGAATCCTGAAAAAATAAAAGTATCACGGTTTCCACACAAATATGAAGCAACACAACCGTATTCAACATTGATAATAATAAGAAATATTACTTGAGCATCAAATTAACATATTTGAATATGTTCGAGACAAAAACATTCAATCTTTCTGAACTCAAACCTTAATATGGTAGCGTAGATAGTCACAAAGTGCAGTAATGTCTGAATTCACTCATTTTAGATCACACGCACTCATTATGTATTGAGATGTCATGATGAATATGATGAAGAGAGACATAATTTCCAGTTTTCTGTCCTTTATTTCCACACTGGCTCTCAGATGATGTATAAAAATATCTCTTTGCATCAGGCTTGTGTTTAAGTCATTACTATAGGGACCGATGTAGATACATCAGATATAGACGACACTGTGAACAAACGTGTCCGATTTTATCACGCTCAAAACAGTCCAAAAGATAGATTTGAAAAACAAAGAGGATTTACCTGCGCTGTAAACAAAGCCAAAGAGACTTTGTTGTCATATTAAGGTCATTCACATAACTGAACTCTGACCTTTCTAGTGTTGAGAGACACCATGTGACACACTGACAGCCTCTTTTACCTAATAAAGGAGTCTTCTGTAGGCTGTTTATTGAATACATTCTCTTTTATGAATCGTTTCTTTTCTTCTTTATGTCTTTTCGTTCTTCTGATTTGGCTTAGGAACTTACCTGTCTATTTTCTGTTTTTGACCACACACTTAGTCATGTGCTGTTGAGAGTCCTGTTGGCTGAATTCCTCTGCTGCTGTAAATGGGGCAGTGTGTCTAATTTCTCCCACAAACACACTTACTGTAAAAAGGCCACAGACACCGTCACACACATTTTTGAACACTGTGTGTGTAATGTTTTTTGCCCTTGACACATTCGTCTTTGGCTCTTCTGTAGTGTTGCTATGTATTTTAAAAAATGTTGTACAAATAAGCATAAAAATATACGAAGAGTTCAGATGCAAAAGCTACTAAACCATCAAAAATGAGATGATGATATTGAGCGAATGCTCTCCACAGATAGTGTACGGTACGTTCAACAAATACTTTCGCTTCAGATCTGCTAAATCCCAGCGTCAACCCATTCAGAAATACCGGTTCGTTGACAGAAACCGCTAAACACCACTTCCCTGCCTCTAAGTCCACAGAAGAACCAATCGGAAGACGCTAATCGAATCATGTGACTTCAAGATGTGCGATTGAGCTGCAAGTTTTTATCATGTTTTGTCCAACGTTACAGTGGCAATGACAAGTAAACACAACAGTGTTCCCTATGGAAATATCCTTAAACAGATGTTTTACTTTGTCTTGTTGTCCAAAGAGGTGGCAAAAAAAATGGTTAAATACTAATGAATTGAGCAAAGCATTCCAATAATTGACTAATAACCTTTTCCTTGCCGTTAAAGGGAAATTACTGAACCTAAATATAGGAGCGTGATTAAAAAATGCTCATTTAAAAGAAAACATGTCAGACGGACTTAGAAGTTTTTGCAATGGAACTCTTCGGATGTTGCTTAAATGCGAAAACAACATTGGCTTTTGGGTCAATGCACACGTCCAGACATGTCTTTAAAAATTCTTTAAAACGTGCCTTGTTCTTACAAATATTTTTTGTTTTCATGTTTTCAAACGGATTTGAAAAGATTTTTGTACCATTTTTAGCAAAAGTTTTTCTTTATTCTTTTGGCATTAAAACACTACTCTCAGGATATACTAAAATTTTCAAGGAAAAGGCGTGGAGACCGTTATTTTTGCGACTGACCATATTGCATATGCCTTTGTAGGAGTTTCCCTTTCAGACTGCAAAATATATGGCTGGAGACTATTTAAATGAATCATGCAGTGTGATTTACTAAGGTTTGCTGTAGTCATTTTAATGGTATTTGCTCCTTTATTTACTGCCCAAAAAGCATGTCTTAACCGATTTTGTGCCTGACGTGATATTGTATTTGCACATTGTCAGTAGATCACCTGCACAACTTTCCACCCCCATTTTATTAGATTGCGGCCACACAATAATTTTGGATGGTTAAAAATGTCAGGTGGTCTAACCATGAAGTACAAAAAAGTTTTATTTCATACACAACAACCATCATTATTTTCAAAAACATTTTCAATTTTTTTTTTTCCCTCTCGGATGTAGTTTCCTGTTTTAACTGTTATTAAAAATTGAAAATAAAATGGTGTTTTCCATGTTGGATACACACCACACCGACTTTGATTTGATTGGCAAAAGTTTTTCAATTCTAATGAATATTTTAATTCTTATTCCCTACAGCTTCCTCTTTTTTTCCCCTCAAGAATTCCAAAGACACTTTTTCTTCTTTACGATCTAATGATGGTTACACCACTTTGACATTTTGACATAATGCCTCAGAGAAAATATAATTTGTAGTGTTTGCTTAAACATGTGACACACCAATGTCAGCAGTTAAACTTCTGCTGAAGGAAGCCATTAACAACATGTTTATGCAGTGTAGGTTTACAGTGTACATGTGCAGACCTGCGTATGTGAAAGATTTCAGGAGGATTCTAAAAAGATTCATGTATAATGCAACATATAAGTGTTTCATAGCTAAAAGTAAGCAAAGCATAGGTCTGTACTGCAACATGCCAGTACTCAGAGCACACCTCAGCAGTGAACACTAACAGCAAAAACATCTTAAATATTTTAAGAGGGAAGACACATAATCACACTGACGCAAATGGACTTCAATAGGGCTTGGAGGTCATCTGAGGAAAAGAATGAGGGTGTGAGTCACAGAAAACATGAAGAGCTCCACCAAAAAAATCAAGAACAGATAGAAAGAAGGAGAGAACAGTGATTGAGTTTTATTAAGAAGGGCTATGATATCTGGATAAAGCTATCTGTTAACATTCTCATTCATCTCAATTTGCTGTTGGTTGTCTGATTCAGGACCCACCTCTAGTGCAGAGTTTAAAATCTGCCGTCTTTGCTCATGGGTGATCCGTAAGATTTTTTGAGCCAGCTGCTTAAGCAGTCATTGTTCAATCAAATGACTTTACCTAGGCCTTGTGTTTAGCAAAAGTTGAATTTTTATACAGCATTTCGTCAAATAAGACAACAGTATTTGAGAAGACAAATGTGTTGTTTCTGAAATCACATAATACAATAATGAGTGCTGGTGAAAGTTACTTTTAAAAGTAATGTTGTGTTACTCCCTAAAAAAGTAACTAATTACATTAATTTGCGTATCACATTACTTTTTCTCACCTGTCTGAGGCACGTTCTCTTCCAGGTCTTGTAGGTGTTTTTTTTTTTTTTTTTGCAGGTGTTTAATGCAGTGATGCATTCAACAACATAACCTATATAACAAACAAATTCATTTTCTTTAAAAAAAAACAAAAAAACATTCAGAATATTGTTATATTCTGACCACTTTGCATATTTCTGACCCCTAGAGCATTGTATACAATGGATTCCTTCACATTACATGTTACATCACCTACTGTACAACTCTTTTTATTGAAAGTTGAAAGTAGGGATGCACCGGTCATAATTTTTCATGGCTGATTCTGATTTTATTTTTTTAGAAGCAAATTGTTCCATTCAAATGACACGCATGACATTTTGGAAAATAATTGCAATGCAGTTTGTGTGCAAGTCCAGAATAGGGATCAGCCAAAATAAAGATATCTAGTTGAAAGTAACTTTTTGTACAAAATGAGTGTGTATGCCTAAGAGACTTCGTTATGGAGAAAATTTTAATTTAGTATTTTTAAGCAAATTAATTCATCTGAAAAGTAATGTGCATTTGCATTTTTAAAGAGTAACTCAAATTGATAAAGTAATGTTACTTAACTAAAAATAACCTGATTACCTAATGCACATTACTTGTAATGCGTTACCCCAACACTGACAATAACAATAAACAATCTTACAAGACATTACAGGAATATGTAGCTTAATCATACAAGACAGAGAATGCACTTGCATAAAATTAAAAAAAAAAAAAACATGCCAGCACAATATATCTTACAATAGACCCACCACAAATGAATCATCTCAACCTCTGCAGGCAAGCTACATTCCAAATCAGTAAATACTTCTGAATACCCTATTTATACATGGGGCGGCACAGCTTACTACCAGCTCTTGGGGTCGTCCGAGCAGAACAGATCTGGCTTGATCCAGGATTTCAATTTCCGAAACTTCCGAGGTTTTAGGAAATAGGGGTTTTATTAGTCTTTGTTACATGTACAAAGTTCAGAGGTGAGGGAAGATGCCCTCTTTTCTCTTCTCGAGTCTTGTTCTGGAATTGAAGTGCACAGCAGGTAGCTGGAACTCTGTATTCAAGAGCTCTTCACCCCTGTTACACTCTGTTTGCTCAACAGCAGGAGTGTGTGGGGGGTGTGCGTGTGTGTACTAGGATGTGTGCGTGTGCGTACAGACCATGTTTCCTGGAAGCTCATGTGTGTTTGTTTCGATACATTGCGGGCTGTTTGATCGCTACACCTTCAACCTACTCTCTGATTATATCGTGATGATGACATGGTGCTGTCCCCAGCTTGTTAAGAGGAAATTAATGATTTATTTATTTTACAGTTTTGACTCTACCCTCATAAGTATGAAGTGAGAAGGTTTAATTAGTCATTTCTGTATCGCACAACAAAGCACTTTTGGTGAGGTTTCAAATAATTGCAAATTATTCAAAGTATCTTAACAAATGAAAACTGCAAAAACTAAAAAGTGTAAATAATGTAAAATTTGTTTTATTTGCCACATTAAAATTGTATGTAAAAAATGTTTTAGTTCTTAAGATAACTGCCACATAAAACTGGAGAATAACAAGTTCTTTGTTGAAACTAAAAATGCTCTCCAATGACTTCAGACTGTTAAAGCCCTTTTGGTCCTAATTTGAACCTTTATTTGTAAGAGTGTGTTTGAATTCTGTCTTTCTCTGTTTCTCTTTGAACGGCAGCATGGTTGCTATTAGCAGGTCAACATAAATGTTTTCAGAATGGAACATCAGTCAGGGCTTGGCTTTATGCCATCACTTACACACACACACACACACACACACACACAGGAGCTCATACAGAAGGTCTGTTCCTTGTTTGTTGAAATATTCCATGCTTACCACAGGTACGCAGGCTTATGAAGTTCTCCAGTGCTCCGCTCACTCTCAGGTTCGTATAAACACACACATACACGCCGGCCATGTGGAAAGCTGAGAGCTGGGCTCAGGGTTATTGGGTGCTTCCACTTCATTTGCATCTCACATGTTTCCACTGGATTGTCCTTTGCTGAGTCAGTAGCTGTATCGATGTTCATACATACTTGCAGATAGCAAGTGCTTGTCTTTGCACGTGTATTTTAGTACTTGGCTCAGTCTGGACGTGAGAGAACGAGAGAGATCTGACTGCAAGGTATGACATGTTTGCCTTAAGAAAAGAGTGGGACACACACATGGGACGAAACTTATATGTCCCCCAAGTTTTTGCACAAATATGACGTTGGGTATTGGAGCAAAATAAACTCAGAGAGACCAGATCGGTCGTATTGAATAATAATAAGTTTTTCGTGACTTGTAACACTCATCTAAAGAAGCATTGCGTAAAAGTGCGGTCACATTTACTGTTGTTCTGCGAATTATCACGCACAAAATCCAGTCATTTCAGTAGGAATCCTCTTGAATTTCATGAAAGTGCGAAAGATTTCCCCACACTGATTCTGCAGAGGGTTCAAGTTGGTCTTGCGGATTCGTTGCGTTGACCAACAGAAAGCCGCTTGGTTTGAAAGTGATTTCTGTGTGGTCAGTGCTTCATTCATCACTACACTATTGACAGCAGGCAATGGAACTCTTTGCGAGCAAAATTTAGTTTGAACATGTAGGGAGCCTCGATTACATTCTGCAATGCTTCATGGGAGTTTGCTGCCGAGCATAGTTTTCATTTCCATTGTAACAGCAACTTCTGTTCATCTCTTTTCAGCATTATATGTTTTGAAAAAATACTTGAAATTGGATCAGCCACACTTTTATCAGTTATACAGTGTCATTAGACAGAAATATTTGCATAATGCCGCAGTTGTCCAATCACCATCAAAAATTCTGGAAAGCAAACAATAGTTATAAATGCTTTGATAAAATCCCTTCTTTATGATGTCAAAACATCTTTGAATATTTAGTCTTGAGAGATTCAAGCTTTCTCTTTTGCTTTAGCTTTTTTCATTCCGTCATGGCTTTAAGCCACCTTGTCAAGTCAGTCTGCGCTCTGTCTCATTTCACACATCACTGCGTTCACTCGTCTCCTTGCTTATCTACCAACCTCTTTATTGGCCCTCTATCCTGGCCTTTTCTCTTAACATGCCTACAATTTAGTTCCACCAATAAAACTCTCACAAGTAGATAAGCCTGACCTAATAGAGCTTTCTGAAGAGCTGAGGTATTTAAGTCATTTTGTTTAACTCTGTTTGATCAGTTAGGGCTCCACTTCATTTGCTTTATCCAATTTTCTCAATTTTTTGTCAAAGGCTAATTGTGTTGGTCATGAGGTCTCCATGTGAATGACAGAGAAAGTTAATTTAACAATGGGAGAGCTCTACAAAATTGGGGTAGAAAAGAAGCCTTTTAGCAGTGACATGTAAAGTGTGAGTTCACTTGGTTATCTTTTTCATTTAAAAATTTACACTGTTTTTAAAAAGCTGTTCTTTTGAACTTTCTATTCATCAAAGAACCCTGTGGGAAAAGTGTGTGGTTTTCCACAAAAATTTTCAACATTGATAATAATGTTTCTTGAGAAGCAAATCTGCATATTAGAATGATTTCTGAAGGACAACGTGACTCTGAGGACTGGAGTAATGATGCTGAAAATACAGCTTTACCATCACAAGAATTAATAAAAAAATACATTTATTCAAATAGAAAAAAGTATATTATTATTAATAATATTTAACAATATTACTGTTTTTGGGTTGTGAATCAAATATATGCAGCCTTGGTGAGCGTAACATTAAATATTCTTACCAAGTCAGAGCTTTTGGATGGTAAAATAAGTATTTGCTATTTGGTGGTGAATTCATTTGAATTGGATTTCTGATATTTCATGAGTTTCTAAGTTTATCATACGTTTATATACAAGTCAGATTGCAAGATTCATACAAAATTACCAGTTTGTACAATTATCATGAATTGGGGTGTTAAAATCCGATTTCTCTGATTTTGATTGCAGATTTGAGCAAATTGAGATCTCTCCTGGAACTTCAGAACAGACACTTAAAATGTATACATGCTTTTAAATCACAAGAAAAATCTGTTTATTCTCATTGCTATCTAGTACAAAATTCTATACTAAAAACTAGATGTTAAATCTGAACTGATTTCTTTCACAACGGCCAGTTTTTCCTTACTTGTCTCTTGTTAACATTGCACTTCTTTGACCATTTCATAGAAGGGCCATTATTTCAAGATTATGCAACTAAACTTGAGCACCGTTAATCATCGATACCCCAAAAAAAAAAAAAAAAAAAATGCAGTGAGCGCCAGGGTTGACTTGCATCCAACAGAATGAAATATTTAACTGAATGGTACGTTTGACTCATGAACTGCAAAATTAATTCAGTAATTCCCAGGGAAGGCCGTATTTGACAGTATGTAGGCCTGAGCCTAGACTTGTGCTGTCTTGCCAAAGCCAGGTTAACCAAAGGACATTCTGAATATGTAAGGGTAAAAAGTAATAGCACTCACCCTTCCTCTGCTCTGAAATGGTCTTTATAAGAAGAAAGAGAATTGAAAATTAATGTGAAGTAGAGAGAGGGAGGGAGGGAGGGAGGAAGACATTTTATCCTCTACAGGGACTAGTAAATATAAACTGATGCAGCTGTCAAATATTAGCGATATCTGATATGTTGGAGCTGTAAGTGAGCGTCGTAAACGCGTTTAAAGAACGCCTCACACAGAGGCTTGTGTGTACACGTATTCAGCGACATAGGCTTGTTTACTAGTGAGAACAACAGAAAAAGCAGAGCCTGGGGACAAATCTAAATTGAGTGATGGGGTGTCTGTCAACTTGCTAGTCTAGTTGTTAATGATTGTCGTCGGATGTGAGCCTCCTCATCGCACCTTCCCAAGAGATGCTATCGTGTACGTGAACCAATTTTCCAACCCATTCTCTACAGTCAAATCAATTTCAAGCTCTCGGACAAGTTCTGCTAGCATTTAGTGCGTTTATTGGTCCTCTTGTTGTGTTTATTACCAGCCTACAATGAAAAGGCAGCAGGTTTAATTCTCACACGCTAAAGACTGTGGAAAACAGATAAAACGCTAGAGCGTGAGATGAAAGTGAGCTCGTAATAAAAGAAACAAAATGAAGGCGCAAGGGTAAAAAGGGAGGATTAATGACCGTGTTTGACTGACAGGGATTAGTGCTGTAAGCACACGCGGTGTGATTTGGGTAATTACAGTAGTGCTTTCCTGCCGAGACTGACTGTTACCTTGACACCGCGGCAGTGCTCTAAAGGAGTCCTTGAGGAGCTGCGAGGGTGACTTGACACTCCAATAAAAATGGCTCGGAGGAAAACGGATCCGGCATCACCCCTCGCCTTGTTAACATCGTGAAATAAAGCAAGTGCTTGAGGAAAAGTTACAAAAAGTGCAGTGATCTTCCTCTCCTCGCACAGACGTCACTCAAAACTCTTGCCACGGGGCGCATTGCGGAACGAGAACTGAATTCTTGACTTGAAAACATTTCATGTCTTTAAAATAAACCTTGTGAAAAGAGCAGTATTTAGTAGATTTTCGCATTTTCTGTGGGGCTTGTCCATTCAAAACGTGAAGCCAGAGTGTTGCCAGGCAGTTACTACCCTGTTAAAAAAAGATATGTTTTGAAGCAGGTGACCAGCTCAAACCAGCTGCCATGCTTCAAAACATACCTAACCAGCATGTGCTGTTTTTTTCCAACACGGTATGGAGATGCTAAGATGTTCTGAATGGTTTTAGTTTGTTCCTGTGCATTTGCAAGGGAGTTCTGGGAGGTTTCTAAGGTGTTACCAATAAAAGGATAGTTCAACCAAAAATAAAAGTTATGCCTTCAGTTATTCACTCTCATGTCACTGAAACTTGCTATGAAACTTGCTATTTGTGTCCCTTCATTCCACCAATAAAGGCATCGTAAGTGATCCATATGTTTTCTGAAGAGACGCGTGTAACACAGTTCTTAAGTACGGGAAGAAGGAGGCGGGAACCGGCGAACGTTCAACATAACTTTTAATCAAATAAATAAACAACAATACGAAAGTAAAATGCACACAAACATAATAAAAACACAACATAAAATTCAGGCCTGGTCCTCTCTCGTCCTTCACTGTCATCACTCCTCATTTATGCTTCCGGAGCTCCTCCGTGAGAGATACGAGACCGGTGTAGCGCGCAGCTGGCACTCATTACCACTCGCGTCACCGGCCTCGCGCCGTTCCCTCACGGCTCTCGCCTGCCCTGCTCATCACAACACAATTGCTTTATATTTTGAACAGATTTAATTTAGCCTTTTATACTTTTAACTTAAAAACTATATATGAGTTGATCAATGCACGTACGTAGAGTACATCAAGTATGGTGAACACAAGCTCCGTACTTCCTTGACGTGTAAGAGCAAACCTCATTGGTTGAAACTTTTTGAAGTCTTGGAAAGATGTGAGGGTGTATAAATGGAGGAATTTTCATTTTTGGGGTGAACTATCCCTTTCAACGTGAATTTCATATCTAGATAGTATCTGTATATTTTTAGCCAGATTTCATTTACATCAGTGTTATTTTAGTGCCATTGAGATTCTATTGCAGTTTTTATTCATATATTCTTTTAATTAGTTTTTAATTTTAGTGTCAATAAAAGTTTTGGTAATTTGTGTGTTTTTGCCATATTTATTAGCCTTTTTATGTCTATATAGTTTTCAATAATTTTTATTTGAGTTTTAGTTATTTTAGTATATCAAGTTAAACCAAAAAAAAGGGGGGGGGGTGTTGCCTTGGCTGTAATAACCCTGATTTAAATTACATATACATATACAAATGCAACTGCATATAACGTGACCAAAACGTGATATTTTGTGTTTACCAAAATATTTCCATTATTGACTGTATTTTAAAAACATTGAAAGATGTTTTATGTCATTTCTTGCATTTCCTTTCTTTAACAACAAAACATTAAAGAATGTTTATAGAAGTTTTAAAAATGAAAGAGGGAGAAATATTTTAAAACACTCTCTTTGGGGAGAGAAATATGACAAAGATAAATCACAAGTTCAGTCACTTAGAAAAGAAACTGCACACCTTTCCTCAACAAGACAGATGATTTGAGGTATGATCCATGTCTGTAGCGTTAACTGTGCGAGATGTTACACACCACCGTTTAATATTTTGTTCAAGTCTCTAACCCTAATTATGAGCAATAATAATAGTGATGGTAGTGATTCTCAAACACTGCTAATTACTTTTCTGTTGATCTTGGGTCCGAATGTTTGCGGGTCTGAACAACGTTTGCTAAGTTTATCCTCCATAAATGAATTGTAAAAATGTTCAAATTTGGTCTTGTTTTTCAAAAAGATTGCATCAGTCTGTTAAATGAGATCTGCAGTATATTTTTTAAGGTGCCTGTGTGTGTGTGTGTGGCTTCATGAAGGTCCAACAAGACCTTTACTGCCCTTGTGGTTGTTTGTAGATCAGCCTTATAGATCTGGAGAAAATTGTACAAGCCTCTATATTGTGTTTGCATTGAACGCCCTCACCACACTTGCATTCTATCGCCTCTGTTTTAGTTTGCTATAGCTCTATGATAATCGGTTTGCCATCGTTTTTCCCCTAACATGTGACTGATTGTGTGGCTCATGTGTGAGTGTGGTCGGGCACTTGAAGGTCAGTAAGATGATTGCTCTTGTGGGATTTCTGGGCTGTTTATCCCCTCTTTCCCCCCCATTCTCATCTGTTCCTAGAGTAAGTGTTGATAGGACCGTGTCTGCTTTTTAAATAAGATCTGGCAGTTGTGTTACATGTCCCTGAGATTGGATTTTGCCAAACTAATTTCCAATCTCTCTCTCCCTCACACACTCCATCTTTCACTCACTTACTCGTTCTCTTTTATCCTTTTATGTTGGTTCGCAGCTCCGCGATGGAATGATCAATGAATTTCAATTTGGACCCAAGCATGATTTGTTAAAGTTTACACAGGATGAGGAGAGATGGGGAGAGGGAAGGAGAGATAATGATAGTGCGGCCTATGCTGGCATTCATTAAACCAGCCCTAGTGGACTGGTCTAGCAGGGCTTAATTGGGTCCTTGAAAGGCCTCTGGAATCAATTGACTCTGAGAAAGGGATGAAGAGCGGATGAGAAATAGAAACAGTGAAGGGATCGCAGATGGAATTAAAACTAGGCTGCCTGAAGGTTGCAACTCTCCTTGAATTGATTTCTGGACTTACGGGGGAACGGCGGCAAAGTGTTCGGTAAACTCGAGGCTATGACTAAACCCATATCATGCTTATTTCTGGACTACAAAAGATCACCAGTTCCTAAAGTACTCGTTGTCCTAAAAACATTTGAATGTCATTGCATTTTAAAATATCAAACCAATTTGTCATCCCAAACCAAAAGATTTTTATCACAAATGAAGATAAAATGTACTGTATCACCATGGTTGTCAGATGTTAGTGGGGTTAATGTGATGAATTACACTTGTGGTTACTTTACCAGCGGTCCACTGTCATGTGACACACGACATCAGTCTTGTCACTGTTCTTTGCCATTTATGATTATGACGACGACTCTCCTGTGGCCTCATGGGATAGTGAAGCGCTGATCAGATCCACTATTCAGAATCTCAGTGGAAGCAGGAAATCATTTAGGTATTTTTTTCCTAAATGAATATTAAAAATGTGTACTTATTTTACATGCTGCTTTTTGGACATTTTGGAAATGGGGAAGTGGGCACATGGGTTGAAAAAAAGGCTCAGAAAAGAGAAGTTAGTTCTGAGAAAATGTAAAAAATGGCTGATGTCAGTTTATTCACTTTTTTTTTTAAAGAAATGAATTACTCAGCAAAGATGCATTAAATTTATCAAATGTGACAGACATTTGTAATGTTACAAAAGATTTCTATTTCAAATAAATGCTGTTCTGTATTGATCAATGAATTCTAAAAAAAAATGCAATTACAATTACATATAAAATATTAAGCAACAGAATTGATCAGCATTGATGATTATAATACATGTTTGTTGATTATCAAATCATCCTATCAGAATGATTTCTGAAGGATCATGTGACACTGAAGACTGGAGTGATGGTGCTGAACATTCAACTAAATTCAAGTTTTTTGGATTAAAATATCCAAAAACCACTTGAACAGTGTTATGTATTTTGTTGACTTGTGTACTTGCATTATCCCAGATGTTTTCAAGAATGTTTAATTACAGAGAAATAAGCAATTTTGACCAGGGCACGGACATCATACTTGCATTATCCTCGATTTTCGGTTTTATTTTGTAGAAACCATGGAAACACCAAAGACGCTTTAATATATTATGTGTTTTATTAGACAAGGGAACTACTGTTTAGTTACATTTATAGACGGAAAACTAATCATGTTATGCAGCTCAGTACAGTCAGCCTTATTGTTTGAGTCTCATTTTCTTAATTTTCCGCGACTGCATGTTTTCACCATGCCTCCAGCATTTATTAATAGGATATTCTAAAATCGATCTAGCTTTCTGCAGCGTGCAAAAGTGTCTCAGCAGCTGGCGAGCAAACCCTCAGAGTAACTTTATAACATAATTTTCAACACACTCAAATGTGATAAACAGCTCTGTGTTATTTCTTATAATAAAATATAATAAATCATAATAAAAGCTCCACTGCTCTCGAGCAATCTCCTATTAGCAATCGCTTCATTGGCCTTGTTAAGCTCCCACATCACTCGGCCCTGCTCTGCTTCATACAGTAACGTTAATAATCTCATCCATGATTTCCTCTTGGATTATTTTTCTCTTGCTGTGAGGTGAAGACGACACCTCCCATGATTCCGGGCTCAATCTCTGCATCATCATACGCCTTTGATTTGAATAGGTAACCTCTAGCGGCGAAAAGTTACTTATTGCGCCTTTAACATCACAGGAATAAATGACATTTTTAAATGTACTCAAATAGACAAAAAGTGTAATAATCACTCCAGCTCAATCAGTCTGTCTATCTGCATGTACACTCAAGAACACATTCAACTCACATTTTTACAACGTGGCTCTGCATGATTGCAGGCAGAAGCTCTGGTGTGGTTCGCCATTGCGTTTTTGAATTGCCCCACGGACCCGCGGTCATCAGCTTGTCTTACCAGGCTCAGCAACTATCTAAATTATTAATCTAAGTCTGGGAGCATGGACACATCACAGCAAACCCCAGAGGCCAGACAGGTCTACTGTCCAGACAGAGAGAAGAGACGGCGCATATCAGACATTTTACCCTGTATCTTTTTTTTTTTTTTTGATAAATGTAATGTAGGTTGGAGCAGTAGCCCTGTGGTTAGTGCTCCAGACATGAAAACCAATGAACGAGAAGCAAGCTCAATTTCTTCTCATATCATGTACTGATCCCTCTCTTTTCTCCAATCATTTCCTTTTTCATCTATACTCAGCTTTTGAGTGTGAAGGCAACTTCTAAGGAAACTTTTCACAATGTCAG
This sequence comes from Opsariichthys bidens, assembly GCA_037194245.1. Taxonomy (NCBI): domain Eukaryota; kingdom Metazoa; phylum Chordata; class Actinopteri; order Cypriniformes; family Xenocyprididae; genus Opsariichthys; species Opsariichthys bidens. The sequence goes on along the minus strand of CM074285.1, from coordinate 9,905,253 downwards.
TAAAATATAAAATAAAATGAAATAGAAATATAGCTGCGAGCAGCAGTTATCGGGATTCAAGGACTATGAGCATGAGCTATGTGTAAAAAGGTAGAAGACCAATTACAGCCAATACAGGCAATTTACCATAGGAAATTTATGGTTTATATACAGTACTGTGCAAAAGTTTTAGGCAGGTGTGAAAAAATGCTGTAAAGTAAGAATGCTTTCAAAAATAAACTTGGTAATAGATTATATTTATCAATTAACAAAATGCAAAGTGAGTGAACAGAAGAAAAATCTAAATCAAATCCATATTTGGTGTGACCACCCTTTACCTTCAAAACAGCATCAATTCTTCAAGGTACACTTGCACAAAGTCAGGGATTTTGTAGGCATATAGTTAGGTGTATGATTAAACAATTATACCAAACAGGTGCTAATGATCATCAATTCAATATGTAGGTTGAAACACAATCATTAACTGAAACAGAAACAGCTGTGTAGGAGGAATAAAACTGGGTGAGGAACAGCCAAACTCAGCTAACAAGGTGAGGTTGCTGAAGACAGTTTACTGTCAAAAGTCATACACCATGGCAAGACTGAGCACAGCAACAAGACACAAGGTAGTTATACTGCATCAGCAAGGTCTCTCCCAGGCAGAAATTTCAAGGCAGACAGGGGTTTCCAGATGTGCTGTCCAAGCTCTTTTGAAGAAGCACAAAGAAACAGGCAACGTTGAGGACCGTAGACGCAGTGGTCGGCCAAGGAAACTTACTGCAGCAGATGAAAGACACATCATGCTTACTTCCCTTCGCAATCGGAAGATGTCGAGCAGTGCCATTAGCTCACAATTGGCAGAAAACAGTGGGACCCTGGTACACCCATCTACTGTCCGGAGAAGTCTGGTCAGAAGTGGCCTTCATGGAAGACTTGCGGCCAAAAAGCCATACAAGGCCAAGCGACTCAACTATGCACGAAAACACAGGAACTGGGGTGCAGAAAAATGGCAGCAGGTGCTCTGGACTGATGAGTCAAAATTTGAAATATTTGGCTGTAGCAGAAGGCAGTTTGTTCGCCGAAGGGCTGGAGAGCGGTACACGAATGAGTGTCTGCAGGCAACAGTGAAGCATGGTGGAGGTTCCTTGCAAGTTTGGGGCTGCATTTCTGCAAATGGAGTTGGGGATTTGGTCAGAATTAATGGTATCCTCAATGCTGAGAAGTACAGGCAGATACTTATCCATCATGCAATACCATCAGGGAGGCATCTGATTGGCCCCAAATTTATTCTGCAGCATGACAACGACCCCAAACATACAGCGAAAGTCATTAAGAACTATCTTCAGTGTAAAGAAGAACAAGGAGTCCTGGAAGTGATGGTATGGCCCCCACAGAGCCCTGATCTCAACATCATCGAGTCTGTCTGGGATTACATGAAGAGAGAGAAGCAACTGAGGCTGCCTAAATCCACAGAGGAACTGTGGTTAGTTCTCCAAGATGTTTGGGCCAACCTACCTGCCGAGTTCCTTCAAAAACTGTGTGCAAGTGTACCTAGAAGAATTGATGCTGTTTTGAAGGCAAAGGGTGGTCACACCAAATATTGATTTGATGTAGATTTTTCTTCTGTTCACTCACTTTGCATTTTGTTAATTGATAAATATAAACTATTAACATGTCTATTTTTGAAAGCATTCTTACTTTACAGCATTTTTTCACACCTGCCTAAAACTTTTGCACAGTACTGTAGCTATGAAGGTTGAGCCAAAAGCCTAATTCGTTGGTTTTTGAAATAACCCAATGTTTAACAAACGTTTTGGTAGTTGTCCAAGAGGCAAAGTTCTACCATGTGGTATGAATGTTTTGGGCATGTGCAAAACATTGCATGATGCACATGCCTTTACGCACATGAAAAACGCAAAGGCGATGGTCGATTTCTTTTGAATTTCTCACAGGAAACACAGGCCTTGTGTGCTGAGAGGCAAACAGGCCCAACAGTGAGTTTTGTTCCAATCGGCCTCCGTTGACCTTGTCTGATAGCTGCTCAAATTTCATTGGCCGATGGTGGACATGTTTTTTGAGATGTGTCAATATCCTCATAGACAATCATGGCACCTTGGACGAAAACACTGCACGCCAATTTTCAAGACGATCAGACTAACAGTGAAGTAGTTATATGAATAAACATGAATAGTTTCATGTTTTTTTCTTGTAATAGCACCACCATATGGCAAGTCGCCACGTCCTTTTCAGGCAACCAAAAAATGAGCTCTTGGGTGTGCTGAGTTTGGTGAAATATCTCATTCAATTCACGAGTTATTTGCCATTTTAATAAAAGTGCCCACTTCGAATGTTTGGGTGGCAACTGTGAATCAAAATTTCAACTTTTTTTTGATAATTGACAATCAGACTGCAGAGAATCTCACTGCACTGGTTTGGTCACAGTTGGGCCAAAAACCAAGGTCTAATTCGCAAAAGTAGGCTTTTCAAAAAATCCAAAATACCCGAAAAGGTCTGTCCCATGCACCCAGTGTGCTGTTAATCGCTCGCGAGGTCTTTGTGTACATTTCTTTCTCTCTTCTCTGCACAAATCAGTCAGTATTTCTTAAGTGTTGTATTAATTTCTGGCTTGTTGAGGAAACCGTGCAGCAGCAGGAATTAATTGCTTCTTTGCAGTAGTTATGTGAAGCAGCAGCATGCTGCGTGGTGATTAAAAGTGCTTCACATGGAATATGAATAAGAGCATAAATCACGCAGAGCGGTGGGCCACATAATGAGAGAAAACGCTCGTGGTATGTCTGGGTCAATCCGTGATCTCAGCGATTTACTGAAGGTCATGGGAGGGGAGGAGTAAAGATAAAGAAGATAGCAGTACAAAGAAATTCATGTTTTTGCTTATTGCATGAACTGAAGTTAAAGCTCTGTTATACAGAGAAAAGTTTATTCCTGTAAAAAAGTTATGTCCTGTATCCATTGTGTCCTACATGCAGTAGATTTACAATGTTAGTAATGCTTGTAAAATCATTATTTATTATCAAATAAATCAGATTAAATAATTCAAAGACTTGTAATCTAATTTGAATTAAATAAATTAATATTTTTCCATTTATGAGGGCTGACATAACTCTTTTGTGACAAAACAATCAGGCTAAAAAAAAATAAAAGCTTTTATCTTGTGCTTCATGAATCAAAAAAATCTGTACCACTTTTGCATGTTTTGTTTTGTTTTGCTTTGTATTTTGTTTTGCTTTTTGCTTTGTTTTGCTCTTGTTTTGTTTTTTTACTTACTTTTTGTTTTGCTTTTTGCTTCGTTTTGCTTTTTTGTTTTTTTTGCTTTGCTTTTTGTTTTTATTTTTGCTTTGTTTTGTTTTTTGCTTTGCTTTTTGTTTTGCTTTGTTTTGATTTTTTGCTTTTTTTGTTTATTTGCTTTGCTTTTTGCTTTGCTTTTTGCTTTATTTTGCACTTGTTTTGTTTTTGCGTGCTTTTGTTTTGCTTTGTTTTGCTTTTTTGTTTTTTGCTTTGCTTTTTGTTTTGTTTTTTGCTTTGTTTTGCTTTTTTGTTTTTTGCTATGCTTTTTGTTTTGTTTTTTGCGTGCTTTTTGTTTTGCTTTTTGCTTTGTTTTGCTTTTTTGTTTTTTGCTTTGCTTTTTATTTTGCTTTGTTTTGCTCTTGTTTTGTTTTTTTGCTTACTTTTTGCTTTGCTTTTTGCTTTGCTTTGCTTTTGTTTTGTTTTTTGCTTTGCTTTTTGTTTTGCTTTTTGCTTTGTTTTGCTTTTTGTGTTTTTGCTTTGCTTTTTGCTTTGTTTTGCTTTTTTGTTTTTTGCTTTGCTTTTTGTTTTGTTTTTTGCTTTGTTTTGCTTTTTTGTTTTTTGCTTTGCTTTTTGTTTTGCTTTTTGCTTTGTTTTGCTTTTTTGTTTTTTGCTTTGCTTTTTATTTTGCTTTGCTTTTTTTTTGCTTTTTGCTTTGTTTTGCTCTTGTTTTGTTTTTTTGCTTTTCTTTTTTGTTTGCTTTTAGTTTTTTGCTTTGATTTCTGTTTTGTATTGAAGCTTGTTACTGCCACTGAATTTAAAAAATAAAGGTAATTGCGAATCTCACAATTCTGACTTTCTTTGAGATAACTCACAACTGCGAGTTATAAAGTCAGAATCCCAGGTTATAAACTAAAATAAAGTCAGAATTGTGAGAGTCACACTCGCAATTGCGAGTTATAAAGTCCAATTGTGAGGGGAAAAAGACTTGCGAGTTTATATATCCACAATTATAACTTTATAACTCGCAACTGCCAGTTTATATAACAGAATTCTGGAAAAAAAAAAAAGTTACATTTGAGATATAAACTCGCAATTGCAAGAAAAAACATCAGAATTGTGAGATTAAAAGTCGCAATTGCCTTTTTTTATTTTTAAAAGTGAGATGAATAGTTGCAATTATCTTTTAATTGTTTTTTGTTCCGTGGTGGACACAAGCCTCCATAGTTTTGCTTTTGTGTTGCATTTTGCTATGTCGTGTTATGCTTTGATTTTGCGATTTTGCCTTTGCTTTGTGTTTTTGTTTCGGAATAGATAAAGCAGATAGTAGCACAAAGTGCACCATGTTTATGCATTTTACCTCTAAATTCTCTAGTTACAGTTGAGGTGATTATCTTCAGGTTGTTAAATAACATTTCTGCTAATTGTGATTTTCTTCAAAAACACCATTAGAGACCTAGGTCACAAAAATAGAATGAGAGATCAAGAAAGGGAGGAGAGAAATCATGACACATGGAAAAGTTTGACAGACAGAGAGGAAGATGAAAGCTTGTGTATCAGCTTTCTCTCACCTATCCATCACCTTGGCGGCAGCAGGTCTGTGGTTGGGCCTGCTTGCTGTCACTGAAGCTGAAGTGAGGGAAGCAGCCATTTTACATCATTGATTTACATTAGTCAGAGAAGAAAGCTGAAGAATGACTGAAAGGAGTGACTCACACGCACACACACGCTCCCTTGTGTGCAGCCTTTTAATATTGCATTGGGTGTTTGGTGTCTGCTTTCTACTTGATGGGGTTTAATTTAATCTACGGTGGCTAACTTTCTCTCTGTGTGGGGCTCTTTTCAAAGCACTGACAATTACAGAGCGAGAGGAGAAGAGGCAGAAGAGGAGAAAAGCCAAAGTAACAAGACAGTAGATGGTGAAAGAAAAGAGGGATTATGGATGGAGGAAAACATAAGTGGGAAGAGAGAATGGAAGATTTAGAGTAGAGGGTGATTGGAGTGACAGAGACAGAGATGTGTAAAGATGAAGAGGAGAGAGGGTCAGTTTGGGCTCATGGCTAGAGGCAGGATGCTGAATGATGGCTGAGCGTGTGCCTGCTGTCAATGTCACCTTAATACGTCTCACTGCTGCGGAGAAAGACACTTCTTTTCTTACAAAGACCCTCACTGAGTGGTTCAGACCTTCCTCAACTGCTCAACTTTGCCAATAGTGTTGTATCATATGACAACATTTTACTTCTTGACATTTTCTGCTTTAGACATGTATCATGATTATTTCTTTGGCATAGAATGATATTTGATAATATTACTGAATTCTATTTATCTTCCAAAACATATTTTAATAATCTGCTTTGGCTATAAGACAGCAAAACAATGTAAAAGGCAATTATTCATTTTTTAAATGTATTTTTGCATCTGACACAGTTAAGATATTGTTTAACACCTCTGTTAAACGTTATTTATATGTTGGTTTTTCCAGGTAATATTTTAATAATGTGCTTTGACTTCAAATTAAGTATTTGAAAGTCTATATCACCAAAATGAAAAGAAATAAACATTTGAAATATATCAGTCTGTGGATAATGAATGAATATAATATACAAGTTTCACTTTTTGAACGGAATTAGTGAAATAAATCTACTTTTTGATGATATTCTAATTATATGATCAGCACCTGTATATGTGTGTGTGTGTGTGTGTATATATACATACTCACCTAAAGAATTATTAGGAACACCATACTAATACTCTGTTTGACCCCCTTTCTCCTTCAGAACTGCCTTAATTCTACGTGGCATTGATTCGACAAGGTGCTGAAAGCATTCTTTAGAAATGTTGGCCCATATTGATAGGAGAGCATCTTGCAGTTGATGGAGATTTGTGGGTTGCACATCCAGGGCACGAAGCTCCCGTTCCACCACATCCCAAAGATGCTCTATTGGTTGAGATCTGGTGACTGTGGGGACAATTTTAGTACAGTGAACTCATTGTCATGTTCAAGAAACCAATTTGAAATGCTTCGAGCTTTGTGACATGGTGCATTATCCTGCTGGAAGTAGCCATCAGAGAATGGGTACATGGTGGTCATAAAGGGATGGACATGGTCAGAAACAATGCTCAGGTAGGCCATGGCATTTAAACGATGCCCAATTGGCACTAAGGGGCCTAAAGTGTGCCAAGAAAACATTCCCCACACCATTACACCACCACCACCAGCCTGCACAGTGGTAACAAGGCTTGATGGATCCATGTTCTCATTCTGTTTATGCCAAATTCTGACTCTACCATCTGAATGTCTCAACAGAAATCGAGACTCATCAGACCAGGCAACATTTTTCCATTGTCCAATTTTGGTGAGCTCGTGCAAATTGTAGCCTCTTTTTCCTATTTGTATTGGAGATGAGTGGTACCCGGTGGGGTCTTCTGCTGTTGTCGCCCATTCGCCTCAAGGTTGTGCGTGTCGTGGCTTCACAAAATGCTTTGCTGCATACCTCGGTTGTAACGAGTGGTTATTTCAGTCAAAGTTGCTCTTCTATCAGCTTGAATCAGTCGGCCCATTCTCCTCTGACCTCTAGCATCAACAAGGCATTTTTGCCCACAGGACTGCCGCATTCTGGATGTTTTTCGCTTTTCACACCATTCTTTGTAAACCCTAGAAATGGTTGTGCGTGAAAATCCCAGTAACTGAGCAGATTGTGAAATACTCAGACCGGCCCGTCTGGCACCAACAACCATGCCACGCTCAGAATTGCTTAAATCACCTTTCTTTCCCATTCTGACATTCAGTTTGGTGTTCAGGAGATTGTCTTGACCAGGACCACACCCCTAAATGCATTGAAGCAACTGCCATGTGATTGGTTGATTAGATAATTGCATTAATGAGAACTTGAACAGGTGTTCCTAATAATCTTTTAGGTGAGTGTGTATGTATATATATATATATATATATAAATACAACAGACATACTATTTTTCTGGCACGGTATAAATGGGTATATAGGTGAAAATCTATATCTGCCTTTATATGGGGATCAAAGCAGTTTGAAAATCCAGTTTTAAAAGTCATAGAAACTTGGCTCTTTTGACTTGGTTTAGTAAGCATGCATCTAGCAACCACACAGAACACCCTAGCAACATGTTAAAAACCACTCAGAACACCTTAGCTACAAGATAGCAACGCCCAGAAACCCACCCATCTTGACGGTTAAATAGATCTTATGGAGAGTGAAAGGAAATTATTTGAGGATAGAGAGTGGCATGTTTTAATCCACATGATGTCATTGTACCCTTTGACCCTGACTCTAACACATTTTGTTTACCAAATTTCACACATTGCAGAATAGCACATGCACAAATGCATCTACATCTCAACAACTGGCTTCTTGAGGCTGAAAAGAACACCGTTTTCATCCCTGCTTTTGTCTTGGGTGAATGGTGGGCCACTAATTACCTCTCCTCCCCTTTCAGTCTTTGCACTTCTGTAATACAGCTTAACATATTCACATCCCACCCTAAAGATGTTCATGAATATGCATGAGCCCCCTCAGTTTAATCCTCGTGATTGACAGGTTGACATCTTAATCAGAGTGATTGATGGAGCGCTGATTCCATTCGATCGGATATCTCCTCCTCACCCCCCCCCCCCCCCCCCCCCTTCTCCTCATGCATTCCTATGGCCGTTCCCACACTGTCATTAGCCATCACGCTAAATAACTTAACCTCCCTCGCTAAGGTCTCTTTAAGCTCTCATCCTGATTGCTTCTTCTGAATAAACTTGTCGCACTCTGTTTTGCGTGAGTGTGTGTTTGTTTGTGTGTGTGTGAGGCTCACTAAGCCCCCCTGCTCTGGTAATTGGGCCTGCTTTCTGTCAGCGGCCTCCGAGCGCAGTGGGAGCTGGCAGTGCGACGGGGGAAAAAAGAGGGCAGAAAGTCATTCCGCGTGTCCAAATGCACTGCACAAATCCATGACATCAGTATTCTGGTCAGACTTCAGTTCAGACACAAAGAAAAGAAGTGGAAAAGGAGGGGAAGGCATAAGAGAGAATACGAGGCCGAAAAAAAGAGAGGCACGCACAAAAGTCTTTTGACTAGGAATTAAATGTGGCCTGTAGCTGGCTGGTTTTTTTCATACCATGTCTTTTGGGCAAATAAGTTTCAAAATAACAGAAGAGAGAACTCAATTGCTGCCATTTAGAGCAAGCAGCTGAAAAAAGACAGATATTGAGAGTTTGACACAAAAAACATGATGAAATAAATGCTTTAGTTTTAAATGGGTTTTGTGACTTTTCTCCCTTGTTTTTCAGAACAAGGTGGAACCAGACACAACTAGAACAGCCGTGAGCTTGCTACTCTGGACCGACAGGTGAGTGACAGGATGTTGGGCAAATGATATGGGCACATAGCCAAGTCTTGATGAGAAATTGTCTTGTTCAAAAGAAGCTGCCCTCTTCTATTGGACCCTTCCTCCTGTTTTGGACATGTTGATCATTCTTTATATTGAACAGTACTGCGGTGCAACCATGGTATAATGATGGTAATAACATGGTACTATAATACACAGTGGCCTCAGAGTGTATGGACACGTGATCTATACACCACCTTTCAAAAGTTTGGGGTCATTTTACATACTGCATATTAAATATTTGAAATTGTCCATATATTTTTAGTGACTTTGTATTGCATGGAACGGTATGGAAGCTTGTTTCCGCAGTGAAATAAAATATAAAAAAAGATAATTGCAATGTTTTATCTAACAATTCTGTCTTTGCTTCTCGCAAAGTTTTAAACTTGCGAGTTATGTAGTCAGAATTGCATGATATAAAATCGGAATTGCGAGATATAAACTCAAAATTCTGACTCACAAGATATAAAGTCTCAATTGGGATTTATAAAGTCAGAATTGCATTATATAAAGTTAGAATGGTTAGATATAAACTTGCAATTGTGTGTTATAATGTCCAATTGCGAGGGAAAAAATGTCAATTTTCATGTTATAAAGGCAGAATTATGAGATATAAAACTCACAATTCTGAGAAAAAAAGTCAGAATTTGGAGATATGTCTATATCATGCATATCTGACTTTATAAGATGCAATTGCAAGTTTATTCTGAGAAAAAAGTCAGATATAAAGTCAGAATTGCATGATAAAAATGCAATTGCGAGGGAAAAAGTCAGCAAGTTCACAATTCTGACTTCATAACTCACAATTGCGACATAAAAAGTCACAATTACCTTTTATTTTTTCATTTAGTTAACAGGGTGCATGTCCAACATTGATTATTATTATTATTATAGTAAAAAAAAACATTGTACAAAAACATCATGATACTGATACATGATACTTTGTGTGTGTGTGTTGTGTGTATGTGTGTGAGTGAAGGAGAGTGTTATGATGTCTGAATTGCAGATAGGAATCGTTGATGCAGAAGGAAAAACAGAAATGACTGTATAAATATATGAATGAAATAAAAGGGGTAAAAGTAGGACACAGGGTCAGAGCTCTGTGGGGTTCTCGGCTACAAACGCACGCACACACAGCATGACCTTTTAGCATGGTAGATCGACCCTCACTGAAAACACACAAATGCTTCATTACTTCTGCCTCATAGACACTCACAATGTCCTGACAAAGTATGACCTCACACACACCCGGACACACACAAACACATACACGTACAATACCAGTCAATGTTTTGGACACACCTACTCTTATTAGCATGGGAAGTAGGGAATTAGGTAGTGACCACAATTTATATTTGTGTACAAAACTTTATGCATAAGGCTTTTTAAAGTTGTGAGCAATGGTTACCATTCACTTTCATTGCTTGGACACTATTTTTGCTAAATATCTACTTTTGTGTTCCATATACACTCTGAAAAATGTTGGGTTAAGTTCTGTCATGACAACTCTCTGAGTGTTCGGCATGGTAATGGGTTTGACAATGTTGATGTGGTTGGTCTTGGCGGAATATATCTGCTATGCTGCAGCTGCAGAGCAAGTACGGGACTTGCTACTGCCTATACGTACACGACACGCTGCTTTGAGCAAGTAAGACATGCTGCTGCTGTACAATATAGCATACATGAATTACTCATAGCAGATCTATACAGGTGGAGCTGGGGAAGGTGGAGGGTTTCTGAAAGCGTGTTGCACTGCTAAGGCAAAAGCTATCCAAGTATTTTGAAGGTTGAGCATGCTAGCTCACTGGCTACAGCAGGAACCAATCAGCTGTGCCTTATAGATAGCGATGTGATCACGAGCTAAAGGACTTATTAGCCTGTGCCATCTAGAGTTTCATGATAGAACCTTTTATTTAGGTTAAATATGGACAAACCAAGGCATAGGGTTAAATGTTTGACCCAACCTGCTGGGTAGTTTTATTTAACTTTTACTTCAAATTTTAATAAACTATTGTTTATAAATTACTATATTGTTTGCTTAAAATGAGCCTAAAGTGGTTGGAAATTCATTATTAATATGTTAAAAAAATTATTCATAATAATACTTAAATTATAAACATTTCTTAAATTGCTAATTAATAATTGTTCATATTTTCATTATTATTGTTGCCTCAAATAATTGTGTCTAATTTTTAATTTCCGACTTATTTTTGGTTCATTTTAAGACAGCCGTATGGTTATTTTTAACCAATTGTTGGGTTAAATAAAACTGCCCAGCAGGTTGGTCAAAGCAACGCAATTGCTGGGTTTGTCCATATTTAACCCAACTTGGGTTGTTTTTAACCCAACATTTTGTAGAGTGTACTGTAGTATTGTATTGTTTTTCCTCATTGCCTATTTACATGTTGAATAACTTTAATGTTAGGGGGAAAATGGGTGCAAAAGCATGTGCAATAAGCCTTAAGGCTGTTGTGGTACTCAAAATATATAAATCAAACTTTTGACTGGTAGTGTGCTGTACCAGTCACATGCAGAATTCTTGCATGCTAGTTTGAAATGTCTTTCTGCATGACCCGTAGGTCATTGAACTTTCACCTACGATTGAATCCTAGGCTTTCTGTGAGTGCTTGGATCAGTTCTGTTTATTCCTCCCACACTCTCTCTCTCTCTCCACACCCACCCAGCAAAAAGATGAGAACATATTCTACAAAGATTCCACTGATAAAGATCTCCCTCTCTCCGTCTCATACACACCCACACGCTCGTACAATGTGCATATGGTTTCAATCTTTCCAGCTGTCCCACAGTTGGTCACGAGAGGCCATCCTGGAACAGTACACCGCGTGTGTGTGTGTGTGTGTGTGTGTGTGGTGTGTGTGATGTCTCCGAATGTGAAGAGTAGAAAAAGACATCGCAGGTTAGAGGAGTGGAGGATAGAAGCAATGGGTGAGAAAGAGACATGGTCTGTTTTGTTTCCCAAGGTTTCTGTCTAAGTCTCACATTCTCCTTCACACACACACACAAGCATACATACTCTCTAGGGATGAGATATGCTCTAGAAAGCAGGCATCCTGATTTCCCAGCAGGCTGTTCTAATGGAACATCAGTTTCAATCGGCCCCTCGCTCTGTTTTGTTTCGCCTTGTCTATGTGAGGTTACTGTACATTTCTCAGTCCCAGTTCTGTGGAGATTGGCGGCTGGCTTTGTTATGGTCTTAAGGCCCATTCACACCAAGGCAAGAACGATAACTGTTAACTATAACGACAACAATATTGGCGTCCTCACCAGCAAACGATAACTGTTTATTATAAGTGCGTGCTGCAGTTTTGTCGTCTGCCACTTCAAATGCTCAAGCTCTTTAATGTAGGATGGATTCTGATCGGCTGTCATTGTTTTTATCGTTCATCATCTGAAAGCGATTCCAATATAATCGTTCCTCTGTGTGCGTTACCGTTATAGCTGTAGTGTGAACTACTCAGAAAGTTTTTTACAACTATCTCTTCATCGATATTGTTATTGATTTTGGTTGTGAACTGGCAACATTAGAAGTTTACATGTACTATAATTTTAGATTCAGTCTCACTAAGCAGTTTGGGTGAAAAGCGTAAGGGATGCCAAAAAGATGAATCTGAACCATCTGACCCACAGAGAAGTGTTATTAGAGAAGTTGCAGTATTTTCTTCATTTTAGCTGTTGCTTTCATAATTTAAGCTCCTATTGCCCAGAAAAAAATAGCTTTATAGGTGATTGGTGTTTTAAATACAAATACGTGGCTTCACTTCACATACAGTATAAAGTATGTTTCTCTCTGAAGTTTATTTAATTTTGTAAATATATTGACTGAATAAAAGTAAGTTTCTGTATCTCAAATAGTTTTATTTTATTTTTAGAAGTTTGACTAGATGTGAGTTTCTCTTTGAACCAGTTTTATTTCATTTTTAAGATAATTTGACTGGATATATGAGTTTCTCGACCAGTTTTATTTTCTTTAAAGGCACAATATGTAAGATTTTTGGATTCAAATATCCAAAAACCACTAGAACAGTGTTATATATTTTGTTGACTTGTGTACTTAAATTATCCCAGATTTTTCCAAGAATGTTTAAATCCAGAGAAATAAGCAATTTTAACCGTGTTCTTGCATCACCTACCAATGACATCACCCTCAAAACCATGGAAACACCAAAGACGCTTTAATATATTATGTTTTATCAGAAAATTATTGTTATAAAGCTCAACATCATGACCTGCTATATAGCTCCAATCTTACTGTTTCAATCTCGTTTTCTCGTCGCTTCTGTGGTCAAAAAGTCTCAGCATCGAAGGGGCAGGTGAGCAATACGGCAGAAAAGATTCAATGAAATTCTGTAGATTGTGGCTTACAGATTAAAAGTGAAACGATGTTTACCCCATAAACTTTGAGCAGACAGCGGAACAGTGTGGCATAACACAAACTACAACTGACAATGAAGTACATTGAATAAGATTATTAGTGAAACAGAGCTGATGACAAAGAACTAATAATGACTGTAACCATGATAAATAAAAAGTGGTAAATAAGTAAAAAATACAAAGGAAAACGAGCTAAGTCCATGAAACCTAAAACTAACTGAACATAGGTGTGACTCAAGTACACATGAAATATTATTAGAGAGTGTCTGTTTTGACATTTGATGTTGTTGTAATAAATTCCGCTGACCCTGTTTACAACATCTCGTATTGCTAAATAAACATAGTTAAAATTACGTATTACGATGTGCAATAAGACCGATTGAAACCAAACTGGTATGAATGGGCCATTTATAGCTGTTTTTATACTACCTGTACAAATACTTTTCCCCTCAAAACTGCAAATAACTTCCTTGTCTACCACATTGTAAACATTTTTCCACTTTGTTTCTTTTTATTTCCATTCACCTTGTTTGGAAGGTATAAATGACTCCTTCAGAGACATGAGTCACAGTACTTGTTTTCTTCTGGTGTCAAAGGAAACTCCTTCTCTTTTGTAAAAAAAAAAAAAAAAAAAAAAAAAGTTACAAGGACAGTTCTTGTTGTTTGTCTGCCGTCCACCCCCTCATCAGATGTGCCAAGGCTCTTTAAAGCCGGTAAAGCGTCCGTAGGTGTAAGTTTGAGCTGTCAGTCAAGCTTCACGACACAGTGACTGGCAGATGGACTCTGTTTTCTAATAATGTCATTCTTCTCTCTTAATTGGGCACATTTTTGGTGGCCAGCGGTACCCAATCGAACACTCTGAAAAAGATATGTAATCTTAAAAATACCAGTAGAGAGCCAAAGTTAATCCATCATTCTATTTCTAAAGGTTATTTTTAGAGAAAACTTCATTAGAAATAGCGGTCCTTTGAGTGTGTGTCAGCAAAAGTGTTGGTTGAGGCGAGATGTGGGTTGAATAGCGTGTGCGTTTTTAGGAGAACTTTAAATGCGTGTTTTTGGTTTGTGGTTGATTAGTAATTTCTGAAAATGGCGCCATTTTGTGTTCGGACAAAGCATTGGAGGCTTGCTACATTTAGATTGCCCTGCAGTTATGTATTGGGGTTATGTGTGTGTGTGTGTGTGTGATTTCCTGTATGTTTTAGTGTGTGAGATGAGAGAAGGGGCCATGACCCATCCCACAGTGCTGTTTGTATTTTTCCGTGGTCCGCTGCCGTGAGGCCGTGTTGAGATTTGTTACATTGGGTACCATTTATCATAGTAACAACATCGTGCAGCGGCAACATGGGAGGAAACCAATCATCCATCATATGCTGTCTCCACAGCAACTCCACGGCCCATGACCAGAGGTGGAGGGGTTGCTGGGGGATTGAGAGGATCGCTTAGGTTACGCTCAGACTGCAGGCAAATCACAGTTTTTCTCAAATCAGATCTTTTCAGGCAGACTGTCCACACTCTCAATTGCAAGTAATCAAATAAGATTTGTGTGTCCAAACATAACCAATGTATATTGCTTTTGGTAATGACGTATGTGGCAATTTGAAGCCCGATTTGAGTGTCCAGACTGAGACTCAACTGTAAAAATCTGATTTGAAATGCATTTCAAACCACCTCCAAATGTGGTTTGAATCAGATTTGGAAAAAAAAAAAATCTGATTTCTTTCTTTCTTTCTTTCTTTTTTTTTTTTTTTGCTATCCAGACTTTAAAAAACCCAAAAACTTCTTTTGCTGGCAGTCTGAACATAGCTTTAGAGTTCCGAACTGGACAGCTCGTCCACACACACACACACACACACACACACATGTCTGTTTTTTTCATTTTTTGTAGGGACATTGCATAGGCGTAATGGTTTTTATACTGTACAAACTGTATATTCTGTCCCGCTACACTACCCCTACCCCTAAAGCTACTCATCACAGAAAATGTACTGCTATTTTTGATTTTCAAAAAAGATCATTCTGTATGATTTATAAGCTTGTTTCCTCATGGGGACCAAAAAAATGTCCCCACAGGAAAAAAATTTACTAGTATTACTATACCTGCGGGGACATTTGGTCCCCATAACGTAGGGAATGCCCGCCCACACACACACACACACACAAACACACACAGGTTTGTTTTGCTATCTTAGTGAGGACATTGCATAGACTTCCATTGTTTTTATATCAGATCAATGATATTTTCTATCACCTAGCCCAATCCCTACTCCTAAACCTCTCCATCACAGAAACATGTGACCATCACTAAATTTAAATAAAAATATCTTTTGGCTAAGATAAAACTAGGGAGGACCAGTCATGTGGGCTGTGAAAGTATTTCACAATAAGTGAGGACATTTGGTCCTCACAAGTGTAGTCAAAACAAGCGCACACACACACACACACACAACACACACAACACACGCTCGTTTTGCTATCAAAGTGAGGACATTCCATAGGCGTAATGGTTTTTATATTGTACAAACTGTACATTCTGTCCCCCCCCACCCCTAAACTTAACCCTCACAGAAAAAATTCTGCATTTTTACATTTTTAATTAAACATTGTTTTGTATGTTTTTAAAGCTGTTTTAAAAGTGGGGATATATGAAATGTCCTCATATTTCATGTTGAAGTTGTAATACCAGTGTCATACCCATGTCATTATACACATTTGTGTCCTGATATGTCACAAAAACGCGCACGCACACACACACACACACACACACACACACACACATACCTGCTGTAGCTAGCCTAAATAAGGTTATGGTATAGAATTGTATTAGTTTTGTTTAAAGCTAATTATAATTATGACTAAGCCGAATCAAAAATTTAGAGTAGAATTAAGAATTTTAGTGATCAGATTGTGACTGAAAAATAAAGCATTTTAATTACTTTACTTGAATTAAAATGCTGTTTTTAGTAAAATTTAAGGATTTGCGTTAACTTTTTAGAAGGCAAAGTGAAGAAGTACTTCTGTCTCTTCTACTAAGTGTCTGGCTGATTTATTTCTGAGTGTGTAGACTTTGCACAACCCTGCAGCAACCGGGTCTTTGTAAACAATCTACTTGAATCCTTTGAGCACTGGCTGCAGGTGTGTGTGTGTGTGTGTGTGTGTGTGTGTGTTTGTGGGAAAGAGAGAGACGGAGACAAGAGAGAGACCCCCTTCAGGGTGTGATAGTGAGTATAGTATTTTTGGCAGTAGTTAAGGCCATTATACCAGCAAGAGTGTGGAGGAGAGAGGGAGAAAGATGGAGCTCTCTTTCACTGTGTCCACCAGGAATAGCAGGCACCCCAGGGGTCTCAACGAGACTTATTTCCCCAGTTGCTTGGATCGCTCAACCAGCAACGTCCGCTCTTACTAGTCCAAAAAAGAAAAGTGAAGTAGGGTGAATCTAACGGAGAACATGTACAGGTCATGTTTCACCCCAAAATAAAAATAAAAAGTGTAGTAAGAAATTATGTTTTGTAAACTGAAGTCTATTTTTAGGACAATTACTACATTTTTTATTTATTTTTTTGTCCAAACATTTGCCATCTACCAGTGTCCATCCTTCTATAAACAAATTGAACACAATTAATATTCATGACCCGATCAGACTCTGACAATAGCTGAACCGCTAACCTGGAGAGATGAGATGTAAACAACAAACAAAGAACAGTCATTAGACAAAATATTTTTTTGTATTATTCATAGCTGTCGCAATACAAGCTTTTTACAAGGTTTTAGCTTTTTTTTTTAAATAACCATATTATTTAAATTTAGTACATGTAAATTAAAAGAACTGTTTTTTTTTTTATTTTTGCATCACTTTAATGTTTGTTTGTTTCTGTATTTTACAGTAATTTGAGGAATGTTGTGGTATTCTTTACAATATGTTATGCAAATATTCCTAAACAGGCTTCAGTTACTTTAGAAAATATAATTGATGCATTGAATTATCTTTTGGTTTTGGGGGCAAAAAGATTTCTTCACAGTATTTGTGAGATTCACAGCTGTTTTGTTTGAGGGTGGGGAAGAGAAGGGTCATTCTGGACTCTGTCTTTAATAAATAAACAATATAGAAGCCAGAGCTTCTCAATCCCTTTTATATCTCCTGTGACATTCTGATGGATTACACAGCCATCTGCAGCAGCGAGTGTGTGTCTGTGTGTGTGGGAGGGAGGGGGTGAGCCATATTTTACACACATATATAAATCCAGACAGGCAGTGCTTTGTTATGCGAGTTTGTCAGCAAGCCATTTGGGTTAAAGGGAGTGACAGACAGGTGAGCGGGTTGAGGGTTGTGCATACAAAACAAAGATGGACGACAGATGACTGATGGGAAAAAGAGAGATACTTCAGACAGTAAATGAGTGATTGAGTGTATGAACTTCCTTAATTAATCCGATCCTTTTAATGAGTCAGATCAAAGGTTCATGTATAATTAAAGCAGCGGAGCAATAATGCACCTGCTTCATCGGGAATTATGTGTGCGAGGAGAGAAGAGAAATGGATTCTCAGAGTGAATCTCGCAAAACCATGTCATATTTCATCCCGGAATGCAAAATAAGAAATGGTAGCATAATTATTTGCATTGCGACATTTACAAAAATCAATTTTTTTGTGCTAGAATTTAATTTTAATTTTGAAAAATTGTACTGTAGGAATTTCTGCTGTATCACTACATATTATTGCATTACAGTGACAAAAATGGAATCAATCACCAAAAGAATCAAGGAGCTGATATTAATGATTAAATTCATTATAAGGATTTTTATAGGTCAGTATTGGATATTTATTATATTATATTATAGCATATTATTATAATCAAAGTCTTTTGTCTTTAGTGATGGTTAAATTTAATAAACACCTAAATGACACTTCGCTGTTTAAACTTCTTTTAAAAATTCTTTGCTCCGCGATGTATTTTTTTGGACGTGGGAGCGGCATGGCTTGTCGGACATAGCAACAGTAACTAAAGGGGGCGGGTCTTTGCGAAGGGTCAGTTGTCATAAAGATCAATTCCTTTTTTTTTTTTTTTTTTTTGGACTTTTTTTTTGAGATTCACAAACACATAAAACCAACCAGTCTAGAAAGTCTCGCTGTCATATTTATGCCCCAAGAATTTCTTTCAGGGCATAACCTATTCGATTTATCATCTTGAACTTTAACTCTCAACGCATGGCCTTGACCTCCATCACCATCAACATCATAAATCTGCTGTGCGCTCAGGGTCCTTTCTGTAGTTACGCCCCAAATATCAGCAGGATGTTTTCCATCACAGTTTGTACCCTTGTTATTAAATTGTCTTTTAATATGGCATCTCTCTTTTCAAATTGATTGCTTGCAAAATTGCCCCTCAGGAAGACAGAAATCATTGGTAATTAGGTTAATATGTCTGCAGTCCGGTGAGGAAAGAGCCTCTCATCCACTTCTCACTTTGTGCACTAGAGCAGCTTAAAGAAAAGGATGCTCAAGAGTAGACAGGTTTGGAGATGAGAAAATGGCCTTATTTTCCTGAAGGGATGTTTTAAAAGAAGGGTTTAAGCAGCTCAAGCGATTATTACAGGATTATATAACTTGGTGCTGAATGTCATTTGAATGCATTTATATGATATATGAAAATCTGATATAATTTGCTCTTTTTGTGGTTCATTTCATCACAAAGGGTTTTTTTCCATTAAGATATTACAGATGACTGGCTCCTGCCTAAGATTGTTCAAACAAGTTCACACACTAAACACAGCTCTGAGCCTTTGTGGCTGACATTTGGATGGGTTGTTTAAAAGAACACTCCTTTTGGAAAGATCACATACACCAGATATTTACTGGATTTCTTCTTTATTTTGTTTATTGGTTAGGACAGTCATGCCACTCGCACTATTGATCCGACCACATTTCTGGCACTTTCTGGATTTTAAACTTTGGAATAATCCTGTGATCCTGACGGATAAGAATACAAAAGTCTCATCTTAAGTTATACTAAAAAAATCAAACAGTAATATTTTTAAAGAAATAAATGATTCATCTTATTCAGCTTATAATGCATAGTATACCTTATCGTTCAAACGTTTGGGGTTCGTATGTTATTTATGTTTTGGAAAAAAGTCTCTTATGCTCATTTGATCATAAAAACGGTCATATTGTGACAATTTAATTATTTTATTAAATAATTTTAAAATACCTTAAAAATATAAAATAAAATTCTTGTGGTGGCAAACCTGAATTTTCAGCACCTTCAGTGTCACATGATCCTTCAGAAATCCTTCTAATGTACTGATTTTCTACTCAGGAAACAATTGATTAACAATGTTAAAATACAGCGTTTATTTGAAATGGAAATTTTTGTAACAATTTTGTAGTGCACATATGCTATATCTTAAAATGTTTCATCCCTAAAATGATGTTGTCCTTACATCATTGATTAAAAGGATGGTTAGCAAAAAAAGAAAATGATATATAAATGAAAGAGAGCGACAGAATATTCATTTTTGGGTGAGTACTCTCTTCCAGTATCTTTTAAACAGACTAAGCTGCCATTAAAGCTTCATAAAAACTTGGTAAATTGAACTACAATGCTGCTAACCCGGAGCTTTAGCATTGGCCTGCAATTATAGAAAATTTACAGCCTTGGATCCATTTCAAAAATTCAACATGCCAGTGTGATCGCAAACGTATTGCTTGTTGAGTTCACAGTAAAGAGAGACACAAGCAGGGATGATACCTTCAGACTAGACAACACCCAAGCCTTTTTGCTCCAAGGTAGTGCCAGTCTCACTCCCTGAGATTATCTTTTGTGCCCCGGTCATTTTAAGTTAATTAAAGACTTTTGTGGTTGTACCTCAAGATTAAAGATAAAGAGAAATAATAACACTGTCTTATTATTTTATTATTTCCATTTCACTCCAAATTCCTTGGGTCAGGAAAAGTTCGTTAAATTAGGACTAGCTAAATGATATTCAAGCTCCAAGAAGAGTTGTCGGAGATGACAAAGTACAGGCAGGGAATGATCAATGATGAATACAGTTTGATGCATAGTATTGATTGGAGCCAAAGTGAGTGTTGCTGTGATTCAGTCTCAGGTGTGGTTGATCCAGAGTGGGCTTAGAGCTGATATTGATCTCTGATCTACCTGAAGGCTCCTGTCTGCCTGTCTGTGAAGCAGTGGTGCAGAGGAATTGAAGGACCCTCCATCAAAGCCACTGAGGGTTACTTGTAATGCAATGCTGGGATGAAGGATGAAACATTTATTTCTGATCATAGGGAGTGCTTCAGTTTAGTACTACATAAAATTAGGCTAAAATAAGTGAGGTGAAATGTAGTTAAGGGGTGCAGCGTTTTTATTCAGCTAAATTTGTTTCTGATGATTTATTAATTTTTTTTTTTTAGTTGTTGAGGGGTTTGGGACATACCTAAATAATGTGGTTATTCAGATAGAAACACATCTATCATTGAGATCTGAGTGAACTGATGTAAAAAGCAACAAGGCGGACTCAGCGTTTTAATATAATAAAGACTGGACCTGTTATTTATGGCATCCACCTCCACTCACTATGAGGGCAGAGCGTGACTGAACTTCTCAATTTTGGCGGAGGAGCTGATGCTATAAAACATGCCGTAAACCACCCTAGTTTGAAATATAGAAATGACTCCTATTGTGCGTAATTGTGTGGAGAATGTACAGTAACCGTGTTCAACTCTGAAGGGGACTGTGACAAGAAAAGTTTGACGTAAAGAGAGTATGTTTTCATACAGAAAACTTGATCAGCAAACCTGATCTGATTATATATGAGGTGCAAATATATATATCTGATTCTTGAAATGGAATGATTTTATAATTAAATTATGTGAATCATTTTATAGGAAGTTGAATGTTGTCTAGTATGTTCCCATTTGATTTGTAGTAATGTGTTGATTTGTTGTAAATATGCCAGTTCTTCAATATCTGTTGATGTTTCTCAATACTGGTAACCATGAACTGTTGATATGCAAATGAGCAGAGATGGATATTTCTGGACTTGTGCTTCTCCTTTGTTTATATCTTATGAAATGAAATAAAATCATATAAAGTCATTTGTAAAGACTCACCCTCTTTGCCCTTTACCCTCACCACTGGGGTTCCCCAGGGATCGGTGTTAGGCCCCTTTACCTTTTCCTGTGGTGATTCTGCAACATCATTCTATCTAATTTTAGAGAAATATTCAACCCACTGTTTTTACACTGTTGTGCAGTTTTGCTTAAGGACCCACTCCCACTGTCGTCCCACTATTATGTCTCAGCCAGCCTTTGTGATTACTTTTTACTGGCTTTACTCCTCCATGACTAACTTAAAGGCACCACCCAAAAATGAAAATTCTGTTATCATTTACTCCCGCTCAAGTTGTTCCAAACCTGTATGAATTTCTTTCTCCTGCTGAACATAAAAGAGGATATTTTGAAGAATATGGGTAACCAGTTCAAAGGTATAACATTCTGTCAATAAGACAACACAAATCATAATCTTATTGTAATCACATTTATCTTTATATGAAATCTTTATAACAAAAGAACATTATCTTATCTAAACGCTGCAGTCAGAACGATTAGCTGGAATGGTAGTAGAGATAAAGATGCCAAAGCTTTTTTCTCTCTTTTCACTGTGAATCTGTGCCCTCTCCTCTATAGTGACCATTTGTCACGGTACACCGCTGTTATTTCCTCTTCCCAATTTTGCCTTTGCCTTGTGTCCCCTCTTTCCAATATAGACAGATGACAGCAATCCCTCGTCACTCTTAGCCTCATATCTGCAGGCTGTGAGCGTGAAAGAGCAAAATGAAGAGTTTGTTAATCTTTTTCTATAGCTCCCTCACTCTATCTCTCTGTTGCTGCTTTGTCTTTGAGCCGTCCTTTGTGTTTCCCTGTGCCATGGGTATTTATTGTGAGTATGGCTGTGGCCTGCGAGTAGAGTTAGCTTACTTGAGAATACACACCCACATGTTATTCTCCCCATTCCCTAGATGCATGCATACACACCTCCATCATGGAGTCATATATCATTCGCTTCATTACTTATCCATGATTTTCCTGCACTGTTTGCCAATTCAGCAAAGAAAAATCTCATAGAATTATAGCGATAATTCACCCAAAAATGGAAATATTGTCATCATTTATTCCTTTTTGGAACATAAAGGGAGATACTTTGAGAAATGTCTCTGTTTTATGGCTATACAATGGATCAAAAGCACCACTGAGTTTTTAAACTGTATTTATCATGGTTTCCACGGAAATAATATTGATGATAAGAAATGTTTCATGAGCTGCAAATTTCTGAAGGATCATGTGACACTGAAGACTGGAGTAATGATGCTGAAAATTCAGCTTTGCCATCTCAGGAATAAATTACATTTTAAAATATACTCAAATATAAATCGGTTGTTTTAAATTGTAAGAACATTTCACAATATTGTATTTGTAATCAAATAAATACAGCCTTGGTGAGCATATCTTACCAACCCCAAACTTTTGCTTTTGAACAGTAGTGTATAAATAGCAATTCTAATTTAATTAACTATATTATATCAGATGCTTTAACAGTGCACATGCAAAATCGGGCTTGAGTAGCTAAAAGAGTACACATTGTGTATGTCAGATTCAAGCAAATTGAAATGAATTGAGTTTATATAGGAGACGAGAACCATTGGGAAGAAAACAATGGAAGAGCAGTTCAGCATGAACTGATTTAATAACCGAAGATTTCCTACTTATCTCTCAACCAACAAATTCACTACTCACTACCCAGAGGGCAAAAACTTTCCTTCAATGCCACTCTACTCTATTACTGTAAATAATAACCATTGTGCATGGCCATCAGTTCAGAGAAAGCATACCTTGACAAAAATGGGCAAAAAAGGGCAGCAATAATTTCCGGCTGGAAAATCTGAGAACTCATAGATTTTTAATTTATTACACACCTTGTACGTCGAGGTGAAAGTCTGTCATCACTTTTAAATACAAGCATGCTTTCTAGAGCAAAAAGATTCAGTACATTCTGCTGAGTCAGGGCTGGTGCCCTGCAGGCCACTGTAGCAGAGCTGTATTCATTACCTTCTATTCCTCTGAGACACAAGCTTTATTAGAGAGCGACAGACGGGTGGGGCATGAGTTGAATCAAACGGAAATGTTGAGGGTAGAGCCGGCTGCTTTATTATCAGGAAAGAGCAGAGAAAGAAAAGGCACTAATGAAAAACAAGTTTAATGCATTTGCACATCAGATTTCTAATGCAATTGACATCTGTAAGAGAAGAGAGCGGTGGTTGATAATGATTTCACTGTTTTAACTTTAGTTAGTGTGTAATGTTGCTGTTATAGCATAAACAAAGCAAGGATTCTCAAAGTTCAATGCATAGTAGGGGTGGGTGATATAAATTATGTCACGATATTTCAAGAATATTTGCGATAACGATATTTCTGACAATATAGAGAAAAAAATGTATGGAAAAATGTTTTATTGGTGATAGCAGTGCAAACACAATGAAGGGTGTTTTCCATCCTTTTCCAATGAGCTACTGTCATTGATGACAAAATACCTAATTAAATATATAATTATTCAGGTAAGAAATACTACAGAAATTAAAGTAATTAAATGTAAAATAACACTTTCATTTTTGTAGTCTTCATTGTAAAAATTAAATACAGAGTAACGCTTACCTTTAAAGTTATAAAACGTTTCAGTCAAAAGCACAAAGCGATTTTCTTTATCTTTTGTTCTTTGATTAACATGACAGACAGCAGCAGGAATATTGGGCTGCTGTCACTTTAAGAGATTATACACGGACCCAATATACTGTTACAAAATATGCCTTCTCTTTCTGAACTATTTAACGTTCCAAAACTGACTGTGTTTAACTGGATACTCGCCAAGACATTTTGTATGTATTTGAACATTTTAGCGCAGCAGGCCACTCATTTTAGTGACTCAGAAGTTGTTTGAGACTGAGACACGTGCTTGTGTGCTCCACTAATATGGATCAATGGTCGAGAGTGCGCTTGGTGTGAGCGCGAAACCTGTGGGAATAAATAAAATTATGCGCAACACAAGCACTATTAAACCAGAACGAATGAGACGAGTGAGAGAGAGGAAGCAGCTGTGTGTCACTTCGCCGTCGGAGAAAAGAGGACGAGAACGTGGCTGACGTTATTGCCTGTGCCGCTGGTAAAACGGATCAGCTCAGAATCGGAAAGCTGGGACACTGACCGGTCGGTCTCCTATTCGGGATGGTCATGAGGAAGAGGAAGTTTGTTGTGTTTCTACCTTTACTGGTAACAGTTTCTTGCATATTTTGCAAAATATTGTGCTTAATTGTTGGAGGTCTGACCTCTTGTAACCAAACCACTTCCAGCTTTATTGAAGAAGCTCCTTGTTTAGATACCAATCAGTGTCCATCAGTGTCCGACTCCGGTTTGAACAATGTAAGGCTGAACACTGTAAGGCTGTTTCACAATCGTTATTTTGGCTGCGTGAGATTCTCCAGCTTTGCTGTTGTTGTTGAGCAACCGAAGCATGAGCTGTTTAAGCTCCGCCTTCTTCTGGAAAGCGGCCGGGAGCAGCAGCTTATTTGCATTTAAAGGGACACACACAAAAACAATGTGTTTTTGCTCACACCCAAATAGGAGAAAATTTGTTGCAAAAAGTTATGATAAATGATCTGTGGGATATTTTGAGCTGAAACTTCACAGACACATTTTGGGAACATCAGAGACTTTATTAAATCTTGTAAAAGGGTCATTATAGTACCCCTTTAAGTTTCCACTGTGGGGAAATCTACATGAAAAAAAACTACAAAATGTAGTGTTGGCTGCGCAAGTGTGTGCAAGGTTTTTCTGAGAGGCCAAACACATTTATGTGATCGATGCTTTATGCGTTCTAAGTTATTTGGCATTGTATCACTTTTATCTTGTCTGTTTCTCCACTCACACCACTATCAACTCAATCATTTTGTGTGCCGCTGCTTAGCTGGCCTGCACTAACCTTGGCATTTCACTTGAATTTATGGGTCAGCGGAAGCCTTTGACCACTCATATTTCACCCCGTTAACACATCAGCAAAGCATGGCTGAATACAGTTGTGTCTTGTCATTTGTTTTAGTTACGAGTGGTATGGGCTTTAATGGTGTTTGTGTGCTGCGTTTATGTTCTTTTTTTTAACTGCACAGAAAGAGTATTTATATTCCTTTTTTCTTTTGTGGAAAGAAAGAATGTCAAACGTGTATGAAATGACATGAGTTGAGTATTGCTATCAATTCATCTCAATTCCTTTGCGAGTGCTTTAATCTACTGAATGCACTAGCTTTCCTTCCTCCACTTTTTCTTTGTAGTCTTTGGCTGTTCTGTGTTTAGACAAGCTGTTCATTATTCTTGTAATCGTGATTGTGTGTAATCAAGTAAATCTAATTAGGTGTAGGAGTAATTGGGTATCTTCAATAGTTTGGATGAGTGCTAATGAGACCTCTTCAGCTTCCTGTTGGGTTTGGCCTCTCAGGTCTCCTGAAGGAAGTGCTTTGTGTGGAGAGAAAGTGTGTTTCTACTTCCTTCTCTGGGGTGAAATGCCACTTTATGAAGACAAGATTTTTTTAGCTTCCATCTACCGTCTTCAGACATCATTCACACTCCTCTCACGTCTCAAGAAGATGAATTTGGGCAAAAGGAGAGACAAGGAAATATGTTTAATTTCCTGTTAGTGTGCTTAACTTTTCTCTTTGAATTTATTTATTTGTTCAGCTCATTTAATGCTGAATGTAACTTGACATTGCATTATCCTGAGGGTTTGCAAACACCTAATACGAGGAGAGAAAAAAGGGAGCGGAAAATTGAGATGGATGAGAGCTGGAGGAATGGAGGTTGTGTGTGTGTTCTGTGTCACGAGAGGCAATATTTGTTAAATGTTCTTGGTTTAGCCTTTGGCTCTGATACTCTGCTCAGAGATGAGTGTAAACGAACTCATTAAACCCACAAAACAAACCGTTTAATTGTTTCATTTGGTTTGACAGCTTGTGTACACACACAGAGAACCAAGCGTTCACTAATCTATAAATTGTGTCTTTCTATTACATTTCTTGGTTTGCCTAAATTCAACCCATCTTGTTTAGTATATTTCAGAAAGTCAGTACAATGTTCATGGTTACAATAAACACAATGAGTGCAAAAATGAAAATTCAAAGCAATTATTTACTTATTTACCATGAATACTATAATGGCAAACGATTGCTATCTCCAAGCTGCTCTTAATTTAAAATGTAAAAATGTAATTTTAAAATATTAATTATTTTAAATGATAATGGTTATTAATATGTTTTTATTTTTATTTTTTTAATGTATTTTAAAATATCTGATGAACTCATTTGCAATTTTGTCCAAGCCATGTGGCACAATTTTGAATGAGTGACCACATCAAACTTTTACAGATCTTTCATACTAACTTACTGACTAAATAAATAAAATGCACAGTAATTTATATAAATGGGTAGAAAAAAATGTAATGAACAGCAGTAAGATTATGCTTTTAAAAATAAGATAAGATATTTGATTCAGTGTATCATGATTTTTAAAAGGGACCTATAGTGCCCCTTTTACAAGATGTAATAAGTCTCTGGTGTACCCAGAATGTGTCTGTGGAGTTTCAGCTCAAAATACCTCACAGATCATTTATTATAGCTTGTCAAATTTGCCCCTATTTTGGTGTGAGCAAAAACACACTGTCTTTGTGTGTGTCCCTTTAAATGCAAATGAGCTGCTGCTCCCGGCCGCTTTCCAGAAGAAGGCAGTGCTTTAACAGCTCATGCTTCGGTTGCTCAACAACAACAAAGCTGGAGAATCTCATGCAGGTAAAATGATGATCGTCAGTAACGGTGTTCAGCCTTACATTGTTCAAAGAGACTCAGAAAGAAGTTACAACTTATAGAATGAAACTGGACGTTTCTGAATGGTTAGTGGATAATTTTATGTAGTTGCTGTGGAGTTGATTCAACTCATCGACTAGCATGTGCCGTCATGTTAATCTTTTGTGCAAATCTATCATTGAATATGATCGTTAAGCAGTCCGGAGTAAAATGACTGGGGTAACAACACTCTATTACAGCAACTCTTCCTCTTCTCTAAAGCAGCCCAACATGGCCTCACCCCCTTTGTTGCATGTTCCTGGAAGCAGGGTTTATGTACATTTTAGGGTTAGTGATGTCACTAACCCAGGAAGAAGGTTTTTGTAGTCCCTACCAAGCGTTTTTATTGTAGTTTTTCTGCAATTTCTGTAAAAGAAAATATCTCCCTTGGCATTGAACTTTGAGCGTCGTAACTTTGCAGATTTTGTTTATGCTCAAACGGCGACATTACTCGCTAACTAAAGTTAAAAAAGTGAAATCATAATCAACCAACCCTTTAAAGAACCGGTTCCCTTCGAATGAATCAGACTTGCTACATTGCTACATATGAGATTGTTCCTCAATAACAGCACATGTTGCCATGTGAGATTAACAGTTAACAGACAAATACAGTGAAGATGGTAGTGTTGTTACTTACTCCCTAATACTGTCAGTGTTTTTTTTTTTAATACAGATTTAAAATCACACAAGCTCTGGGTGTGTTGAGTTTTGGAATGTATCTGTGAACCACACCTGCTTTTGAAACTTATTTTCAGAAGAACCTGTAGGCTTGGCCGTGATCGTATATTCCTGTTTTAATCACCATGGGGACACCACAGGATCACTGATTTGAATTAGTGTGTTGTGGAGCGATATCAAAGAGTATGTGCCGACCAACTGAGGCTGACAGAGCCATAGTCACGCTAAGGCGTGGTGAGGTCTTTCCCCCGAGCGTTGTCATCCTGAGGTTACATGGCTTGTTTTTGTGAGCAGGTGAACCACTCCAGGAATAATACAGAGAGGCGTGCGTCTTTATCCATGAGGGACATTGGGCGGTATGAAATTGTTAATGTCATTAGTAGTACAGCAGGTTGTGCTCCAGAGGGTGGGCATGAGAAATAATCCAGAGCAACGGTGCATGGCAACATCTAATCCACAGTAAACCGATTCGCTCAACCCTGAAAGTCCTTTTAAAGCCTTTCTTTGCTCCATGTTACACACACACACACAGTTTCAGTAACCAGTAGAAACCGCTGTGCTTCCCTACTGTTACTTTTCTAAATGGATCCACTTGCTCTGGGCATGTGGAAGGTGTATTACTTCAAGCGCATGTCCGGAATTTATAATGAGCCTTTCATCCGAGCCTTCTCCTTACGGAGGCATTGTTACTGTGTTCTGGCAATTTGGAACCCATTTTTCTATTCAGTGGGTTTACAGAGTATGAGTGAGGGAGTTTCAGTCTTGCAGTGTTTCTCTTCAGAGGCTCTGCAAAGAATAATTGTGTGATTTTTCTGAACTGAAATCCATTTTTGAATCATCTTCACAAAAGTTTCCAAGGCAGAAATGAAGAAAAAAAGGGACAAAACAAAAAACAGTTTGTATGACGTATATAAAAGGAAGTATATAAATGACAATGTGTTATAATTGAATTGGCAGTGTACTTTCAGTCACATTATGGTTGGTTAAATATAATAGTATTGTTTCTCCCACAGAATAAAAAAATAAAAGGGTAATTTTGGGGACATTTTATCTGACGTTTTGGACTTTTTTTCTCAATTGCGCAATTTTGAGAAATAAAATAGGGCTGCATGACTCTGGACAAACTGAGAACTTTTTTTAAATAGTGATCACAATTCTGAATGGAGAACTTGCAAAATAGCATATAATTTACTAGAGGTTCTGAAAAACGTTAACTGTTGCAGTTTGTTTAAAAAATAATTCATTTGAACGAATGATTCAATGACTCTCAAAGACTTCACAAGACGTTTCATTACTGATGAGCTTTTTTGAATGAGCTATTCAATAGCAAATATGTTTGTAACTGTAACTTGTCGCCACCTACTGGTGTAACGATGTAATTGAAGTCTTTATTTGAAGAATCAAGTTTCTTTCAAAAGGTGATTTACTCTATTTTGATCGTTGAGTAGACATCAGTGTTTATACCTGAACTCTAACCTTTTAACCCAATACTTCTGTGAAAATTTTAATTATTGTAAGACAGAAATAATCATACTGTGTGGTTATAAAGACTGTTTATGAAGCTGTTTCATATCTATACATAACAACTGCTCTCTCTGAATCAGCGGGAGTGCCAACGCAGATCTGAGTCACTGTGATCGTAGTTGTCAAAGGTTTAATTACCATAGACGAATCTACGTCAGGATCTTTTAATGATTAACTGTGTAGCTCTAAAACAAAATCAGAATTGTGAGAGTTACTATAGTAATAGTTATATTTAAGATGTAACAATGTCCCCAGAATGTGTCTGTGAAGTTTCAGCTCAAATTATCCCACAGATCATTTATCATAACTTGTCAAATTTGCCCCCATTTGGATGTGAGTAAAAACACGCCATTTTTGTGTGTGTCGCTTTAAATGCAAATGAGCTGCTGCTCCTGGCCGCTTTCCAGAAGAGGGCGGAGCTTTAACAGCTCACACTTCTGTTGCTCAACAACAACAAAGCAGGAGAATCTCGCGCAGCCAAAATGACAAATGTCAATAATGTTGTTCAGCCTTACATTGTTCAAACCGGAGTCGGACACTGATGGAGAGACTCAGGAAGAAGTTAGAACCTTTAGAATCCAACAGGACATTACTGAATGGTTAGTGAATAAATTTAAACTTGCAGATGAAAGAAAAAAATCAGAATTGCGAGTTTATACCTGGCTTTATAACTCACATTTTTGACTTTTTTCCATTGTACATGGATTTCAGCACACATGTTATTGCTGTTTTTTAAAAACTGAAGGACCAGTCTAAATTATTTTCTGCAGTAATCGACAACATGCCGCAATGCTGTCGATAGAGCTTAAGTTGTATTGAATCCGAAATGTTCCTTTAAGGGGAAGCACTGTTCTCGCACCACTGAGTGGCACTGATCCTGCCAACAGGACCATCAAATGCTCTGTTATCCCAGCAGGGAAACAGAGATTGTCTGCTTCGATTGACAGCTTTTCTCCAGTGTTTTGCTCCGTTGTTTTTTTTTTTGTTTTTTGTTTTTTTGCTCAACAATACTTGCTCACCTGCATAAACATGAGGGATCCACTTATGTATGAAAATTATAGATACAGATAAGCTGATAATTTTGTCCATGTCATGGCCAATAACCATTGAATGTCCTATTAAAATTCTATACTATTTTATCTAAACAAATTAAAAATTAAATGACCTAAAATGAAAATAAATTGTTTCTAGTGAATTTTAGCATAACAGCATTCAATTATTCGTCTTTAAAGATTTTCCAAATGCAAAAATAAGGGAAATGCAAAATTAGATATCTATAATATTGGCCGATTTAACAAAAAAAATCTTTAATATCAGCCAATAACAGATATGATACCAATAAATTGCGCATCCCTACTGACTATTCCTGCCAAACATCTGTTTTATGTTCCACAGAAGAAAGGAAATCAAATGGGTTTTGAATGACAATAAGTCAGTAAATGATGACAAAATTTCCATCGTCTGTCTCAAGGCCTTTGGATCTTTTGAGTTTAGTTGTTTTTTTCCTCATTGCACGATTAGTCACAAATGACTCACTGAAAGATTTCTTTTTTTTTTTTTTAACTATGAACTATTTTGAATGTGGGTGTCAGCACACATATGAAGGTGTGGAATCGTTCTCATTTAGGAAGTCACAAGAAATAGAGAGAATTAAAGACACAAAGACAAAAAGAGATATAGAGCGTTGTCGCCTGCCTGCCTAACTCGGGGTGTTATCATGGAGTCTGTTTCACACTTTGTTTGTTCTTGCTTTCAAGGCTGCTAGCTGCTCTCACCTCGTGCATTATGCATGTAGCTGGACGCTGTTAGACAGGGAACGTGGCAGTAAATGTGATTCAATGAGTTCGTGTGATTCAGTGAGTTCGCCACAGGCACATTCTTGTATGTTGTGATTCCTCATGGGTGCCGCTTTGCTTTCAGGTATACGAGTCCATTTTTGATGTTAATGGACAGGAAAGTGGACACTGGCCAAATATCAGAATTTTAAAGCTGTTAAGTAATATTTCACAGATCTTATTAGGCACGTAAGTGGATAAAAAGTGATGTTGGAGCTCTAGGGTTGATTCGCCCTCTACAAATCAAAAAACTCCATAAGACACATTGGGTGCATAAAGATGTTTGAATGGCTGTCTGGGGACTGTTGTATAAAATATAGCTGTAATGCAACCCACACTAGGATGGCTGAAAATTGATGTATGTCTGGGTGTGTGTGCGAGATGTTTTTTTTCTCATTAGTCTGTTGGGTAGCAGATGGTCTGACATTTGTCTGTAACTTGCAAATCAGCACAGATGTTCAACACACAATTAGCTCCAACAATAAAGCTCAAAAATACATTGGCTACATCATAATTACAGAAATTCAGCACCAGTATAATGTGTGTCATAATCAAAGATCTGAATCTTTTTGATTATGTTGTGTGGAGCCTTTTGGGCATGTGAATAAATTATGTTTTGTAGCATTTGAATCATATTGTGAAAGTGAACAATACCTCAAATTATGCGGCTGGTTGTGTATGTGTTCTTCTACTTTTCTAAATGATTGGGCTCATGAATTTTCACCAAGCAAACAATAAAACAGGCAAAAAAACTAAACAAAAAAAACACACACTTACTGTATACCCCAATTCATTTTTAGGGCACGTTTACAGGACAACAATGTACTAAAATAGAAAAGTTTTTCCTTTTTTCACATACAGACGACAACATTGCCAAAACTATCCCACATGTCCGTAAAAAGGACTAAAAACGCTGTATTGTGTTTCCAAGCCAGAAGATGGAGATGTCACTTTGTAAAGAAAACCTATGCGTCTATAGACTGAACATGTAATATGCATGTGGAGCATGTCACCGCTTTCACAAATTCATGTTTTTTTAGTTTTTACAGAGATTAGAACAGAATCATTTTCAAAAAATTGATAATGCAAGAGTCAAGCACTCTGTAAAGTCTATTCCAGCACATCCCAAATACGTACACTGAGGTTAAGGTCTGAACCATTTTTTCACAATTTTAACCCTGATGAATCTTGGCATTTTCATCAAGGAATATGGCCATGATATGTCTTTCTACATGGTTGTTTAAGACATGAAAAGCTACACACTCCATCTTTTAGGGTTAAAAGAATCGTTTCCAAACATAAAACATGCTTGAAACATAATAATCACTGCAATAATGATCCAGTCATAGACTCTTAAGTATTTGCCTATTAAAATCCAAACAGAGGCTTTTTTTTTTTTTGGCTGGGCAGTGTATTATTTATGGAGAACTGGATTATACGTATAGGTATAATGTAGGTAGACCATATTATTGAGTTTCTGTGGGAGAGTGGAGACGAAAAATAGAAGTAGAGAGTAGGAAGAGAGCGAAAGCGACAGAATAAAAGTAAGCCTGTCACCTCATCTTATGCAAAGTTCACTAAGACCTACTTCTGCACATAAAGATGCTTCCTCACTCCCTGTTCTGTCATCATTAAAACTCCGTCCTACAGAAGGTCTGGAGAGGTGATGTGTACGTGTGGCTTCACAGCTTCCCCTGGATGTGTGGATTAACTAGCCACTGCGACATCACTTCCTAGTTTGCGTACGTATGCTTGTCTTTGTGTGACTTTGCCTGCCTCTGTATCTGAGCGTGTGCATGTCCTTGCCTTTCCGCCGCGTGTCCTTTTTGATTTATCCTCAGTGGAGGGGCTTTGATGACTCCCTTCTGATCTATTTGGTTGAAAAATAAGAGAAATTGCGCCATTGCTCTCTATACTGGAGTAAAAGAGAGGGGAAAATGGGACATGTGAACGCACACACACCGTTCAGGGTAGAGCATGTGTGCTTTACTGCTGTTGTTGAAACTCATTTACTAATGTATGTTTCACCCTTTATGCATCAGTGGAATGTGTTTTGTATCTGCAGCCCGGTTAAAATTCATATGATGAGACGAAGCAAGTTGTGTCTAATTCCAGACTCCTGCGTATAGAAATGTTGGCTGGATACAGAATGTGAAGACCTCCTCCAACTTTCCATTAGTTAGCGTTCTGTCATCTGACATCAGCACATTGTGGCCTAGGTGAGATCAGGCTGCTCAATGATGATCTCAAAGAAGTGTTTATGGAACGAGAGTGGTTGTCTGAATGCTGTTAGCGTCATGCTGTGCTGTTTAAGCTATAGGAACATCATATAATGCATATGCCAGTGTGTCAGTTATGAATAAACCAAAGGTTCACAGATGAATCCGTCATATCATTCTACATCATTCTCAGTTAAATTATGGCCACGAAGCAAAACAATTGGAACAATATGATTGCCATGATTGATCTAAAATGAGGGAACGAGTTAAAAAAGTTGTGGGAACGAATTCTTAAATTTTTGGCACCATATCGATTTCTTTTTTCCACATGTGCCTTTCCTTTATCATGTGCATTTTAGAATTTATGATGCTTATTTAAAATCTAGTTGCCATTGGTGACTATCAAGAAAACTTTTGAGTGTGTCCCTATGAGGCTTTGCAACAACAAAGTTGTGATATCTATACTGTGATCAGATGACTCATGTGAACAGATGACTCAACTTTTTTAAATATAAAAAGTCAGTTAAAATATTCATGAAAACCCATTCATGAGTTAGCTATTTAAAGCAGACTCAATCAGCCAGTTAATCGTTCAGAAGGTTTCTTAAGTTCGCAACCGAACACCTCACTGAATCGCAAATCATGTCCATTTTTGAATTTGAAACCATTACTTGTTGTAATTAAAGAAACATATTCACAAGAGTATGCTAGTATGCAGCTGTCAAAGAGTAATTAGCTAGTCAAGTGAATTTACCCATGATAGCCACCAGATGGCACTCCTTCCATCTTTGTTGTCTCACCATGAACTACATTTCCCATAACCCATTGCTCGGACTCATTATGTATAATTACTTTCAGTGGTTTCTCATTACCCTTGTTAACTCTGCCTTTATATGCCCTGTTTATTCAGTCATTCATTGCGAAGTCTTGTATGTTTTTGCACTGCATTTCTGAACATTATCCTGGTTTCCTGTGTCTTGGTTTTTTTGATTCTCTGCCAGTTTTCTGCATTGTCCCTTTGCCTGTGTTTTCTGCCTGGTTGCTCATTTGGTTTGTTTGCCCACGTGTTTGCCTCTTGCCTGTTTTATGCATTTTGTTTCTGGTCATGATGTGCAGAGCGAGGCTTCGTGAAACAGTTAAAGCATATGAAATGAATCGTGTTGAGGCTTCGAAACAATCCGACACCCGTCTCCATGCTGATATCGAGTGATCATTTCCACCTGCTAATCTGTAATAACTTTGACAATGATTCAGACAATTGTTGACGAATTATAGCGAACAAGTTTTTTGTGCCAAACAAGGAAGTGTGGGGGGGAGTGGATAGTTTTCTTCACTGGCATGCTGCCGCCTTGAGTTCAAATCCTGGTCAGAACAGTATTGACTCACGCAAATAAACACCTTTTTTTTACAAACCATTGCAAATGTTTTATTGAACGTAAAATTTGTAAATTATATAATGAGACTGAATATATGTATAAAATGCCTTCTTTTATCAAAAGGGGCGTGTTTTGTTTATTCCATGGATATAAGAGACTATTAACTATTATTCTTTTTAATTTTAGATCTATTAATGTCTAATTAAAACATCTACAAATTTATAAAACTGGTGAACCATTGAAATTTTGAAAAGCTTCGAAACACTTATGACATAACGAAGCCTCGTTTACTGAAATCACGTGACTTTGGTAGTTTGACACGCTCCGTGTTTCGAAATCACCCATCACTATATTCTGGATTGTCCCAATAAAGCTGAACTTTGATCTTCAACCAAAGTCTCGGAGAAGTCCGTAACAAAGCTGATGTAATAATTATTTGTAATTAAAGAAATGTATTCGCAAGTGTGAATCAGCCAAAAATATTCTTTCCTCAGTAGCTAATCATATTAATTCTGGATGCTTATGCAGATGCTAACTCTCAATTTTTTGTTTCATTTCTCCTCAGTGTACGTACATGGTTTGCATCTCCGCTCCGCTCGTCTAGAGAAGAAATCATCTCCTCTTTGTTTGGTGAGTAATCAAACGCTCTTCTCCAGTGAGTTGGTGATCTCTTCCTCTCTTCACAGCTTTCAACCTGTCCATCAAACTCCAACAAAGTTTCGAAACCGGAACCATCAAACAGACACACAGAGTATTTCTAACCACACAGATACTCTCCTGTCTAGTACAGAGTCTCTAAAGACTTGTAAGGCAGCTGTGAGGCGTCTGAGGTCTGTTTTTCTTGCTCGTTGATGACCCTTGTTGTGTCTTCAGGCTGTTGCCTGGATACTAGGGCCGTAGAGGTGGCCTTGACCGTGAGGGAAATGAAATGGCCAGAGCTAATGGCTAACAGGAGACAAGCCTCAAAGCCTCCAGGGTCCAATCTGACGAGTGTAAACATCGCTCTCATAAACATGAAAAACGTCTCCTCCTCACAAAACCGTCCTAAGTGACAAAACTAGGCACAAAAAAGTCTTTTGCAGAATCCAGACCATGATAATCATCGTGATGAGCTGGAATGGTCGTATCGGTTGAAAGTGACTAGGTATATTTAGTATGTACTGAAGTACATCACTGCAGTATTAAGAGATTGCGCTTGCTTCCTGTTCTGCTTGTGTGTGTGTGTGTGTGTGTGTGTGTATATATATATATATATATATATATATATAATATATATATATATATTCATATATATATGAATTTATGAACCGTGCTGGCAAAATGAGCAATGAGCAAAATTTCAAAAATGAGTTATTTTCATCATTCTAATGAAAATAACAGGCTGCACCTGTTTGAAGTTGATAGAGTCAGCAAAGTCAATTTTGAGAAAAATCGAAGGGTTTCCTGAAGGGTCCAAAACAAAATCACATAGCTACCAAACCTTAAAATCCCTGGTAATATACCACCAGATTTGGCACACAAAGTCGAAATCAAATATCTATAGGAAAAATATATATTCAACTTATTTTTTTCCATGATACCACAATGGTTTGATTAACATTAATGAAACAGACAGCCTATTAAGAACTATTGTACCACAAGGATATATTATATAATGTTTCACATGAGAGGTTTATCCCCAACAGTTAAGACATAATAGATAATATTTGCATGAATACTAGACTACACAGATATTTTATATTTTGACGTGTATATCTGGATCACGCATATATATATATATATATATATATATTTCCACACTGAATCTACAAATTAATGCAGGAACAACATAAAGATGGTATATTTTAAGTATATGTTTAATCTTTTTACTAAGTGCTTTGAATAAAGGCCAGTATCATTGATATCAATACTGATGCTGATGTCGCTGTTTAATTTTTAATTTTCTGTGGATTAAATGAGTAATTATCCATTCAACATTATCCATACAGTATAGCTGAAAGCCTTTATTTTTTACAATTAATAGGCTTAAAAATATAAAAACAGCTATTAATTTAAATTAAATGTATTAATTTAATAAATGTTCAATTTAGCTGCGCCTTTAATATAGTGTACATAGTAATCTAGTGAATTTTTTGTATGATTGAGAGCTGTCACTTACATTTTCCCCAACTAAGGTTTGTACACTAATAAAAATAAAAATTATTGACTTTAATATTAAGTACAATTTAGTAATATTTAATAATTCAATATGATTTTTTTCACATTCATTTCCATTTTTTAATATTCATTTTACTTTTATGGCTTTTGGTCCATGTTTAAGACTAATATCTATATGCTAGTATGCTGTGAAAGTTTCTGTTCTGGGAAAATGGAGGAGAAATATTAATGACTAATCCTACACTACAAAGATTTTTGCCCAATCAGATTCCATGAGAATGCACTGCTCTATAATATAGAGAGAAACAAGCGTGCAGCCATCTCAAGAACCCTGTCAGAACTTCTGTTTTTGCATCGAAGAGTAATTAGCTGGTGAAGTGGATTTACTTATTGTAGAGCATTGTTATGTTTTAAACCGATATCATAACAAATGTCAGTAGAAGACAGTCGACGGAACACAATGATTGCAGAGCTGAAAAGGGGCTGGACTTCATCATGTCTATAAAAAAAAAGTAGAAAACGAAATGATTCATGACAGTCTTATAATTAATGCTTATTGGCTGTTTAAAAACGACAACAAAAACAAAAAATGGCCATCACTATGTTGTGCCCAAACCTCCTGCTCTTAAGAAAATGAGTCATTTGCTGCTCAAGTGCAGAGAATCCAGTGATGGCAGGTGAAAATGAAGCGATTAACTGTATGCATTACTAATCTGTTTTTCTCGTTTTCTCTGTTGTTCCTGTATTTATCTTTCTCACTCACTTTGTTTCACACACATTTCAAATGACTGTGAGGAACTCAATCTCGTACCAGAGTGAATCAGTGTGAATATTAAAGTGAGAAGAACAATCTTTATTTTAAAACCAAATTCATAAGCATTGCGTAGGTTGGTGACCTGATGTCTCATAAAGCAGGATGTTGGAGAAAGCCTGCGGATGGCTTTTCTGTGCACATCACACTCCTGTAATTGGTTGTTGAACAGAAATCATGCTGAAAATAGTTCCCCCAAGAACCATTTTATAATTTTTGGTCATTATTAATCAGCGCAGTCACCTAGAAATCACTTTATTTGTAGCATCGAGACTCGAAATCACAACGCGAGTCTGCTTATCTGAACTGCGCGGCAACCCTTGACGGTGTGTAATTTCAGCACAGCTAATATAGCTTGACATCTTCCCTCGAAGATCAACACAAATGTGGGCTTGTGTACATGGTTGCCTAAACCCTAATTACCATAATTATATGTATGAGGCGCAGTTGCGGTTCAATTGTAAAACAACCAGTGTAAATGGATGGGAAAATATAGGCTATTTGTTTTAATTCCCTCTTTTAAAATGCTGCCGTTTCTTGAACGGATGGCCGAACAAATCTTCCCCTCTAGTATTAGGCCAAAGCCATTATTCAGCCATTAGTCTAAATGAGATAACCTCTGCTCTTTGTTTCTCCTCTATGCAAACCTTTGCGGAAAAATGGAGGGATTTTATTTTTGTTTTTGACAATACTGTGTTTTACATCCAATCAGACTGCTTTGAAGGAAGCTGTTCAAAATGGCAGTTTCCCAAAAGCCAAACCATCTGTTCATTCAGATCTTAACGTAATTATCATCTTTTTATCTTATTCTGAAGCATAGAGGGGAGATAAAGCGAGAGAGAGAGAGGGTTTAACCAAAAAAATGAAAAGAAAGAAATGGCTCCACCCGCTTGCTCATAACCAGCCTCCCCTTCTGCCTTATTAAACATCAGACCATCTGTTAATATTGATTCTCTATTAAAACAATACATCCCCTACAGTTAATTGAGCGTGAATAATCTGAATAATCCAATGTGGTGGGTTTTTGTTGTTTATTTCATAAAATTGCATGGCACTCTGCATTCTCACATGTGATAATCCCCATCGGATATGTGTGGCCGTTATATAAATTTCATAATCTCTTTCATAGTTTATTAAAGCCAGTGGGAGGTCGGACGGATGCCCTATGGGCTGTACTGAAACAGGTTATGAAAATCCCAAAGCCAGGAGGTTTTACAAAGAAGAGAAAACAGACATCTGCAAATTAATTCGGTGCATTGGAGTTGTGTTGAGGGTTGCGTTGGTCCAGTTTTAGTAGAAATAATTTATTTTTGCAATCTCCTACCCCAGAGTCTCCACATTCCGTTTTTAATTTAAAAAACATTTCATAAAGATAAGGTAATGGTTTTGTTATTGTGGTGCATGTAGATCATATCTGGACTGTCGTCAAGAGTTCGTCCTTCAAGGTGGTAGCGAGGTAAAGAAACCGAGGAGGAAGAAAGAGAAAAACAAGGGAAGTGGTAGGAAGTCTGTTAGAATGACAGGAAAGAACTTGGACCGTGTGGCACACCCTGGTAAAGACAGCCGTCCAAAGATTTAACGCTGTGCTGTTGTTATTCCTGTCATTGTTTTGTTTTACATTGCGTATCAAAAGTCATTTTTGGTGCTGTAAGAGAAACCACAGGGACATGGAAACAATAGCCCTTTTTTATTTCATGGATATTCTTGTTTAGTGGGGAACAAACCAACCTCAAGGAACAATCCATGTCAGGACCCCTTTAACTAAATAAATTTACTTTATTACACATTTGAGAATCGGAATATCGGATATTTCATGATAAGGTTAACAAGTTTGTGAATATTTTGAATAAAAGGAAAAATGAAATTAAACTGATACATCTGTCATACAGGATTTCTGTTAAAAAATGACTGGATTTCGCAAGAGAAAATGACCACACCTTTAATATCCCACAATTGCAACTTTATACCTTTTTTTTATATATATACCTGTTATTAAATATCATAGTGTCACTTTATATTTCACTGTTGAGGCTTTTAATCTCATAATGTGATCATATATTTCACAATGTAACTTTATTGTAGACAGAGATTTGCAGAAGATTCACAAGTGGTTCTCTTTTTAATAAATTTCTCTAGTCAAAATTGTCGCTTTTATGTCTGATGTTTTTGTCTATCTTTACCTTTTGACAAAAATAGCCTGATTCCACCATTTCGATCAATTGATCCTCCACCATCCCTACTGATAAAATATATACAGGGAGTGAGAGCGAGAGTCATTGATTTTGTCACCTAACTCATTCTCAATGATTTGTCAGTGGGAGACACTAAGCTTTGTCAATAAAAGGCCTCACACTGTTCCAGAAATGCCACCGTGGCGACATTCTAGATGATTACCGTGAATTGTCCCTGCAGAAATGCATTATGGATCAGCCACATGAGGCTTAATCCTTCTCATGTCACTCCAGAGTTTGGCAGTTTGTTTAACTACATTTCTCAGTAGTGAGGTGGTTGTGTTGCTGTTCCTGAAACTACGAAGCTTTTCAATTAAGCAAATTTTCTGAATCAGTACAAGGGCAGTCTTATCAAACACAACATTATATTCTCTCTTACAGTATTTCAGAATAAGAGTCAATGATTTTTGAGTCGATTCATTCTTTTAATTTAGTTGTTTTCAACGAATCAGTTACTGGTTATTGTGGGGCCAATGTAGGGACGATATGGACTCGATATATGGGTCATGTCGGCTCTATCTGAATTATCCACAGCATGGACCCTATATTAGTTTGTCTATTGGTTCCATGTTGGTTCCATCTGAATTATCCCCGGTATGAACCCTTTATTAGTTTGTCTATTGGTTCCATGTTGGTTCTATCTGAATTAGCCCCAGTATGAACCCTTTATTAATTTGTCTATTGGTTCCATGTTGGTTCCATCTGAATTATCCCCGGTATGAACCCTTTATTAGTTTGTCTATTGGTTCCATGTTGGTTCCATCTGAATTATCCCCGGTATGAACCCTTTATTAATTTGTCTATTGGTTCCATGTTGGTTCTATCTGAATTAGCCCCAGTATGAACCCTTTATTAGTTTGTCTATTGGTTCCATGTTGGTTCTATCTGAATTAGCCCCAGTATGAACCCTTTATTAATTTGTCTATTGGTTCCATGTTGGTTCCATCTGAATTATCCCCGGTATGAACCCTTTATTAGTTTGTCTATTGGTTCCATGTTGGTTCCATCTGAATTATCCCCGGTATGAACCCTTTATTAGTTTGTCTATTGGTTCCATGTTGGTTCCATCTGAATTAGCCTCAGTATGAACCCTTTATTAGTTTGTCTATTGGTTCCATGTTGGTTCCATCCGAATTAGCCCCAGTATGGATCCTTTATTAGTTTGTCTATTGGTTCCATGTTGGTTCTATCCGAATTAGCCTCAGTATGAACCCTTTATTAGTTTGTCTATTGGTTCCATGTTGGTTCCATCTGAATTATCCCCGGTATGAACCCTTTATTAGTTTGT
The DNA here is from genome assembly GCA_037194245.1 of Opsariichthys bidens. Lineage (NCBI taxonomy): Eukaryota > Metazoa > Chordata > Actinopteri > Cypriniformes > Xenocyprididae > Opsariichthys > Opsariichthys bidens. Next base: position 9,864,184 of record CM074285.1, on the reverse strand, counting down.
CTATTGGTTCCATGTTGGTTCCATCTGAATTAGCCCCAGTATGAACCCTTTATTAGTTTGTCTATTGGTTCCATGTTGGTTCCATCCGAATTAGCCCCAGTATGCACCCTTTATTAGTTTGTCTATTGGTTCCATCCGAATTAGCCCCAGTATGGACCCTTTATTAGTTTGTCTATTGGTTCCATGTTGGTTCTATCTGAATTAGCCTCAGTATGAACCCTTTATTAGTTTGTCTATTGGTTCCATGTTGGTTCTATCTGAATTAGCCTCAGTATGAACCCTTTATTAGTTTGTCTATTGGTTCCATGTTGGTTCTATCTGAATTAGCCTCAGTATGAACCCTTTATTAGTTTGTCTATTGGTTCCATGTTGGTTCTATCTGAATTAGCCTCAGTATGAACCCTTTATTAGTTTGTCTATTGGTTCCATGTTGGTTCTATCTGAATTAGCCTCAGTATGAACCCTTTATTAGTTTGTCTATTGGTTCCATGTTGGTTCTATCTGAATTAGCCTCAGTATGAACCCTTTATTAGTTTGTCTATTGGTTCCATGTTGGTTCTATCTGAATTAGCCCCAGTATGAACCCTTTATTAATTTGTCTATTGGTTCCATGTCAGCCCTATCTGAAGTAGCCCCAGTATGGGCCCCACATTGGTTTGACTGTGAGTTTCATGTCTGCCCTATCTGAAGTATTCCCCAGGATGAGCTCTACATGGGTTTGTCCGTTGGTTCCATGTTGGCCCTATCTAAATAAGCCCTGGTTTGGGCCATACATGAGTTCCATGGACAATGAAGCTAAGTAGGGTTGAGCTTGGTCAGTACCACTTCCTGGGAAAAACTAGGTTGCTACTGGAAGAGTTGTTAGTGAGGCCAGCAGGGGTTGCTCACCCTGTGGTCTATGTGGGTCCTAATTCATCTATGTGGGTCATAATGCCCCAGTATTGTGATTGGGACTCTATACTATAAATAGGCACCATCTTTCAGATGAAACGTTAAACCAAGGTCCTGGCTCTCTGCGGTAATTTAAAGTCCCCATGACACTTCACGTAAAGAGTAGGGATGTAATTCTGGTATCCTGGCCAAATTTTATCCATTGCCCCTTATCAGTTATGGCCACCTAACAATCCTCATCCATTGAATTGGCTTTATCACTCTCTCTCCTCTCTATCTTTAACTGGCGTTTGGTGAACACACTGGCGCTGTTGCAGTGTGACTGCTATCATGTATGTAGGTGAGGAGAGACCCCTGATTTGATTGTACTGCTCTTTGGGTGTTCAACAGTACATAATAAAAGCTTCCTATCCATCCATCCAATGTTGGTCCTCTCTGAATTAGCCACAGTATGGGCCCTTAGTATGGGTTTATCCATGGGTTATCCATGGGTTCCTATCTAAATTAGCCCATACTTGGTATGAGCTGACCATACTTTTCTCTGGTACTGGAGGTGATTAGATTTAATGTGCCAGTTACTGTAACAACAGTGATCTTAATAAAGTCTAATGCCGCTACTAAACCACGTACAGACATCTGACATAGTATAGCGAGGGGTGATGGCAGGGCCCGAGGACATATGGCAAACCTAGAACCCTGTGTGTGTTTGTCTTTTTTGTGTCTCGTCTTGTGTGTGCGCAGGGCCAATTAAGTTTAGAATATTTGTTTAACAAATTCTGCTCAGACTGTTCTGTTCTTACAGCTTCATACTGACTCGAAGCCCAGGGTGATAGTGAGAGAAATAAAGAGTGAAAAAACCGAGACTGGGGAAGTTCGAGAGGGCTGCATAAGCAGAATATGCACTCTGTTGTCAAGGTACTAAATATAAGCCTTTCAAGTGTCTGTGAGTATGTGGGTGTTCATGAGTGTATTTGCTCGCAGGCAGAAATCTCCCACAAACTTGTTCTTTCACTCTCCTGCTGATAACATAATTGTTTAATAGTTTTAAGTAGCGATAAAGGGTCTCAACTGCAGGCTAATTAAGTAGCAAGGAACTTCAGTTAAGTGCATGTAATCTTCTATGCCTGTTGCAGGAAACGTTACCCTCGTCAGAGGAGAGATTGCACAGATAGGTGTGGGCTCCTGTAATTGGTTGTTGATAGGCTAGCTTTGGTAACAATGTGTGTGGGACGTGGAAATTTTTTTTAAATGCAAGGTTACCGTGTCGATAAATCAATTAACACGTTATGCTAAGTGTGAACTTTTAAGCTTGCCTGATTGGTGTTGAAAATGATTGCTTTATAATGTAGCAAGAACTGTTTTGAAATAACTTGCGATTTGCCCAACAATGGTGCTGTGTGTTTGTAATGTGTTTTTCAATAAGCGTGACCACTGATTTTATTGAGAAAAATTGTGTGGTATGACGAAAATTTTCATTTTGCCTCAAAAGGTTGTTATTTTTTATATTGGATAAATGCAGAATCACATGGTTAAACATATTTCATAACAATGTTGTTCTCTATTCTGCTGCTTTTACTTACCCAGATATTCTTCTTTAATGTTTAGTGCTAAAAATACAGCTCCAGTAACAAACAGCTGACAAACAAACAAACTTCCCATTAGTAAGCTGTGCTGTTGGAGGTGGGCTTTGCTAGAGTTTGAGATTGTCCACATTTATTCCCTTTATGTCTTTTTGCTCAGTTCTGTTGCTTTTGTTTACTTTCATCACATCATTTATTTTCTGTCATAAGGCCTTGGTTCTCCCTCTTAAAAACAATTATTGACAGATGGATGGACGAAGCACAAATGTGTGATGTGTGGAGGAAACGACACGTGTGCACATGTGCAGTCTAGTGTGTTGTGTTTCGCTGTATTTCTCACTTACATCTTTGAGTATAATTCTACAAAATGAGAGCAAGACAGAACGATTCAGAAAAACTATTGAGGAAACATCTCAGGATGGGAAGTTGCAAAGAGCGATGTTGGAAAAGTTCATGCTTACAGAATTTCTTAAGTGGATCGACAGAGAGACAGCTCTTTTACTCTCATATCATCCTGCCTTTTAAACCTGTGCATTCACAGAATCACATATGGAATCGGGAAATTATTCTGTTGTGCTGCTAAAAACCGAGACCTTTAAATTGCCATTTGAAGTGCTCTCTTGCCATCCAGGAGAGAGAGATTCTGAAATCTAAGTGTTGAATTGACCCAAAGCATAACGGCACAGCGGAGAATGAGCTGTAATTATGGCTGGGCAATTTGCCGTGGTTAATGTGGGCCTCGGGCATAGGGGGTGAGGGAGAGAGGGATGATGGGTAACAGGATGTGATCATAGCTTTGTGTCATGCAGAGGTCATAGAGGAGGCAATGGCTGAATCACACACACAGAGAGAGAAATTTCTGTGTGCACCTGTTGACATTATTAAGCTCTTGTGTAACACCTCTGTTTTTGTCCTGGTTCTTGCACTGTTAATCTGTTAGGTCAGACATGTGAGTTCAGATCTAACGCAACAGGTCGCTGGAACAACAACAAAAAGAGGATCAGAACCACTACTTATATTCACCAAAATGTGAATTATGAGTATTAGATCTAAACCCTTTCACCTCTTAATCTTGTGAATCATGCACAGATTGCACAGCTCGTTTTATACAGAGAGATAAAACAAATCTTATTCCAGTTAAAAGAGGACTTAGTCTCTCTGCGTTTCCAATATAACATGCTAGATTTCCTCGAAGCGAGTGTAATCTCATGTAAAACATGCATCATTGTGCTTTCAGGATTGTAGCAAATCCTTAACATGAACATGCATGCTTATCACAGCAACATGAGTCACATTGTTTGCTTGTTCTAAAACAGTAGAAAGCCTTTTGGCACTTTGTGGGATAAAGAGAGAGTTTCGAGAGAATAGTCAAGATATGTGAATACTGTTAAAAAAAAATGAATAGATATCACCATACTTCCCCTGTTGATGGATTACATTAAGAATTGCAAACATTTGTTTTCAGTACAAGTTTTCTGATTTTCTGATTTTCTAATTAAATATGCATTAATTTGCATGCATTTTTAGAATAAAAATCTGGAACATTGGAAAAATAGTTTTGTTTTTTGAAATATTAGTCAAATGTTTTTACATAGGGGATTTTTATCTGTGTTTATCACCCCATAAACCAGAAAATATTGCCAACAGCCAGGGGAAAAAAAAATTCACCTTTTTTTTTTAGGAATAAAATGTTTTATAAAATCGGGCGATTGATATATGAACAAACCCCTCAGCAAAAACCTTCAGAATATAGATTGGAATAAAACTGGTGTATTTAAGTTCTGCTGAAGTGGAGATTTCTGACTCCAAGCAGGATAAAAAAAAAAAAAAAAACTTATTTTGAGAAAACTGCCTTTAAAGATATATACTGTAATTGAAATCTACAGACACAAATAGATAAAGTGCTATAAAAGACACTCTTGAAAGTGTATTTTGGATGTTTTCTTTCCATTAGTCGGAAAAAACACTTTATGAAAAGCCAAAAAACCCAAATCCCAAAAATTGACAGATGAAAAAAAGAAAAAAAAGTGTTTTTGTCTGTATAGTGTCTCGCCTTAAATGCAAGGAAAATACAATTTAATCTGTGTTAATGGGCTGTGTTTGGAATGGAATCTTAACTAGTATTTTAAATAATTTGAAATACTTGTTTTAATAATTTAAAATAAATGTTTGTAAACTTTAAATTTACAAGCATGCTAAACTTTTGTCACATCACCTCTAGTTAGCAACTCAACAGTAAATTCTGGAAAAAATTGAACTTTTTATTTCTATTATCTGTAATAATGACCTTGTTGAATTTTGGTTGTCCATTGAAATACACTACAGTTTAAAAGTTTGGGGTTAGAAAGTTCCATAATTTTTTGTTTACAGAATGAATACTTTTATTCATCAAATGTGCATTAAATGGATCAAAATGGACAGTAAAGATTTATGATGTTACAAAAATGTTCCATTTCAAGTAAATGCTGTACTTTTGAACTTTCTATATATAAAAGTATCCTGAAAAAAACTTTAAGATTTCACAAAAAATATAAGCAGCACAACTGTTTTTAACATTGACGAGCAAATCAGAATATTAGAATGATTTGTGAAGGATCATTTGAAAATTCAGCTTTGCCATCACAAAATACAAAACATGTCAGGTTTCGCATGTAACCATGGTTCCCTGAGCACAGGGTACGAGACACTGCATCGAATACACTATGGGGAACGCCTCCGCGTGAACCGGTGTCAGAAACGCTATCAAATCATGGCAATCGTATTGGCCAGCGACAACCTATGACATCACTACTAGTGCGACCCGAACGCACATAAGGGGCGCCTAGAGAACAAGTCATCCACTTATCGTCTGAAGGGAATGTTGACCAGACGCCCCCGAGGCATGGCAGGGAGAGTGTCTCGTTCCCTGTTCTCAGATAAGCATGGTTACATGCGTAACCTGAGACGTTCCTGCACACTGCATCAAATACGCTACGGGGAACGAAATACCCGCGCTGCCATGCTGAGGGGAGTGCATGTCAAAGAATGGCTGTGACAAATGTCAGAAAAAGCAACTGAATCACCAGAACCACTCCTCCTAGGGGTGACAAATAGGGTGTCAGTGACTGTCGAACACTGAACATGCCTGCTGTAACAAAGGATGCACAAGTCTTGCGTGTTATCAAGAATCAAATATCTATGACACAGATGTGCACACCACTTGAAACATCTGCCATTCTTACCTTGAACAGCTTTTCAAAAAAAAAAAAAACAGTCCCTGAAAACGAAAAGAGGATGACTTGTTCTCTAGGCCCTTATGTGCATTCGGGTCGCACTAGTAATGACGTCTCGGCCAATACAATTGCCGTGATTTGATTGTGTTTCAGACGCTGGATCACACAGAGGCGTTCCCCATAGTGTATTCGACATAGTGCTAGTTCCCTTTCAAAAGAGAGCAGCTATTTTTATTACTGTTTTTACTGTATTTTTTTGTCCATTAATGTCTTGGTGAGCATAAGAGACTTCTTTCAAAAACATTAAAAATCCTTTGGAAATTGAGCACATTGAATTATGAGGCAGTATCCCACACAAGTGTGCTCTGCGGTGTGTTTTGGCTAATATACTGTAGTATGTCAAGTGCACATTTCATACATACAGAAAATCTGTATACTTGCCGTGTAATGTTTGCAAGGTGCGCACTGCTAAAGTAGAACAGAGAGCACTCTGAGTGCACACATATAAGAATGAAAGAGGAGGAATCAGAAATCTTTTCATCTATCAGGCCACACTTCTCCCTCTCTCCCTCTCTCTCTTTCCTTCCAGACAGTGATATAATTACACAATCTGTCCTGCCAAAATGGGGCATTATTTTTCGGGATATAGCTACTTGATCCTGTAGGGAAAAAGCGTCTGTGTGTGTGTGTGTGTGTGCATGTGTTTATAGGCCGACTGTAGCCGGTTCATGCCATATTGGACTAGAATTAGTCTCAGCGGAGCACTACACAGACACACAAGTTTATATGAACGCATAAATGCCTGCACACACTCTGAGCTATTAAAAGCATGAGCTTTTATATTTGAATTGAGTCTTTAACCTGACTTTTTTTCAATTTGAAAGAAAAACTAAACCACAGTACAAAAATAAATCCAAACAAACACATTGAAATATGAGATCAAATAGAGTACCATTGAGATCTAAAGTGTGGAATGAATATGAGGTGTTGTAATGGTGGGATGCAGGGAAACACTTGTGCCAATCAGGGTGTTATTATGTGTCAGTATATGTTGTGTTCAAGACCTTGTTTCTTCACTTGTAGTACAGCTTGGCAGGTCTCCCTTGAGGTGTGATTGTGTTCTTGCATGCCTGAGTGACCCTACAGTTACACACAAACATTCACAGAAACACACGCATGAGTGTCAGGCTGTGACCTATCGCCCTCTTCTGTGTTACCGAGCCTTCTTGACATATTCCCTCAACACCCTCAACATTTATAACATAATCACAAGTCACAAGTTTTGTTTTATTTTGTTTGGTTTTTTGTTTTGTATTGTTTTGTTTTGCTGTTTTTGCTTGCTTTGTGTGGTTTTGTTTTGTTTGTTTTTTTGCTGTGTATGATTTTCTTGTTTGTTTTGTATCACTTTGTTTTGTTCTTTGTTTTGCTTTGGCTTTGTTGTCTTTTCTTTTTTTTAATTTGCTTTTTATGTTTGTTTGTTTTGGGGTTTTTTTGCTTTGTATAAATTTGTTTTGTTTTACGTTGGGTTGGCTTTTGTTGTTTGTTTTGTATGGATCATTGTATGTGCCGTTTTTTCTACCTCCCACAATGAGTTTTTTTTTTCAGGTTTTTCTATTCCTTTGAGGACATTTTCAGAAATCCAGAAAGACAGTTTCTTTCTTACTTTTTTTAAAAGAGGGAAAACAAAACCTGCCCACACAGAATTAGGGATGTTTACAAAGTGTCTCGGTCTGTCACTTCACTGTCTTTTCACTGGCACACAGGACTTTAAAGTTATTCAGTGATATGACTGAACTGATTTCAGAGCTGTGTAAAAGCTCAATGCTGTCTGTGCTTGTGCTGGACGACTGCTCTGAGTGCAGTATTTGTTTTCCTGGGAACATTTTTAGACTCACTACAGGATAAAAGGATCTGACCAGCTCTGCTGATGGTTCTTTGATGTCTGCCTTTGTTCTGCCCGCTGTGTGTGTGTGTGTGTGTGTGTGTGTTTGAGCCTCTTTGTCTGTGTGAGAGCCTCTTAATGCACAGAAGAGGTAGAAAGCATCAGATTAGAAACGCGTGTACAGTTTGTGTGTGAGTAGCGTGTGTTTGTGTAGGATAGTTTGAAATTGATCTGTGGTTTTCATTTTTCCGCCAAGGGCATAGCCCTGATGTCGGAAAATTGAGGCAATTTCAAACTGGAATACTATGAGAAGGAATCTGATTGATTTGTTCAAGGTTCACACCAATATCACTTTTATTTTAGGACTTTGACTGCTTTTATTCATTACGGTTTGTGTGGAGAGGACAGGAAATGATTGAGAGAGGATGAGGGAATGAGATCAGGAAGCTGGAATTGAACCTGCATTGCTCAAAAGAGTTCCACAACTTAATGTGTCTGAGTCTGAACATTTCAGAAAAAATGTTTAAAAAAAAATTGGTTGTTACGGAGAATTTATCCAAACTAAATTATTTATTCATTATTCACAGCCAGTTTTTACTTGGTCTAAGAAATAAAATGTTAATAAATAATCACCATGATTTTTTTCTACAAGATAATACTGCTTCTCAGATCAATGTTTATTGTTTTACTTAATGGGTTAGTTCGTCCAAAATGAAAATTCTGTCATTTATTACTCATCTTCATGGTTGTTCTACACTCGTAAGACCTTCGTTCATCTTCGGAACACACATTAAGATATTTTTGATGAAATCCGATGGCTCAGTGAAGCCTCTATTGACAGAATGCCCAGAAGGTACTAAAACATATTTAAAACAGTTCATTTGAGTACAGTGGTTCAATCTTAATATTATAAAGTGACAAGAATACTCTTTGTGCGCCAACATAACAAAATAACGACTTTTCAGCAATATCTAGTGATGGACGATTTCAAAACACTGCTTCAAAGCTTTACGAATCTTTTGTTTCGAATCAGTGGTTCGGAGCACCAAAGTCATGTGATTTCAGTAAACGAGGCTTCATTACGTCATAAGTGTTTCGATATTTCAATAGTTCACGTGACTTTGGCAGTTTGATACGCGATCCGAAGCGGGAGTGAGTTGTTTTCGGTTCCCAGTGAAGGATCTAGCCTGTTGTAGGCGGTGGCTAAAGGTTGAAAAGAATCGTAAATATGGAGAGATCGCCACGACGGACAATCTAAAAAACCTCTGTGTTTGTAGTCAACATTTCAATCAGTTCCGCCTAAAGCAAAATGCATTTTTACCATAATGCCGTTTAAAGAGCAAACAAATTATTATTTTTAGTTATTCTGAAAATAAATGTTCTGTTAATAACCCTCGGTTGATTTGACTCTCCTGCTAAAGTATAATGTGTAGTTTTCACAAAAGTCATGGAGCTGTCAAATGTCCACCAGATTGAAACGCTTTGTGTTTTTGTTTTTTAAACCTTGTTCATTTACATATACTACAGGCATCGTAACAATATCAAGCAGAATCAGCATTGCACTGAAAGTTGAACTTTAAAGCATGCTTTAATTTCATGCTTACTTAAAGTAGAAGTAAAATATACTGTAGGTAGAGTTAGAATTAAAAATCAATGTTAAAAGTAATTGATAATGATGCTGATGCTGATGCTGTGGCTGTCCAGCATGATTCTCTGCACAGGCTGCAGGTGAAGCTTGTGTGTTTGTGTGTGTTGCGTGTCTATGAAGGGGAGGGGAAGGGGAGGTTGAGGAGTGTAAAAAGCAAGCTCAGGAAACACATCAAAAGTTAATCTGACAGCAGCTGCACACAAATTATTTATATGTGTGTATTTTCTTATACACAGCTCAGCAGACTTTGAGTTTTTTAAATGTTTTAAAAAGTAAATGAATCTAATTGATATTTATTCATATTAAATGACTTTATTTTAGTCCTCAAATATGGAAGATCTAGACGAAAGTTACCAAAGGCGATATATAGGCGATGTATCAGTGAGAATTGCATGATATTTCTTCCTATTGACCACGAAAGTGAAAAATGGCAGACCTCTATGGATATACAATCTGCACCATCATGTATTAGTGTTTCATTCAAGTTTTCCCTATGGTCTAGAGTTGAAAAAGCAAACAAATATCACAATATATAGCAATATTGAATTGCGTTACTTGTAGAATTGCAAATCACAATACATATCGTATCGACACCCAAATATCGTGATAGTATCGAATCTATCGTCCCAGACATTTATAATGTTACAAAAGATTTCTATTTCAAATAAATGCTGTTCTTTTGAATTTTTTATTCCGCAAAGAATCCTGAAAAAAATTTATCAACACTGATAATAATAATGGTAATAATAAAATGTTTCTCATCATTTACATTTATTCATTTAGCAGACACTTTTATTCAAAGTTTTGTCACTAACAAATAAGGAATACAAAAAGAAAATAACAAGAAGGTGAAGGCAAATGTTTAAATGCTTGACCCACTTATTCATTTGTCTCTCACTATCTCTCTCTCCACAATACAGCCAGAATTACACCAATCAGGCATAACATTAGGACCACTGACAGGTGAAGTGAATAACACTGATTATCTCTTCATCACGGCACCTGTTAGGTGCAAGTGAACATTTTGTCCTCAAAGTTGATGTGTTAGAAGCAGGAAAAAGGGCAAGCGTGAGGATTTGAGTGAGTTTGACAAGGACGACCAAATTGACCTAGATGACTGGGTCTGAGCATCTCCAAAACTCTCCAAAACTGCAGCTCTTGTGGGGTGGTCCGGTCTGCAGCGGTCAGTATCTATCAAAAGTAGTCCAAGGAAAGAACAGCGGTGAACCGGCGACAGGGTCATGGGCGACCGAGACTCATTGATGCAAGTGTGGTCCGATCCAACAGATGAGCTACTGTAGATCAAATTGCTCAAGAAGTTAATGCTGGTTCTGATAGAAAGGTGTCAGAATACACAGGGCAGTTTGCATTTGGGGCTGCATAGACGAGACCAGTCAGGGTGCCCATGCAGACCCCTCTCTACCGCCTAAAGCACCAACAGTGGGCACATGAGCATCAGAACTGGACCACGGAGCAATGGAAGAAGGTGGCCTGATCTGATGAATCACGTTTTCTTTACATCACGTGGATGGCCGGGTGTGTGTGTGTCGCTTACCTTGGGAACACATGGCACCAGGATGAACTATGGGAAGAAGGCAAGCCGGCGGAGGCAGTGTGATGCTTTGGGAAATGTTCTGCTGGGAAACCTTGAATGACAGGACACATGGATGGCAGGTACTTTGACACGTACCACCTACCTAAGCATTGTTGCAGACCATGTACTCCCTCTTTCAGCAGGATAATATGCCCTGCCACAAAGCAGAAATGGTTCAGGAAGGGTTTGAGGAGCACAACAATGTGTTTGAGATGTTACTTGGCCTCCAAATTCCCCAGATCTCACTCCAGTTGAGCGTCTGTGGGATGTGCTGAAGAAACAAGTCCAATCCATGGAGGATCCACCTCACAACTTACAGGACTCAAAGGATCTGCTGCAACATCCTGGTGTCAGAGACCACAGCACACCTTCAGGGTCTAGTGGAGTCTATGACTCGACGGGTCAGGGCTGTTTTGGCAGCAAAAGAGGGACCAGCACAAAATTAGGAAGGTCGTCATAATGTTAATGCCTAATTGGTGTATACACATACAGTATACATCATATAATTTGGAAACTTTGACCAAGTCTTTTTTTATTTTACAATCACCTCTTTCTTTCTTGCGTAAAAATTGATAAACAACCTGAATATTTCAATTACAAAGGAACACAGGAATGTTTCACACGTGTATTTAATGTAATATTGCTTAGTCGGTAATTAAAAACATGCTGCAGATGTTGTCCGTATAGAGCTTGAATAAATCTGAACCTGAAATGTTCCTTTAATACAGTCTACTGAAAGCCATCGTTGCAATCGCTCAGATCATGAATTGGTTGAGAGGGGGTTGACATCGCTGTTTCACATTCTGCCCCTCTACATGCTCGGATACGCTCTCTGTCCCTCTCTGGGACTCTGTAATAAAAGTAATAACATTTTCCCAGACACACAGACGGACTGCAGGGAGAAAGCGCTAACTCAGCGTGGCCTCTAAGATGTCTTTCTCCTGCTCCTAGACCTTTGAGCTGACGTGACGATCGCCCAGGGCGCCCACTGCTTCCTCTCTGTCTGTCTCACTCCGTCCTTCTCACTCTTTCTCTCTCTCTCATAAAGACACATATATACAGTTGGATTGAGTCAGGGCAGATTGAATAAAAAACTAAATAAAGATAGATGGGAGAATTGGGAACAGGGAGAAAGTAATGGAAACGCTTTTGAGGAACCTCTTTAAGTTCTGAATGAACGTATAGTTGGTTTTGTGCTGTGACATTTTACAGACACATTAGTTTCATGTCTGTTTTGACCTTATCATGTCTGATCTGAAGACAGTAATGACCAATGTTTGTAGGTTAGGTTTTACTGGTGGTGAATAAATGCACAGACTTCAAATGAGAGTAGAAAAAATGCTTGATAAAAGTCGACACTTTTAGGACAACTCCTAACTACGGCTCTCTCTTTCTCTAGGGAGAGAAAACAGAGTCCAGTTTCACCTCAAAATCAAATGAGAAGAAAAATAAACTATATTTTCCCTAAAGAACATAAAGCCTGTTTTAGGACCGTTACGATTATTTTCCTTGTGACATTATTTTCATGACAATTAAGCACTTCTGGAATACTCCACGGAATATATGCTACATAAATATTGACTAATTAAAATTCCATGTGTGAGATTCAGGACACTGGTAATAAAGTCTGCTGCCTATGATTTTTATTATCTTCAAGGCCGTGCCGGCTGTCAGTTTTGAATCAAGATCAAAGTCTGTCCATGAAGGCAATGATCTTAAATCTAATTCATTGTGACACTGGGAAAACATTACAGGTGCAGGTTCCCTGACGCAAGACATTAGCTGACGGAGCTTTGACTGAACGCAAACATACGTTTACAGTAAAGGTTTCGTTTACATGATATTTCACAGAAATGTATATGTATAATTATTTAGTACTTTGAGGATCTTGGCCCTCCAGAGCTGCTATAGATCAATGTTAGAATCCCTCAGAGAAAAGTGGTTTGGCTCAATTGAAGTAGAGCAGATGCTGTGTTTCACTAGATCTACACCATCTCCAAAACCACTTATGTTCTCTAATAGAATCACAGCCAGGTTTCTTTACCATCAAATATGTCATTTTTAATCTAATTAATTGCAGGAAGTGGTTCATCTTAATTCATCTAATTGATCAAATTAATTGCACATCAAATTTGGCTGAGAAATTATGCACAAAACCTAATTATAGGGGGCTTTTTACAAGATGTAATGCAAGTATCTGGTTTCCCCAGAATGTGACTGTGAAGTTTCAGCTCAAAATACCCCACAGATCATTTATTATAGCTTGTCAAATTTGCCCCTATTTTGGTGTGAGCAAAAACGCACAGTTTTTGTGTGTGTCCCATTAAATGCAAATGAGCTGCTGCTCCCCACCACTTTCCAGAAGAGGGCGGAGCTTTAACAGCTCATGCTTCTGTTGCTCAACAACAACAAAGCTGGAGAATCTCACGCAGCTAAAATGATGATTGTCAGTAACGGTGTTCAGCCTTACATTGTTCAAAGAGACTCAGAAAGAAGGTACAACCTTTAGAATGCACCTGGACACTCCTGAATGGTTAGAGGATAAATTTATGTAGTTGCTGTGGAGTTGATTCAACTCATCGACTAGCACTTGCCATTATGTTAATCTTTTGTGCAAATCCAGTCTGGAATTGACCCTAATTTTCATGGTAACAACACTCTACTTCCACAACTCTATCTCTTCTCTAAAGCAGCCTAACATGACCTCGCCCCCTTTGTTATGTGCTCTCGGGGAGTGTTTTTTTTTTTTTTTAAATTTAGGGTTAGTGATGTAGTTTACCTGGGAAGAAGCTTGCTGTAGTACATATAAGTTGTAGTCCTTAAACATAGATTTCTGTAAAAGAAAATTGCTGTATGTTTGTAACTTTGTAGATATTGTTTATGCTCTAACAGCAACATTACACACAAACTAAAGTAAAAAAATAAATAAATGAAAGTGAAATCATAATCAACCGCCCCTTTAAAGTCATTATTGTGTTAAATACATCAAATAGACATTACAAAAAGTACCTTTAGAATGCTCTTTTAAAATTATTTGATTCAACACAATTTATTACACAAACTTTTAGACTTCAACGGCCATACATTTATTTTTTTTAGTAATACTAAAATATGAATTTTTTTTTATGAAATGATTCTCTAAATAAGACACTAAACCTATCAAAAGATGGTGATAAATGTTTAAATAAGGCATTCAGTCATTCATTCAGTTCGTTCAACCATCTAATTAATTCAGGAATTAAGTAAATTGCTCTCTTTATGAATGGGCCATTGAATCATTGGTTCATCCGACTGATTCGCTTAAAACGCGGATTGTTTCAGAAACAAAACACGGTTGTGTTGCTCGTAGACTCACAACTGTTCTGCTCTGGCTTTATAGGCAAAATTGAGCAAAAACAGACAATATTGTGTAAAAAAATATAACACAATATTAACTTCTAATTTATTGAACTGTTGTATGAAATCAATATCACATTTGCATTCTTGCTATTCGGAACAAAAACAACACTCGTGTGATATTGCCTAACTATATCATGATATAAATCTTCTAAATTTTCTCCCATAACTGATTGATTGAATTACGGCAATTAAATCGACAGCCCTAATACTTCAATTAATTTGCAAAATAAATGAATACTTTTATTCAGCAAGGATGCATTAAGTAGATTTAAAATGACAGTGAAGACATTCATAATGTTAGAAAGATATATAGTGAGTAGCTTGTTTGTTTGCGCTAAAGTTGCAAGTAGCTTCTTCAACACTGATGGGTTATTTGTAACAACTAGACACAATGACTCCAACAACATTGTTAGTGCGAATGTGAGTGTGTTTGTGTGTGTATCATATTCATACAGCATGTAATTTGGCAGCTGAGGGCGGCCGTGGGGAGGTGAGAGGGGAGGGAAATGAATGAATGTGTTCCGCGACGGGAGTTTCATCCATAAGCTCCCCAAAGCGCTGAAACAGACGTGATTTAGCACCTTTTACCTTCGCCTCTCTCCCCACCACAGGCCACTGCATTCATCCTACTGTCACCAGCCTGCTTCATCAGCACTATCCAGTATATATATGTGTGAGTGTGCGTGAGTGTGCGTGTGTGTGTGTGTGTGTGTGTGTGTGTGTGTGTGTGTCCATAGAGAAGGATATGAGCAAGCAAAGTGCAACAGTGTGTTAGGTGTAGTGACAGCTTAATAACAGAAGGATGAATAGCTGATGTGTGTGTGTGTAGCATATGGATGAAACAGATTTCCCAGAATAGCTCGGTGGCTAATAGGGTGTCTGCCTCATCAGCGTACCCCCTATGACAGCCTGTTGATGGTTTAAAAATAAAAATCTGATATAAAATCACTTTGTAGTGTTGCATGCAGAGTGTGTGTTTCAGAAAGAGTGGAGACTGATGGGGAAGCTACTTTGAAACTGTAGCTTATCAAGCTACAAGCTAATGATAATTTGTGTTGTTAAGCTAAGCTAAACTATGTTTAGGAGAGCACATTTGATTAAAATCAATAATGGAGCTATATGCTACATGACTATATTTTGGAAACAGTAGCTTTTTGGTTTGTAAAATGGTGTAGAGGACTATGGGTTTGGTTTTGTGAGAAAGAAATAGCGAATGTATAGAAAATAGAGAAGATGGCTGTGGGTGAAGAGAGGGGAGCAGGTGGGTTTTTTTTCACTGCGGTTATTTCAGACTCTCTCGAGCTCTGTCTCTTATGAGGTCATGGCATACAGCTGTTCAGGAGCATTAAACTGTGCAGCGGTTTTCAGGAACATGTGGTTTTTGTAAAAAGACGTGTTCACATCACAGCCGAGGCATTATGCTTTCACTTCTTTTTTCCAGCAAATATAATAGTGTGAAGAAGTACCTGTACACTTTAGCATTCGTTTTTAAAGAAAGATTATTAAAGTAATATACTTAAGTGTGAACTGAGTAATGTTTTCATACATTTAATTAAGTGGAAATGTGATATAGCTTAATAATTATTAAATGAAATTAATTGAATTTTACAGTGCTTTTTGACCCACTTCAGTAGGACTTACAAGATTAGTTCACTTTCAAATGAAAATGACCCCAATCCTTACTCATCCTCAAGCCATCCAAGGTATGAATGACTTTCTTCTTTCTGATGAACACAATCTGAGTTATGTTAATAAATATCCTGATAAGCCGAAGAAAGAGCATCCATCCATCATAAACACACTCCACACTGCTCTGGAGGGTTAATAAAGGCCTTCTGAAGTGAAGCGATGCATTTGAGTAAGAAAAATATCCATATTTAACAAGTTATAAAGTAAAATATCTGGCTTCCATCAGACTACCGAAACGTATACGGAATGGAAGTGTGGAATTACACTTTTTTGGTAAGTCGAATGTAGAAGGCGGTCTTTATTATCTCCCCCGGAGTCGTGTGGAGTGCGTTGATGTTGAATGGATGCAAATTTTTGAGCTTCAAAATCGTTGGTCCCGTTCACTGCCATTATAAAGCTTGGATGCATCAGAATATTTTATAAAAATAAAGTATGTGTTCATCAGAAAGAAGAAAGTCATATACACCTAGGATGGCTTGAGAGTGAGAAAATCCTCGGGACATTTTCATTTTAAAGTGATCTAATCCTTTAATATTATATTATCTGCAATATTTATTTATTTATTTATTTTTCAAATCCATATTCATTCCCAGTCCTTTCCCATTTTCGTTAGTTGGCTCAGAATCACAGTGAGTTTTGTCAACATCATTACCATGATAGATAGGTAACATCTCAAACGGCAAAATTGGAAAGCGCTGTCTGATTCACTTTTTTTGCTTGGGTTGTGGTCCTTTTTTTTTACTACCAAAATATTGTCTCAGAATGATTTCTGTCCTTGAACAGTACAGTATATCTATCACACACACTTACTTCATATCTGTTTCTCTCATCTTCACCCTGATGAAAAAATAGAGAAAACCCTGAAATCCTCTTCTGTAAGATCTGGAAGGATGAGCTCCTTACCACTGTCTCGCTCTCTTTCTATTTCTCTCTCTCCGTAGGGAGTGGATCCTGTTTCTGTGGCGCCTGGGAGACTCAGTGTTTGTCTCCACTCCGTCCTCTCGCTCTCTTCATCCCTTGCTTCATTTTGCTGTCTTTACACTTTCACATTCTCCTTAAAGAGATAGTTCGCTCAAAAATGCACATCCTGTCATCATTTAGTCACCGTCATGTCATTTCAAACCTGTGGAAGACGAAAGTAGAAAAAGGAGAAATTTTGAAGAAAGTACAGGTAGCTGTTTTCCATACAGTAACTGAATGGACACACAAGCTCTATTCAGACACTACCGATCCCAGGAATGTGCTGGGTCACATGATTATCAGGTGTAAACAAAATATCTTACTTGAACAATTAATCAATTAAATTATAGGAAAATAATCCTGTGAATAATCTGTTATTTGATTAATTAAAAATACAAAAATTTGTTTAAATTGGGTAACACTTTATTGTAGTGTTCTTATTACGCGATGCATGTAGTTACTGTTGTAACAACTATAAAAATGTATACATAATCACATGCAACTAAACTTAAACTGAACATAATCATAACCCCATAGTAAGTACATGTAGTTAATTATTATAACTCACTGTTTAAATAAATAATTACACTTTGACACAGACACCTTAAAATAAAGTCTAACCTAATCTCAGAATGATTTGTGTCATTTTAAAAAATGTGGAAATTAACAGAAATTAGGTAACGTAAACTCTTATTTACACAAGGTAAAAATTAACCTGCTAGATTTTTGATTAGTAAAATGATTAGTTATGCAAGACCTAATTTATATAATTGTATGTTATAAATGTTTTTTATTTATTTTTTTGCAAAACTTAACTTAATTTACATGAGAATGAGTAAATCATTTTTGTGTGCACTATTCCCATAAAAAATCACTTTCAGGAATTGAATTTCGGGGGTCTCATTTACATGTAATTATTTTTATATACACATCACGTCTATTCCTGCCCTGTCTTAAGTGTGTGAATACATGCGGAATGCCATTGACCTTCACGTTAAATAGGCTTGGAAATGATTCATTACGAAATGATACATCCCACATTTTGTGTGCCGTTTAAGTGTTTGTGTGTACGTGTTCTGTCGTGTGTGCCGTGTCCCTCGCTTTGGGTATGGATTTCACTTTAAACCCCGTCTCTGCTGGGAGCGACAAATCATGGCAATTAGGCTGATGCGGACGAGGTTACACTATGCATTATTAATCAGTCTGGTCATTAGTGCTCCAGGAACACACCCAGAAAGCAGATCTCATATCAATAGGCTAGCGCCAGGCCGCTTTAGCTTAGCGTTGGCTTTAGCAGCAGGGTTAGATGGAGATCTGGGGCCAAAAGTGGTTAACTCTTCGGGGATATAGGGTTAAACCAGGATAAAGTGCATGTGATGGGCTCAGTATGTGAGCACTTATGTTTGTTTACATGTGCGCACCCTCAGGAATTTCTGCAGCTGTTTGCCTCTGTAGCTATAGCTAAAACCCAGGAAATGTATTTCTGCAACAGTTCTCCATATGTTTGTTTGTTTGTTTGCCTTTCAATCTATCTATCTATCTATCTATCTATCTATCTATCTATCTATCTATCTATCTATCTATCTATCTATCTATCTATCTATCTATCTATCTATCTATCTATCTATCTATCTCTCTCTCTGTCTCTCTCTATCTATCTATCTATCTATCTATCTATCTATCTATCTATCTATCTATCTATCTATCTATCTATCTATCTATCTCTCTCTCTCTCTGTCTCTCTCTCTCTCTATCTATCTATCTATCTATCTATCTATCTAGCTATCTATCTATCTATCTATCTATCTATCTCTCTCTCTGTTTCTCTCTCTATCTATCTATCTATCTATCTATCTATCTATCTATCTATCTATCTATCTATCTATCTATCTATCTATCTCTCTCTGTCTCTCTCTCTATCTATCTATCTATCTATCTATCTATCTATCTATCTATCTATCTATCTATCTCTCTCTCTGTCTCTCTCTCTATCTATCTATCTATCTATCTATCTCTCTATCTATCTATCTATCTCTCTGTCTGTCTGTCTACAAAATTAAAGAGTATTCTCTTCAATAAATAACTGTAGTCAGAAATTTACAGTGAAATTAATGCATGCTGGGCCATTTTCTAACGAATTATTGTTAATCAACAGGAAAATGCTTACATCACAGTAATTTGCAGAAAGTGCTCTTGTTTTACAGTGAATTCACATTATAAAGTTGTCTTTAACCCAGTCACTGTAAGAAATTGTAATTGTTTTGAAGTTACCATAATGATGATTAGTGTTCAATTTGCTTGGGATCTTGGACTTTGTATATTCATATTCAGCTATTAACTATTCTTAGTATGAATATTATGAATTCGTTTTAGCGTTATTTTAGCATGAAGATTTACCAATATCTTCAAGTTTATGAGTGTTTGTAGATTGATCTCTAAAATCTGAAATCTCTTTGGCTCTTCAAATTGAGGTGAAAGCTGATTGGTTGCTGATTGGTAGCACTCGATTGACAAATGGATAAAGAAAAGCATTTGGCAAACCGAGAGAGAAAAGCAATTGGCAAATCCTTTTTTTAAAAAGCGTTTTAAAAAGCCATTTAAAAGGCGATTTAAAAAGAGATTTAAAATGATTTGCAAATGTATTTTTTTATTGTTCTATTAATCTACGTTTAAAAACAGGAATTAAATAAACAACTTTAAATATGTCTATTTATTTGCCTATTTAAAAGTGATTTATTTATTTACATTTTTTTGTGTGAATTATTAAATGAATTAATTGATTCATCGTTTTATTTTAATGTGGCACTCCTGGTCCTCCATAGTATTCATGTTTTGTATGAAAATGGTTAAAAGTGCTTGCTGTTTTACTGCCTCTAGTGTTTATTTCCATTGGAAACTGGTATGTACGTATTGGTATGTATTTTGCGACTTGCAAAAATGTTCCCACAGTTAGGTGTTCAATGAGACCAGCCTGTTCTTTTAGCTAAACATCAATTAAAATTTAAAAAAACAGCTTATAACTACTCTAAGATGTTTGTTAGTTTTAGATGGTTTAAGCTAGCATAAGCTGGTCTCCGTACCATCTCAAGCTGGTGCTCGGCTTGTTTAACTGGTCAGCAGCTTGACCATCTGAAAAATGTCCAAAACCCATTTAAAACCATAAGCATATGGCTTATCAAAAGTCAAACTGCGTGCTGGTAAAATTGAGTACTGTACTAAATTATTCTGAACTGCTTTCTTACAAATTTACAAAAGCAAACAATGTTTGGTAGTCTGTTTACAGTGTCTTCACACATAGATTATGTAATTATCACATGTATATTTGCAATGAATTAATGCTTGATTTACATTATTTTTGGCATTTAAAAGCACGTCTGTGAGCTGTTAGCACTGAATGTGTCAGCTCTGAGCTGACCACCTGTTAGCAGTACCACTGTTTCCAGATCATGTCTTTAATTTGAGTTCATGCTGTATTGTAATTGGCTACATGCCGCTCCACTGACCCCAGGTCAGCCGCTCACCGTCATGAGTCACAGCGCAGACAGGATTACAGTGGAGCACAGTCACCCTGGAGGGCCAATTACTGCTTGTTTAAACAGCCGCATTGACTGATCCAGGATCAGTGTTGGAGCGCACGGGGAGGTCATCGAGTCCACTGGCGCTGGTTTGAATGTCGCCACTCTTCACTGATCCAGGGACTGAGGTGGATTTTGCTGAGTTTGCAGAAGTGTTTGAGTGACTTGACAAAGAAGAAACTCTCTCCCGCACACACTTATCATTGTCGGACGGATGGCAGCAGGATGAAGGGCGGCATAGATGAGATTGTAGGCTGGGTGTTTTGCTGAGTTTGAGATTGTGTGGGTGTTTGTGTAATGGATGTAGTTAAAGACATGATTAATATGCAGTGAAGGTAGAGTGACAGAGGTGCGTGTGTGTATCAGGGCCCTCTATAATATTCTCAAATGTATTCTCATACATCCATGAACTAGTATGAAAGTCTTTATCTCAGACTCTCAGACAGTATGAGTGTATATTATACAAGCAGGTGTTAGATTTTTGAAGTCGTAGAGTTGTTCTTTATCTGTGTTTTTGTTCATTAATTCATTTGAATTCTTTCCATTGCGCACGTTCATTTTGTTTTGTTAATTCGTTTGTTAGTCTTTTATTTCCTCGCTCAATTCGTTTGCTTAATAATTTCATTTGTTTGTTCGCTTGTTTATTTTCATGTTAATTCTGTCATTCTTTTTCTTTTTCATTCACTTTCTTTTCATTTTTTGATGTTTTTATATCGTTCATTTGTTAGTGTTAATTCGTTGGCTTGTTTTTTGTTTAATTTAATATTTTTGTTCTTGAACTTTGTCTCTTGGTTTGTTTATTTATGCGCTCTTTACTTTTCATTATTTTTTCATTTATTTTTATCTGTTTTATTGTTCTTTGTTCTTTTGTTTTGCATTCGTAAATGCTTTTGTTCTTTTTCCTTTCACTTTCTTTTGTTTGTTTTCATTGTTTTTTCACATACTTTTTGTTCATTAGTTTGTTTGCTTTTTTGCTTTCGTTTGCATTTGTTAATGCTTTTGTTGTTTTTTGTTTATTTCGTGTTTGGTTTTGTTCTTTTGTTTCTTCTTTTTTTCTTTAATTAATTTTATCACTAATGTTTTTATTTATTTTTGTCATTCCTTTTTTCTTTGTTTGTTGATTTTTTTTCCGCTTTCTTTGGTCAATTTTGTTTGTTTTTCTTCCATATTTCTTTCTTTCTTTCCTTCATTCTTTCGTTCCTTCCTTCCTTCCATCCATGTACATTTCCATCTTTACTGATGGAATGTCCTTGCTGACATTTTCTCTCTATACATCATAATCCTGTCTGTCATTTCGCTGGCATTTCAGTGAGCATCTGGAGACCAGCCAATCTCACCAACACTACCCGACTTAACCAACTACACACACACACACACACACACACAGAGAGAGCGAACGAGAGAGAGAGCACTCCATAAGGCACAGATTAAAGATGATGAATAGGTGTGTAATGGCAGAAGCGTTAACCCTATTGCTACGACTCTCAGATTCACGGCCCACCATATAAATAATGACTACATCAATAGCCCAAGGACTATAGAAAGGCAGCATTCATCAACACGGTTAGCCGTTAACCAGTTGTGGCACAAATTCACTCTGAATGGTTTTTGCTGCAGTATTAACTATACTATGAATGCAGCACAACACTATTCCCGCATGAATCCAGATATATACCATTAATATAACTAATAATGCAGTCAAATGAATGTTAGAAAAACCCATTGCATTGCACTACAGAAGTTCTTAGTTTTCATTTGAATGATAGCAAGCGTTTGGCATCTCAAGAAGCCCTAGCAGTCGTGGTTTAATCTTCTTGTGATTGTTTAATCTCTTTTTATTTTATTTCATTTGTTACCATGGTGAGGTGAGACACAACAGCACAATACATATTAGACTCTGAAGCATAAAAGGTAAGCAATCCCTGTCTTACAGTTTTAGCATAGCAATAGCACCCATAAGAAAATTGAGTTTTTAGCATCAAGGATTAATAAGAAGCAAGTGACGACACAATTCACATACTAGCCATACTAAATTGTACACTGCGTGCAGAATTATTAGGCTAGTTGATTTTCTGATCATATTTTTTTTCCAGGCATATCTAACCAATTCCAAACCACATCAATCGTAATAACTACTATTAATTTTGTATTTAATCATTTATAAGTGATATATAATTGTTCGTGATGGCTGGAAATGGAAAACGCCTTATATTCAGGTGTGCATAATAACAGAATCTGGCAGTAAGGTGGGGGGGGTTCATTTTTAGGCCATCTCCTATCCTGAAAGTGGCTCCCGTCTTGCAGATATGGAATAAAAATGAACTTGCTGCCAGATTCTGGAAGGTGAATTCTTCAAACAGTGGTACAAGAGGATGCCGTGCTAGTCCTTCGAGAGTCAATCTCAATCTGTCTGTCTATAAAGCCTATAAAAAAAACATGTATTCATGTATTTTACAACACTTCAGCTCGTGATTCTTATTACATAGGGGTCATTTTTTAAGATTCTTTACCTATAATTTAAATCTCTGTGATCCTGACACCTCGCACTTCTGGAGACTCCAGAAGTCAGACTCCTCAGGTTGGTGGTGCTGGAGACTAAAAGGTTTCTGATGGTTTCACACTTAATTCTTCACCTTTGTTCTTAATTGCTTTGCAGTTAACATGTCTTTTCTTCTCCATCTGTTTTTGTCCCTGCTGACCCAGTGAGCATTTCACTGTCCATTGGACATGCCTTAACTGAAATTTCTATTAGCATTGCTTCCTTCTCATGGGCATTTAATAATTTTTCACTTTTCAGTCTGAGTTAAATGTCTTTTTTTTTTGCCTCAACGCACCTAATAATTATGCACACCTGAATATAAGCCGATTTTCATTTCCAGTCTTCATGAACAATTATAAATCACTTATAAATGATTAAATACAAGATGAAGTACCTGTATGTATCTGTGTATTCATAGGTTTATGACAGCTCTCGACGTCATTAGTTGTCAAAAAGAAAAATGGTGAAAGATAACACGTTTATCTCTTAACTCGATAACTCTTAAATGTATACGAGAAGTAATAATGAATCTTCAGGTAATTGTTTGGACTAGTTTGGGGTCTGTAATGCAATTTTACAAAGTTGTACCATACTAAAATTGGTGAACTTTTATACTACATACAAGTATGTTTCCCTGTGACCAAAAAAGAACATGTTTTTAGTGTTTTTCAAATTAGCCAGTGCAGCCATTTTAAGGAAAACTCACAACATCCTGACTAGCAGCTTACTTCAGTTCTCTGTAATGTGCTTGTATTGTTTAATTTGGCTTAACTTATTAATAACCTATTTGCCTCAAGTCATTTTCAAAACCTTGTTAGTGTGTCTTTGTTCTGCCCAGAGTTAATGTGAGGTGAGGATGAAAGGGAGAATAAAAACAGACATGGTCAGACATGGTCTAAGGCACACAGGAACACTGTTTGGGTTTGTGGGCATGTGTCAGTGTATGAGCTTCTGTCTCTTTCGTGACAGTATGATTAATGAAATGTCTAATTGAGTGTGATCGCTGTGTTTTTATGTCCAGGGTGAATAGACGTTGTGCTTGGAGAGAAAACGAGAAGGAGGGAAAGATGGATTTAAAAAATCAAAACAAAGACATCTTTCTTTATTATAGCACTTATAGTGACTTCACAACATATTACAGTTTATTGATGTTGTATATATTTATACAGTTGATTACTAAATTATATATATATATATAGCAATATATATAAGCAATACAAGGCATTTTCATATTTTTTTGTTGTTGTTGTTGTTGTATTATGGCGTATTATGGCATAATGTGACTGATCCTGCTTCAATTTCACTGTAAAATTCTGAAATGGTATTGTATTGTCTGTTATTTTATGATAATTCCCATTAGATCATATAAAATCCTGGCAGTTTTTCCAGTGTGTGTGTGTGTGTGTGTGTGTGTGTGTGTGTGTGTGTGTTCTCCTTCAGAGCTGAACCTCCCTGAACAAGACTGTTTCATGAGCAAGAGAAATGAAATAATGAAATATACAGAAATAATAAGATGAAAGGCTCTTTGTGCCGCCGCTGGATTAATATTTCACACTTTTGTGATTGAAGAGAACATAGAATGTGTTGTAATTAGTTTTCTCCACAGCTCCATGTAGTGGAGAGTACAGGACTTTGACAGATCATTAAAACACACACACACACACACACGCAGAGAGAGATGATGGGGGACGTGATTGAGTTTGACAGCTGACGATAAGAGAGACACTGCTTCAGTGGTCGGTCAGTAATGAAATCTCTTCACGGGATCCCATGACAGAGAGGGAAAGCTGTTATGTGATATAAACAGCGCCGTCAGTTCAGAATTCTCACACAGTATGCATATGAGGTATGAATATGCATGGGAGCTTTGTTTTAGAAAACATTTAAAGGATTGTGATACTGTAATGACTATTTTGCTGTCCTTGTGTTGAATTAAACATGTATGACTTCCTTCCAAAAAAAAAAACAAACAGAAGAGGTACTGCTGTTTTTTATGGACATTTCTTTTAACCCTAAAACACAACTCTATACTATACACAGTGTCACAGTTATGTTCAGTTTTAGTCGTAGTTTTCATTGTCTGTTTTGCCTGAGTTCTAGTTGTCATGCAGCAGCTATTCCCTGTTCGATTATCTTCCTCAGTTCTTTGTCTTGTGTAGAGTTCTCGTTCCTCGTGTTCCTTTCTAAAGTTATATTATCGTTCTTTCTGCATCACGCATTGTCTTTACAACCTGTTACGCACAGTACATTGGAACCTGTTTTTATGGACTTTTCTTAGTGTGCAAGGCACTATTAACCTGCAGTTTTAAGGTTGATATCAGTGACATTTGGTCATAAGATATACAAAAACCAATAGCATTTGGCGTCAGTTTTTCTAACCTAGAAAATGACTTTTGTTGTACATTTCAAGAATTTGCTTGTCACAATATTTTCACCATGATCATTGTGGCCAAAATAATTCACTGTAATAATGTTATTGCCATATCTATAGAAATTGACCTTTCGCAGGCAGTTTGATTGACAGGCGATCTGACCGATCATAACCCTGAATCCGCCATTTTTTCTGACAAAGCAGTCAGGGGAGTTGGTAGATTAATGTTGGTGAACCTGAACTTGAAAAATTGAACTTTCCCCACTTGAAACAACGTTCCTTTTGATGTTCATTCATGTTTATTTGATGCTATAAATGAACTAGTATGAATAGATGATCAGTTCACGAACCGCTTGAAGGAGCTACAGCGATCTGTCAATTTTGAAACAAATTTAAATTTGAAACAGTTTCATATCTAAAGTAACCTGCTCTGTCTTGTCTGTCGACGGGTTGTCAGTGTCCTCGTTGCTCCGCGATGCATTTTTCACCCGTGAGAACATGATGTGAGGCGTGAGAGCGCATGGCTTGTCTGACTTAGCAGCAGTAACTAAACACACAATTTTTCAAGTTCAGCTTCACCGACGTTAATCTACTAACTCCCCTGACTGCTTTTGTCGGACAGAATGGCGGATTTGGGGTTATGATTGGTCAGATCGCCTGTCAATCAAACTACCAGTAAGGGACAATTTATAAATTTCAGATTTTTAAAGCTTGAAAGCTGCAGTCCTCATTCATCATATGCTGTTAGGGATACGTGATGCACGTTCTTGATCTAAAAATATATCTCAAGCTTTTAGTGTTTTTCCAGATAAGTATTTTTAAATGTAAATCATTCCTGAGGTTTGAATTAGATTATTGATTTATTACTTTTATACATGTTGTTTGTTTGGACTATGAATCCTGAAGCCTTTCCTCTACAGATGTAAGTAAACACTTCAGCTTCAAATTTAATTTGCATGGAAAGGCTACAGTACGTGTTGAATACGAAATGCTTTCAGGCTGTGGTCTATCATGAAGAGCTTCTAATCTGTTTATGGATAGTGGAAATATTAATTTCCAATTCCTCCCTCTCTGGTACAGGCTAGAAAAACATGTCAGATGGATAGTAATATGTAAGACCATTTGAAACTCTCACTTCGCACTCACTTATAGTTGCAAGTATTTTTGCTTCATCCTTTTTGTAGCTCACAAAGAAAGTCCGGAGATGTTATGCATTCTCCTAATTTGCCTGTTTAAGTGTCCTAAGGCCGAAAGGAGTTGTGCTATTTGGTAGTTTTGTGCTAACGGCTACCAAACAAACATTCTACATATGCATCTTTGTGTCCTCCATCAAATCCATCATGTCTGGTTCCCACATCTCCACCCACACATGTACATTTCCCTCATTCTCACCCGGCACGCAAACTCACACATACACTACAGTAAACCACCGTTGTGGGCGGTTGTCCTTTTAATCACACATCTCTCAAGTGATTGACTGCTCCTTTGGTGATGTAACAAAATCCCTGATCCCAGTGCTGCCACAAGCCTCAGAACACACATATGGAGAGAGAGCGAGAGATAGAAAGAGCGAGCCTTGTCATTCTCGCTCAGCTTCAGACCTTTGTGCTGGAGGAGGTGTAGAAACTTCCCTTAGTTTGGTCAGAGTTTGATTCTTTGCAAGGAGAAACAATATATTTGAGATAAATCAGAGGTTTTAGCACCAAAATGAGCGCTTCTGAAGAAGAGTGTTGAATTCACCAAAGTTTGCGAACTTCATGGCTGCAAGTATTTGAAAGATAGTCCAAAGACTTTACATGCTGAATCATGTTCATAAAATAGTCTGTTTGTGTTTAAGTAGAATATTCTTACCACATAGTCAGCAGACATTTTCAACTATTTTTTTAGTATCTGGCGCTCAATGACATATAAGAGTGTCTCAGATTATGAAGAATAATTTAAAGGGGTCCTTGATTACGATTTCACTTTTTTAACTTTAGTTAGTGTGTAACAAAATCTGCAAAGTTACGACACTCAATGAAAAGGGAGAAATGGCTTTTTAAGGACTACGACAAATGCCTGGTAGGGACTACAACGAGCTTCTTCCTGGATTGGTGACATCACAAACCCCAAACTTTACATAATGAAGGGACATACAACAAAGGGGGTGAAACCATGTTGACCTGCTTTAGAGAAGAGGAAGAGTTGTTGTAGTAGTGTGAGTATTGTTAGCCGTCATTTTACCCCAAACTGCTTCACAAATGACAGTTTAACACAGGCTCAAAAGATTAACATGACGACCCATGCTAGTCGATGAGTTGAATCAACTCCACAGCAACTTCATACATTTATCCACAAACCATTCAGAAACGCCCAGTTTCATTCTATAAGTTGTAACTTCTTCCTGAGTCTCTTCATCGGTGTCGAACAATGTAAGGCTGAACACCGTTACTGACGATCGTCATTTTAGCTGTATTTTTGTTGTTGTTGAGCAACAGAAGCGTGAGCTGTTAAAGCTCCGCCCTCTTCTGGAAAGTGGTGGGGAGCAGCAGCTCATTTGCATTTAAAGGGACACACACAGTGGTCAAAAACGGTGTGTTTTTGCTCACACCAAAATAAAGGCAAATTTGTCAAGTTATGATAAATGATCTGTGGGGTATTTTGAGCTGAAACTTCAGACACATTCTGGAGACACCAGAGACTATATTACATCTTGTGAAATGCGCATTATAGGTCACCTTTAAAGAAAAAGAAAAGAAATTGTTTAAAATGATTGCTTTTTTAGATACATTGACCTTGTCACAATGGTCCTCAAGATGTTGTCATTTGCTGTTTTGTTTTGTTTTTTCCTGCATGTTTCTGTTTGATAGACAAAGGTTTGTTTTTTTGTTTTTTCAAATATCAATATTTTTTAAACAGCTTTACACTATATTTTGCTTCTATGAAATAATAATAAAATGTTACACAATTTTCCACATTTCTCACTTGATGAAAATAAATTTTCCGAAATAAAAATGTGATTCTCATAGATTAGCTGTATTTAATACACTGTATGTGCGAGTTCATAATCAAAATATGAGGGTCATGTCATTGACCCCTTTCTGTACAGTTACATGACAGCATCGTGCCAGTATCAATTCCAGATTCACTCCCACTTTTGGTCACTTAAAACATTAACTACAATTGGTCAGATAGTACCTTCTCTTCTAAATGAGCGATTCTTGCCAGAATAAGCTGCAGTAGACCAGACTTGCTTTGAACAGTCTCGCCTTGCGTAGCTAGACAGTCCTTCATTCATGTAAGATTACACTGAAAGCAAAGTTGTGTAGAAACAGTTTTCACTCAGAAATTGCAAAAGGCAAGAACACATTGATTAACGTTAAATTTTAAAGTACAAGTAGTAGGCTCTTTTGTAAACTGTACTTCACTAATCTTTGTTTTATTTAAAAGTTCTTTCTACAGTGTAGAAGCTGACATACCACATGTACACTAGCTATCCAGTACTCTGGGACCCAAGGAATAATGTATGGAGTGAGATTGGTGTAGAGGAGATAAAGGCAGAGGCAAAGCGGGATGTCAGAGCGGAGGACGCTTTGATTCTCTCTGGCATCTGTTTCTCCTGTGTGGGAGGCAAAGGGCATCTGTCATGTCCGATCACGGAGAGAAAGAGCAAAAAACATAATCGATTGAGAAGTTGTCAGGCAGTATGTGTGTGTGCGCAGAGAAAGCGATGTGTACTGAGACGTCTTTTTTTACATCATGACTTTGGTCTTGCTGCGGGCTTGTTGTGTGATCCACTCCATCTGCTTCCCCAGATTTATCCCAGTATAAAATATAAATGTAAGCAATGTTTTCTGTACAGCATTTTAGTAACTGCGCTGTACCGTGAAAAAAAAAAAAAAACTGCTGGGCTATCAGCCATTTTCTTTGAAAGATGAAGTCTGTGCTATTAATGTTGCCCTCTAGAGGGAGCCACAGGATAAGGAATATTTTAAGCCTATTGTTTTTCTATCAGTTTGCATCGCTTTGAATGGAAATAAAGCATTTAGTTCATTTGTATAAGTACAGTGTAATGACAGTATAGTTTTATAAAATGAGTGTATAAACAAATAGGTGAAATGCTTATATATCATTAAATGTTTATTTAACTTTTGTAGTCCCCAAAAAAAACATATTTTTCAAGTTGCCGGACATTGATATTGCTGTCCATTTAAAATGAGCAGAAAATGTTATTTTTCTTCCAATACATTATAAGATTTCTATAGCGCAAATAATAAAACAAACACTTTAGAAATTGTGATTGTAGAAATGAATGGAAAAAGGATTATTTTTGACTTCTTAATTAATCTAACACTAACAGTACGACTGTTAGACACTCTGTGTTTCATCAAAGCCTAATTTTCAGCGAAGATTCAAGTTGAAGTTTTCTGTAAAAGCTTTTCATAAAAATTCCTTTAAAAAATTAAGTTATCTCTCAATCATCTGCAATATTTGAATCTTTTTTGCAAGCACCGCCTGAGATTTCTCACCCCTGCTATTCAGTATTAGCAGTGAAAGATGTGTGTGTGAAAAGGTGTCATATCTGAGGCGTGCGTGTACGGCGGTCAGTGCTTGTCACATCCTAGTTCACTGGGAAAACACACTTACACTGATTAATGATGTGTGACAGAAACTTAACACATCCCACTCCGCTCACACACACACACACACACACACACTCGTACACACATGAACTGTTTGGAAAAGGAGATAAGTGTTTAATGGAGCTAATAACACACAATAAATAAATTGAAAATAACCATCACTCTCTCCTTGGCCACTGCAGATATTCCCGTTTCCATGTCTATCCCACTAAAACACTTCGAACACTGTTCAATCCAAACCCAAGTCTGAACCGCATGGATGTGTCTGGCCCGGTTCATCCCATATGTGCGTCTCATCTGCCAAACACGCCTCATTGCTCTTATAGTGCCAGACTTTACAGATGTCTATAACTTCATCCAGCCTGCTGCAGTATTTCAGTTATTAAATTGTTTTCGTTTGTTTTTGGTTCATCAGTGTGAGCCATTTCCCAGCAAACTACTGACAGATGTAGCTGCTCATATTTAGCTGCCATCATGAGCACAATCTACAGTATATTATCATGAGTTGCCTTCAACAGATTGCAGTAATTTAAAAAAATATACTGTTTGCGGCTCTCAACATGCTCACAATTGAATCACTGGTAATGTACAAGCTATCGCACTGCCTCAAAGATGCTGTTCCTCTTTGTGCTGCACTATTTCATGCTAAATAAGCTTGACTACCAGCACCATGAAGTAGATTATAACAAAACAAAACCGTCTGGCTCTTTTCCTTACAAGGCAGTACTGTGACGGGAAATACCATGGTATTACCGTAGTACTTTTTTGTTGTTTTTTTATGCCTAAACACTAACACAATCTACTAACAGTCTACTAATATTTTAATGAGAGTTACTTGACATGCAGTTGCAAATTTACCTGTCGATAGTAGAATGTCTAAAGTGGGTCATCGAAATTAAGTGTAACCAAAATTGGTATTTAGTTGTATTTGCTGAGCTGCAACCATTTAGCAACACCCTGGCAACCACCCAGAACACACTAGAAACCACCTAGAGCAACTATTTGACTTCACAGAAACATACTAAAATACTCAAAGGACCATAGAAACCATCTAGCATTGTCCTGGCAACCATCCAGAACACTCTAACAACCGAATATCCATAGCAACACTCTGGCAACCACCCTGAACACCCTGGCATTGCCCTAGCAACAACACAGAGCACTCTAACAACTGCATTGCAATACACTGAACATTTTTTAAAGCACCATAGCAACACCCTGGAAACCACCTAGAGCACATTAGCAGCCACCTAACAGGACCCTGGCAACCACTCGGAACACTCTAATAACTGGATGGCAATACGCTCTAAACATTTAAAACACCATAGCAACACCCTGGCAACCACCCGTAATACACCTAGGAACGCCCTGGAAACTTCTTAGTATTGCCCTGGAAACCACTCAGACCAATCTAACAACTGAATTGCAGTACTCTGAAAATATTTAAAACACCCTAGCAACAGCACAGCAACATTTAAAATGCTCACAAGACCCTGGCATCCACGCAGAACATGCTAGTAACCACCTACAAAATACAAAAATTGCATAGCAAAACACTGAAAATAGAAACCACCTGGCAACACTCTTACAACTGCATAGCATCATACTATAACATGCTTAAAAAGCCCTAGCAACCACATAACATCACCCTGGCATCTGCATGTCTACTCGGCACCACTCAATCAGCACTTACATTTCTTCAGAAAATGTCGAAATCTGTTTTCAATTTCAATATTTTAGCAGCATTTTTTGTTAGCTTGGTCATTTTTTCCTGGTGGATTCTGGAAAGAATTCTAAGCAGTGAACGAAAGCGTGAGCCGAGTACTTGAACCTGTTGTCTGGAGATGAGAGGATGGACCGGATGAATGAAAACAGACAGGATGTAGGAGAGCGGGAGTCATGCTTTCATCTATTAAATGTAGCATCCATAAGCTGACTTACTGCGTCCTCTCCTTTGATCTTCCCTGGATATTTATGTGCTCAAAAGAGTGAAGCTTTCTCTTTTTTCTGCTCTCGCCTTGTTCCCTCTCACATGTCGTAACACCTTGCAAAAGAAAGTGCGCAGTTATAACTAATGCTCTCGTGGTCAGATGAATGGAAAGACTGGGCTGCACATGTGAAAAACATAATTTGAAAGCTATGAGTGGGTGAATGTGTCTGGAAAACACAAACAAACACATGCTTAAAGCTTATTATGTGTTTCCATCTTCGATCTTAAGAGAATGGATCTTAAAAGCTTTGGAAAACATTCTTGTTCCTAACGGTCTACATTTGAAACAAGACATATCCGGGCCGATATTTTCTATGCATTACCCTATTGTAGTAATAATTTCTCTTATTCAGCACTACAGGCAAATACAAATGTCTTTCCAGACTTCACATTAACAAAGTTCACTCACATTTCTTAATGAAATCATTTGGGGGGGGGGGGGGGGACAAAACAAAACAAACAAAAAAAACACTATACTGTACATGTGCTTTGCAGACCAGTTACTTTTATGTATTATGCTACAGCTGGATATACATATGATTAGAAACAAAGAAAAGAGATTTAAATAAGTAAGTCCGAAATTAAAAAGATTGTAAGTTGATTGAAGTAATGGCCAGAAGTTCAAAAAATATATAATCTATATAATGAAATACAGGTTTTATTATTTAATAGTGTATATATCCCTTTTATGTTACAATTTCTTTGCACTATATGTCCCTGCACATATCTGAAGTGCTTTGGGTTTTTTGTAGATATTTTTCATCTTATACATCCGTCCATCCGTCCACAGTATCTATCTATCTGTCCGCCTGCCCGTCGTATTTATCTATCTTGTCCGTCCGTCGTATCTATTTATCTATCTATCTATCTATCTATCTATCTATCTGTCCATTCGTCGTATCTATCTATCTATCTATCTATCTATCTATCTATCTATCTATCTATCTGTCCGTCCGTCGTATCTATCTATCTATCTATCTATCTGTCCGTCCGTTGTATCTATCTATCTATCTATCTATCTATCTATCTATCTGTCCGTCCGTCGTATCTATCTATCTATCTATCTATCTATCTATCTATCTGTCCGTCCGTTGTATCTATCTATCTATCTATCTATCTATCTATCTATCTATCTGTCCGTCCGTTGTATCTATCTATCTGTCCATCCGTTGTATCTCTCCATCCGTCGTATCTATCTATCTATCTGTCCATTCGTCGTATCTATCTATCTGTCCATCCATCCGTCCACAGTATCTATCTATCTGTCCGCCTGCCCGTCGTATTTATCTATCTTGTCCGTCCGTCGTATCTATTTATCTATCTATCGATCTGTCCGTCCGTTGTATCTATCTATCTATCTATCTATCTATCTATCTGTCCGTCCGTCGTATCTATCTATCTATCTATCTATCTGTCCGTCCGTTGTATCTATCTATCTATCTATCTATCTATCTATCTGTCCGTCCGTTGTATCTATCTATCTATCTATCTATCTATCTGTCCGTCCGTTGTATCTATCTATCTGTCCATCCGTTGTATCTCTCCATCCGTCGTATCTATCTATCTATCTGTCCATTCGTCGTATCTATCTATCTATCTATCTATCTATCTATCTATCTATCTATCTATCTGTCCGTCCGTCGTATCTATCTATCTATCTATCTATCTGTCCGTCCGTTGTATCTATCTATCTATCTATCTATCTATCTATCTATCTGTCCGTCCGTCGTATCTATCTATCTATCTATCTATCTATCTATCTATCTGTCCGTCCGTTGTATCTATCTATCTATCTATCTATCTATCTATCTATCTATCTGTCCGTCCGTTGTATCTATCTATCTGTCCATCCGTTGTATCTCTCCATCCGTCGTATCTATCTATCTATCTGTCCATTCGTCGTATCTATCTATCTGTCCATCCATCCGTCCACAGTATCTATCTATCTGTCCGCCTGCCCGTCGTATTTATCTATCTTGTCCGTCCGTCGTATCTATTTATCTATCTATCGATCTGTCCGTCCGTTGTATCTATCTATCTATCTATCTATCTATCTATCTGTCCGTCCGTCGTATCTATCTATCTATCTATCTATCTGTCCGTCCGTTGTATCTATCTATCTATCTATCTATCTATCTATCTATCTATCTATCTATCTGTCCGTCCGTTGTATCTATCTATCTATCTATCTATCTGTCCGTCCGTTGTATCTATCTATCTGTCCATCCGTTGTATCTCTCCATCCGTCGTATCTATCTATCTATCTGTCCATTCGTCGTATCTATCTATCTATCTATCTATCTATCTATCTATCTGTCCGTCCGTCGTATCTATCTATCTATCTATCTATCTATCTGTCTGTCCGTTGTATCTATCTATCTATCTATCTATCTATCTATCTATCTGTCCGTCCGTCGTATCTATCTATCTATCTATCTATCTGTCCGTCCGTTGTATCTATCTATCTATCTATCTATCTATCTATCTATCTGTCCGTCCGTTGTATCTATCTATCTGTCCATCCGTTGTATCTCTCCATCCGTCGTATCTATCTATCTATCTGTCCATTCGTCGTATCTATCTATCTGTCCATCCGTCCGTCCACAGTATCTATCTATCTGTCCGCCTGCCCGTCGTATTTATCTATCTTGTCCGTCCGTCGTATCTATTTATCTATCTATCGATCTGTCCGTCCGTTGTATCTATCTATCTATCTATCTATCTATCTATCTATCTATCTGTCCGTCCGTCGTATCTATCTATCTATCTATCTATCTGTCCGTCCGTTGTATCTATCTATCTGTCCATCCGTTGTATCTCTCCATCCGTCGTATCTATCTATCTATCTGTCCATTCGTCGTATCTATCTATCTGTCCATCCGTCCGTCCACAGTATCTATTTATCTGTCCGCCTGCCCGTCGTATTTATCTATCTTGTCCGTCCGTCGTATCTATCTATCTATCTATCTATCTATCTATCTATCTATCTATCTATCTATCTATCTATCTATCTATCTGTCCATCCATCATATCTATCTATCTGTCCATCCGTCATATCTATCTATCTGTCCATCCGTTGTATCTCTCCATCCGTCGTATCTATCTATCTATCTGTCCATTCGTCGTATCTATCTATCTATCTATCTATCTATCTATCTATCTATCTATCTATCTGTCTGTCCGTCGTATCTATCTATCTATCTATCTATCTGTCCGTCCGTTGTATCTATCTATCTATCTATCTATCTATCTATCTGTCCGTCCGTCGTATCTATCTATCTATCTATCTATCTGTCCGTCCGTTGTATCTATCTATCTATCTATCTATCTATCTATCTATCTATCTATCTGTCCGTCCGTTGTATCTATCTATCTGTCCATCCGTTGTATCTCTCCATCCGTCGTATCTATCTATCTATCTGTCCATTCGTCGTATCTATCTATCTGTCCATCCGTCCGTCCACAGTATCTATCTATCTGTCCGCCTGCCCGTCGTATTTATCTATCTTGTCCGTCCGTCGTATCTATTTATCTATCTATCGATCTGTCCGTCCGTTGTATCTATCTATCTATCTATCTATCTATCTATCTATCTATCTATCTGTCCGTCCGTCGTATCTATCTATCTATCTATCTATCTGTCCGTCCGTTGTATCTATCTATCTGTCCATCCGTTGTATCTCTCCATCCGTCGTATCTATCTATCTATCTGTCCATTCGTCGTATCTATCTATCTGTCCATCCGTCCGTCCACAGTATCTATCTATCTGTCCGCCTGCCCGTCGTATTTATCTATCTTGTCCGTCCGTCGTATCTATCTATCTATCTATCTATCTATCTATCTATCTATCTATCTATCTATCTATCTGTCCATCCATCATATCTATCTATCTGTCCATCCGTCATATCTATCTATCTGTCCATCCGTTGTATCTCTCCATCCGTCGTATCTATCTATCTATCTGTCCATCCATCCATCCACAGTATCTATCTATCTGTCCATCCATCCATCCACAGTATCTATCTATCTATCTATCTATCTGTCCATCCGTTGTATCTCTCCATCCGTCGTATCTATCTATCTATCTATCTCTCCATTCGTCGTATCTATCTGTCCATCCGTCGTATCTATCTATCTATCTATCTGTCTGTCCGTCGTATCTATCTATCTATCTATCTATCTGTCCGTCCGTTGTATCTATCTATCTATCTATCTATCTATCTATCTGTCCGTCCGTCGTATCTATCTATCTATCTATCTATCTGTCCGTCCGTTGTATCTATCTATCTATCTATCTATCTATCTATCTATCTATCTATCTGTCCGTCCGTTGTATCTATCTATCTGTCCATCCGTTGTATCTCTCCATCCGTCGTATCTATCTATCTATCTGTCCATTCGTCGTATCTATCTATCTGTCCATCCGTCCGTCCACAGTATCTATCTATCTGTCCGCCTGCCCGTCGTATTTATCTATCTTGTCCGTCCGTCGTATCTATTTATCTATCTATCGATCTGTCCGTCCGTTGTATCTATCTATCTATCTATCTATCTATCTATCTATCTATCTGTCCGTCCGTCGTATCTATCTATCTATCTATCTATCTGTCCGTCCGTTGTATCTATCTATCTGTCCATCCGTTGTATCTCTCCATCCGTCGTATCTATCTATCTATCTGTCCATTCGTCGTATCTATCTATCTGTCCATCCGTCCGTCCACAGTATCTATCTATCTGTCCGCCTGCCCGTCGTATTTATCTATCTTGTCCGTCCGTCGTATCTATCTATCTATCTATCTATCTATCTATCTATCTATCTATCTATCTATCTGTCCATCCATCATATCTATCTATCTGTCCATCCGTCATATCTATCTATCTGTCCATCCGTTGTATCTCTCCATCCGTCGTATCTATCTATCTATCTGTCCATCCATCCATCCACAGTATCTATCTATCTGTCCATCCATCCATCCACAGTATCTATCTATCTATCTATCTATCTGTCCATCCGTTGTATCTCTCCATCCGTCGTATCTATCTATCTATCTATCTCTCCATTCGTCGTATCTATCTGTCCATCCGTCGTATCTATCTATCTGTCCATCCATCCATCCACAGTATCTATCTATCTGTCCGCCTGCCCGTCGTATTTATCTATCTTGTCCGTCCGTCGTATCTATCTATCTATCTATCTATCTATCTATCTATCTATCTATCTATCTATCTATCTGTCCATCCGTCATATCTATCTATCTGTCCATCCGTTGTATCTCTCCATCCGTCGTATCTATCTATCTATCTGTCCATTCGTCGTATCTATCTGTCCATCCGTCGTATCTATCTATCTGTCCATCCATCCATCCACAGTATCTATCTATCTGTCCATCCATCCATCCACAGTATCTATCTATCTGTCCGCCTGCCCGTCGTATTTATCTATCTTGTCCGTCCGTCGTATCTATCTATCTATCTATCTATCTATCTGTCCATCCGTCATATCTATCTATCTGTCCATCCATTGTATCTCTCCATCCGTCGTATCTATCTATCTATCTGTCCATTCGTCGTATCTATCTGTCCATCCATCCGTCCACAGTATCTATCTATCTGTCCGCCTGCCCGTCGTATTTATCTATCTTGTCCGTCCGTCGTATCTATCTATCTATCTATCTATCTATCTATCTGTCCATCCATTGTATCTCTCCATCCGTCGTATCTATCTATCTATCTGTCCATTCGTCGTATCTATCTGTCCATCCATCCGTCCACAGCATCTATCTATCTGT
Organism: Opsariichthys bidens; assembly: GCA_037194245.1. Classification (NCBI taxonomy): domain Eukaryota; kingdom Metazoa; phylum Chordata; class Actinopteri; order Cypriniformes; family Xenocyprididae; genus Opsariichthys; species Opsariichthys bidens. The sequence goes on along the minus strand of CM074285.1, from coordinate 9,826,442 downwards.
CCGCCTGCCCGTCGTATTTATCTATCTTGTCCGTCCGTCGTATCTATCTATCTATCTATCTGTCTATCTGTCCATCCATTGTATCTCTCCATCCGTCGTATCTATCTATCTATCTGTCCATTCGTCGTATCTATCTGTCCATCCATCCGTCCACAGTATCTATCTATCTGTCCGCCTGCCCGTCGTATTTATCTATCTTGTCCGTCCGTCGTATCTATCTATCTATCTATCTATCTATCTATCTATCTATCTATCTATCTATCTATCTATCTATCTATCTATCTGTCTATCTGTCTGTCTGTCTGTCTGTCTGTCTGTCTGTGTGGTCCATCCATCCATCTGTCCGTCCGTAAATAAATTGCTGGGCGAGGCAATGGATGGATTAGTTCGGACAGAATAGTGTTTTCACTGTTTTCTTGGCTTCTCCCTCTAGGGCAGCATTTGGTATTGATGATAAAACAGGTAGAGCGGTCAGAGTGATAAAGAAGAGAGGGCACTGGGGGAGTGAGGGATGGAGTGTGTAGGTCAAAATGGGATAATGGAGCAAAGAAGGAAGTAATGCTGGGTGAGAGCGCACATGGACACATTGTTAACAGAAACCTGGAACTAATGTACTGTGACACAAACAAAAATACAAATGAGAAAGACGAATGAGAATAGACCACATTCACCCCGCTGTGAGTTTAGCCTCCACAGAACGTGTCCATCACAGAGAGAGAGACCTGTGCAGTTGTACGAGCAGACATGCAATGTTGCCATAGCAATGGTTCTGGAAGTAGCAGAGGTCCGTCTGAACTGTTACTGTGCTCAGGATAATGAGTGTGTTTCACTTCAGGGGGTAAGCAAAGAGGTCAGGGTTTATGTTTTGTGTGTTTATTTTTTCTGTGTTTCTTCTATGTAGTCTTCTGTGTGTGCAGAATCAGAACACCTGTCAAGATCTGCACATTGACCTCTTTGTGTATTTGTAAATAGAATCCACTCCACATACAGCTTTTCTGCAAAATACAGAAAAAAATGCATTATTTCCATGCTGATTATTCATCAGAAGTGTACATAAAGGAGTCAACATGACATCTGCAGATCAATTCGTGAGTTTTTAAAGCGATAGTTCGCCATCAAATTCAAACAAATTGAAATAAATTGCTCAACCTCATCCTGTTTATCATTCACATGTCCTAATATTTTAGTGAATACCAAATGAACATCAGGAGTCACCTGGAGTGTCACCACCAGGAGTGGTGCAACATTATTTTTGAATATATATACAGGCACTATCATGTAATTTGGGGGGTTTACAGTTTCAGTCTCCATTCACTTTCATTGAATAGAAAAGAGCAGCATGAACATCCTACAAAATGTCTTCTATCATACAAGTCTGAAACTACATGAGGGTTAAGAAGTATGACAACATTAATTTTAGGGTGAACCCTCCTGTTCAAAAGTTTGGGATTGGTTAGATTTTAATGTTTTTGAAAGAAGTCTGTGAAAACATAAAAAAAATAGCACATTTGCATCACAAAATATATTCTATTTGAATATATTATAAATGTAATTTATTCCTGTGATCAAAGCTGAATTTCGAGATAGAAATCTTTTAAATCTTAAAGAAAATCTTAATGACCCCAAACTATTCCATGGTTAGTGTATACGTGGTAAATACACTATATTACATAAAGGAGGACCAAATGAAGTGTTGTCATAGAATAATATAGCAATTTTAAGCTCAGGTATAGTAACTGGTTATTATTTTTTAATTATTATTAATATCCAAACGTTTTTTGTTTTCTTTATGACTGTTATTCTACCAGGGAAACCTATTGATACCCTAGTCTGTTTTATTTTTATCAAGCTCTCAGTGATATTAGCTAGCTGTGTGTAATCCAATGCCAGTTTGCACACAAACATGACTGAAATTTTTTAATGAGATGCTAATATGAGACACGGATACAGTACAATATCCACCAACCCCTCTCCTCTCTCTCTTTCTCTCCCCATCCGCCTTTCTCAATATTTAATGATACATCTGCAGGAAAAAAGAGGGGGGAATGTTTATTGTCAGGGTAAATGGCTTGTCATGGAGCAATTTGAATCTGAAAGCATTTTTTGTTGGTAAACTGAATGAGTTCAGGAAGGAATGGAAGCAGAAGGGCGTTTCAGTGGTCTGATGTCGAGACAAGCAGAGGCATATGTGGGAATATTTGTAAGGGTATCTCAAAAAGAGTGTACATCACTGTCTTATCCATTCTAACACAAAATACAAAATCCGTTCTAACACTCCTCCCATGTGGGACTGAAGTTGAAGTATAGCACACATACACTAGGCGTCTTCTTCCACTCTTTCCTGCCGCATAATGTCTTTTTAATTTTACATGCACACTGAATCCAGGGGTCAAATAAGAGCATCTATATTCTGTAGGGGTCCTTCTTTCCTCCTTCCCTGCAGAAGCCCTAAGGAACCTTTCGCTATTAATATTCTTCGAGCCGAGATGAGGCGGGTGAGGAGGCAATGTAAAAAGAGAACATGAAAGTACCGTGGCCCCAACGGAAAGCCAAAGACAAATGTTAGCTCAGGACTTCGTGGGAGTCGGTTCGAATCTGGCCCCCGCCAGAGTTACCACAAGCTTTTTATTACGGCGCTCAACCGCGAGAGCTTCTCCTATCTTACCCTGAGAGCAGATGGAAACTTTAACACACCGGTGAAATCGATTAGGGTGGTTTTAGCCACTTTTCAGAGGCAAAAGGGGGTGAACTGTGCTGCCCAACTGCTCTCCTTAAAGATAAGGAGATTCTTTAGGGGGAAAAAAGGTAAATCGGTCGAGTGAGCCTCGCAAAGGGAGTAAAATTCCCTACTAGCAGCTAACAGTGAGCAGAATCTCAATATGTCCTAAGGCGCCAGACCCATGCAAGGCCACTCTCTGTAATCTTTGCAAATGGAAGGTAAATTTGGCTAAATAATGACCCTCTTCACTGTGGAATAACCACTTTCCAAGCATTTTAATTAACAAGGCCTATTGATTCATTGACTCGGGTAAGGGAATAACTAAAAGGGGTGTTCATGCAATTTGACAGAAATTTTCAATGACAATGAGAGCGGAATGTATTCCTTTTCAATGAGAGATGTTGTGAGACTGTTGGTGATGCAGTAAAACTGAGCTGATTTCATTGATTACTAATCGCAGTGGAGACAAACCACACAAACTACATTCTCGTTCACACCAAGAACTGATTATAAAGAATACTGTAACGAAAACTTTTTTAGCATCCACACCAACGCACAGTACTGTTCTGTTTATTAAAATTATACACTGCAGTTTTGTCGTCTGCCACTTTAAATGCTCAAGTGCTTTACAGCAAGATGGATTCTGATTGGCTGTCAGTGTTTTTGTCATTATCTGAAAAAATGTTTCCAATAATATTGTTTCGCAGATATGCAATTTCATGGAACAGTTCTCAAAAGAGCCTTTTTCTTTTAGTGTAATAATCTTGAAAACCCTTTTCAATCTGAAGAACCATAGATGCCACTAAAGAACCTTTATTTTTAAGGATGCTTTCACACCTGAGCGTTTTGTTTTTCGGATCCTCCCTTGGTTCAGTTCCTTTAGGCATATGTGAACACTGCAATCTCACTCAGATCCACACCAAAAACAATCGCGCTGTGACAGCCTGAATGGGGTGGTGTCGGTTCGATTTGCAAACAAAAGCATTCCGACCCAATGGACCAACGACCCAAAGGATATTATAATTCAAAATGGGGAATGTGTTGTATAAAATGCAACAGTGTTTGATTCTGATTATCATTCAGAAACGTCCAGTTTCAATCTAGAAGTTGTAACTTCTTCCTGAGTCTCTCCATCAGTGTCGACTCCAGTTTTCCAGGCTGAACACCGTTACTGACAATCGTCATTTTAGCTGCGTGAGATTCTCCAGCTTTGTTGTTGTTGAGCAACCGAAGCACAAGCTGTTAAAGCTCCGCCCTCTTCTGGAAAGGAGGCTGGGAGCAGCAGCTCATTTGCATTTAAAGGGACACACACAAAAACGGCGTGTTTTGCTCACATCCAAATGGGGCAAATTTGACAAACTGTAATAAAAGATCTGTGCGGTATTTTGAGCTGAAACTTCACAGACACATTCTGGGGAAACCAGAGACTTTTATTACATTTTGTTAATGTGGCACTATTGGTCCCCTATAAATGGAATTGTAAAGTCAGCACTTTATTTCATACACAAAACACTGACTTGATTTCATGAAATTTCTTCTTTTCTTTTATGGACTATGAAAGTAATTCATTTTATGTACAATAAAATCCTTTTCTGATTAAAATGTACCCAACCTGTCGTGAAATACATGAAAGTAAAGTCTCTGAATCAAATATGTATTTTGCTCTTGAAAGTTGCCTGAAGCACAAAATACATTTTGTCCACAAAATGTTTTTGTACGTTCAAAAGGCACGTTTGTGCGTTCTTCTTTTGCAGGCATTTTTTTTTTTTGGTCATATTTCAGTGTATTTGCATTTTCCTTGCCAACTGATGACATGCCTAAGCTTTTGATTAGAAAAAAAAAAATTGCAAAGTAGCAAGAAGAAGACTCATTCATGTAAGTGAACTATAGTTATTCTGTTAACTACATACCTCGGAATGGATTCAACACTATTATCTAACTCGACAAACTGGACATTCCCATCTTAAAAGACTGTCGTAATAGTTTAAAGTGATACCAAGTAAAGCCAACATGACCCTATTTACACTTCCACAGAGCTACAACATGATCAGAACTGTAAGAATGATAAACTGATGTAAGCAATTCAAAATATTCTTTATTACACCTCAAACACAAAATAACTAAGAACAAAATCACAAATGACAAAGGGGAATTACACAACCTTTTTGACATTAAATATATATATATATATATATATATATATATATATATATATTATAAATTACATTATAAAAATAAATAAGAGATTATTATTGTACAAATAAAAAAATGGTAACGTTATTTAAATGCTAAGTTTTTATTTAGTTAAAAATATATATTTTTAAAAAATAAAATACAGTTTTGTGAAATAGTTTTGTCTGATAAATGTTCTCAATTCACTCATTATTACCAGGTTGAGCAATATTATGTTGGACTATTAATGCATTTGTATATTTGGAATCAATGTTACATTTTTGTAATGAGAGGTGGAAAGGACAGTGGTGTAGCTTCTAATTATGCAGGTTTGAGTGTCCTCGAACTGTGAACAACACACCCTCGAGCTTGGCACCTGACCCCAGAGAGATTGTCATTTTATTTAGTCATTTTGGATTAGAATATATCAGCTAAATTACTAATTAGCAAGGCAGCTGCAGAAAAGAAGCACTAAAAACAGAAGGGAAAAGGTCACACTTCATTTAAGTCGCTTTCGTCTTTTCGCACGTTGTCCAGTGAGACCTGGGAATGATTAGAAACATTGAATAATGTATAATAGAGCATCACATGTGTTGAATAAAAATCACACTAAAACCTTTACGCAGTTTAGAGAGAACTCTTGGTATGGTGCACTTTATTTTCCAAGAAGCCAGAGTGGATAAGGCAAGTCTTTTATTCTCTTAGTGTATTCATGCACACACACTCACAAGCAATTGCACTCATTTGGTTAATGTGCAAATTAATTTGCAGCCTTGGCACATACTCAATGAGAGCATGTCAAGCACACACACACACACACACACACACACACACACAGGCAAATGGAGCAGTGATAAGTTGCAAAAATACGTTGGCAGGAGTTCTTGAGCACATTGTTGTTTTCCAAAGTGCTTTAGCATTTCATTGCATGAGTGAATAAAACATGCTCTTCTGTTTTATTTCTCTCCCTCTCTTTCTGTTCTCTTTGTCATTGTCTTTAAGAATGTATTATGTCATTTATTATGTTATTCGTGTTGCTTGCGGAGTAACATCTTGAGGAAGTGCTGTCAGAAGGTTATGCATGTGTTTGTTTCATTTCTCTGAACTGCATCAGTAATTAAAACCCATTACTGACTATTTCTCCGTGTTCTTAATATCTGTACAGCCTGTCCAAAACTACATGAACTACTTTCTTCATGGAAAAAAATAAATAAATTGTGTCCTCATAAATCACAAAAACTCTCTCACACACACACACACACACACACACACACACAGTTCCTCAGCCAAATCTTAAAATGTTCTGTCTGTTTATTGTAGTAGTTGTAAATCACTCAGATACGCAAGAGGAAAACACAAGGGGCTTTAAACAAACAAGATGCGTGTCTTGATTACACAACAAACATGAATTCGTTAGGCTAATTGTATTAAGACTTGTATGCGTTACTAAATTAGCGTCGCCCAAAAGTATACAGATGAAAAAGTATCAAAGGCATCAGGACTAAAGTGAAGAAGAGAACAAAGGCACAGTTAGAAAGTTTCATTCGTCCACATTCTTCACAACTTCCCATTCTTTTCTCCTCTTATCGCTTGGTAAAGATGTACATCACTTCTCTTGTGGCTCATCGACCACCAAAAGCTGCACAATGTGAGTTTTGTTGCGGTAAAAATAGCAACAGGGTAGTGTCAGTTGCTCAACGAGTGCAACCATTTGACGTCATCGACATGGAACGCACCCATTTTATAAATATGTCTTAGATTATTTAAGTAACACAAATCTTCCATGAGTTTTCTAATGCATATTTCAGAGACATTGTATGTTATTTTAAGCCATACAAGTCTTTATACCAGAGGTTCCCTTTAAGAGAAAGCTTACTGAAATGCTATTTAAACTTTATTCTTCTGAGACAAAAAATTCTGACTAATAGAGCTTTGAAGCTAGAATCACCAAACTCAAGTCAGACCTTCAACTGTTTTGACTTAGTGTGCTATATCTTTTCTAACTGAGCCGACTTAAGGTTTTCCTAAAAATGACGATTGAAACTCTGTACTCAATCCTTGTATGGACTTACGTGGACAGTGAGCCAAGACCATTCAAACTCCAACAGTCCAAATTCAAATTCAAACTGGCAGAAGCCCATTAGACTCATTTCAGGGCCATTTTCACCTCGCGTCTATAAACGCATAGAAAGTGCGGCCGCTCCTCTTTTTCCTCCTTTCCAAAGCGATTGTACTCACATCATCTCTCATATATATGAGAAATAAAAACTCCTCCTTTACAACTATGATCAGCTGTTCAACTGAGCTTTCGATGTTGTTATGGAAAGCGGAAGCTGATCGGTTGGTTCTTGTCACATGACCTGCGGTGCGTTTGCAGCATTCTGAAAAGTTGGGATTTTTTCATGAGAACTTAAGCTGCCACTCTGTGTAGGGTGAATCCAGGTTGATTGGGAAACTTTTTCCTAGTCATCTCAATGGAAAAAGTGTTCCAATCACCCTAAATTCACCCTACTATCTCTAAGCCATTGAGACTCATTTAAGCTATCTGTCTGTCTGTCTGAGCTAGCTTTTAAAACTACTGAACTAAAACTTCATCTTTATCAAGCCAACTTCAAAGTTTGTTTCGACAAACTTTTTTATTAAGGTCATACTTGGTGTTTAGGGGTTTTTGTTGTGTTCAGTCCAAGTCTTTAACCAATTAAGCTTGTGAGGGAGACATTTACTAATGTCTTGTCATCTTAATTTTATGTTGTAATGTATTTCTTTATCTTTCGTGTTACACAAAATGTGGATTCTACAGTGTAATCTGGAAAAAAGTCAAAAATGTCAGAGTTCCCATCAAGTTCAAGTACATCCACCTGAGTGCGTCTGAGCTCCATGTACCCTTTCTCTAGGTTTTTTATTGGGGTTTTTTGGCAAAAAAAAAATGAAGTATACAAGTAAAGACTTACTGGTAGACAACTACCTAGCAACCATTCATAACCCCCTAGTGATCACACCTTAACATGTGAAATCCAATCAGAACACCTTCATACTCCAGTCTTCAGTGTCACATGATCCTTCAGAAACCATAATATGCTGATTTGCTGCTCAAGAAACATTTATTATTACTGGTATTATCAAGGTTAAAACAGTGTCTGCTGCTTAATATTTTTGTGGAAACCATAATCAATCTTTTCCATTTTTTATGCATAAATAATTCAAAACAACAGCATATATTTGACATCGAAATCTTTTGTAACATAATGATAATAATTAAGACATGTTTTTACTGTCACTTTTGTTCAATTTAATGCAGCCTTACTGAATAAAAGTATGAAGTTGAACTCTTTTTTTTTGAAACGCAGTCCCTTGATGCTGTTTTTTCATCAAAGTGTATTCATTTCTTCAGTGGATTGTAATTACCTGACACAAACTCTTGCAAAGACAGAAGACTGTTGTGTGCTTGTTTACACAAACCATTTAGCCCACACTGTGTCTCTCCATTAAACAGTTTTACACCCTATTTCAATGCTGCTTTCCTCATAATTCACATCATTTAGGGCATTTGTAAACACAATTTGTTTTAAACGACAAACATTTTCCTTGAAGAAACATTGGTCGGCAAATACATCAAGTCTTCATGATGGCAAAGCAAAATGTCAATCCGATGCAATTCTGAAATGAGTTTAAGGAGATTTTTGTCATATTTTTAAAGTGGTGTAGGAGGAGAAAATACGCCAGTGCTCTAATGCAGTGCAGTGCGGAGAGAAAGCAAGAGATGAATTATAATTAGCAGGTGTAATTAGAGGCTAGCAGACACTAATGAAGAAGGATTAATTGCTGTTATCATCAAGGACTCCCTATTAATGCCCTTATTTAATACAAATTGTCCACATGTTCGTCACGGCAATGAACTGCAGACCTGAAATGCCTCTCAAGTCTCAGTGTGTTGTTTGGCTCAAGTCTCGACTCAGCTGACGGTGAGATATCGAGCCTGTGCTGTTGTACTGACAGGGTTGGGGAGTAAAGAAATACAAGTAACTTAGTTACATATTTAAAATACAAAATTTGAGTAACTGTATTTCATTACAGTTACATTTTAAATGGGTGGTAATCAGATTACAGTTACATCTGAAAAGTGTTTTAGATTACCAAAGTAATTACTTTTTAGCGAATTTTAGTGTTCCATAGTGTTACATTATTGTAAACATTACTGGATGATCCACAACTGTTTTCATGTTTTGTGATAGTTGTTTGTGTCCCTTGTAATATAGTAATATATAGTTTATATCTCATAATTCTGACTTTTCTCAATATTGCGAGTTTATATCTCATAATTCTGACTTTTCTCAATATTGTGAGTTTATATCTCATAATTCTGACTTTTCTCAATATTGTGAGTTTATATCTCATAATTCTGACTTTTCTCAATATTGTGAGTTTATATCTCATAATTCTGACTTTTCTCAATATTGCGAGTTTATATCTCATAATTCTGACTTTTCTCAATATTGTGAGTTTATATCTCATAATTCTGACTTTTCTCAATATTGTGAGTTTATTTCTCATAATTCTGACTTTTCTCAATATTGTGAGTTTATATCTCTTAATTCTGACTTTTCTCAATATTGTGAGTTTATATCTCTTAATTCTGACTTTTCTCAATATTGCGAGTTTATATCTCATAATATTGACTTTTCTCAATATTGTGAGTTTATATCTCTTAATTCTGACTTTTCTCAATATTGTGAGTTTATATCTCTTAATTCTGACTTTTCTCAATATTGTGAGTTTATATCTCATAATATTGACTTTTCTCAATATTGTGAGTTTATATCTCTTAATTCTGACTTTTCTCAATATTGTGAGTTTATATCTCTTAATTCTGACTTTTCTCAATATTGTGAGTTTATATCTCATAATATTGACTTTTCTCAATATTGTGAGTTTATATCTCTTAATTCTGACTTTTCTCAATATTGTGAGTTTATATCTCTTAATTCTGACTTTTCTCAATATTGTGAGTTTATATCTCATAATATTGACTTTTCTCAATATTGTGAGTTTATATCTCATAATATTGACTTTTCTCAATATTGTGAGTTTATATCTCTTAATTCTGACTTTTCTCAATATTGTGAGTTTATATCTCTTAATTCTGACTTTTCTCAATATTGTGAGTTTATATCTCATAATATTGACTTTTCTCAATATTGTGAGTTTATATCTCTTAATTCTGACATTTCTCAATATTGCGAGTTTATATCTCATAATATTGACTTTTCTCAATATTGTGAGTTTATATCTCTTAATTCTGACTTTTCTCAATATTGTGAGTTTATATCTCTTAATTCTGACTTTTCTCAATATTGTGAGTTTATATCTCATAATATTGACTTTTCTCAATATTGTGAGTTTATATCTCTTAATTCTGACTTTTCTCAATATTGTGAGTTTATATCTCTTAATTCTGACTTTTCTCAATATTGTGAGTTTATATCTCATAATATTGACTTTTCTCAATATTGTCAGTTTATATCTCATAATATTGACTTTTCTCAATATTGTGAGTTTATATCTCATAATATTGACTTTTCTCAATATTGCGAGTTTATATCTCTTAATTCTGACTTTTCTCAATATTGCGAGTTTATATCTCATAATTCTGACTTTTCTCAATATTGTGAGTTTATATCTCATAATTCTGACTTTTCTCAATATTGTCAGTTTATATCTCATAATATTGACTTTTCTCAATATTGTGAGTTTATATCTCATAATATTGACTTTTCTCAATATTGCGAGTTTATATCTCTTAATTCTGACTTTTCTCAATATTGCGAGTTTATATCTCATAATTCTGACTTTTCTCAATATTGTGAGTTTATATCTCATAATTCTGACTTTTCTCAATATTGTGAGTTTATATCTCATAATTCTGACTTTTCTCAATATTGTGAGTTTATATCTCATAATTCTGACTTTTCTCAATATTGTGAGTTTATATCTCATAATTCTGACTTTTCTCAATATTGTGAGTTTATATCTCATAATTCTGACTTTTCTCAATATTGTGAGTTTATATCTCATAATTCTGACTTTTCTCAATATTGTGAGTTTATATCTCTTAATTCTGACTTTTCTCAATATTGCGAGTTTATATCTCATAATTCTGACTTTTCTCAATATTGTGAGTTTATATCTCATAATTCTGACTTTTCTCAATATTGTGAGTTTATATCTCATAATTCTGACTTTTCTCAATATTGTGAGTTTATATCTCTTAATTCTGACTTTTCTCAATATTGTGAGTTTATATCTCATAATTCTGACTTTTCTCAATATTGCGAGTTTATATCTCTTAATTCTGACTTTTCTCAATATTGCGAGTTTATATCTCTTAATTCTGACTTTTCTCAATATTGCGAGTTTATATCTCATAATTCTGACTTTTCTCAATATTGTGAGTTTATATCTCATGATTCTGACTTTTCTCAATATTGCGAGTTTATATCTCTGAATTCTGACTTTTCTCAATATTGCGAGTTTATATCTCATAATTCTGACTTTTCTCAATATTGCGAGTTTATATCTCATAATTCTGACTTTTCTCAATATTGTGAGTTTATATCTCTTAATTCTGACTTTTCTCAATATTGTGAGTTTATATCTCTTAATTCTGACTTTTCTCAATATTGTGAGTTTATATCTCATAATTCTGACTTTTCTCAATATTGTGAGTTTATATCTCATAATTCTGACTTTTCTCAATATTGTGAGTTTATATCTCTTAATTCTGACTTTTTCTCAATATTGCGAGTTTATATCTCATAATTCTGACTTTTCTCAATATTGTGAGTTTATATCTCATAATTCTGACTTTTCTCAATATTGTGAGTTTATATCTCATGATTCTGACTTTTCTCAATATTGCGAGTTTATATCTCTTAATTCTGACTTTTCTCAATATTGTGAGTTTATATCTCATAATTCTGACTTTTCTCAATATTGTGAGTTTATATCTCATAATTCTGACTTTTCTCAATATTGTGAGTTTATATCTCTTAATTCTGACTTTTCTCAATATTGCGAGTTTATATCTCATAATTCTGACTTTTCTCAATATTGTGAGTTTATATCTCATAATTCTGACTTTTCTCAATATTGTGAGTTTATATCTCTTAATTCTGACTTTTCTCAATATTGCGAGTTTATATCTCTTAATTCTGACTTTTCTCAATATTGCGAGTTTATATCTCATAATTCTGACTTTTCTCAATATTGTGAGTTTATATCTCATGATTCTGACTTTTCTCAATATTGTGAGTTTATATCTCTTAATTCTGACTTTTCTCAATATTGTGAGTTTATATCTCTTAATTCTGACTTTTCTCAATATTGTGAGTTTATATCTCATAATTCTGACTTTTCTCAATATTGCGAGTTTATATCTCATAATTCTGACTTTTCTCAATATTGTGAGTTTATATCTCATGATTCTGACTTTTCTCAATATTGTGAGTTTAAATCTCTTAATTCTGACTTTTCTCAATATTGTGAGTTTATATCTCTTAATTCTGACTTTTCTCAATATTGTGAGTTTATATCTCATAATTCTGACTTTTCTCAATATTGTGAGTTTATATCTCATAATTCTGACTTTTCTCAATATTGTGAGTTTATATCTCATAATTCTGACTTTTCTCAATATTGTGAGTTTATATCTCTTAATTCTGACTTTTCTCAATATTGCGAGTTTATATCTCATAATTCTGACTTTTCTCAATATTGTGAGTTTATATCTCATAATTCTGACTTTTCTCAATATTGTGAGTTTATATCTCTTAATTCTGACTTTTCTCAATATTGCGAGTTTATATCTCTTAATTCTGACTTTTCTCAATATTGCGAGTTTATATCTAATAATTCTGACTTTTCTCAATATTGTGAGTTTATATCTCATGATTCTGACTTTTCTCAATATTGTGAGTTTATATCTCATAATTCTGACTTTTCTCAATATTGTGAGTTTATATCTCTTAATTCTGACTTTTCTCAATATTGCGAGTTTATATCTCATAATTCTGACTTTTCTCAATATTGCGAGTTTATATCTCATAATTCTGACTTTTCTCAATATTGTGAGTTTATATCTCATAATTCTGACTTTTCTCAATATTGTGAGTTTATATCTCTTAATTCTGACTTTTCTCAATATTGCGAGTTTATATCTCTTAATTCTGACTTTTCTCAATATTGCGAGTTTATATCTCATAATTCTGACTTTTCTCAATATTGTGAGTTTATATCTCATAATTCTGACTTTTCTCAATATTGTGAGTTTATATCTCTTAATTCTGACTTTTCTCAATATTGCGAGTTTATATCTCATAATTCTGACTTTTCTCAATATTGTGAGTTTATATCTCATGATTCTGACTTTTCTCAATATTGCGAGTTTATATCTCTGAATTCTGACTTTTCTCAATATTGCGAGTTTATATCTCATAATTCTGACTTTTCTCAATATTGCGAGTTTATATCTCTTAATTCTGACTTTTCTCAATATTGTGAGTTTATATCTCTTAATTCTGACTTTTCTCAATATTGTGAGTTTATATCTCATGATTCTGACTTTTCTCAATATTGCGAGTTTATATCTCTGAATTCTGACTTTTCTCAATATTGCGAGTTTATATCTCATAATTCTGACTTTTCTCAATATTGCGAGTTTATATCTCTTAATTCTGACTTTTCTCAATATTGTGAGTTTATATCTCTTAATTCTGACTTTTCTCAATATTGTGAGTTTATATCTCATAATTCTGACTTTTCTCAATATTGTGAGTTTATATCTCTTAATTCTGACTTTTCTCAATATTGTGAGTTTATTTCTCATAATTCTGACTTTTCTCAATATTGCGAGTTTATATCTCATAATTCTGACTTTTCTCAATATTGTGAGTTTATATCTCATAATTCTGACTTTTCTCAATATTGTGAGTTTATATCTCATAATTCTGACTTTTCTCAATATTGTGAGTTTATATCTCTTAATTCTGACTTTTCTCAATATTGCGAGTTTATATCTCTTAATTCTGACTTTTCTCAATATTGCGAGTTTATATCTCATAATTCTGACTTTTCTCAATATTGTGAGTTTATATCTCATAATTCTGACTTTTCTCAATATTGTGAGTTTATATCTCTGAATTCTGACTTTTCTCAATATTGCGAGTTTATATCTCATAATTCTGACTTTTCTCAATATTGCGAGTTTATATCTCTTAATTCTGACTTTTCTCAATATTGTGAGTTTATATCTCTTAATTCTGACTTTTCTCAATATTGTGAGTTTATATCTCATAATTCTGACTTTTCTCAATATTGTGAGTTTATATCTCATAATTCTGACTTTTCTCAATATTGTGAGTTTATATCTCATAATTCTGACTTTTCTCAATATTGTGAGTTTATATCTCATAATTCTGCCTTTTCTCAATATTGTGAGTTTATATCTCATAATTCTGACTTTTCTCAATATTGTGAGTTTATATCTCTTAATTCTGACTTTTCTCAATATTGTGAGTTTATATCTCATAATTCTGACTTTTCTCAATATTGTGAGTTTATTTCTCATAATTCTGACTTTTCTCAATATTGTGAGTTTATATCTCATAATTCTGACTTTTCTCAATATTGTGAGTTTATATCTCATAATTCTGACTTTTCTCAATATTGTGAGTTTATTTCTCATAATTCTGACTTTTCTCAATATTGTGAGTTTATATCTCATAATTCTGACTTTTCTCAATATTGTGAGTTTATATCTCTTAATTCTGACTTTTCTCAATATTGTGAGTTTATATCTCATAATTCTGACTTTTCTCAATATTGTGAGTTTATTTCTCATAATTCTGACTTTTCTCAATATTGTGAGTTTATATCTCATAATTCTGACTTTTCTAAATATTGTGAGTTTATATCTCTTAATTCTGACTTTTCTCAATATTGCGAGTTTATATCTCATAATTCTGACTTTTCTCAATATTGTGAGTTTATTTCTCATAATTCTGACTTTTCTCAATATTGTGAGTTTATATCTCTTAATTCTGACTTTTCTCAATATTGTGAGTTTATATCTCATAATTCTGACTTTTCTCAATATTGTGAGTTTATATCTCATAATTCTGACTTTTCTCAATATTGTGAGTTTATATCTCATAATTCTGACTTTTCTCAATATTGTGAGTTTATATCTCATAATTCTGACTTTTCTCAATATTGTGAGTTTATATCTCTTAATTCTGACTTTTCTCAATATTGCGAGTTTATATCTCATAATTCTGACTTTTCTCAATATTGTGAGTTTATATCTCATAATTCTGACTTTTCTCAATATTGTGAGTTTATATCTCATAATTCTGACTTTTCTCAATATTGTGAGTTTATATCTCTTAATTCTGACTTTTCTCAATATTGTGAGTTTATTTCTCATAATTCTGACTTTTCTCAATATTGTGAGTTTATATCTCTTAATTCTGACTTTTCTCAATATTGTGAGTTTATATCTCATAATTCTGACTTTTCTCAATATTGTGAGTTTATATCTCATAATTCTGACTTTTCTCAATATTGTGAGTTTATATCTCATAATTCTGACTTTTCTCAATATTGTGAGTTTATATCTCATAATTCTGACTTTTCTCAATATTGTGAGTTTATATCTCTTAATTCTGACTTTTCTCAATATTGCGAGTTTATATCTCATAATTCTGACTTTTCTCAATATTGTGAGTTTATATCTCTTAATTCTGACTTTTCTCAATATTGTGAGTTTATATCTCATAATTCTGACTTTTCTCAATATTGTGAGTTTATATCTCTTAATTCTGACTTTTCTCAATATTGTGAGTTTATATCTCTTAATTCTGACTTTTCTCAATATTGTGAGTTTATATCTCATAATTCTGACATTTCTCAATATTGTGAGTTTATATCTCATAATTCTGACTTTTCTCAATATTGCGAGTTTATATCTCATAATATTGACTTTTCTCAATATTGTGAGTTTATATCTCATAATTCTGACTTTTCTCAATATTGTGAGTTTATATCTCATAATTCTGACTTTTCTCAATATTGTGAGTTTATATCTCTTAATTCTGACTTTTCTCAATATTGTGAGTTTATATCTCTTAATTCTGACTTTTCTCAATATTGCGAGTTTATATCTCATAATTCTGACTTTTCTCAATATTGTGAGTTTATATCTCATAATTCTGACTTTTCTCAATATTGTGAGTTTATATCTCATAATATTGACTTTTCTCAATATTGTGAGTTTATATCTCATAATTCTTACTTCTGAGTATCTATTATATTCTATATATGTAATGGAATAGTACAGAATAATATATATATATATATGTATATGTGTGTGTGTGTGTGTGTGTGTGTGTGTGTGTGTGTATACACACACGCATATATATATATATAATATATATATATATATATACTACTTTGTGTAAGTAAATACCAAAGTAAAACACTTAAAACTAAAGTTCAGTGAATGTAGGCATCACAAGGCATTATTATCACAGCAGTATGAAAAGTGAATATACACTTTTGCTGAAAATTTATAACAGCGTTATTAAATTGTTAGCGTTATTAAAGATCAACTTTAAGTGCATAAAATTACAGCAAAAGGTTACCTAAATGTAAAGACAGGGAAATGTGTTGAAATGTGTTTGTTTGGCTACGTTGAAAGTCTCCCGTCTCGTGATTTTGGATTGACCTTGTTATAGTTTGAGTTTACTAGTTGCTAGATGTGCATCTGCCACAGTGAAAATGGATTTTCTAGTTTCATTTATTAATAAGCGGCATGTTATTCTTAAGAACCTTTTGTGTTAAACACACACACACTCAGTCTGTCTGGGTGGCATTTTTTTTTAATGTAGCATGATAAGAGGAGCAAATGGATAAAGTTAATTAAAAAGAAAGGCCAGGCAATTTGACAGTTCTTTTTTTCTTTCTCTCTTTCTGTCTGACAATAACAAAGACACGGTCTGTTGAGCTCCTCACAGTGGGAAGTTGGGAACTGTAGCAATTTTTCTGGAAATTCATAGCAGAATAGTTGTGGAATTAACTGTGAAAAGCAAAATTCCAGTTGGCTTTGCGGTCATAGACAGATGTCTGAAGTGTGTCTGGCCTGTCGTCATTTCGGTGTGTGTTCGTGTGTTCAAGTACGCGTGTTGAATCAATACCACTCTGCCCCAGACGGCCATAGTGCATCAGGGTCTTTACACACAAAACCTCTTCTGTTATCAGGGCTTTATCTTGTGTGGTTGTCTTTTACTCAGACCACTTTACAACACACATTTATCTCCTGTTCAAGAAGGCAGTATTTAGCTAGTAGTAAATGGGTAGTCAAAGGTATCAAATGCTTTTGGGATTTTAACTTGTCCTGCAGTGTGATGAGGTTTACTTCATCTAAAACTATTTCAAGCAACATTTTGATAATTCTTTTTGAGCTCATATTAATTTAGAGACCACGTGGAATATATGTACTCGTTAAAGATTCATTTTTAAAAATACAGATCAATCTAAAATGAATTATGGAAAGAAAAAAAGTGCTTAAAAATATATATATTTATATATATATATATACTTATATATATACACACACACCTGTAATATTGATTTTTAAAAAGACCAGTACATTATAAATATTCAAATAATAATACTTTAATTATTTTTTTATACAAATACAATTTGTTTTTATATACTTAGAATATATATATATATATATATATATATATATATATATATATAATATTATAATAATGATAATATAATATATATAATAATGATTATATATATAATCAGAATATATTATTAATTATTTATTAATTTATATATTGCTAATTAATTATTAATCATTTTAATATATTTAATTTATTAACAGTAGATTTTAATATTTTTTATACATAAAATATTGTAATTATAACTTATTATCAACAAATCTGTGCATAAATGCAACTTCCATGCTTCAAATGCATTTCCAACACAGCTGGCACAGTGAATTTAAACACCAATCGCATCTCATCTAAAATGAATTATGAATTATGGAAAGAAAAAAAGTGCTTAAAAATATAGTGAAAAAGAAGTAGCGACCATATAGTGGACTAAAGAGAAAAATCCCTATATATATATATATATATATATATATATATATATATATATATTTTTTTTTTTTTTTTTTTTTTTTTTTTTTTAGTAAATTTTGCATGCTTCAAATGCATTTTCAACACAGCTGGCACAGGGAATTTAAATGCCAAACGGATTCATTTGCATGCAGTTTGCTCACACAAATCATTGGTATGTAAATATAAGCACTGTTTCTCCTCAAATGAAACTGGGCTATTGCAGTAATTCATCTAAATTTAAATGTGGCGGGCTTTCATTTAGAACTCATGTAAATATAAATAGCGAGAGCTTTCTTTTGAGGTGCTTGTTAATATAATGTAATGTAAATGAATGTTCTTGTATGCAGAGCAGCGTGGTCGCCGGAGCATAAACGGGACGCAGATGGGACCCTCGTCCTCGGTTTTGTTACGCCGTGATGCTCTGTTAACCCTTACCGAAGATGGGAGATGGGACAGGGGTGAGAGGGACAATAAATTGAAAGCAGCAGAGCTCAAGGTTACAACACATCAATCCTGAGAGAGTGGAGATGAGACGAGTGGGAATGGAATTATAGCAGGGGAGAGAGAGAGAGAAAGAGGGTGCGATAAAGCTAGAATGAGAGAGCCTGGGTGGGTGGAGGGGAGAAGGGAAGTGCTGAGAGAAAAGAGCGCACATGAGCGACTCCAACCGTGAGAGAGAGAGGGATACAGCTACAGCGCAGTGACCTACAGAGACAGATGAATAAGTGCTGTGTGTGGAGTGTTACCACGGTATCTTGTTATCGAGGTATCATCCCATTAAGATGGTCCCGTAGCCCTCGAGCTCCATATCTGGATATTTCTACTTCCATGTGGGATGAGCAGCTGTACTGAGCAAGACCGAGGCATCTGACATCAACACCATGAGGTACTCGCGGAACGGAGGGAATGAGACGTGAGAGAGGTGTTTGAGAGCAGAAAGAGAGAGGGATGACAGTGATAACAAGCGGGAGATCCTGAGCAAGGTGGTGAGAGAAGAGGAAAGGAGATTTAGAAGGATGAAAGGAGTGAGGGACGAGTGGAGGAGAAGTGTTTTCCTGAAAAGTGAAGTTGGGGGTTTGTGTCTCTGTTGAGGGACGGACTCTACACTAACCCAGATTATGCTCACTTCAGGCTAGTAAGTTGTCTAAATGATGTTCCTTTTTATTTTCTAATATTCTGATCCTTTTAAATACTTCAATTTGTTTGAATCCAAAACTATTTGAAATTTACATTTAAGTCCAGATACTATTCAGATTTATATTTAAAGATGCAATTCACATTTGCATTTAAATCAATTCTGAATACAGTTCTGTTTTATACTTAAATGAAAATATATGCATTTAAAGCCAAATTCTCAATTCACATTTAAATCCAGATTTCAGACGTGCATTAAATGCAAAAATCAGAATTAGATTTAAATCCAAATTCAGATCCAATTTGAGTTCACAGTTCACATTTAAATACAGATATCAATTTTACATTACGTACAAATCCAGATACATTTCACAATTATGTTTAAATCTAAATAAGGACACATTTCAAACGTATATTCAATTCCAAATTCAGATCAAATTTGACTTTACAGTTCACATTTAAGTCCAGATACAATTCAAATTCACTTTTAAATCCATTTACATTTAAATCTATATGAAATTCAAATATGATTTCAAAGCATATAACAGTTTTTGTTTATTCCTTGAATCATATCTGTCAATACTACATTAAATTCCAATCTGAATTAGAGTTTTTTTTTTTCAAATTCAGAGCAAATTCTAAAAACAGCTCCGACTGAATAAATTCTGATTGGATGAGCCATGTTCAAAACTTTGTAAACGCACTCATATAAATGCACATTCAGTATAAATGTGGCAATTTGCTATGCTGCTTGGCAACTACAAAATACTATATATTATTTGCCCGAAGAATAGATTGTGTCAATAATAAATTGAACTCTTTACTGAACATTGGTGTTTATAGCACTTAGCCACTTTGTGTTGCCCACCTTACACACCTTACTTTAACGCAATCTCCTCATAGCTTTTGACATTTTCCGCCTGTTTTGTAAATGGCAGAGTAAATGCATCAAAAGTCTCTTCTCGAGCAGAAATAGCAATGCTCAGTATATCCTGTTCTTTTGTGTATAATCTTTGAGTGAAACCCCTGACTTTACTGTTCCTGTGAGAGCTAGCAGTAAAAGAGACTGTCTCAGTCTTTTTTCTCTCTAGTGGCTATGAGCTGGGTATCCGTATATTGTGTTTTGGACAAAAGCGGCTGTAGTGTGAAATCTCTAGGAACGAAGATACAGTGCACAGTGCAAGAAAGCCAAGGGAAGGGCGAGAAATATCCAAGGGAATGAGAGTGTTTGAATGTAAAATGTTTTGCAATAGCATCAGATCTCTTGAATATTATCGGAAGCCTTCTGATTTATCTTATGTTAGACTCCAAATGCAAGGGTCAGTCATATCAGCGGAACGTTCATCACGCTAATTTTATCTGTGCCGTTAAATAAGAAAAACACAGGCCACATAGAACGAAAATAGAAAAACCATAATGACTAAACGCAAGCTACCTATTAGACTCAATCATGTGCTTTGTAATTTCCGGATTCCTTTAGGAATCATTTTATGCTGTCGTTATATTAAATAATTATATTCCGTGGACCTTGACGACCCTGGTCCGGCCTGCCAAATGTCAATGTGACTTTCCATAAATATAACAGTAAAATGTAACGGAAATCAATTCTCTCTTCTTCTGTCTGCCGTTCTCACGGTGTTAAAGGGTCTTTACGATCGGTGCGCTAGAGTGCAGAGCACCAAAGAGAAATCTCTCCATCAATACACTATTGGTTATACAAAGAACAACATTATTTTACGTTAAGTTCTGCGTGATTGCGTTTGTCAGGAAATGTGTTCCGAGTGCTTTATTCGATCGCAAACTCGTGAATCGGGTTGTAAATTCAGAGCGTTTGAATGGAGATGGAGGAGGTGTTTGTGTGGCTGTATTAATGTCTCGGAGGGTTAAAGGGGTTTGTGATTTGTCTCCTCAGTGATTGGTGTCTGTTTTCTTCTCTCTCTTCTTTTTCTTTCTTCTTTTCCGTCTTTTTAAATGAGGCACACAGCTGTCTTGGCATGAAAACGAAGAATATGTCCGATTACAAACAAGTATAATTTGTACAGATTGATATCTTTGCAGTTTTCCAATTGAATACAGTGTAGTACAGTTTATAAAATCAGCATGGCGATCTGAGTGAAAAGCTGACCTTTTGCTTTAATGGTAGCAATTAATCTGCAAGAACTTTAAGTGTAAAACCGGATGATCGTGTTCTCCAGAATAATTTGAGATGATCCAAATCATCTTGTGCTTCAATGGAAGAACATCTGACCACATGATTAATGTCACAAGTTTACTAATAGGATTAGTAACCTAGGAAAAGAAGCTGAAATATTTATATTCGTTTGACATCCAAAAGTTTCTTTGTTTTAATTCCAGCGTTGAATTGGATTTTGAATCTCAGATGTCTGGGGCTTAGTGTTTTGATGGCAGGTTGACATACAGTTTATGGTTAATACGTTATTTACCCTTACGTATGATCAAATTGAAGGTGACAATTTGTTGTTCTCATTCAGTGTAAATGTGAGTCGACTAACTTTTGAAAGTAAAGTCATGCAGTTCTATGTTGAAGGGTAATTAAGGCAATAAATTGAATTCTGTCATCTGTGTATCAATGCAATAAAGCTGCTA
Organism: Opsariichthys bidens; assembly: GCA_037194245.1. Taxonomy (NCBI): domain Eukaryota; kingdom Metazoa; phylum Chordata; class Actinopteri; order Cypriniformes; family Xenocyprididae; genus Opsariichthys; species Opsariichthys bidens. Next base: position 9,804,620 of record CM074285.1, on the reverse strand, counting down.
TTTTAGTATATTGCGTAATTTAACTGTATTCGTCATTTAGTTTTGGCAGTTTGAATAAGTGCAGTGTAAATAAGTGTATGTTGTGATCAGGATAAGAACTGGTACATGAACAGACAGCATGGAGCGATTTCACTAAAAATCACGCCTCTTCATTATGTGGTATTGTAGTGCGAAAGCCTGCGTCTTGTTCACAGACCACCAACAGTCCAGTTGAACCAGATGTCATCTGCACCGCTTGGTGTATGATTCATATTTAATGCATTATTTTTTCATTAAATTAAAGGGGACCTATTATGCCCCTTTTACAGATCTCTGGTGTCTCCAGAATGTGTCTGTGAAGTTTCAGCTCAAAATATCACACAGATCATTTATCATAGCTTGCTAAGTTTGGGTGTGAGCAAAAACACGCTGTTTTTGTGTGTGTCCCTTTAAATGCAAATGAGCTGCTGCTCCCGGACCGCTTTCCAGAAGAGGGCGGAGCTTTAACAGCTCAACAACAACAAAGCTGGAGAATCTCATTGACGATTGTCAGTAACGGTGTTCAGCCTTACATTGTTCAAACATTAAAATCAATAATTGATGATGAAAATGATCCAGCAGCGATTTCAGGAGATGCCGACAGCGAAGACTTGGATTGACGTACAAAGCGATTAAATATTCTCCTCATATTGCAATATTATTACTGTCGGCTTGTCTTCTGTTCACCTACACACGAACAACTGCAGTGGGGCAGAATGTGAAACAAGCGACATGAGCTGCTTTGAATTTCACTAAGAGGAGTATTACAATATTAAAGAGTCACTGTGTGTGATAATTCTGTGAAAGTAATGATCTCGGCATGGATTTGCTCTTCGAATCTGAGATGTGACATCTTCACGTTCTCCACCTCTCACTACACCTCTTCAGCTCAGCCTGAAGCCTCTGGTTATCGCTCGCTGGTTCTCCTCCGCTTGTTTATGCTTTCCAGTTCCCCCCCTCGCTTCAGATTAGTCCCTGCTGTGTGCGTGGTGTGTGTATTTAGCTCATGGTGGGTAGCAGTGGGTGGGGTTTTATTTTCCAACACAGATTAGCAGCTGAGAAGGGGATTCCATCCTATTAAATTATTCATGCTCAAGAAATGATTACAGTGCATGAAACAGCATTGTGCATCAATAAAAGCCTTACCCTAGAGTGTGTGTGTGTGTTCCTAATTCACTGGGTTCAAACTAGATGGTGACCATAATATGAACTTAGTGAGAGGAGATGGCTTATTCCAAACACTGTTCATCATCTCTCATGGGGGAAAGACAGTGGATTGATATCTTTAAGTCTCTGAATGTTCATAATGTTTTAAAAACTTTTTTTTTTCATTGGTTATGCGAATGTTACAGGAACATTGCATTTTGCAAACATTATGGGATTGTTACTTTTGAATGTTCTCTGGAAAAATGTTAGATAAACATGTTTAAACGAATGTTTCAGAAAAAAAAGATAAGCTCCTCTTCTATTAGATTGAAATCCTCTAACATTTCTCTTTAAAATGTTTCGTTTTAGACTTCTAATTAGTGAACGGTGTGTTTGTTTTGCTCTATCCTCTGCGCTTCCGTGTTGTCATTGTGTCATGCGTCGGGTCAGAGGTCACTCTTCCGCCGCAAATCGATGCGTACCGCTGTCTGCCGGAAGCTCGTTATTACAGTTAATAATACAGTTTTTTTTTTTTTTTCTTAAACCCGTCACTTCTCTTCAGAAGGTCTTTATTAACCACTGGAGCTGAATGGATTACTTTTACGATGGATGGATGCACTTCTTTTTTTCTCTTCAAAATCAGGCCCCCCATTCACTGCCATTATATTTGGAAAAGAAAGAAAGAGCCAGGATATTTTGAAATATATCTCATTGTCTGAAAGAAGATTGTCATATACTCCTAGGATGGCTTTAGCGTGAGTAAATCATGGGAAAATTTTCATTTTTGGGTGAACTAACCCTTTAAGTTACTCCAGGGATTTGCATCATATCTGCCTAAGTGTGTCATTTTAGTCAAAGCATGCATCTCATCTCTATCATTATATCCAATTTGGAACAGTAATTTGTCTTGGAATTAAAATAAGGGCTCTACTTTGCAGAAATAGGTACTAGCGTACAGTAGCAGTTGATTTAGTCAGTGGCACTTCTGCATATTCACCATTTTTAGCACTTTGTTAGCTGGCTCCTTATGTTGAGTTTACCTTTGCGTCCAGGTCATGTTGTGGCCTACATTTCATGTAATATTTTAAGCACAAGAGAGACTGCATGTTTTATATTTAGACCTAATTTATGGCTGTATAAATTAAGGTCATTAAAACTTGGCATAAATACAATCTCTCTGGCGAAACCACATGCGGTCACAACCCCAAGGTTGAGAACCTGAAATAAAATTCATGCTAAAATTTGTTGGAACTGAACTTCCCTGCCTCATTTCGGTTTCATTTTCCCCATAGGTGTCACGAGGTGAAATCAGCATAGTGTGAGCGGGCGCCCTGAGAGGGTCAGCGGTTGCGCTCATCAGTGGCCATGGCGACGCAGGGGCTGGCGGCCCGGCTCTTGGTGCTGCTGGCTGTGTTGGCGGTGGCTCATGCTTCCATCTTCCTATCCAATCAGAGACTGAAACCTCGTTTCCAGCGAGACCGGCGCAATATCCGCCCCAACATCATCCTCATCCTCACCGATGACCAGGACATTGAATTGGGTGAGTGGAAAAAGAATATTCAGATATTCGGAAAACTTATGACAAGCCTCCACATGCCCCCCCCCCCAACTTCCCACGATTAAACACTTTTATTTAGTAATAATTGTATTAAACTATTCCTCAACCAAGTAATACAGTTAAAGCTTAACTTTACTATGCAGCCTAAAGTATACAGTGGACCTAAACCTAAAGTATACAACTGACTTGATTAAATGTGTATTATTATTATTGTATTATTATATATTAATTATTTATATATATACTTGTGATAAAAAAAGTTTGGTCATTAAGATATTTTTTTTAAAGAAATTAACACTTCTATTCAGCAAGGAGACTTTAAATTGATTAAAAGTAATAAGTAATGACAGTAAAGGCATAATATTACAAGTAAATGCTTTCAAATAAATGTTCTTTTGACGTTTTAATTCATAATAGGAAATGTTTCTTGAGGATCTGAAGGACCATGTGACACAGTAGACTGGACTAATAATGCTGAAAATTCAGCTTTGATTACAGGAATAAATTACATATTAAAAATGTATTACAATAGAAAAGTTATTTTAAAATAACTGAAATAATACTTCTATTTTTATATTATTATATTATTTCTATGTTATATCTAATATTTTCTATTCTATTTTTCATCACATTGGTAAGCATAAGAGACTTCTTTCAAAAACATTAAAGGGTTAGTTCACCCAAAATGAAAATTCTGTCATTAATTACTCATGTCGTTCTACACCCGTAAGACCTTCAGAACACATATTTTTGATGAAATCCGATGGCTCAGTGAGGCCTCTATTGACAGCAAAATAATTAACACTTTCAAATGCTCAGAAAGCTACTAAAAACATATGTAAAACAGTGCAACCTCAATATTATAAAGTGACGAGAATATTTTTTTTGTGCCAAAAAAAACAACAAAACGACTTTTCAACAATATCTAGTGATGGCCGATTTCAAAACACTGCTTCAACACTGCAATGAAATCATTTCTTTCGAATCAGTGGTTCAGATCACGTATCAAACTGCCTAAGTTCCGAAATTTCAAATGATTTATGAGGTACCAAAGCCTCGATTACTGAAATTACATGACTTTGGCGCTCCGAACCAAATTGGCGATTCAAAACAAACGATTCATAAAGCTTTGAAGCAGTGTTTTGAAATCGGTCATCTCTAGATATTGTAGAAAAGTGTTTTGTTTTTGTTTTTTTTGGCGTACTAAAACTATTCTCGTTGCTTTAGTAATTTTTATTGTAATTTTTATAATTACTTTTCATAAAAAGTTACTGAGTAATGCAGTTAGTTACTTTTTAAGGGAGTAATGCATTATTTTCAGAAGTAACTTTCCCCAACGCTGTTAACCAGTATAACCTGACCTTCTTTTAGATAACTTTTATTTATCTAATGCTTAAAGAACATTTGGTTCCATTGAATGAGTTTGTGTACTGTATGTGAGAGCATTTATTTTTATTTTTTTACAAGCAGCTGCCTCTATATGGTGAAAAAGAGACATATTTGGCTTTGTGAAAGCAGATAGTGATTCAGTTAGAAAGGAAAGTTCCCACTCCTCAGCAGTGGACAGTGTCGAGTTTATGGACACACATACACACACACGCAAATACACACACGCATGTCGGTTTTCCATATTTTATGGGAACTTTCCATAGACATATTTATTTTTGTACTGTAGAAACTGTATATTCTATCTCCTAACCCTACCCATCAGTGAAAAGTTTCTCCTTTACATTTTCAAAAAATATCGCAGAATGACTTATAAGCTGTTTTCATCATGGGGACGGATGAACCCCCCCCCCCTCCACCCCCCCCATGACAAGCATTAACATCTTTATGGGGAAATTTTGTCATACCTGAAACACACACACACACACTTGTGCAATTGTGTAAGAGATGACTGTCCATGTCTCGTCTCGTCTCCTCTTGCACACTTGTCTGTGTGAAGTCTGATTTAGGTTGTCCGTCCCTACTGACCTTTGCATGTAAAGTTCACAGAGGTTTGCCATGTGTATGTTTGAATGTGCTGACCTTTCTGCATGAATCTGTAGAGGTGTGGAGATCCTGTCTGAAAAGGCCAAACTGAACTAGACTTCCTGTCTCCGATTATATCAATTGAGCCAATCAGGGTGTAGGTTGTGTGGGTTTACTTAGTTATAACTTAGTTGTGGTTGTAAAACTAATTCATCAATAAAAATGAATGAATGTCCATTTATTTATTGTAACTATTCAAAATCAATTTTTACTGTTTATACCACTTTGGCATTGGTACAATTTTTATGTTTTTGAAAGAAGTGTCTCATACTTCTTTAATGAAAAATACAGTAAAAGCAATATATTTAAGATAAAATCTATCTATTTGAACAAGAGAATGTCAAATAAATACTGAGGAGGAGCATAAATAAATGTATTGAAAAATACATTCTGTAATTTAAACTTTTAACAAATAGTGTGTGACTTGTGAATATAAAGCTTGTATCGTATATCTCTAAACATACACATTCACATACACACTCCACTGGTGTCATGTGAATTCCCATGTTGCAAACAATCAATACATTTCCTCTTAAAGGCTGGAATGTCACAAACAGAGAATTAATGAAAGAACTGATATCTTTATCCTGCCGATGTCTAGTGTTTTGCAGAGGAAGAGAAAGCGAAGAAGCTAGTTCTCTTTGAAGCAGGGCAGTTAGTAGAGCAGACTTTATGTCACCTTCTGTAATATATGATAGATCCTCTCTCACATTCTCTCTCATCCAGGCTCCATGCAGGTCATGAATAAGACCCGGCGGATCATGGAACAGGGTGGAACGCACTTCTCCAACGCGTTTGTCACCACGCCCATGTGCTGTCCGTCACGCTCCTCCATGCTGACGGGGAAGTACGCCCACAACCACAACACCTACACCAACAACGAGAACTGCTCTTCACCCTCCTGGCAGGCCCAACATGAGCCACGCACTTTTGGAGTTTACCTCAACAACACTGGCTACAGGACAGGTGGAGACTATACAAAAAACCAAATGCAATGAAAAGAATTACTTGGTTAAATTGCCATGTTATTATCACATGATATAAGTAAAACACAGTAGTGTAGAATGCAGTATAACTATGGTACAGTAATAGAGATAAAGGCAAACAACATAGAGAATAGTATTTCAGTAGAGCAGTGTATGTATGACTGTCATGTGACAAAGTATAGCATAGATTTCAGCATAGACGTGAATACACTAAAACAGAGTAGACTAGAGCGGAATAATGTTTACTGAAGTAGAGTAGAAATAATTTTGGTAGACTAAAGTAGAGGAATTTGGTCTAGAGATGAGTAGAATAATGTAGACCTAGAGATGAGTAGAATAATGTAGACTAGATTAAAGTAGAGTAGCATAGACTGAAGTAGAGTAGAACAGAGTTAAACATCTCTAGGCTATTCTCCTTCTCTTTGGCCTAGTCTGAGTAAAATAACGTAGATTAGACTGAAGTAGAGTAGAATAGAGTTAGGTAGACTAAAGTAAAGCAGAGGAGATTGGCCTAGAAATGAGTAGAATATTGTAGAATAGACTAAAGTAAAGGAGAATAGCCTAGAAATGAGTTGAATAATGTAGACTAGATTAAAGTAGAGTAGCATTGGCTGAAGTAGAGTAAAATAGAGTTAGGTAAACTAGACTAAAGTAAATGAGAATAGCCTGGAGATGAGTAGGAAAATGTAGACTAGAATACCATAAGCTGAAGTAGAGTAGAGTAAAATAGAGTTAGGTAGACTAAAATAAAGTAAAGTAGCGGAAATTGGCCTAGAAATTAGTAGAATTATGTAGACTAGGTTAAAGTAGACTTGCACAGGCTGAAGTAGAGTAGAATAGAGTTAAGTAGATTACACTAAAGTAAAGAAGAATAGTCTGGAGATGAGTAGAATAATGTAGACCTTATTAAATTGGAGTAGCATAGACTGAAGAAGAGTAGAATAGAGTTAGCTAGAGTAGCTAAAGTAAAGGAGAATAGCCTAGATATGAGTTGAATAGATTAAAGTAGATTAGCAAAGAATGATGAAGTAGAATAGAGTTGAGTAGACCAGACTAAAGTGAAGGAGAATAGCCTAGTCATGAGTATAGTACTATGGAGACAAATAAATTAGAGAATATATTAAACTAAATTGTAGTAGAATAGATGGACAGAAAAAAAAAAATATAGTGGACTGGGACTGAAAAAAAAAATACAACAATAACGTAGAGTAAATAGACTAAGTCTAAAGTAGAGGAGATTGGCCTAGAGATGAGTAGACTAGAGTAGAACACTGCAGGGTAGTTTCAGGTAGCATAGAATGGTGTAGAATAGAGTACAGTAAATTAGAGTACAGTAGTGTAAGGCTGCTAGCTTTGAGAAAAGTTCACTAAACCAGAGTAGATTAGAGTACAATAATGCAACACAGAGTACAATAGAGTAACCTAGAGTAGAATAAAGTATTCTAATTCGAGTAGCATAAAGTGGAGTAGACTTAACATCTTACATCTTTACAGCATATCCTCCATTGTTGGTCTCACAGTAAAGCAGCACTGGCTTTAAGATCACTCTTTCCTATTCTTACATCCTTTGATGATTTCATCTGAAAACTTCTAAAATATACACCAAAGGATTATGGAGCATTAACTCTCCTAACAATAACATCCTGACATGAATGTAGAATTAATTTAATAGATTGAGCTCTTGTTCATTTGTGAGCTGTTTCATAAGTCAGAGCTGTGTCTATTGGGTTTTTCACACACTTTCACCAGAGATTTAGTGTGACAGACCCCCAGGACACACACACACACACACACACAAACTGTCAAACGCACTCTCACAGACTCTTGCACGAACATTGACATAATCTATCTCTAACAGATGATTTTCATTAAACAATTCCTTTGGGCTATAATATATGGTTGTGTGTGTGTGTGTAAGATGTTAACTGTTTGTGACACAGACATTTTCCCCAACTACTATGTCCATGTAAACAGCATGAGCAGCTGTGAATGTTATGCCTACACACACACCTGGCAGCGAGTCAGGCTTTTAGTGGTTACAGTGATCCATTAGAGCACACTTCCTCTAAGAGAGAGACCGGCTCTGACCAACATCCCCTCTAATGTAACATTTCCAAAACAAATACTCATCCATCTTCACACAGCTCACTGTCCTATATTCATGTCTTTTTACATGTGCAATGTATTTTTAGTACTAAAAGTCTATTCTATTCTGTTATTCTGCTTAATTCTACTCTGTTGTTCCTATCTCTTAGCTGCCATACTGTACTCCGTTCTGTTCTTCTCAATTCAACTATACAATTCATTCTTTTAATCTACTGTTCTACTCTACTCAACTCTTTTCTACCATACTGTACTGTGCTTTGCTCTACTTTTGTTTTACTGTTCTCAACTCTATTTTGCTCTACTCTGTTCGATTCTATCCTGTTCTACAGTACTTTAGTCTGCTCTACCATACTCTACTGTATTATACTTCTACTCTACTAAACTGTACCATGTGCTCTTTTACTTTATATTGACTCTATTCTTCTTTACTCTGTCATACTCTGTTCTACTCTACATAATTCTACTCTACTGTGCTTCTATTCGGTTCTGCTCTACTCAACTGTACTATACACTTTTCTACTCTTCTGTTTTACTTTACCATACTATTTTACTCTTTTCTGTTCTACTGTTGCTCTATACTGTTCAACTCTATCCTGTTCTACAATACCTAATTCTACTCTACAATATTCTATTGCACCATACTTCTACTCTAATAAACTGTATCATGTGCTCTTTCACTTTCACTTTAAATTTACTCTGTTCTCATCTAATTAATTCTACTCTACTGTGCTTCTATTCTCTTCCGCTCCACTCAACTGTACTATACACTTTTATACTCTTCTGTTTTACTTTACCATACTATTTTACTCTTTTCTGTTCTACTCAACTCAACTCTGTTTTGCTTTATACTGTTCAATTCTGTCCTGTTCTACAATACCAAATTCTACTCTACAATATTCTACTGCACCATACTTCTACTCTAATAAACTGTATCATGTGCTCTTTCACTTTCACTTTATATTTACTCTGTTCTACTCTACTTAATTCTACTCTACTGTGCTCTATTCTATTCTGCTCTACTTAACTGTACGAAACACTTTTCTACTCTTCTGTTTTACTTTACCATACTATTTTACTCTTTTCTGTTCTACTGTTGCTCTATACTGTTCAATTCTATCCTGTTCTACAATACCTAATTCTACTCTACAATATTCTACTTTACCATACTTCTACTCTAATAAACTGTATCATGTGCTCTTTCACTTTCACTTTATATTTACTCTGTTCTATTCTACTTAATTCTACTCTACTGTGCTCTATTCTATTCTGCTCTACTTAACTGTACGAAACACTTTTCTACTCTTCTATTTTACTTCACCATACTATTTTACTCTTTTCTGTTCTACTCAACTCAACTGTTTTGCTCTTCTCTGTTCGATTCTATCCAGTTCTACAATACTTTATTCTGCTCTACCATACTCTACTGTATTATACTTCTACTATACTAAACTGTACCATGTGCTCTTTTCACTTTATTCTTCTTTACTGTCATACTCTGTTCTACTTAACTTAATTCTACTCTACTATGCTCTACTCTGTTCTACTCTGCCATGTTCTACACTCTACACTATTCTAGTCTACAATTCTCTGTTTTATCTATTCTGTTCTACTGTTGAATTATTCTACTCTGTTCTGTTCTACTATACGCATCACTACTACTGTATTCTTTTCTTCTCTGCTGTTTTCTACTCAACTCTACTATATGCTTTTCTACTCTTCTGTTCTTCTATGCCAAACTATACTTTGTTCTACTCAACTTTATTCTGCTTTTCTGTATTTACTCTGCCGTGCCATACTCTACTGCACTCAGCTGTCTTCTGTTTTACTCTATTGTACTCTACTGTTTCTTGACTATTCTCTGCTCTAACCTACTCTATGGTACTTTACTTTATTTTCTATGACTGCACTCTACTCTTCTCTCTGAAACACTGAAATGTGTCCTCAAATGATAAGTATGCTTTCTTGTGTTTGTATTTTCCCAGCATTCTTTGGGAAGTATCTGAACGAGTATAACGGCACCTACATTCCTCCGGGCTGGAGGGAGTGGGTCGCCATGGTGAAGAATTCCCGCTTTTACAACTACACCCTGTGCAGGAACGGAGTCCGGGAAAAACATGGATTTGAATACTCAAAGGTCTGTATGCAAGGTGTTCAATGATGTGGAACCCTGTCTTCTCTTGTTGCTTCTCCTTTATTAATTTCTTTCCATGTCTTCATCCATTGTTGATCAGTTTGATTGATAGTCTTGTTAGTCTGATTTATAACAAAGTCAGACTCTTCTCTGTCTTTCTTTCCTACTTTTTCTCTCATTGGTTCTCCCTGAAAGGTCAGAGTCTTTTGTCCGGGTTCATCAGTCTCTCTTTTGCTTCACCTAAGCTCTTTTTATGCCATTCATTTATAGAGGCTGACAGTCAAGCTCTCTGGCAACAGAAAAGTTTGATTATGATTGATGTATATATGTGTATGTATATTAAGATTTTGATTAACTGGTATATTTTTAATCAGTAGATTAATGGTCAGATCTCTGTATCTCCTGTAGGACTACCTGACAGATCTCATAACCAATGACAGCATCAGTTACTTCCGCATGTCAAAGAAGATCTACCCACACAGACCCATCCTGATGGTGATCAGTCATGCCGCTCCTCATGGCCCTGAGGACTCGGCCCCTCAGTACACCACTGCTTTCCCCAATGCTTCACAGCACATGTGAGTCCAAACCTCTATTGCAGGCGTGTCCAAACCTGCTCCTGTCCTGCAGAGTTTAGCTCAAACTTTTCTCAAACACACCTGCTTGGAGGTTCCTAGTATGCCTAGTAAGACCTTGATTAGCTGGTTTAGGTGTGTTTAATTGGGGTTGGAGCTTAACTCTGCAGGACAATGACCCTAATGGATTAGACACCCCTGTTCTGTTTCATAACATTTATTTTAAAAAGGTGGATGAGAAAAATTGCAGAATTTTAAAATGTCTTGGTATTTGTATTTGCTTAGTCTCCATTGGCTTTAAAAGGTTTCTGTCATTAATTACTCACCCTCATGTCAAACCAAACCCGTAAGACCTTTGTTCATCTTCATAACACAAATTAAGATATTTTTGATGAAATCCAAGTGTTTTTTTTAAATCCCTGATAGAAAGCAATGCAATCACCACATGGTTTCAAGGTCCAGAAAAGTAGTAAAGACATCCATGTCTAAAATAATCCAGGTGACTGCAATGGTTCAGCCTTAATGTTAGGAAGCGACGAGAATACTCTTTGTGCGCAACAAACAAAACAAAAATAATGACGTCTTCTTCTCTCCCCTGTCATTATCCTAAACCGTTTACATTGTATGGACACTGCAGGCTTCCAAGTCCAATAATTAATCGACATTCTGACATAGAACCCGGAAGCCTACATAAACAGCTATTTTAACGACGTTTTTACTACTTTTCTGGACCTTGAATGTGGTAATTACGTTGCTTTCTATGGGGGGATAAAAAAACATCTCTGATTTCATCAAAAATATCTTAATTTGTGTTCCAAAGATGAATGAAGGTCTCACTGGTTTGAAATGACATGAGGCCGAGTAATTAATGACAGAATTTTCATTTTTGGGTGAAGTATTAATGGCAGCAGCACTAAAGCTGCATGAACTCCACCACTAAAACCTGATGATCATGTTCTCCAGAAGGATTTGGGATGATCCAAAGACAATCTTGAGGTTCAGTAGAAGATCATCTGACTGACTATACAAAGAGTCACATGATCATTGTCACTATTTTTTTTTAAACTTATTTAATTGCTGACCTAGACATGAATGTAGAATCTGAAATATTTAAAATGTTTCTTTGTTTTACATTTTTCAAAATCATAAAATGTTGTTTTTTTGGGGGTTAGGTAGAAAACAAAACATTGAGGTCTCAGAATTTGGGACAAAGACATGTAAAGGGTCAGTGGTAATGGAGATAAAAAGAGATAAAGAGATAAAACTCATGGACAATAGAGATCTCATCCTACATTTCTCTCACTCAAGTGCCACTGAATAGAGTCATAATGGAAACAGCCCTCTCTGGTTCACAGTAATGTAGCCACAGACGCACACACTTGTTTTTTCTCTGCTGTTTGTCCTGCTCTCTTTCGCTAACTCCCCACCAGCTGCTATCAGACCTTTTTTCAATATCTCTTTCTCTCCCTTCATTCATCTCATCTCTCCACTTCTGTCCCTCCAGCAGATAAATCCTCCTGTCTCTGTCTATGCTTTTCCCAAGGACTGTAATCCCCGTGCCACTGCCATTCTTCACACACGCACACACATGCTGAATGCATACATGATGAAAATAATATTTGTACACACTCGTAGTCTCGGTCAAATCCTGTCTGCACGTGATGTTGTTTTCAGGTAGCTGAATTTGCTAACCCTCTATAACCACACTCTCTGTGTGTACACGAGTAATCTCAAAATCTTATTTTATAGTTCTCAGTGGATTGTTTTACCCAGTAATGTCATAAATTCAGCCTCTGTTCACAAGAAATCTCTCACCAGAGGCTGGATTGATGAAAAATCTTCTTACGATAGAAGTTAAATATTAAATAAGTCTCTTTTTTTTGCACTGATAGAGTGAATGGTTCAAATGGAACTTAAACCACCAGCTTAAAAAGAAACAACAAAATTGCAAATAATTATAATGAATTTGCCGAACCCTCATTGGTTGGATAAAAAAGATAGCCCCTCCCCAACCTCATGCATGAGGTTGAGCCAGTGTTGCGACTTTTCTGGATAATAAACATACAAATGGAGAAAAATACACTTCTCCCTTAACATCCGTTTTTGCATTTCTGTGGAGGTAACAAACTGAATCCCTCAAGGGCAAAAAATGACCTTCAAGTTTAAATGCCAATAAACCATATGTTATTATTTACATATCTCACCATTAGCATGCTAACAGTTAACTAAACATGCACGGATTAAAACTGACCACAGAAGAAGACTGTTTATGCTAATGTTTGCTATAGTTCCTCTTATGGCAAGTCCAAGAATGCAACACATATTTGCAATGCATTATATAATGCACGCTGAGACATTTCATACACATAAAACAAGCTTAAAGGTTTACATTTGTGTGCTCTTATACAATATATTGCGTGGCCTAGACACACCCGGGCAGCACACTCAGATATGTTATCTAGTTAACACACCACAAATGAGCAAACAAAAAGCCTGTAATGTGCTAAATTCTCTCTCTCTCTCTCTCTCTGTCTCTCTCGCTCTCTCTCTCAGATTCGATTTGCTTTCAGGACATTGTGTCTCTAAGCACAAAACCACACAACCATGAGCTCCCATTTCTCTCGCATTCAAGCAAAAAAAGAGAGGGAGAGAGAGCAAAAAGATACTGTCAATGAATATTACCGTCTTTCCTGAAATATTTAGCCGCCAGGAATTAAATTAGACGTTAAAGGGACAGAATTTTCACAAACGTGCTTTTATTCACTTTCTCATACATGCTGAAGAGGGAGAAAAGCAAAACAGATGAATAGATATCTTTATTTTTTAAGTAAATGGGAAGCTCAAATAAACCGTGTGTGTTGTGTCCCCACAAAGATGGCAATATCTGAAATCCTTGTCCTTGATGGGACATTTTTTGGTCCCAGAAAACAGCTTAAAAATCCTACTGTGATGTTTTTTGAAAGTGTAAAAATGCAGAAAGTTTTCTGTGATATGGTTTAGGTTTAGGGTTAGGGAATATAATATACAGTTTATACAGTATAAAAATCATTATGTCGATGTAAAGTCACCATGAAACATGAAAACTTTGTGTGTGTGTGTGTGTGTGTGTGTGTGTGTGTGTTAGAGATAAGATTTCGGGGGCTGTTATAGTTTAACAGGAGTTTGATTCACCACTGGAGTAGATAAAACCAAAGATGCAAACCTGTCCCCTTTATGACTCATATAAAACTTCCATCACCCTTTCAGAGTAACTGCTCAATGCAGCGTGTGTCTGGAATTGAACGTGTTTTTATTATTTTTCTGATGTCATCTCACTTTCACCAATAAGAGCAAACAGCCTTGCTCCTGTTTGCTTGTCCAGTCGCTTTTGCACACAAAATCTTTATAAAAGTATGTTTTATGATCATCACCACCTGTGTGATTATGCCTATATTGCTATGTCACTTTTTTCACCCCATAGCCATAAAAAATGGCCGCGCTCCACACATGCATGTATCATTCGCCTGCTGTCCGGGGAGAATGCCCTAGAATTCTTCTATCCTTTTAATTTTCCATGAAGAATTCCTGGGACCGCCCTCATTTTCTCCATTCAGTCTGCGGCAAACCACCCGCCACCATCCACAATGGCCTCTCGCTGTACTTCTCTGCTCCTTCCCCTCGTACAGTGCTGTATGTGATTAACCCCTCGTTGCCCCTCGGACTGGCACAAGGCCACTGGAGAGATATTGTCTAAATCCTCACAGATAGTCAGAGAGCGTGTATTATTCGGTGGGAAAATCCCTCTGTTCTCATCGCCGCGTGAGCTTGCTGCACCTGTTTCATCCCTAACACTCCTGTGATGGAGGAAATAATGAAAATATGATCGGAAAAGAACAAGAGCGGGAGAGAAAGAGCGTTTTGAGAGGATTTAAAGGATTATGTAGACCAATAAAGATGAAACCTGAGAGTTTACTGAGAGACCTGAGTTTACTGTCTACATAGGCAGCTGCCTCATGACGCAGTAGTGTAACCGTGATCTAATCTCATGTGACTTATTTGGAACACTCTATATAGGCAACAACTCACTTTAAGCACACCAGAGACTCAATTTACAGTTAATTTAGCTTTGACGTTAGCATGTTGCTAAGCTAATGCTTTGAAAGTCTAATAATGCTAAGAAAAACAGAGCACACACACATTTAGTATTAGATGAAATAGTGCGTTGTGAATCAGATTAGAACTATTTTTACTCTGAACATTTCTGTATTAAAATATTTATAATCAACGTTAACACTGTTTGCAGGTAATTCCACTTGAGTTTGATGTTAGCATGTTGCTAAGCCAATTCCTCGATAGGTTTATTAGATTAAATATAGTGCACACAAATATTGAGTGAAATGATGTTTTGTGAATCAGATTAGAACTATTTTTGCTCAAAACATTTCTGTATTAAAAGATTTATCATCATCTTTTATGCTGTTTACAGGTAATTCCACTTGAGTTTGATGTTAGCTTGTTGCTAAGCCAATTCTTCGATAGGTTTATTAGATTAAATATAGTGCATACAAATATTGAGTGAAATGATGTTTTGTGAATCAGATTAGAACTATTTTTGCTCAAAACATTTCTGTATTAAAATTAGATTAAATATAGTGCATACAAATATTGAGTGAAATGATGTTTTGTGAATCAGATTAGAACTATTTTTACTCAAAACATTTCTGTATTAAAATATTTATCATCATCTTTTATGCTGTTTATTCCATTTGCGTTTGATGTTAGCCCTCAGCAACACTGTTAAAGTAGCCAATTTGGCAACACTGCTTAATGCTAAAGGGCCAGAGCAACACTGAATGAAGCAAATGTTCGTGAATAGAATGAAATGAATGAACTGGGAGGTGATGAAAAAGAGGAAAATCCATATATCAATATAACAAGCAGATATAAGAAGGGGCAATGAGAGTGAATTGGTGAGCAAATCTGTATGGACATTTTTTGTAAATTGATTGAAATCGCTGAGGTGAATTAAAATCCCCCAATATTTCAGTAGGGAAATATTAATTAAAATGTCATGTTTTGTTACTAGAAAATGTCAAGGTAGAAATCCTATTTAGTTTTGAAACAGCTACTTTCAGGTCCCAGTACAGACAGAAATAGACAGATACACCATCAGTTACATCCCTTGCGCCCTTTGTTGTCACTTAGTTGTTCTCAGTTTAAATATACGACACCCACAAAACAAGGCCAGGCAGCAAGCAGATCAGCGCAATGATGCTCACATTGATTTGTCTGTAGAAGGGCTTTAAGTAATGGCTGTAAACAATAGAGCTGGGGGCTTTTAATCACAACTGTAAAGGCGTCAAGTGTAAGTGCCGTTTGTTTCTAATAGGCCTCTCACGCCTGTCACAGGAGCGAGGAGGAGGAGCTTCAAACACTTCTCACTCTTTTTATCCCGCTATAATGGTTGAACAACTATTACATTTACAGAGTGTCAGTCTGTCAGTCAGCGCCTAAGAAACCATGAGACTGAAAAATTGCAATGTGTCATTTTCGAGGAGACAGGAAAGAGAGCGCACAGTCGATTGCTGTCATTTGTAATTCCGACCATACAAACACACACACACACACACACACACTTCACACGCACCTTCACACATTCACACAGACACATCCCAGCTGTCAAAATCTGTCTGTGTGCTTTCCTCCAACATCAGCAGAACAGAGCCGACAAACAGAAGCTCTGTCTGGAGAAGCTCTGAAAACCCTCTCGATTTCTCTCAGTCATGCTCCAGCAGGTCCACTGACTGCGACTCTTTTCTTCTCCATTCAGAACGCCCAGTTATAACTACGCCCCTAATCCAGACAAACACTGGATTATGCGTTACACCGGCCCCATGAAGCCCATTCATATGGAGTTCACCAACATGCTGCAGCGCAAGAGACTGCAAACTCTTCTGTCCGTGGATGATAGTGTGGAGAAGGTACATGATATTGATTATATTATTTATGAACTATTCTTACCCCTGAAATAAATTCTCTTTTGTAGAATGGGAAGGAAAACATGTATTTTTATTTAATAGATTTTTTTTTTTACTTACTGCATGAAATGTTGACATCTCCAGACTCCCACAGAAGGAGGTTTTGTCAGTTTTCACTCCTGCACAAACATCATTCCTAAGTTCATTGTACATTTATATTACAAGATCGCATTACTATGGTAGTTCTATATATACCATGGTACTGAATAATTCTGATATTCTAAAATAATTCTAATCTTGTTTCCATTGTACATTAAGATACTTCAAAGATGGTCAAAACAAACATTTTCATGTTATTTTAGAATTCTTTATATACCACTGCTATTTATTAATGTTTTGAGTTAGCTTTTATTTTTATATTTTCAGTTTATATTTAAATATTTTGTGTTTTTAATATTTTTTTATATAGCTTTAATTTATTTTTATTTCAGTTTTAGTTTTTGTCATTTTAGTACTTAAACTCATTTTATTTCAGTTAGTTTGTATTTATTTTATTTTATTTTATTTTAGCTCTAATTCATTCAACTTTTTTTTTTGTATTGTTTTAGTCCTATAATTAACAATAAGAACACAAATTTCAAATGGTGCTTTTTCACAAAACAAAACAAGTTACATAATATTGCATTCAGATTTTGTAGGATTTGTTTTGTATTTCTCCAACGTTTCAGTGTGACCGCAAATACAAAATAATCATTTATTCTACCATTGTCATGTTTCTTCTGTTTGAATATAGATATATAACATGTTGGTGGACACTGGGGAGCTGGACAACACGTATGTGATCTACACGGCTGACCACGGATACCACATCGGTCAGTTCGGATTGGTCAAGGGGAAATCCATGCCCTACGAGTTTGACATCAGAGTTCCCTTTTACATCCGGGGGCCAAATGTGGAGGCAGGAGGCATGTGAGTGCTTGAGTTTGTGTTTCTGATAATGCCTGAACCTGATTCCACCAAGTGCAACATCTTTATTGATCCTGGATCAACATATAATCAACCAATCAGATATGAGGGACAGTTTTATGTCACGTTTAGGCTCACAACCAGGTGCTTTTTCATCAGGGTTATTCACACTTTTATTTTAGGGATAAGGGTTAGGTTTAGGGGTAGGGATATGGTTAGGACAAAATTTTCGAGTAGGGATGTTGTTCCAGGATCAACAAAATATATTGACCCAGGAACTCAGCAAAATCAGGACGTGCATCCAAGAGACATGCTAAAGACATGCCTCACATAACATGATGAATTCATATTTAATGTAACATTTTTCTAGTGCCCTGACTGATTTGCTGAAAGAGACTTTTGCTTGGTCTTAAAGCTATTTACTCAGCTGGCTTATTTTCCATTGTACTGCATTGCAGAAAGGCTCTTAAAATATAATGATTATATCCCAAAAGTATTGTTATTTAGTAGTATTGTTTATTATATAGTAAAAAATATTTTTTACTTTTTATGCAAATATATAATTAGGTTGCATATAGCTTAATATATTATGTCCATAGCAATTGCTGTTTGTTTAATGTTGTTGTACAGAGGCTAATGTTAGTCTTTAATGAGGTCTGAACTCTGTGTTTCTTGATTTATGGGCTTTTAATGACTTTCCAGTGTCCTGCCATATAAAGAGAGAGGGGAATGAGATCAGCACATGTTGCAGGCCATATTTGAACCTTTATCCCCAAGGGACCACCAGACTAGACCTCTTTTTAAATGTAAAAAAACTCACTTGCTCTTTCTTTCGCCAGTGTTTAATATCATTAGTCAGTAGTCTTGTTTACCACTGCTGTGTGATCTGGCTTCTCTCTTTCTCAGAAAAGCTGATTAACAGCAGTAAAGTCCACTCATGTGAAGACCACAAGACTTTTTACTGTGAAAGAAAGACATGAAAAAAGGATAAAGTGTTTGGCAAGATACTCAGGGTGAGAGAGGCACAGCTGGGCTTAGTTCAACATCAGATGAGCCTTTAGGCAATAAAATCCGAGAGAGATGAGGCCTAATTTATTTTTTGAAAACTTTAAGTGGATATGATTGGATTAATCGCCACTGAGTTTCATTCCATTGACTTCACGGGATTTGAAATGGTCAAATGAAATTGACATTTATTGGTTTTGAATGATATTTTAATCAAAATGAAACGCCTCAGTAGGCCTAAAGCACATTGAGGGTGTTTGGCTTTGATATGTACTTCAGTGTCAGAAGGTGAATGCTTAATATATCAGGAAAAGAGGTCTATAAAAGAAGCTCACAGTGGTTCTCAACCAGGGAGTTATTCAAAATAAGACAAAACAAGCTTTAAAATAAACTAAAACAGCTAAAAATCCAGATGTAAGATGATGTGATATGTCTTATTTTAATGAGTTCCCTCAACTGGCATTTTTTATTAAAGAACCAGGATTGCCGCAATCCTTTAAAACCTGGATAAATGGGTGATTTTTAAAGCGCGATTTCTACAAAGAATGTACATTACTCAGGTTTTGTCGAGATCTAAAATATTTTATTCAGTAGAAATGACCATTTGACCATTTGTGAGAAAAAAAATCTAATTCAGTTCAAAATTTAGAACTTTATTATATATATATATATATATATAATTATTATTTATTATTGTTATTGTTATTATCATTATTATTATTTTATCATATTGAATCTCCTGGTTTCTATAAATAAAAAGTAGCTTTGCTACCACAGCAGAAGTACCAGAAAATTATCCTTTGAATATTGTCTTGGTCAATGAGGAGCCTCACTTGGAGTCTAAATGTTTGAGAACCACTGCGTTATCATTCCCATTCTTCTCAATGACAGTTGCTGGAAAGGCACGTGCAGCCCTGTAAGTAAGTGTCCATGCTGCCATCACATCTGATTGGCCAATACTTCACTCGGTATTCATTCCAAAACCTAGGAGCAATATATATTCTGTCTGAAAAGCGTTGCAAACGGCATAGGGAACAAGTGACCATCGATGTATGCTTGTCCCACTTGTTGTTGCGTACCACCTCAGTGCATGAAGACATTTCAAACAAAAAGTACAATACATATAATATAATAGTGTAATACTGTACTATGTTTCAAATACTACTATTAACAAATATCTTAAACAGTATAGTGTTCAGTAGAAGTACAGCTGAATACCATTTTGAACAAGTCCTGGATATCTCTATTTCTCTCACTGTCTTTATCTTGTTATCAGTCAGCGTTCATGTGCTGCTCGTCTGGTTCCTGACCATTATGTCAAATGGCGACCCCCTATTCTGTTTCCATAGCAACCCGCACATCGTGTTGAACATAGACTTGGCCCCCACCATCCTGGATATTGCAGGGATTGATGTTCCACCAGACATGGATGGCAAGTCCATCCTCAAGCTCCTGGACACAGACCGTGTAATGAACAGGTGAGATTGTCTTTGGAAGTGTGTCATTTTAAAAATAAAAAAAGTTGAGTATTTCCCACACAGTGTGGGCAATAGACCAGCACTTCATTTTTGTCCACCTGACTGAATTGTGGAAAGTGGAAGTACTGTATGAGTTTATTTGCCAGTATTTTTGCTCCCGGCCTGTCTGTCTTTGGTTACATCTGCAGAATTGAAAAGTCAGTTCAGTTGGTAAGTTTTGACCACTTTTGGGGGTAATGCATTACAAGTGGAGTTAGCTCAGTAAGTAACCACTCACTTCTAAAGCAACAGACACCCGAGTTCAATCCCCACCATGGGCAACTTCTCGCTTTGGATAAAAGCGATTGCCAAATGAATAAATGTAAATGTAACATGAGTTATGTAATCGGATTACTTTCAAGTAACTAGTAAACTAACATTACTTTTAAATGTAAAATGTCTGAGTTACCTTTTCAAATAAGTAACGCAAGTTTTCCCATTTATTGACTGACAGCTCTCCTGTTCCCATGTTGAGAGAAATTGCAGAGGTGTCGTATGCGCTGTCTAAACATGATGGTTGTTGTAGTTCTAGTCTAAATGTGAGCATTTACTCATCCCACTTTCACAAAACCAGATACAGGATTCCTCAAAATGAATAAAAACTGTTAAATGCAAACTCATAATATTATGCAAGCCTGCAATAATTTAATGTTAAATAACACAAATATACTTTATGTATTTAATCTTACTTTATTATCCAGTGTCTTTGTTACTGACCTTTGATGATCCAATTTAATCACACGAAGGAGCAAAAATGACTTTAGTTAAGCATCAAATTTGTGTTTCTTTTTTTTTTCTTTATTGCAGTCCAGCAGCACAGTTGAAAGGTTTGTCTACTTTACAGACGTGAATTTGCATTTCCTTTTTCATTTGCACTTTTGGTGTGAAAGGACCAACTAAGCAACACAATTAGTTACTTTTTATGGAGTAAAGCAATAGTGTAATGCTTTACTTTTAAAAGTTACTTTCCCCAACACTAATTTTGAGGTAAATACATGTATATGAAAACATGAGCTGATGAACTGCTTTATAATAGTAGTGAATGACACTCACTATTTTTGAAGCCAAAAAAAGTGCATCCATCCATCATAAAAGTAATCCTTACAGCTCCAAGGAATTAAGAAAGGCCTTCTGAATTGAAGCGATGTGTCTTTGTGAGAAAAATATTGATATTTAAACATTTTTAGACTGTAATAACAAATAATTTATGGCAGAAACGTAAGCTCTGACACGATTACTGACGAACGCGGAAGCTCAGAGGAGAGAGCAAAACAAAACACTGGTCACAAAGAAGAAGTCTAAAACGAGATATTTTAAAGAGAAATATCGGAGGACATACATCGAGTCGGGTCACTCTTCCACCATAACTCGATGTGTACGGCCATGTGACGGAAGCTAGTTATTATAGTTAATAAAGTTTTAAATTGGTATATTTTCTTACAAAAACCCTTCGCTTCACTTCAGAAGGCCTTTATTAACCCACTGGAGCCGTGTAAGGATTACTTTTATGATGGATGGATGCACTTTTTTGGGCTTCAAAATCATGAGCGCCATTCACTACCATTATAAAGCTTGGAAGAGCCAGGATATTTTATTGTGTTCATCTGGAAGAAGATGGCTTGAGAGTGAGTAAATCATGTGAACAACAAAAAAATTCATAAACGTAGTGTGAATCTTTCAGCATTCCAATTTTGGAATTTTGGTTCTTGATTTATATTTTTATTTTCCTATTACTAGTTGAACTACTTGAAAAACATAACTTATACATTTTTTCATTTAATTACTACATTATTCAATTATAAGTACTTTCTAAAGCATTTACAAATGAATAATAAATAAAACAATCAGTAAGTTGCAAATAACTAAACTACAGCTTCAAAACATCCAAGGAAATAGTCCATAGTAATGAAAAGCAAAGTTTTCCGAATCATGTTGCATCAAAGAATCATTTTTTTTCCCTCCCACCCCTATCTTTTATAGGAAATTCACTTGTGCTTTCCGCAATCCGGAAACATCACAACATTAAAGCAGTACGATGTCACGTACAATAATCTGTAATGAACCTAGTTTACATATAAATTAAGCACAGTGCTGTTTCAGCACATTTGGCACCTGGATGAACTGGATTGTGAATAAAATGCTGGTTGTCACGTGCAAAAATTCCCTCTATGTTATCTTTTATTAGTAGCCTACAGAATCAACAGCACTACTTTGCTATATTACTTGATCAATTTGTAATGCTGAGTTTCCTGAGGATAATGACACGTTGCATTTAGCCTAATCCTGAGGCTATCAGAGCTGCAGGAACAACACCTCGCCTCACTTCATTGTCATTGAGTGGCAGCAGATGGCAGTCTGCCAGGCATCCTACTGGCACAGAACCCCTCATCACCATGACACCTGCTGAAATCTCATCTCTGCACTCTTCCGCTAGCCTGCGTACCTCTTTTATTTCAGATGAGAGGAAGAGATGCATATCTCAGCTGGAGGTGGGGGCAGGAAATAAGAAATCCGGAGGGAAGAGGAAAAATGACTGGCAGGGAAAAGGAGGGCTACACCTGCCTTGTGCTCTCAATCACCTTTGACACTAATTAAACAAGTAGATTTTTACATTTCATCTGCTTCCACATGTTCTAGCTGGTTTCTAAGGCATCTCTAAGGGTGCTTACTCGGCAGTCAGAAGAACCCAATCCTAAAATATTCTCATCCTAAATATGTCTAAATTTAGGGTTGTGCAATATGATGATTTTAGAATGTGAACAATTAAGATGTCTCCACATTCTGCGTTTCCTGGGAGATTATTAGTATCTTGCTACATTGCACATTCTATCAGTTGCAGTTCAATGGCTGTTTTAATTATTCTTGTTTCTAATTATCATGTCTATCGTGGTTATGCTCACGTGACTTTGAGGTTCTTCATCATCATCAACAGTTTTAAAGTCTTGCAAGTTTACAATTTTACTCAAACGCTGTTTCGCAGTTCAGGGAACGTTGGCAAGGTTCTCGTTTAAAAGAAATATTCTAGTAGTGTTAATAGATCTTTAATAATGTTCTCAAATATTAGCACAAAAACATTTTCTATATGTTGTTCATGGAACTTTTTTCTTAATTGTTTTAGTTTGACATTCGCCTAACGTTTAAATGTTACTGCTTGTTTCATTATGTTCAGAGATCATTCGAAAGTACCGTTCCAATAATTTTAGCAAAATTTAATTTTTTAATATTTGACGTTTGTTACGTTTTCCTGACTTAATGGGGAAATACCAACACGTTTGTGTCAAAAACACACAAGTAAATGAATGCAAAGGAAATAGACAGTTGGGGGGAAATCAGAGGTGTGTCTGTATATCGGATCCATGCATTAGCTCTTAAAGTGACAGCAGCCTAATATACCTGCAGGAAAACAAGAAAAAAGAGAAAATCACTCATTGCTCTTGGCTGAAGAATTTTTGTAGCTTTAATAAGAATCAGTGCATATTTAAATCAAACAGTGAAAACTATGAAGTGTTGAATCCCTTCATTAAAGGGATAGTTCACCCAAAAATGAAAATTGTCATCAATTGGCCCTTCGCCGCCCCCTTTTGTTACTGTTGCTTTGTCCGACAAGTGTTGCGCTCTCACGCCACACGTCATGTTCTTATGCAGTGAAAAATACATCCCGGAGCAAAGAGGACACTGACAACGCGTCGACAGACATATGAAACAATTTCATATTTAATATATCGCAATTTTTTAAAGAAGTTTAAACAATAAATAGCGTATAGTGTCTCTTTATTGTGTCGTGACATATCGCTGTAGCTCCTTCAAGCGGCTCGTGAACCGATCATCTCTTCATACTAGTTCATTTATAGCATCAAATAAACATGAATGAACATCAGAAGGAATGTTGTTTCAAGTGCGGAAAGACATGAGTACACACAATTTTTCACAAGTTCAAGTTCACCAACGTTAATCTACTAACTCCCCTGACTGCTTTGTCAGACAAAATGGCAGATTCAGGGTTACGATTGGTCAGATCGCCTGTCAATCAAACTGTTTGCGAAGGGACAATTACCTAGGTAGATATTTGGAAGCATGTTTGTAACCAAGCAGATCTCTTCCGCCACTGACTACCATAGTAGGAAAAAAAATTACTCTGTGGTAGTCAGTAGGGGGCTAGATCTGGTTGCTTACAATCTTTCTTCCAAATATATTTCTTTGTGCACAGCAGAACACAGAAATTTATACAGATTTGGAACAACTTGAGGGCGAGTAAATAATGACAGAATTTTCATTTTTGGGTGAACTATCCCTTTAAAATTATAGTTTTCAAACACCAATGAAACCAACATGAAAGCAAAGAGTACATTTCTATTCACTTGACACATGTTTAAAACTTTTTTATTATTGTGGACACTGATACATCATTGACCCTTTCTTCAATAATCGTCATTGTTTAAAGTATCATCTGTTGTGCAAATGGTGTGGGAGAAAGTATGCATAACTTTTGGTTTGGGGTTTAACGCTGCCTTAGAACTAAGAAGATGAGTCTGAATAGGAGAAAAGGCCAGCCAGAACCCTCTTAAATCTGGCAGAAACTCCTGCGGAGATCAGAGAGGGTGCGTGAGAGCACAGATCGATAGCTCATATCTGCAGAGAAGGTCAGGAGGTGCACAGAGCACTTCCACTTCCACACCTCCTTCTGTTTTTCATCAGGGACAGTACGGGGGAGAAAAACACTTTAAATTGCTCGCTGAATTTCTGTTTAAGCTGTTTGTCATTTTTTTCCTGCTTTTCTATTTTTTTCATTCTTTTTCAATCTCGGGCTCAATTTGTTGAGTTTAGTCATCATTTGAAAACGCTGAGAGACGGCCTGTTTCTGGCCAGTTTGCTGTTCCAGGTGATCAGTAACAAGGCCAGTAAATCAATATCCACCTGTCTCTCCCAATTGCAGGTTCCAGCTCAACAAGAAAGGAAAAGTGTGGAGGGACTCGTTCTTGGTGGAGAGGGGGTGAGTCAGCACAAATTAAATGTGAAAACAGCCGGAGAACGCTGTGTTTTTGGTGTTAAAGGTCAACGTATGTTTATTCATATAACATGAGGTTTTTCTTTTCTTGTCTGGTGACAGGAAACTGCTACATAAAGTGCTGAATGACGGGAAAGATATGGCCGAGGAGGAGAACTACCTGCCCAAATACCAGCGTGTCAAAGACCTGTGCCAGCGCGCAGAGTACCAGACGCCATGTGAACAGATCGGTCAGGTACAACAACATACACACAGGAGAATCTTTGTCTTTCCTTCTTTATTTTTTTCTGTCAATCTCGCACAATTTATCAAAATAAAAAAAAGGTAGGCAGGATTACAACCCGACAAAACCACAAATCGGGTGTTTCATGTGTTAACATTTATTGACTTGTGAAATCCTGTGACTGACAGCAGTAGATGTAGGAATGTTATAGGTGGCCCAGTGGCACTACAGCATAAAATACAAAAAAAAATGATACATTTTAAATTAAAGCCAATGATTATTTTGCTAATTGAGTAATTGGTCAAATATTTTGTACTATAAACAACCTAGACCTAAAAACAACAGCCTTTAAAGTGACTTAAAATACATATGTAATAACAATGAGGCAACAATAATTGTTTCAAAGCAAGTAATTTTATGGTTTTATTGAAAAACACTGTTAAAATACACAATTTAATATACATAATACAAAACATAAACTTATAAACAATCATTGTCTTTTCCTGGGCATTGTTGTCCATGAATTATGGTCATTTGCTGTCTGACTCAAACATGATGCGGAAATGGTATGTCACGTATGCTTATTAAGTTCACCTGAGTAAGCAGGTGAATGTTTATTGTTTATACTTATATATATGTTTATCTGAATATTAATATAGAATGTAAGTTTTTTTTTTTGAGCAACAGAGATGTTGATGGGGAGCGGCGGTACTCCTTGCAAATGAGCCAAAACTCTGTTGCTGGCCTCAATATGTCACATAGACTCTTTAAAACACTAAAATCTCATGTTCAATCATTTGTGCATAACCTAATAAATATTCATGAGCTATGGTGAAGACCAGTTAATGGCATAACCAGCACATTTGTGAGTCACACAACTTCCCACCACCCAGAAATATACCCAAATACTATCTATCTATCTATCTATCTATCTATCTATCTATCTATCTATCTATCTATCTATCTATCTATCTATCTATCTATCTATCTATCCGTCTGTCTGTCTATCTATTTCTGTCTGTCTGTCTGTCTATCTATCTATCTATCTATCTATCTATCTATCTATCTATCTATCTATCTATCTATCTATCTATCTATCTATCTGTCTGTCTATCTGTCTATCTATCTATCTATCTATCTATCTATCCATACATCTGTCTGTCTGTCTGTCTATCTATGTCTGTCTGCAGGGTTGGGGAGTAACGAAATACAAGTAACTTAGTTACGTATTTAAAATACAAAATTTGAGTAACTGTATTTCATTACAGTTACATTTTTAATGGCTGGTAATCAGATTACAGTTACATCTGAAAGGTATTTTAGATTACCAAAGGATTACTTTGAATTTTAATGTCATTTAAACAGCAATTGGTGATTCTCTGACTCTGACAGTCTGAAAAAGCGAAGTTAAGGTTCATGTTTTTGACTGTTTTCATGTTTTGTTATAGTCGTTTGGGAGTCATTTTATAATTGTAAAAAAGGTCACTGCATATTTTTCTCACAATTTGTTTTTCCCCTCATAATTGTGAGTTTGCATTTCATAATTCTTTTTCTCTGAATTGCGAGATTTAAACTCTCAATTGCAAGTTATAAATTCAGAATTGGGAGATATGAACTTGCAATACTGACTTTTTTCTTGCAATTGTGATTTTAGTATGTGAGTTAAATGTCATAATTCTGGCTTTTCTCAATATTGCGAGTTCTGACTATTCTGACTTTATAACTCGCAATTGCAACTTTATATCACGCAATTCTGAGGGAAAAAGTCAGAATTGTGAGATAAAAACTTGCAATTACCTTTTTTGTGTTTGTTCCACACTTATTAGTATTCTAAAGTATTTAGATTAAGTTACTAAACTTAAGTAATGTAACGAAATACGTTACAAATTACTTTTTAAAGCATGTATTTTGTAATCTGTAGTGAAATACATTTTAAAAGTAACTTACCCAGCCCTGTCTGTCTGTCTGTCTGTCTGTCTCTGTCTGTCTCTCTATCTATCTATCTATATCTGTCTACCTAAATGTATTGTGTTACTCTCTAAAAAAAAGTAACTAATTACATCACTAAGTTACTTTTGATGGAAATTTTTTGTCACATGGGCTTAATTATTTGTTTTTTAATAACAAAAAAGGTTCTATTTCTGGCAAATGTTAAGGCCCTTTCACACCAAAAGTGAAATGAATAAGCCTCAGGCTGTAGGAAATGCACATTTTCATCTGTAACAATAGAGGGCGCAGCTCAAACAAACCCTTCAGCTGTGCTGCCATTCTGGACTAAAGAAGAATAAAGGAGCAGAAAGTTCAACATTCTTACTTCAACATTAATAAATAGATAGATAAATAAATACAAAAAAGGATGTTTATCTAAAGTCCTTTTTGGTTATTAGTATGGTTGAATTGGATAAAGGACAGCAGCAAAGACATTCGTTAATAAAGTGAGATTAAATATATAAAGTATTTATTTAACATTTTTAATTGTTGCAGGTTTTTGTAATATTCTGAGTTTGTATTTCACTGTTTTTATTCATTTTGATGAATACTGAATCTGTTTTTGTGCAAGTGAGAGGAGTAAATGCATCTTCACATTTGTTATAAGTTTAAAAGTAATGCGTTACTTTACTAGTGACTTGAAAAAAGTAATCTGATTATGTAACTTGCGTTACAGCTGCTTTACCCTCAGCACTGCTCTCAAGAATGGTTAGGTGTGTGTGTGAGATCTGTCTTTTGAAACAGAAGTGAGAACAGAGCTGTCAGATCAGACACCTGAAATTTCATGCTCTCACTTTCACTCTAACAAGCCTGGCCCAATGTAGTCCTCCAGGGACCTGCAGCCCATTCCTGCATTATCTCTCCTCTCCATCTATTTCTCTTTCTTTTTTATATGTCAGCCATTATTCATCTTCATTTCTTCTTTGATCAAGCCGTTTGTCTTAATATACATTCACAGTTTTCAGAGCAAGAAAAATTTGAAATTTCAAAACAAGGAGAAGGGGGAATTGCGCTTGCTGATAGTGTCGTTTATGTGCACATATTGCCTGCATTGTTTTTGCTCCTGATTTACTCAGAATTATGTGAATCAGGTAAAGATGCAAGCTCACCCAATTTGCATGGCACAATTCCCAGCACAGATACAGTAGCACCTGGTGCAGTATGGTGGATTGGCCTTTATTGGTTTAAACCCACATTCTTTCATTTACCACTCTTTAAAGTTGACATGAAACAGAAATTGCAATAGTTTTTTCTTCCCTATTGTTGCGTATTGGGCCAGATTTACAGGGTAAATATCACGAGAGCGCAATTTTATAAAAGTGCAGATTGGAGTGGAAAGTTCTGCACGTGATCTACTGACGACGCACAAATTAAAGAACACAGACACAGCCGAACCATTTTCATAATACATGCTGTTTTGGCTGGTATGTAATGCTGCAAATACCAATAAATTGACTAGTGTAAACCTTGGTAAATCACCTTACATGATTCATTTAGATACTCTCTTCCCATAAATTTTGCATTTGAAAGAAAAACTCATACAAATGCATATGCAATACGCAAAAATAACTGTCCACGCCTTTTCTGCACTATTTTTTCATTGCGCGTCTTTAGTAAATCCTGACAGTAGTTTTTTTAATGCCAAAAGAGTGTTTGCACTGACACAAACTCTTTGTAAATCTTGCCCATAATCAACCGAAACGTGTTCTCGAACATGAAAAAAATTAGGGTGGGACTTGATTTTGTCCAGATGGAATTGAGTTGGATGGTTGTGGTTTGCTATTTGTCAATCTCATGTGAGTGGCAGGTTGTGAATTTAAATAATAATACTAATGATCTCATAAATCATTTATAATAAATACTGCAATATTCCATAAAAAAGTCACTTTTGGTTTGGACTTTAAAGGGTTCGTTCACCCAAAAATGAAATTTGTCATTAATTACTCACCCTCATGTCTTTCCAAACCCACAAGATCTTCGCTCATCTTCAGAACAAAAATTAAGATATCTTTGATAAAATTCAAGTTTTTTTATCTCCCATAAAAAGCAATGAAAATACCACATTCAAGGTCCAGAGAAGTAGTAAAGACATTGTTAAAATAGTCCACGTGGTTCAACCTTAATCTTATGAAGCGTCGAGCATACTTGTGCACAAAAGACCCCCAAAAAAACGAATTTATTCCATAATTTGTTCTCTACCCTGTCATTCTCCTACACTGTTCACGTAGTAAATACAGTGCAGCGCTTCTGTGTTAACGTCTGAACGCTGACTCATTATTTGCCGGGTCCTGCGTCAGTATCGCACGTATGCATCGGGGTGCTCACGTGAACCGTGTCGGCCAATAATGAGCCAGCGTTCGGATGTAAACATGGAAGCGCTGCACTGCGTCAACTGTGTAAGAGACTGAGGCCCCGATCAGACAGAGCGTGTTTTTCAGGTCTGAAAGTGAGGCACACCTCACTGCCTTTTTTGTTGATTTTTTTTTTTAAAGGGCAGTGCGCTGCAGTTATATATGATGCTAAGCAACCACTGTATCAGCTGACCTGTCAGTGTAGTGCAAGCGCTCTTTGGTTTGCTGTTAAACTGTCACATTAGCGGGAACTTGTACATTTCAAGCAAAGGGCTCCATCTTTGCAGTGTCCAAAAGAATTTTAAACATTCGTCAGCACAATGGAATGCCCGTCTCTCCATTCATTCGATTGGACAATGGGATAAAAACTGGAATGACATTGGGTGCTTCTCTGCTCAGAGTTGCTTCTTTTCAACTTCAGGCACTCCGAACGCTCGTGCAAAAATGCAAGGCGCAGCAGGCGGTTAAAACGCGAGGCGCCCGGGGCGCATAAACAGCGCATGCAGTACGCTCACTGCCAATAGAAAACTATTTCAAAAAGGTGTTTTGTCTGATCAGGGCCTAACAGGGTAGAGAAGAAATTGTTGAATAAAGTTGTTATTTTTGTTTTGTTTTTGCGTACAAAAAGTATTCTCGTCGCTTCATGAGATTAAGGTTGAACCACTGCAGTCACATGAACTATTTTAACAATGTCTTAACTACCTCTCTGGCCCTTGAATGTGGTACTTTAGTTGCTTTCAATGGGAGATAAAAAAACCTCTTGGATTTCATCAAAAATATCTTAATTTGTGTTCAGAAAATGAACGAAGATCTTAAGGGTTTGAAACAACATGTAGTATTTAATGACATGATTTTCATTTTTGGGTGAACTAACCCTTTAACTACATGTACAGCGACTAAAACGATCCATTTCTCTCTCATCTCTCTGATAGTGTGCAGTATAACTTGTGTTCCTCATTAAGGAAGCTTTTACTGAGGTGGATTTGTGATAATTACAGCTGAGTAAGAATACCGACACTTGGCAGGGGGTTAATTTTCACCTTTTACTTCTAGTGTATAAGCACACTAGTGTATCCACCCACACATACTCGTCATGGTGAAAAGTTAATGGGTGTTGATGGTGTCAAACAAATTGTCTTTGTGAGCAGACACTGTCAAATACAGTTTAATCATAGAGGAATGAGTTAAGAATATTTTATGAGAACAAGTAAGATTAAGAAAATTTCTCTTGAGTCATGTCATGAGAGCTGGCGTGTATATACGTGTTTATGGTAATAGATGGCAATACTTTAATGCACCCTGCTTTTTACACTTCAATCAAAAAATACTACAATGTTATCATTGTACCATTTCTAAAAAAAACATGGTATCGCCATGGTACCAAGCCAGTTCAATACTATGGCACTTTCTGTTACCGTTCTACTAGTGTATGCATCAGATTTCAGAGTAAAAAATGCATGAAGATGGCCCTCTTTCTCTGTCTCTCTGCAGAAGTGGCAGTGTGTTGAAGACGCCACAGGGAAGCTGAGGTTGTCTAAATGCAAAGGCATGGCCAGTCTGTCTGCAGTGCGGAAGCCATCTGTATCCAGCATCAAATCACAGATTTATCTTCAGAGCATGAGCGCTGATGTCAGCGTGAACTCTGAGCCTCAAGCCTGCAACTGTGAACCCAAAAGCTACAGTACCTTCTCTAAGAGTAAACTGTTCTCCAAAAAGAGTGAGTACAACTAGATACACTGCACTGCTACAAACACACACAGCAACAAGTCCTCCAGAATAAAAATCATTCAGGATGCATTCACTCAATTATTCTGTGTGCCTCTGCTGCCCTCTTATGGAGGTCAAATGTAAAAGAAAGTGCTTTTCTGCTCTATTATATGTATTATATTATTTCCATAATATTATTGTTTTATATATATATATATATATATATATATATATATATATATATATATATATATATATATATAATTGTTATTAATACACTAGTTATTAAGACTACTCTACTAAATTAAAAAAAGTTTGCTCAAATCTTTCTTATAAATTAGAAAGATATAGAACAACTAAGATGATTGATAGATGTCAATGTCACTGCACTAGTATTTGTTGCAAGTTTAATTTTGTATATTAAACTTTGAATTACTGCTAATCACTTAACAGTAATAGTAGTTTAATTATATTTGATTATATATTATATTTCTATATATAATATATTAAAATTACTACTAAAATAATTTATTAATTGTTTTTAAAAGTAATAATTAGTCATTTATAAAATATTATTCTAAAATTCTTTGAATTAATTAATTGTGCGTGTATGTGTACAGTTGTGTTCAAAATTATTCAACCCCCCAATGCTGTAAATGGTTTTAGAGAATTTAGAGTACATTTGTAATTGAATTCAGAATGAAATCCTACAAGGACTTCTTAAAGAAGCATATGCAACTAAAATGACATCAATTGGTTTTGTAATACAGTAGTAAATGTTTCTTTTGTGAATTCTTCATTGACACAATTATTCAACCCCTTAAAGACTACCACTCTGAAGAACAGAGGTCCATTGAAGTGTTTTCAATCAGGTATTGAAAGCACCTGTGGATGTCAG
Organism: Opsariichthys bidens; assembly: GCA_037194245.1. Lineage (NCBI taxonomy): Eukaryota > Metazoa > Chordata > Actinopteri > Cypriniformes > Xenocyprididae > Opsariichthys > Opsariichthys bidens. Next base: position 9,772,451 of record CM074285.1, on the reverse strand, counting down.
GGAGCAGCAATAAAGCCTAATAAGCACCAATTAGGCAGCTTTAAAATGACTGTGATACTCAGCTCCTTCTAGACATTTACTGGTGTGGTTACAAACATGGTGAAGTCAAGAGAATGGTCCAGGAAGACAAGAGAAGAGGTGATTACTCTTCACAGGAAGGGCAATGGCTATAAGAAGATTGCAAAGATGTTAAACATACCAAGAGACACCATAGGAAGCATCATTCGCAAATTCAAGGCAAAGGGCACTGTTGAAACGCTACCTGGTCGTGGCAGAAAGAAGATGCTGACTTCGACTGCTGTGTGCTACCTGAAGCGTAGAGTGGAGAAAAGTCCCCGTGTGACTGCTGAGGAACTGAGAAAAGATTTGTCAGATGTAGGTACTGAAGTTTCTGCTCAGACAATACGGCGCACCCTGCGTAATGAAGGCCTCCATGCCAGAACTCCCAGGCGCACCCCCTTGCTGTCTCCAAAGAATAAGAAGAGTCGACTGCAGTATGCCAAAAGTCATGTGGACAAACCACAGAAGTTTTGGGATCGTGTTCTGTGGACTGATGAAACAAAATTAGAACTGTTTGGGCCCATGGATCAACGCTATGTTTGGAGGAGGAAGAACAAGGCCTATGAAGAAAAGAACACCTTGCCTACTGTGAAGCATGGCGGGGGGTCAATCATGCTTTGGGGCTGTTTTGCTTCTGCAGGTACTGGGAAGCTTCAGCGTGTGCAAGGTACCATGAATTCTCTTCAGTACCAGGAGATATTGGAGGGCAATGTGATGCAGTCCGTCACAAACCTGAGGCTTGGGAGACGTTGGACCTTTCAACAGGACAATGATCCCAAGCATACCTCCAAGTCCACTAGAGCATGGTTGCAGATTAAAGGCTGGAACATTTTGAAATGGCCATCGCAGTCACCAGACTTAAATCCGATTGAGAACCTCTGGTGGGACTTAAAGAAAGCAGTTGCAGTGCGCAAGCCTAAGAATGTGACTGAACTGGAGGCTTTTGCCCATGATGAATGGGCGAAGATACCCGTAGCTCGCTGCAAGACACTTGTGTCAAGCTATGCTTCACGTTTAAAAGCTGTTATAACTGTAAAAGGATGTTGTACTAAGTATTAAGATTAAATGTCACTTGGGGGTTGAATAAAACTGATAATGATGTGAGCAGAGAAAAGACATTTGTGGTTATTTCATTATAAATGTTATGTTATATTTGTCTGACCTACACGTGCCTCTTTGATTTAATTGTAAGCAGGATGACTGAATGATCAAAATCAATGTCAAACCGGCCAAAACAATCAATTTCAGTGGGGGTTGAATAATTTTGAACACAACTGTATATATATATATATATATATATATATATACATATATATATATAATTTTTTTTTTTTTTTTTGTCCTGGACAAGTGATAATGTCAAGCCCTGCATTTGATTGACAGAACTCAAATCACTGAAGAGCTACTCCCGGAACCGCTTTGCCCGTGCGGTTTCCATGGAGATCGGAGGAGACCTATACGCAGTGGACCTGGATCATGAATACAGACCCGCAGGACCCAGGAACCTCAGCCTCAGGCAGAACACAGCGGACGAGGAGGAGTTCAGCGGGATGGGACCCACTGCAGTCAGCCAGACCAGCAACAGCCTGACTGTGCCCCCGTCTATTAAAGTCACTCACAGGTGAGGCGCGTGTGTGCGCTTCAAGAGAGACTCATGACAGAGGGAGTGTAGTGCACTGAGAATGTGTGTATATGTTTCAGATGTTCCATTTTGGCCAATGACACAGTGAAATGTGACACGGGTCTGTACAAATCGCTGCAAGCATGGAAGGACCATAAGCTCCACATCGACCATGAAGTATGACACACACTGCCACCCTTCTGTCTTCCTTATGTTGTGCCAAATCTGTATGACTTTCTTTTGGGGATCATAAAAGGAGACATTTAACAGAATGTTCACGTTGCTTTTTTTTCCATGAAAGTGAGCGATTACCAGCTGCAAGTGCAAAACCATTTAAATTTACATTTAAATCAATAAAAATGATAAGTGAATAAAAATGACTCATAAAAGTCACTCATGGATCACATTTCCAGTCTTACAAATTTAATTCTGTACAATTATATCGAATACATTATATCATTATGTGCACTGTCATCTCTTTCCCAGATCGAAACACTCCAGACCAAGATTAAAAACCTGCGTGAGGTCCGAGGTCACCTGAAAAAGGCACGACCTGAAGAGTGTGACTGCAACAAATACTAGTGAGAGTGACATCTGTCAATCATCTCTTCATCTACTGTTCCCTCAGATTCATTTGGATTTTTAGACTTTTAAGTAAATTAAAATAGATTATATACACATTTCTTTAGTTATTTAAGTACTTATTATTTTTTTTTGTATAAGTATTTAATATAATGTATACTTTTATAATACATTGCTTATATTAATTATATATTAAAATTAATGTTTTTTATTAATAAATATGTTTTTTTTATTTTATTTATATACTGTATATATAAACTCATTTGTGCATTAGTAATTAATATATAGATATGCAACAATATATATTAAAATAAGTTTATAAGTGCAAATTTTGTTTAAAATGTTTAATAAATTGTTATATTTGGATTCTCTTTCAGTTACAAATCAAAGTACAAGAGTAAACTGAGGAAATACAAAGCAGGAAGTGTCCATCCATTCAGGTGGGTTTCTGTGTCTACTGTATGTATGTGTGAATGCACATGTGTTGATTATGGTTTGGATTATTCTCTCTGTCTCTGTAGGAAAGGACAGGAGAAGGATAAGAAGGCCTGGATATTACTCGAGCAAAAACGCAGGAAGAAGCTGAGGAAGTTACTGAAGCGTCTGCGCAACAATGACACCTGCAGCATGCCTGGCCTTACCTGCTTCACACACGACAACCAGCACTGGCAGACCGCTCCGTTCTGGACATGTAAGTCACACACACACACACACACACACATATTTCAGAATGACCAAAACAACATTTCAGATGATGTACTTTGGTTATGCCAAAGTCACATGACTTTTTTGATGCACATTGAGAATTTATGCGCATGTTTTCTTATTGGATAAAAAAATGTATCCACCATACATTTTTTTAATGCGCATTTTTAGAATGTATGTGCATATTGGCATTTCCATCAGGTGTTTATCTAATATTCCAAAATGTGCCTAAAAATAGGTGCATGGAAACATAGCCACTGTCTTTGAGTCAGAACTAGATCTATGTGACATTTTTTTGTTTTCAGTGGGGCCGTTTTGTGCGTGCACTAGTGCCAATAACAACACCTACTGGTGCATGAGGACCATTAATGAGACGCACAACTTCCTGTTCTGTGAATTTGCTACCGGATTTCTGGAGTACTTTGACATCAACACGGATCCATATCAGGTAAGTGGTCATATGTAAAGGCAACATGAAATCACCACGGACGGGGTTTACTAGAAAGAGTACGGGCTTGAGTCCTGTTGCACGTTCATACTGACAATTTTTGAGACACTGATGTAAGTTGCTGTGTGAATGGGACAAGACCTCAGTGTTGGGGAATGTTACTTTTAAAAGTAATGCGTTGCAATATTGAGTTACTTCCTAAAAAGTAACTAAATACATTACTTTTTATGAAAAGAAATACATTACATCTTTTGCGTTTCTTTTTCTCACGTGGGCTGAGCTTGCTTATTTGTTATTTAATAACTACAAAAAAGTTCTATTTTTGGCAAATGTTAAATGTTTCTCACCAAAAGTGAAATGAATAAGCCTCAGGCTGAAGGAAATGCATATGTATGCCTGGACAAACCTTTCAAACAAACCTTTCAGCTGCGCTGCCATTCTGGATGAAGAATAGGACACAGGAGAAGGAAATTCAACACTCTTATTTCTAAATCTAATCTAAAGTCACTTTTGGTAACACTTTAGAATAATGTTCATTAGTTAACATTAATTAACAACATTAGTTAACATGAACTAATAATGAACTGCACTTACACAGCATTTATTAATCTTTGTTGATGTTAATTTCAACATTTACTAATACATTATTAAATTCTTGTTAACATTAGTTAATGCACTGTGAACTAACATGAACAAACAATGAACAACTGTGTTTTCATTAACTAACATTAACGAAGATTAGTAAATACAGTAACAAATGTATTGCTCATGGTTAGTTCATGTTAGTTAATACATTAACTAATGTTTAACTAATGAACATTATTCTAAAGTGTTACCTCACTTTTTGCTTATTAGTTTAGTTGAATTAAATCTACCAGTGATCAGTGTAATTTAATATAGTTATTTATTACATGTTTGCATAAAATTCAGAGATTGTATTTCACTGTTTTTATTCATTTTGAGGAACACTGAACATTTTTGTGCAGGTGAGAAGAGTAAATGCTTGTTCATATTTTGTCTAGAACTACAATAACCATCATGTTTACTCAGTGCACACAACACACCTGCACTTTTGCTGCATTCACACCTTGTCGTAATTACCACTGTATCAAGATGACATCCTACACGACATCCTATTCGGAGCTGTTCAGACTGGGAATTGTTCGTTTCTATGGAACCACTATCAATGCCTAAATGAATCTGCTGTGGTCAGGTGGTACAGCAGTCATGTGGTACAAGTAGGAACTCTCAAACAATTCCAATCTTACGAGCTGTACGAGGACGTGAACGCTTTTTACAAGTTCAAATCACGTAATTGACCCTTCGCCGGCAGTTTGACTGACAGGCGATCTGACCAATCATAACCCTGAATCCGCCATTTTGTCCGACAAAGCAGTCAGGGGAGGTCTTTCTGCGCTCTAAACAACATTCTGATGTTCATTCATGTTTACTTGATGCTATAAATGAACTAGTATGAAGAGATGATCGGTTCACAAACCGCTTGAAGGAGCTACAGCGATCTGTCACCACACATTAAAGAGACATTATACGCTATTTATTGTTTAAACTTCTTAAAAAATTACAATATTTTAAATTAGAAACTGTTTCATATCAAAAGTAACCTGCTCTATCTTGTCTGTTGACGCGTTGTCAGTGTCCTCTTTGCTCCGGGATGTATTTTTCACTTCGTGAGAACATGATGTGTGGCGTGAGAGCGCATGACTTGTCGGACATAGCAACAGTAACTAAAGGGGGCGGGTCTTTGCGAAGGGACAATGGTGGTAATTATGACATGGTGCACCTTTTATTTCTCTCAAAATAGGGACAGTCAATAAATGTGAAAAGTAACTTGCGTTACTTATTTGAAATAGTAACTTAGATATTTTGTTGTAAATTGAAAAAGTAATGCATTACTTTACTAGTTACTTGAAAAAGTAATCTTATTACATAACTAAAGTTCCTTGTAACTGGTCCCCAACACTGGTAAACGTAGCCTAAGAAAAACAAAATCAGGAGCATAATTGTTCTGTGTGATGAAAGTGACAGCAAAACTTTGTATTTCTGACAATTTAAAAAAAAATCCCCTGATGAATATTGAAATGGTTATAGAAGTCAAATTTTGAAATAAGGTATTTTTATATTTTAAAAATATTTAGTCAAAAATGTTACCAAAAAGGAATGTACAGTATTAATTGCATCTGTCTCTGTATGTGCATGTAGTTGGTGAATGCGGTGAACACACTGGACCGGTACGTTCTCAATCAACTGCATGTTCAGCTCATGGAGCTCAGAGGCTGTAAGGGACACAAGCAGTGTAACCCCCGCACACGCAGCCTCGACATCGGTGAGTCACACACACTCTGACACACACACACACTTATACTGTATGCATACACACAGCTGCAAGGCATCCGGCCCAGAGGTTGCGGCACACTGACTGATACATGTGCCACACACACAAACACAGACACGCACACTTACGTTCGTCTACATGGACCGAAGGCAAAGGTTGACATGGAATATCACATCTTCATCATCATCATCCTCACCTGATCCCTGGCCCTGCCTTGCTTCCTGTTTTCTCCTTGTTTTTATATGCAAACAGAAACTCGTACCTTCTCCTCCTGAGCTGCTGTCCTGAAGGGTAAACATGATGTGCCACACAGCATGCTGTCTGAGGATCTTACCATGTCCTTCGTTGTATCTGACATGTAGTCCCTGCTCTCAAAACTCTCACTGACATGATTGCAATTCATTTTCAGCAGAAGTGATAAAAACAGAAGAGGCACATTTATTGATTCACTTATTGATTCATTCATAATGAACTCAAGGACAGCTCGTGTCATGTTAAAACTCGCCGGCGTTTGCGATCTGATGAATTATCTCAAGGCTCGCATTAGAATCCGAGAGTAAAAACGTAAAATGTTTGTAGACAAATGTGATTTATATTAGCATGAACTTCTTAGCATAGAAGGGATGAATAGAAAATTCATTTTTTGATGCTTTTTATATACATTTCGTTCAAAAGTTTGGGGTCGTTAAGATTTTTTAACACTTTTGAAAGAAGTCTCTTATGCTCAGCAAGGCTGCATTTATTTATTTAACATACAGTAAAAAATTATGAAATGTTATTGCGTTTTTAAAAAATACGTTTTCTATTTTGAAATATTTTAAAATGTACTTTATTCCTGTGATGCTAAGCTGAATTTTGCAGCCAATATATATATATATATATATAAAATTTTATTTATTTATTTTTTTTTAAATCATCTTATTGACCCCAAACTTTTGCATTATGCAACCTGCCCACGTTAGCATCCTCATAGTTTGTTAAAATGACAGATAAATTTGCGCAAAAATGTTGTAGAGTTTTCTTGGAAACCTTTGACATCAGCAGGCATGGGAATTGCTTTTTCTTCCTTTCAAAAGTTGATAAATCTATTTATCTATTGCTAAATTATATTGTTAAAGGCTCAATATGCAGACGTAGAGTATTATTGTTCATCTTGAGCGGATAAGTTGCTATTCTGATCCTATCAGATGATTTTTATACATTATAAAATGCTCTAAAAACTTTGTATATGTTCTGTAACAAACAGGTCTGTCACAAGACATCAGGAATAAGCCATGCTAAACGTAAATTATAAAATGAACTAATTAATCAATTAAAGGGGGGTTAGTTCACCCAAAAATTCTGTCATTTATTACTCACCCTCATGTCGTTCTACACCCGTAAGACCTTCATTCATCTTCAGAACACAAATCAAGATATTATTGATCAAATCCAATGGCTCAGTGAGGACTCCTTCTACTAAAAAGCTACTAAAACATATTTAAAACAGTTCATGTGAATACAGTGGTTCAACTTAATATTATCAAGTGATGACAATACTTTTTGTGTGACAACAATAACAAAACAGCAACTTTATTCAACAGTATCTAGTGATTGACGATTTCAAAAAACTGCTTCATGAAGCTTTACGAATCTTTTGTTTCGAATCAGTGGTTCGGATTGCGTATCAAACTGCCAAAGTCACGTGAACTATTGAAATTGCGAAACACTTAGGATGTAACGAAGCCTCAATTACTGAATCACGTGATTTTGGCGCTCTGAACCACTGATTTGAAACAAAAGATTTGAAAAACTATATGAAGAAAAAGGAGTGTTCTTTTTGGCCATGCAGACCTCACTGAGCCATCGGATATCATCAAAAAATATCTTGATTTGTGTTCACAGTGAAGATGAATGAAGGTCTTACGGGTGTAGAACGACATGAGGGTGAGGAATTAATGACGTAATTTTTGGGTGAACTAACCCCCCTTTAATAGATTAATTAGTTCATTTTATAATTTTAATTTTATAATCTGAAAGGATCAGAATAGCAACTTATACTCTACGTCGGCATATTGGGCCTGCAGATTCATAATTTTCTAAAAAATGATCGGCCCTTGCAACTTCATTCATAACAATGAATGATCTTATCTTGGCACTGCAACCTTCCACACGACCCTTGGACAAGAAGCCGAGAGTTGTTTTTCCAGTGATGCTTTCCTGAGGATCTTAAGCATTGTTCTTCCACTCTCTAACTAACGATATTGTCTCTTCTTCAGGGGATAAAGAGAGAAGCAGCTATGATGAATACAGGTATCACTGCCAAATGAATTTAACCCCATTTTAGACTAGAAGGCTACTGTGAGATTATTTTGGATAAGGATACTAATCCACTTCTACAGTTCTGTTGTAGACAGCTTGAAGTAGTCTTAATGATGTACATCACACACACCTAAAGGCATCACAGGAATTCACTCCTCAATGTGAAATCAAGGAGAAGACCTCTCTGTCACGGAGGAAGACGTAGAAACTTGAACTGATTTGATGTCAGTTTGCTGTTAAAAGAGCGTTCCGGGTTAAGCTCCACTGCAGAAAACAACCTTGACCTATGTTTGTAAAAATAAAAACCAAGTGGAGACAGTGAAGCACTTGCAATGGAAGTTTGGGGAGATTAAAACAAAATTGTGCAGCGTGTATTTTTTTAAAAGCTTCTGTACAAAAAAAGGTGTTTTTGACTGATCGTCAGCGTGTTTTTTTTCAATGATGAAAACTTGACTATACTAAAAAAACTATGACAAAAATCCATTGACATTTTCAACAAATAAAAACGAGATGAAGAGATGAAGGTGTTGTGACGTGAAAGAGCTCAGTTCAGTCGGGTTTCAATTCAGCTCACTTTTTCTCACAGAAAGCTGCCTCTCAGACGTCAGCGCTCGAGTACTGAATTGAGTTCTCTTTCATTAATTACGTCAAAATGTCCGTTTTGGCGAGGATTCGCGTAAACACTGTTGATTATGTCTTTAAGTGAATGTAAACAGTTGGAAGAGTATCAGATGTGTATCAGTGATCACTGTCATTAATGTCAATCATACAACGAACTGTTTACTAATGTGATTAATCTACGTTTAATTTATACAAATAAAAGTCTGCTTCAAAGAATGAAGAATGTTGTATGCAAATTGTTGCAAACAAAAATGCATAAATCATTCATTACAGAAGTTTCTTTATGAGAAGTGGCTTTATTTTTTTTTTTTTTAAGATAAATAAAGGCATGTTATATGTCACAGCAGTTAAATCAGTCTATATTGCATGTTCAAACCTTAATATCAACAGGTTAATAGATGTTTTCTCCAGGAGTTTGGAAATTGAACAATTGAACTAAAACTAAAACTAAATCTACGGTAGCTTTAGTCGACTAAAATCTAATGGGTTTAGTTCAATTGTAATGCATCAATTAAGCAAAAATTTCCAAACTCCTGAAGAAAACATCTATTAAAAATATTATATTTAGTCGACTAAAACTAGACTAAACCTAAAATAATTTGGATGACTAAAAGATGACATTGTGGCATTTTCGTCTAAAGACTATGAATAAAACTAAATCAATATTTGCTGTCAAATGTGACCCTGAACAGCCACTAAAGACTGCATACTGACCGTCCTCATAAGGAAGAAGTGGTTGAAAGTGGATAAAAGAGACATATTAAAACACCAGGTGTAAACGGGTATGTGTCTCCCTCGTCCACTAGTGAGCCGATCGACCAAAACGCATCTTAATACCAGGTGGAAACAGGGCCTGTGATAAAGCTGACTAAAATGTCCTTCAGCGGAGAGACTGCTGTGTAGGTGGACTATCCTTTTGATGGCAATTTCTCCATGTAACGTCTTTTTCTGGTGTCCTTGCATGTATTTTGTGAAAGGTACCGAGCACCAAGTATCCTGTCCTCCCCCATAGACTTCCATTGTAAGGGCTTTACTGTAAACACAATTTCTGCTCATTTTCAGAGGTTGACCGATAAATTAATCAGATATAAGAATGGGAGAAAATGTTTTAAAAATAATATTGATAAATGGTGTCACCGATTAACCAGTAAATGCGATAACTTATACTGTCAATAAAAGTTGCCGTATTTACAAACTGAGAAACAAGTAATTGACGGCATAAATATGGAAAGTTTGCCAGTTCAAACAGAAAAAACATGTCCTCTAAAAATAAATCAATACATGAAGTGACTTTATTCATACCAAACGGGTTTCAAGAAACTGGAAGAGATGATCAAATATCTCAAATTAATGTAATATCTCATATTATACATTTATATCACATTATGGTTCAAACATTTCCGGTCAGTAAGGTTTTTTTTTTTTTTTTTTTTTTTTTAATACAATTGTTCAGCAAATACACAATTAATGTATCAAAAGTAGCACAACTGTTTTCAACATTGATAATAATAAATGTTTCTTTAGGATCAAATCCTTTTGGAATGATTTCATTAAAGATCATGTGACACTGAAGACTGGAGTAATGATGCTGAAAATTCAGCTTTAATCACAGAAATAAATGACATTTTAATATATATTCAGATGGAAACAGTTTTTTTTTCAGTTGTACTAATATTTCACAAAATGACTGTTTTTACTGTAATTTTGTGCATATTAGAGACTTCTTTCAAAAACATTTTTAAAAAAATCATTCCAACCCCACACATTCCAACTGTCGTGTGTAAGCTAATGGACTTTTTACAAAAGTCTTGTTGGAACATTTAAATTCGCAGTGACTTCCTTGACGGATCAGATGTCTTCTCCTTCAGATTCTGTACTTTCTCTCTCTCTCTCTCTCTTTCTCTCTTGTTTTGTCTCCCTCTCTCTTGCCCTATACTGTGCCTTGCATGTATTCAGCCTTGGGTTTTGTTGTGTGTATGTGAAAGCCTCTCTCTGATTGGCTTTGTCTATCACATGCTTGAGTTTGTGGCCGGGGTAACAGTTTGTCTTATCGTTGCTTGTCGCATTAGGCAGTTTCAGCGCCGGAAATGGCCTAAAGTGAGGAAGCCTGTCTCCAAATCGCTGTGAGTTTGGATAATAATTCTGCTTCTCGTCCATAGGATACAATGCCACCAAGCCACTACCTTGTCTGAATCACCGTTCTCTCGCTCTCTCTTTAATTTCCTTTCTCTTGAATGCATTTAGTTCTGCCTGGCCTGCATGATCGCTTGATTAGTGTGTAGATCTGCATGGAAACTGTTCGGGAAAACAAACAGTTTTGTTTCTAAGCACGAGGGAAGATTCCCTCCACGTGCCCCCATCATCCTCACCTCATCTCACTCAATGCCTGAAACATTTACGTTCTTCCTGCCTTCATTCTTTTCAAGGTTTTTTCGTCGTTGTTCATATTTTCTATTCTTCCATTTAACATGAAATCACAAGCATCCATCTCCATTTTGATGCATCCACTTTTAATCAGTGCCTTAAATCGTTTTGCCGCTAGATGGAAATGTTTAATTGTTGTGGCCGTGCTTGTGTGTGTGATGTTTCCCCCACAGAGGACAGATATGGGAGGGATGGGAAGGATAACTTATGGAACGAGGACGATGTCCCGGAAGACACCGACCTGTTTCCCGGCGAGTCAAACTGGTCCGAACTTGAACCTTTGTACAGACTTGATGAGCACGCCTACGATCTCAAACTCAACTTCACCCTCAGCCTCGAGGACTGGGCTCATTTCAGCCGCTCCGTGGACCACATGTTCACGCTCCTCAGCAACGACAACCAGCCGTACTCTCCGCCCCGCCCAGAAGACGAACAAACAGGGAGAGGCCACGCCTTGGTGTCCTCCAGCCAATCCGCTTCAGCCATCTACCTGACCACTTTGGCCACACCCGCTCTTTTATTGAAGGAAGCTGGTGCTGAGGTTTTGAGACATGCTTTGGGGCTGAACCAACAGGAACGTCCCTCTTCTTCTTCTCCTTCGTCTTCATCACGTCCCACGCGACCTGTTGGCTTGCAGATGGACAACGCGGGCTGGGAGGAACTGAAAGGGGACAGACAAAAAGAAGCGAGGGATGGTGATGAGGAGGAGGAGGAGTTTGTTCAGAGACGGACAGGAAAGTTAAGCTCCACCCACTGCGACTGCAATGACATTTTGCAGGAAACGGTTTGACTCTCATGTAATGTTCCTCTCTCATACCGTCCCTCGTCAGAAAGACTTCTAAATTTGGCGGAAGTGAAGAAAGAGGCGGTTTAATGCCAGCGTACAGTCCTTCGGTTTATTTTTCTTCTCTCATATGTTCCCTCGCTCCATTATCGACTTGTCTCAGAAGCGCGGCGACAGCCGACGGCATTTCCAGCTTCTGATCATTTTCCCAACTTGTCCATAAGATAGGCTAGGCTCTGATCTTTTAGCTTAGAAAAATTCTTCACTGTTTTTATTCATTTATCTTTTTTTGAAGGGAGTAATGCAAGGTTGGGGGTTAAAATTCACAGCAGTAAAACTTGGGAATGAGTTTTTTAGTCCATTCATACTTGATTCAGTTTGAAACCGGTTTTGCACCACAATCTTTGATGATGGCTGCTCCTCTCCTGCTTGGAGTCTCCAGAAAGTGTCTCGTTTTGTGGGACATTGTCTTATACAGCCTTACAACTTCACTGAACATCACCACAGATAGGTCAATGGCGAATGTGTGTGTGTGTGTTGTTTGATTGTGTGAACATGCTATACCCAAGTCAAAACCGAATTTGAGTGTGATAAAATGAAGCTTTCTGATTTCATCCGTTGCTCCCAGTGTGTTTTAGCATTATTTTGTTTATGCTTAAATATTGGACAATTTATTTGAGAAGTTGAAATTTCTTTGCTGTTTATTGCAGCATTAGGAGTTGAACCAGCGAACCACTAAAAACAAAAAAAAGAAAGAAAGAAAGAAAAAATGGTTCATTTGATGTATCGGTCAAATTTGTGTTTTCATCCAAGCACACTGAGAAAGAAATTTTGCCACGCCATATTTGTAACCATAGCTTGTTCTTAAACTTTTTGCTATACACAGTTCTACTAATATCAGAGCAAATATATGAAATGGATGTATGTATTTTAATGTGTGTTTGCAATGTAAATGGTTAAAGGATATTTTTACTACACATTTAAAGTGAAACTGACCGCCTGACATAAACAGACATCACTCCAGCTTCAGGTTTTATTTATACAGCCTAATTTTTAACAGTTCTTTAATACACATATTCATGTTTTTTATGGTGATATATCTGAGATTGTTTAAATTATTAATCCACCTTCCCAAAGTGTTTCATCCCAGCTTGGTTCTTAGATGATTGTGATTGAGATTATAATTTTCAAGAGGGTAATCTGATCCCTGATCAGTCCATTTACTCTGGGATACTTCATCAGTACAGGTCATTGTGTTCACATATATTTCATATCAATGTACAACATCCACCCCTCACCTCTCGTGGCTGTACTAAAAGCAGTTTTGTCTGAGATTGTGTATGGTTGTTTTGAAAACCATCATAATTATTGTAAAGATGTACTGTGTAGATACTGGAGGATAGGAGCCAACTTGAAGAGGAGGAGACAGTTTCCTTTGGCACTTTCAAAGGGATGGCTGTTTTTGAAATTTAAAAGAGATCAGATGGTTTTAACAAAGTCTTGTACAGTTCTATAGATTTATCATGCCTATATTTTTGTTTTTGGTTTACCAGTGAACATTTGATAGTGCTCATTACTTTGTGAATAAAGTGTTGAATGCCCAAATTGCTTTCTGTTACTGTTTTTTTGTTCTTTTCATAACCAAACAAGCTTGTGCCATATATCACATCACACAAAGGGATTTATAGATCTAATTAAATCAGTTAAATATATTTTAACATTATTATTATAGGACATCAATCAGAATGCATAACTGCATAAGTTTATTGGGGTCCAAGCCCCAAAGGGGCTGAATCCGTTTTCTTATTATTATTATTATTATTATTATTCCCCAATGGGAGTCTATGGCAGCCCTATCAACGGATCATACCAGAAAGATCAGATTTGGCACACTTGTAGTGATTGTCATGAATAGAAATTGGACCAAATTTGAAGTCTCTAGGACCAACTCTATAGCACCATCACCAGTTCAAAAATTCACTATTCTAAAGGTCATTTTTTGACATAAATTGCAGTATCTTTTTTTTTTTTTTTTTTTTTTTTAAATGACATATCAGAACAATAATTGGTATGTATCATCATCAGAATATCTTCAAGATATCTGAGAGTGTACCACCTAGTGTTCCAGAGATATAAGGTTTGAAAACATTGTCCACATTTTGTATCCTTTGTTGTTTTATTCCCTGGCTTATGCCGTATCTGACGATGTGTCATTTGCCATTTTCCTTAAATGTACCTCTCCGCCAAATTGAATAGTTCGTTGCTCCAACAAATTTTGTCCAAAATCAGCTCAGATGATTTTTGGACCAAGCCGCACAGAAATGACTGAACCTACTTACAACCTACTTAAAGTTACGCCTTCCGCGAACAAACAAGCGTGGACATCATTGACTAAAACAATCTTTTAAAGTAAATTATTTTATGTTTTATGAATGAATGGTGTGTAAGATGAGCTTATATTGCTTTCGAATCTTAAGTATGAAACAAGCTAGTAGTAAAACAAAATAAATGATACTATCAAATTAATACAAACTCATGCAATTATAGCTAAAAATCGACCCGCCACACCCAAACCTTTCCCTAAACCTACCCCTTCCATAAAAAAATGTATGTTTCAAAGTTAAAATACTTAAAAAATGACAAAAACAAACAGCATAACTGTGGCTGTGGCGTTGTAGTTGTTATACGATCCGATCCCTTATCACTAGGTGGCGATGGTGAAGCTTAAAAAGCAAGAAAAGTGAAGCAGAAGAAGAGTGTGACGATTGTGTCTAGAAAGGTTACAGCTACGGCCAGAAGTGTAGCCAGAAATCACTCTCCAGAACATTCTCCTTCACTGCTCCCTGCTGGTGGAATGATCTCCCCACTTTCATCAGGAACGCTGAATCCCTGGCAATATTCAAGAGACAGCTGAAAACTCATCTCTTCCATGAACACTTGATCCCCTCATAAAAAAAAAAAAAAAAAATTAAAAAAAACCTTTCCTTCCCTTTTTCCCTTCCTACTCTAGCTTATGGTACTGAGCAATGTATGAAACTTGTATTGTGAGCACTTCCTGTGTTATTTGCCAATTCATGAAGAATCGCTTGTTTGTTTTCCTCACTTGCAAGTCGCTTTGGATAAAAGCGTCTGCTAAATGACTAAATGTAAATGTAAATGTAAGTGAGGCAGAATCTTAGGATAAATAACAGTAAATGAAATGTGCTACTTATCAAATTGTGTTTTATTATAATATCACCTATCCCAACCCTAAACCCACCCTAATCGTATCATCTTTTTTTGACATCTCGCGTGGTTCTGTGTGACTTGGACAACTTCAAGTTACGCCCCCTGCAACAGGTTACGCCTCCTCTCGTAGTCCGCAGACAGATTCTATTGGAACTAGCGCCATAGTGAAACAGCAGGCAGCGTGTACCGCTTTGACTCGCCAGCAGATGGCGCCACTCCTCAGACGATGAGTGAGCGATCACTCCGCTTCAAAGAAACTACACTGCAGGCTGCTGTAGAGATCAGATTACTCGAGCATGGCCCAAACTGAAGAGGGCGGGGGAATAACCCGCTCCGCTGTCTGTCTCAACCTCCAGCGGGACAGAATGCCTGAAATCCACTTTCACGGACTCAGTGCAGTCTGCTCAGTTTCTGCCAGAGGACACATCTTACTATTTTCACTCCCATTAGTCCAAACAATGTGAGGAACATGGCTGACAGAAGGTAAGATGGATCATTTTGCTGAGTTGTGAATACATGTTGCAGTTCAGCCCTGTTTGCTAATAGAGAATCGCGTGGGTAACTTTGAAATTGAAACAATGTTTGTTCATTATAATATGCGCCAGATTTAGACGATATATTGCTGCTGTATTGCATAAGGTGTTGTACACGATTGGGATGTTGTTCAAAGTTCACTCAAACTACTTTGAAAGCGATTATTATGATGTTTTCGGATCTTAAAGTGATTTAATTGATGTAACCAACTTAAAAAGTCTGGTGTAATTTCATAAAAATATACTTTTGTGAGCCCTCATGAACATGAAAACACTGACAGCAAAACTTACTGCAACTTTTACTACAGCATGTCCTAATGTAGGCATAAAATAGTTTTAGAGAGCATAATATTGCATTAAAATGACTTGTGAAGTGGCAACCCTGTTACCATCATGAGCTTCCCTTATTAAATTGATTTACATATCCATAGATTAAAAAAAAAATGTCCCTGTGGCACTGTTTTTCATTTTATCTTATATTTTGATTATCATTCGGCTTGGTTTTAAATAATCAACACTGTTACCATTGTAATTATTGAAAATGGATATGTGAAGTATCAGCTTTCAGTTGTATATTATCTGCATAATGCACATTTTGTACCTTGAGTAAACTGCTAATGATGATTAATGAACTGTAAAACTGTCAACCCTGTTACTTTCTACCTTGTTATTTTAAAAAACATGTTTAAGTTTTATTTGTTGTATTCTTCCTTTAGAATTATCTTCAGATGGTACAGTGCAATTTATTAACACTTAGTCATTGTTTGATTAAATACTTAATGCGGCTAAAATGTAAACGCCTGAATAGGGGTGGGCGATATACTGGTAAACACGATAAACTGGTACAAATTGGTCAACCAGTTGAGATTTTGGAATATCGATTCTGTCGTCGTTACGCTCGTTACGTTTCCGGACTGTGACATCATGAAAACGTATCATTTGAATGTGTTTTTAAGCCATATGGCATAAAAACAAGCGATTTTAAGCGCAATAAGCAGCGAAAGCGAACTCATCGATGGTCTCTGAGCGCACACGGGAAACACACGCACATAAAGCCGCTGCTCATGAGGCGTGCGAGTACCTAAATGAGTTCTTCTTGCGCCCTTGAGCAGTCAAATATATACATTCATGTGGAAAAATGCCACAGTCATTTAGGTGTTACGTGAACATAAACAGTTGAGAAAGAAAACGCATAATAAACGGACTCATATCATGATGTAAGATTTGTCAGATCGCCCGCCCATAAACTTGTGCTATGTTTTGATCGATGTTATAACGTGATCCATATTAGATGTGCAGACCAATGGTGGATTGATTAGCAGGGCCAGTTGATGGACAGATGCGATGCGGCTGTTGCAGTCTGGTCCAGTGTCGTCTTCCATGTGTCAGCCTTAATGGATTTAATGGGATGGATTTTTACATGTTTTATTAATCATGTTGCAATGCCATATCCCTTTGCATTCTCAGAACACCTCTTCTGAAGCCAGGACAAACACTGACAGCTTTTCTGAACTATTGAAATATTCACAAAGCCATATGGATGGAGTTACTATTAGACTCTGGAGACTGAAAGTTTGATAATGTGTCCCAATTGCTCGCACACTTAGTTGTCCATGGATCAAGTATTTATGAGTTAGTTGGCTGAAGGAATAATTCAGACGAAAAATAAAAACTCTTTTATCATTTTCTCACTCTCTGTTCGTTCTAAACCAAAAGGTATATTCCAAGTCTTCATAAGCCAACATCAGTTTCTTTCAAAATTGCACATCTGATTTAAAGATGTTTAATGTCAGAAAATGAAGACATTTCGGTGAACTACTTCTTTAAAGAGGTAGTACACCCAAAAATGAAAATTATCCCATGATTTACTCACCCTCAAGCCATCCTAAGTGTATATCTTCTTTCAGATGAACACAATCTGAGATATATTTTAAAAAAAATATCCTTGCTCTTCCAAGGTTTGGCCACATTTTGAAGCCAAAAAAAATGCATCCGTCCATAAAGTAATCCATACGGCTCCAGTGGGTTAATAAAGGCCTTCTGAAGCAATTCGATGGGTATTTGTAATAAAAATATCCATATTTAAAACTTTATTAACTATAGTAACTAGCTTCCGACAGATGGCCGTACGCCTTAGTTGTCCGCCAGAAGCGAGTTATTAGAATTTATAAAGTTTTAAGCCGTATGGATGACTTTTATTTTGGATGGGTAGTGTGGAAGTACTCAAGATCGGTCTTAAAACCATTTTTTGAAGGTCTTGTCTTGGTCTCGGTCTTGTCTCAAAGGACTTAAGATCTTATTTCAAGACCACAACTGCGGGGATATCACTAAATTGCCTTTGCATTGTCTGATTTCTTAGTTAACATCATTAATTTGATTGGATGCAAAACTTCCTGCTTCAAATGCAATCATAACTTATTTCTAATTTCATTTATTTTGGTTTGTGCAAGGGATTGTGTCAAATGTCATCAAAATGAATACAAATGCACACGAAATTCAAGAAATGATTTTTTAAAAAAAGCACTTATATTAAAACATATTATGTAATTAAGTAATATCACATGAAAGACAGCTGTTTTCACAAATATGAGCACAATTGCAGACATGATAGTTAAAATATAATTTTTTGAAACATTAATCTCAACATTATTTATGCATTTGTAATCATACCAATTCAAATGCAACTTCTGTTCCACCTCTGCATCTTATTCTAATTGTAATTATTGATTAAAAATAAGACATTTCTCAGGCAATAAATGTGGATCTTTCAGATGAAATTGAGTCTGTGGTCTTGAATTGATTAGGTGTTCTTGACTACAACACTATGGATGGGTGCATTTTACATTTTGCATTTTGTTTCAAAATGTGACCCCCCCCCCATTCAAAACCATTATAAAGCTTGGAGGAGCAAGGATATTTTTAAATATATCTCCAATTGAGATCATCTGAAAGAAGATAGTCATATACACCTAGGATGGCTTGAGGGTGAGTAAATCATAATTTGCATTTTTGGGTCAACTGATCATTTAAACTTTGATTTGGATCTATTAAAACTTTAAGCTTATCTGAATGTTCATCACAGATGTGATTGGGGTTGCTGTGTTAAATTTGATATTATCGCTTTGTTACGTTTGCGTGACGCTTCCTACTATATACTCTGTCAGCAGATGGACGTTTCCCATCACCAAAACAGTCAACAGTCTCACCCTATTGTCTCTATGTTGCTATAGCAGCGTTTAACTAACTTTGCAGTTGCTTTAAAGAAATGTTGGAGCTCTTATTGGTTTGCGGTAAAGCCTTAATTACTAGTTGCTTTTTGGATCTTCTCAGATGAAATTACAAATTGGTTTGGCATTGCTAGAAAACATCTGAGGAACCCAAACCAAATTCCTCGTCCCTGATGGAAACATCAAGATGTTTCCCTGGTTCTGACCTCTATTAAGAGGTTTTGGCTTTTTCTTTTTCGGTCTGTATTTATTAATACGCACATTTTATATGAAGTTGAAGTTTAGGAGTAAATCTTTTGGGCAGATGTTAGTTGTGTTTGCCGTTCCCGTGCTTTAATATGGAATGGCAGAAAGATTGTTGAATATTAAATGGCCATTTGAGAAAGATGTGGGCCAGATCAGATGGAAAATGAGTTTGTGGGTGAGTGTTCAATCCAAACTTGGCTCAGCTGTAACTGTAGGGTTTGTGTGTGAGATGATGTATCTTGGCTTGCTCCTCCATTCACTTGTAGTATTGCTGGAGAGAGGCTCAAACTAAACACAAAGCTGCCTCTCCCGGTGGAGCCTTCCTGTTGGCCCGTTTGGGGAAACTCTTCCCACTGTGTCCCGCTTTAGAAGACTTTAAACATGGGACCTTTGTGAGTTTTACCAGAGAACTGGCCATGTGTGTTCTCAATGTCAGGAGCACATCTTTAAAGTGCATGACCAGATTAGGCAAATAATGTTGAGTGATGATGATTATAATTTATTGATTTCTTTCACTGTTGTTTGATTTGGCTTGCTGGTTAAAAATAAAAAAAAAGGTTTCTTTGAATCTCTCAGCATCCACTTGCTCCTGTTAGAGTCCAGGCAAAAATATTATTACATACATACATATACATATGTATGTGTGTGTGTTTGTATAATTATATTTTTAATTGAGTAATAATAATTGAGCCGTCGCAAACAGTTTGATTGACAGGCGATCTGACCAACCATAACCCTGAATTCGCCATTTTGTCTGACAAAGCAGTCAGGGAAGTTAGTAGATTAACATTGATGAACCTGAACTTGAAAAATTGTGCGTACTCACGTCTTTCTGCGCTTGAAACAACATTCCTTCTGATGTTCATGTTTATTTGATGCTATAAATGAACTAGTATGAAGAGATGATCGGTTCACGAGCCGCTTGAAGGAGCTACAGCGATCTGTCACGACACATTATAGAGACACTATACGCTATTTATTGTTTAAACTGCTTTAAAAAATTACGATATATTAAATATGAAACTGTGTCATATCATTAGTA
Organism: Opsariichthys bidens; assembly: GCA_037194245.1. NCBI lineage: Eukaryota > Metazoa > Chordata > Actinopteri > Cypriniformes > Xenocyprididae > Opsariichthys > Opsariichthys bidens. The sequence goes on along the minus strand of CM074285.1, from coordinate 9,752,276 downwards.
ACCTGCTCTGTCTTGTCTGTCGACACATTGTCAGAGTCCTCCACGATGTAATTTTCACTTCGTGAGAACATGATGTGTGGCGTGAGAGCACATGACTTGTCAGACATAGCAACAGTAACTAAAGGGGGCGGGTCTCTGCGAAGGGTCAGTTAACTACTTAGGGTTAGGAGGAGGGTGTGTTGCCGGGTTAATTGCATGTAATTATGCATGATTTAGAGTTATTACTAAAGTAACTACATGTGACGTGTAACAAGGACACTGTAAAAACAAAGTGTTACCAAATATATATATATATTTATATATGTATATATATATATACATATATTTACATATATATATTTAGATATTTATTTATTTTTCTTATTTTTATAGGTTTTTTTATTTTAGCTTAGCAATATTATGTGCTTGTCATTTTTATTAGCTATTATTTTTTGTTTTTGTTTACATTTATTTTATTCAGCTATATTTCAAATGAATTAAATAGATTTTTAAATTGAACAATAACAACACTGATAGTATATAGTACTATAGTTTTTAGTATACACAGTGTCTTTGCTGACAGCAGTTTTGGATTTACATGCGTTTTTCTAGATAACAGCTTCATCCAGCACAGATCTCTGCTGTCTGTAAACCATTCAGTGTTTTTTACAGCGTGCTGTCGAACACATTACTCATAAAAGACTCCTTTTAATACCGTCGTCGTAAATTAATGAAGAGCTCTGGTGAGTATCACTTCACAAACAACACTAACACGTATCACCCCTACAATCTCAGTCTGTCGATGGCTTCATCGTCACTTTAAACTCGCATTTGCTTTCTGAATCACGTTTTAAAGCAGCATTCCCCGAGTAGGTGGGTGTCTGCTGAATATTAACCCAATAGCGTTGAAGTAAAAGCGTTTAGCCTGGAGTGGCAGTCATTAAGAGCACAGTAGGGCATGTCTGCGGCTGTCTGAAAATATCTCACAACCCCCACTGAGATGATAGGAAACTGAGCCAGGCAGCGCTCAAAATCTAACCCGGCTCTCCCTCTAGCAAGGTGCGGTTTTCTTTACGAGTCGGAGTCTGCTGAAACTGGCGTCTTCAAAACGTACACACTTTGGCCTGGTAAAGAGAGAAAACATAGCTATTTTATGATTGATGTGCAAAAATAAATTAGATTTTTATGAAAATATACAATCTTAAAAAAAAAAAAAAAAAGTGAAGATCCACCCCTAAACCTAACTAACCGTAAGCAGATTGTATGAAAATCAATTTGTCATAACATACTATAGCTATGTTTCCTTCCACCTATTTCTTTGGGATATTGCATTTGAAAAAAAAAAAACCCACATGTGTTCAGTTGAGGTGGATACATTTTTATCCAACAAGAAAACATGCGCAAAATCTACGATGGAAACGCATTTACCAAATAGATCAGAAACGATGCTTTATTCGCACACATTTTGTGCAATATTCCAATTTTGCGCATGTGATAAATTTGCAAATTTGGATGGAAAAAAATGGTTGTGCTTTGAAACAAATTTTCACTTTGAAATTTACCCGTTGCAAACAGTTTGATTGACAGGCGATCTGACCAATCATAACCCGAATTTGCCATTTTGTCTGACAAAGCGGTCAGGGGAGTTAGTAGATTAACGTTGGTGAACCTGAACTTGAAAAATTGTATGTACTCACATCTTTCCGCGCTTGAAACAACATTCCTTTTGATGTTCATGTTTATTTGATGCTATAAATGAACTAGTATGAAGAGATGATCGGTTCACGAGCCGCTTGAAGGAGCTACAGCGATCTGTCACGACACATTAAAGAGACACTATACGCTATTTATTGTTTAAACTGCTTTACAATATTTTAAAACATAACTGTTTCATACATCGGCTTGTCAGACATAGCAACAGTAACTAAAGGGGGCGGGTCTTTGCGAAGGGTCAATTGCTAGAGAATTTGACAAATAATTACAAAACTGGCAAATAACACATTGACTTAGAATGACATTTGAAAGTAGAAATACTGAAATAGTATTTTCTTGAAAATACGTACTCTAATAATCTTTTATTACAAATTTAAAAAAAGAAAATTACACTGTAGAGTCAAAATGGACCCTTTCTACTGTTTAAATGAATGTCTCTGGTCCTGTTGCATAAATTATTTCAATTACTTCTGTCAAAATTTTACTTTTCATTTCTGTTGACATAACCCGGGCCAACTCAGTTTTTTCTAACTTTCCAGAGTTCATTGCACAAGCTTAAAGTGTTGTGAATGCTGCTTTATGCTTTCTAGTGGTGATGCATTGAATTTCATGCTGTTGTTTGCTAATGCGTCGTCGAGTTTAGTATTTACACCTGATCTAAAGCGGAGTGATTAGGTTTGATTTGCTGCTTTGACCCTTCATGTGAAGAGTCATTAAGAGAGTTAAACTTCAAGTTATTGCCCTGTTTTTTCCAGTGTGTGACTGTAAGAGACATTAGCGTTAGCCCACCTCTGTCTTTCAGGTGTCAGTGGTCTTTGTGTTTCTGTAGAGCGTGTAATGCAGACACCAGTCAGTTTTTCTTTTAGTTGGAGGAAGTTCACCACATGCTCCTTTCCTCGGGTGAGTGAAACTGTGGCCACTCAACAGGACAAGCACCAAGCACACACACACACACACACACACCTGCCCCGGACGCTCATCTCTGCGGCTTTTTAGGTCCCTTTAAAATCCCTGTTGGAAAGCTTTGTTTAATGAGAGTGGCGAAATTAATCGTGTTTCTTTAGTATCCCCTAATGAACATGAGACGTCCCTCATCTGTGCTAATGCACTTTTCCAAATCCCCTCACATGACCACCTTGGCCCGTCTGAAACACGCACACTTGTCCTCTGGTCCACCCCTTACCCCCCCCCCCCCCCCATGCTCAACTTCCTCATCTGCCTGATAAGAGTGCTCATGACCCCAGAGGACTGTGGGCCATGCAATCCCAAGCTTGTGTGTGTTCTCAGATTGAGGCATGTGCTCGATCAGCGTAACCTTTCACCTTGTGAGATTTCCATGTTTAAATATTGTCAGAGGCTTCAGTCTAGTGGTCGACCGAAATAGTTTTTTTTGATGGCCGATGCCAATATCTTAGAGAGCAGGATGGCAGATGGCTGATATATATATACTTTATTCGAATTAATATTTAATAAATTAGAAATAAATCATTTGAAAATGTAGTTAAAAAATAAAAATACATCTCTAAATTAAAAAATTTGTGAGGTGTAATTTGACCGTCTCATCGTCAAAATGAAAGTCCTGCTTTTGCCAAACATAACTTATCGGCAAAGTATGTAAAAATGCCAAATATTGGTTGATATATTGATTTGGGAGATATATATCGGTCGACCACTATACTTAAGAGACACTGTGATCCAAAAAGATGCACAGTTCTGTATAAAACTTTTTTAACTAGTCTTTTGGTTCAGTATCTCGCTCTCTTAATAGCGTGGAAAGTTACGTTTCCTTGACAACTGTTGGCTGATGTTGTGATTGGCAGCTGAAGGTCTGGACAAATGTTAATATGTAAGGTATTGTGCTGCACTGTTTGCTGAGTAAATATGTCACTGATGATTTTTTGACCAATCAATGAGCACTTCTGGCCAGGTGCATGATGAATGGGACAGTGAAGTCATAGAGGAAGTCATGGGAACAAGACCTTGAGCAAATGAATTAGGTCACACTTCTGCTCCCCAGGGTACAGTTTCATAAAGTTCAAAAAATAAATGGACATATTTCGACTTTTTGTTGGCAGATATTTATTTGTTAGTTTGGAAGATGAACGGTAATCAATTTTTGGAAAAACATTTAGCATCCTTTTTTTTGCAAAAAAAAAAAAAAAAAATCACATTTTTAATTATTGAATGTTTTGTTAGTTCATGTGATTTATTTGGATTGGAGCAAACCTTTCTGGTCTGCTTACACACGAACTTGGCTGGTCCCGTGTTGCATGGGTGGACATGTACATCTGCCACATCCACCTTTTGTGTCTTTTTTTGTGTTTTTCTTCTTTAGGGGTTTTCCTTTCTGATTGTGTCACAGTTTAAATGCTCTCCTGTGACCTCAGCCTGTATATGAACTGTAGGGCTCAAGGTGGAGGATAGAGGACGCCGTGCACTCCATCCACACCGTCCGTACCTCTTCCTTCCTGCCTCTCTCTTTCAGAAAAGCGGAGAAGTGTGGATTGAGTAAAAAAAGACAAAAAAAAAAAAAAAAGAGGTGTAGGCCACAATCCCACAAATAGCTCAGCTGATGATAACCTAAAATATAATTTCAAGGTGTTGAATGTCAACATTTTTGCTTTCAAGTCTAAAACTAGGATTACATCACAGATGTATTTTGGAATATATCCGGTTTGGAATTATAAGCCATGCAGTGAGAAAAAAAAAAAGCACCGTTAGTGCAGAAAAATGGACAAATGTTCTTTTTTTTTATTTACAAATGTTAAATGTTAGATATTACAAATGTTAAAAATTTTTTACCATGGTGCTCATGTGAGCAATTCGAGTTTGAATCCAGCTTGCAACGTATCCTGGTCAGGGCTGGGTTGACAGTATAAATTAATCTTTAATTTTGATGAACCAGTATCAATTCTAAAAACCCAAATGCTTGTGAACTGATAATCTATTCCTCGTTACTAGTTATAGCACAAAATAAACATGATTGCCATGAATGAACATCAGAAGGTATGTTGAAGGAAACCGTAAATCCGTAAATCCATATCATGTCTTGTGTAATCGCTCAGTTTTTCGACTTCGGAGAGACATCCATAAAATCTCCATTTAAAGTCAATAGCTCATTAGTCAACAAGAAAAGAGGATTTTGATAAATATATGCATATTATATTTATTTAACTTTAGTGATATGTTTATTATTTACTTCTAGGTGGAATTTATATATTTCATGAAATCCAGTTTTTATGTCATAATTATATCATAAATAGTTGAAATAAAAACTGCTTTATGTGCAATTTAAATGTTTGTTTACAAAATTGGCATTTACTGTACATGATATTGTATATCCAAATGAAGTCCTGGAAAAGTCATGAACATTTCTGCAGTTTATTATGATTTTTCTGGCTATTCTCAGATTCAAAATATTTTAGTTTAGCCTATATTTTTGAGTGCAATCTTTACAAAAGGATTTTTAAAAATATGAAACAAAAAATCATGGGAAAGTATTTGTCAAAACGTGCGGGAACCCTCTTTTATATTAACTCTATTGTTGTCTCTATTCCCTAGTGGTAAATAATTGTAAAATATTTAAACACTGATAACCTTGTGAAAGGGACCTTCATGAAGGGATTCAACAGTTCTTCGACTAGCGTTCCCTTTCTTCAGTTTGCTGTCTATCAAACCTACCGCCGGGGCTGAAGTCTAACTCTGTTGCCCCCTGTATTACCCTTTAACCTCAGGGGCAGGAATGTGAATCTGTGCTCCTCTGAGATCCCTAATCAGGCATCTCGCTCATTAACAGTGAATGGGAACCAGGCTAGTTTCAATGACAAACACCGCCATTGTCCGTAGTCAGGGAGTGTGGCTAGTCAAGTCATACTGGCCTGCCGTAACTCTGTGGGAGCTTCAGTTACTGTATTTCACTGAGATTGTTAATCCAGCTGCCGTTTTAAATTAGGAAAGGAAGACGGGGGTGGGTGGTTGTCGGCTTTAGACCGTCCTATCGGTTACTATGTTCGTGAGGAGAGTGTGTGGTGTGAAGCTGTTTGGTGAAACTCTAGCCGACAGCACAGCAGATGAAGCGAGCCCTTCCTCTGGGAGCCGCGCTGATGGGATCTGACTCGCCATTTCATATTCGATGGCCGGAGGCCCACCGTCACGTCTGTTCCAGAAGTCACCTTCATTATCTCTCTCCAAATGTGTTTGTTTGTGCCTGGCTGTTCAGATAATGGAGTTGAAAAAGGCAAAAAGACATGTGTCATGCAGGAAAATGTCAGTATTACCATGTTAAAGGGGTAGTTCACCCAAACATGGAAATTCTGTCATCGTTTACTCACCCTCAAGTTGTTCCAAACCTGTATGAGAAAAAAAAGGTAACCATAACCGATAGGGCTGCCCTCTTATAGTCGACTAAACGTTAGACGACTAGGAGGCTTAGTCGATCTAAACTTTATTAATCGATTAGTCCAGAAGACGAAATCACGCACTTTGCGAGGGACAGATTGTTGATTGTGGTGATTACTGTATGTTGGGCAGGAAATCCAAATCTATCAGTTTCAAATATGGCTTATCATTTGAAACATGTCAGTAGCAACCATTCGCTCTAATGTAAACCTAGATAAATGTGGGTTGTTATTATTAGGCATATAAACAAGTGTTTGTGCGGAGAATGAAACCTAAAGTATCTAGACTCTGGTGCATTTTTCCCTGATAACAGCGGAAACAACTTAAAATACTCCATCTGTTTTGGTCAGATAAAAGTAATGCATCATTCGAAACTGTAAGGGTCTACTGTTATTTGTCTAAACTCACTCTAACAAGTGGTGCTTTTGTAATATAAAGAAAACAAACAGGATGTCGAAACTCAGCTACTTGCCTTACAGACACGAGAAACATATCTATTGAAAGCTACTTTTGAACAAACCAATTTGAATTGAAAATAAAAATAATCCAAACGAAAGTTGCATTTAACTGTGGAGATGGCGAGTCAGCATCATCAACTTCATCTCTGCAGCCGACACTGACTCAGAAAACACTAGTCAATATACAGTTAAGTACTTAAAGGAATCTAAACGTGCGATTAGTCGACTAATGACTTAAATGAACTAGTCGACTAGAAAAATCTTTAGTCGGGGACAGCACTGGTAACCAAACAGTTGATGGACCCCATTGACTTCTATAGTATGGGGGAAAAATATAATGGAAGTCAGTGGGGTTCATCTACTGTCTGGTTATGGACATTATTCAAAATGTCTTCTTTTGTGTTCAGAAGAAGAAATTCATACCGGTTTGGAACAACTTGAGGACACAATTCTTTTTTTTATTTTTGGGTGAACTATCCATTTAATTTACATAATGCTAAAATAAATATTCAGATTATTTGGTCATTAACAAACTAGCACGTTTTTACTAGCATAGGACATATAGACATTGAGGGAGCTAATATTGATCTGAGCTTATATTTGTGATCATTTTTACTGATTATTCAACAAATCATGATTAATTTTAATAGTTTTTTCTTGGATCGTCAACCCAACTTGGTTATAGACAAGCCTATTCCTAAAGGAAAGCTGTAGTTTTATTTAAATTTCTTCGTTTTATTTTACTTTTTCATTTTATTATTTAATTTATTATGTAATATTAATGTCACCAGATGACCAAAACGTGAGGTTTTTCTGACTCTGAGGACAGTTATGTTCCTGCATTATATCCAATGCTGTAGTTCAGTGTTTGAGTAATCATATTTTGAGTAAATAATTAATATAATAATGTGATTATCATTTAACTTTATAAATCTTAATAAAATTATAATAAATATTGTTATTTTAGTTATTTCATTTTTAAATGCAGCAGATTTAACAAATGCTTTATCTTTTATCCAAACATATAACATATCCACTGACACACAGTTTTATGTTCTCTGTTTCACTTATTTTACATGATTTCTTTCCCCCTTTTGCCCCCTTTTCCATCCAATGCTTTCCAGACATGCATAATTCCCATCTCTGTTCCTGAAACACAGGCACACGTGAGAGCGAGTCTAAAGCAGCATGTATTTCTGTGAAGCGCCTGCGAGATCGTTTAGTGGAGCTGAGTCCTGTGTTTTTCTGGACTGACCTGTTCTTGGCAGGTCATAGTCGCTGGAAATCGGGGTGATCCTATTGTATGTTTTTTCCCTGTGAATTAGACTGTGCGGACATGTACCCGTTTTAGAAAGTGTTCTATGAATATTGTCTTGGAGGAGGAAGAAGCACTTTACTTTTAATGTAGTTCATCTGTCTAGACTGTAGGCCTGGACATCTTTTCTTATCCCAGAGTCATTACGAGGTATTTTAAACCTAAGATCAGATTAAGACTGTATTAAATGAGGCGTTTAATTGCATGTCCTGGATGGGCTGAATAAAGTACTACTTTCTGTCAAAATTTCAGCATTTATAAATGTGCAACAAATTCGTCCTCAACTGCAGCGAAGATAGTACAACGTCCATTATCAAGAGCGTAAATTTATTTGCGTTTCTAATATATATTCAGATTAGGGCTGAATGATATTGCAGAACACTGACACTGGGATTAATAATTTGGGAAAAAAGTTCACACTTTACAGGAACCAAACATGAAGATATTGAAACCATAAACCATAAAAAAAAAGTCTCATTCCATTTGACTTTCATAGGCCACTGTTTTGATTCATTTAGTATGGCTATAAAAATTATTTAAATTGTGATTATTTATTATTAAAAAATCTTAAATAAAATAAGAATTATTTCAGTAATACTGTTGTACAGTAAAACAAAAAGAGAATTTTTTTATAATACAATTTTAAGGTTATAATACTATTTTTTTATTATTATTATTATTATTATTATTATTTTCAAATGTTAAACCTAAAAGCTTTTAATTTGGTGGCACATAATATATATGTGCTGGGTGTTTCAGAGTGAATAGCAGCTCATGATACAGTGAGCAAGGAAATATTTATCAAATTAAATTGCCGCCATTGTGGTTAAATATTGCATTGAGCCACATCACAACATCGATTTTATGTTGATATATAGTGCAGTGCTAATTCAAATATTATTGTATTGCTATTGCACATCATTTTCTCAACCTCTTCTTGTTACGCATTCAAATTAGATGTTTGAAGACACTCTTTCGGTTGTGTTCACACTTGTAGATCAGTTTTCTTGGATCTCTTGGTCTGGACCAAAAAAGAAAATGATGCATTTAGTCCTGGTTCGCTTGGCAGTCACACTGTAATATTTAACCGAACCTAAAGATACAAATCAAAACAAAAAAGCTTTTATGTATATTTTGTTAAGGAACTTACCAAACATCCAAAACAATGCTGTGCTGGTTGTATGTGTAAATATGATGATATTTTTTACCAGTTGAGAAAAGCTTTTAAAATGTGTTCGAGTCAAAACTGCGGCAGGAATTCATCTGTTACGCCCACGAACGAAGATCTGCTGTGAGGAGACGTGGTTCTGATGCCTGTCCCGAACTGTAATGGGTAAAATTGCTCTTATGACAAGGAGAACCAGGTGTGCTTGTGCATTCTGCCCTTTTTAGGCTCCCATCTTGTGAGTTCACATCCTGTTTTTGGTTCGTTTTAATGTCTTTGGTCCATGTTGTGTTCATATTTCAGTTTAGAAGCAGACTGAGACCCATCTTTTCAGTGGTCTCGGACCACTTTTGGTGAGCACCAATGTTCAGATGGCGTTCACACTTATTCAAATGAACTGCACGAACAGAGCAATCTCACCAGACCAAAGTTCGTTTTGATCAAACTAAACCCGCCAAGTGTGAACACATCCTAAGGTTCTCGTAGGGTTGAGAAGAGACATGAACGGTGTCCATTGAATGGAAAACAACAGCTCGGACACAAAAGAAAGTTATTCAGATTTGTAATGACATGATGGAGATTACACGATGACAGATTTTTCATTTTTGCTTGAACTTTCACTGTAAATGGAACAACACCGCATTCTAAACATGCTGGTTTGCGAACGAATAGTTATTTTGCTAGCTGTTCTGAGATGGGAGTTGGAGCAGCAGGGTGGTAATCCATCGTAATTCGGCCCTGCTGAAACCCACCCATAGTCCCCCTCATGATTAAACCATGACTGGAATGAACTTCCGTGACCTGTCGTGCTTTTTCGTTTGCTTTCTCTATGATGGATACAGGCAGAAGAGTAATGAGTGTGAGAAAATTGCTAGACTCAAAACAAAACGTCCGAAGGCACAGACGTACTTCTGCAGCCAGGAGTGACTGAATGTCCTGGCAAGATCTTGACGTGCTCCTGAACTTCAGTCCAGACGCTTTCTCACTCTCTTTGTTTCTCATTTTTCATGATGTTTATGGCTGTTCTCTGTTCTAGTTCCTATCGCTCTCCTTTCATCCTCAAACTCTCGTTGGACCTCATCCTCTTAGAAGCCACGCCATCAGCAGTTTGGGCTCATCTAGAGGAAACACATTTTGTGTCAGAAATGCTCTAGAAGTTAGTCACAATCTGTTCTGTTTTTTCTCATCCCATTTCCTGCTTTGTACAGCCCCCTGCAGAGAGATATTCAGCGGTTTTTCTTCTTTATTCCTCCCGTCTTTCTCTCAGCGTGTGGCCTTGAATTGTTATCCAGGTTGGACGTGAGTCGTGGTCCTTCTCTCTTTCCTCTCAGTGTGTTTTTGCTCGTATGATGAGGAGAACAGTTGCTGTTTTACTTTCACAGGCCTTTTACACTTCCATGAAAATGTTCTACAAGCTGTTAAACTGTCAAATCACTATTAAGTCTAGTAGGCTTTAAAGGTTTTTTCTCTCTGTCTTGATCTTGGGGTGAATTTGCTAAATTGAAAATCTGATCAATATCAGGACAGATGGATCAATTGTCATTTTCGAATTTACTGTTTTACAAGAAAGACAAAAAAAATAGTAAAGCACTTTTTTCAGATGCCCAATTACACTCAATAACAACAGAAACTGTGGAAAAGTACATAAAGTCAATGCCAGCAAGAATGCAAGCTGTTATCAAAGCCAAAGGAGGCCAAACAAAATATAAAGTTTTTTGGACATTGAGTGAATAATGACTTTTTGTCAGATCCTTAAAATATTTGTGTTCTGTTTTCTGTGACAGGTGGTCTAAGAAATTAAGCACGGTATGTTTTCATAGCATTCATTGGCACATTTGTTTAAAGAACATTGGGCAGGATGTGCAATAATGTGTTTTTTGTCAATAAAATAGTAATTTAAAAAAAAAAAGAGATTAATCGGAAAAAATAATCGGCCAACTAATCGATTATCAAAATAATCGTTAGTTGCAGCCCTATATATTTTTGGGGGTTATATTAAATTGTTATGCAATTTTGTCTAAATAAAGAAAAATCAAAACTAAAATCAATCATTTTAAATGCTACAGCTGAATTAAGTAACTGCTCTGTAATGTTCAGTATGAAAAAAGTATATATTTTGATGATTTAAATTTCTACGGATTAACTTTAAAGTGTTATTTTAGGATCATTGAGATTATTTTATAGTTATTAATAATTTGTATCTGTTTTCCATTTTTCTTGTTTCACTTTAATTTGAAAGTTTCAATAATTCTGTTGTTTTGGTCATTTTTCTAAAAAATCTCTAACAATTAATGTTTTTTGTGTGTGTACATTTTTGTTGATCTGAACGTTAATACTCCATCAAACGATGGAGAAGAGCATTACGACCATGCACGTATATGTAGTGTAATACCACCACACCATTGTGCCTCCAGTCCATGTAATTATACATTTTAAAAAGGCTGTACTTTATGAAAGTTGTGACTTTTCTCAGTATACACACTCAGACATAACATACACAGACCGACTAGGATGCATTATACATAGAATGGCAACAGCAGGTGCGCCTATTCTCTTTTTGATCAAGTCGGGCTCATAGGACACACGAGATTGTATTTCACCTCTGAATGAGCTGAGAGGGGGGGAAGGGGGTGGAGGTACAGGGACAGGAAGTTTCCTGAAGTAAGTTTAACCTCTGAGGTCCCCAGCTGGAGTTAGATGTGATATAATTCAGAGAAGAGAGTTCACACCTGGCCCTCTTCGTCAAACAGCCAATAATTAACCTTCATGATGACCTCTGTGTTTCTAGAGCAATCCATGTAATGCACATGTGCATGAGAACTTTGGGGTATCAATCATCATGAAGCTCATTCTGTGAGATTAAAGATAAATCTGTTTCAAGATGTTCTTTATACTGTGCAATTGTATGATGTCATTTTGACTTAATTTGCATGTTTTTCAACACGTATATGCATGTAAATACAGTCCATATGGGGCGTGCAGTCAAATGTAAACCACAATGGACTGAGCCAATAAAAGATGTAGTATGGAAAACAGATGATAGCCTTTTCATGTCATGAGATTATATCTAAAATGGAGCTCCAGAGCTTCACAAATGCTGTTGTCCATCATCTCCAGGAAACACTGGTTTTGGCTGTACACTGATGACCAGAAACAGTCAAACACTGATATATTTAGACCCGACTGGAGGTCTCAGAGAGAGTATCTTGTGAATTGAGTATCATGTGAGTGTGCGTGGAAGAGATTTGAATATATGAAGAGATCTTGGCTTTTAGGGACACATTGGCTGTACATTTGGAGATGGACAGTTGGGGAAAAAAGTCTTTTGGTTTGTTCCTAATTCTTTAAGTTGTCTGTCATGTTATGTAACTTCACGAGGCATTAACACGCGCCAGTTTGCTAAGCTTTCTGATTGAATAGGCCACAGAGTTCAATTTAAATTCACTGAGGGCTTCTAGAAGTTTCATATGTCACTGGACTTGATGAACCACTGATGGCGGTAGTTATTACTCGTATTTCTTCTGCAAAGTTATGTGTAGTGATAGTCTAGGTGTAAGGAAATATTGACTCACGTGGAAATTGTAATTTTATGTTTGCCGATAATGCATTGATTCTCAATATCACTGAGAAGAGAGCTAGAACACGCAGCTGATGTCAGTGTATCGATGCAAGGAGTATTGGTACCGTTTCAGATACCACAGTATTGATATTTCTGATATCACTACTGTGAACATTTAAAGGTTGTGTAAATATATATATACAGTTGTGTTCAAAATTATTCAACCCCCCAATGCTGTAAATGGTTTTAGAGAATTTAGAGTACATTTGTAATTGAATTCAGAATGAAATCCTACAAGGACTTCTTAAAGAAGCATATGCAACTAAAATGACATCAATTGGTTTTGTAATACAGTAGTAAATGTTTCTTTTGTGAATTCTTCATTGACACAATTATTCAACCCCTTAAAGACTACCACTCTGAAGAACAGAGGTCCATTGAAGTGTTTTCAATCAGGTATTGAAAGCACCTGTGGATGTCAGGGAGCAGCAATAAAGCCTAATAAGCACCAATTAGGCAGCTTTAAAATGACTGTGATACTCAGCTCCTTCTAGACATTTACTGGTGTGGTTACAAACATGGTGAAGTCAAGAGAATGGTCCAGGAAGACAAGAGAAGAGGTGATTACTCTTCACAGGAAGGGCAATGGCTATAAGAAGATTGCAAAGATGTTAAACATACCAAGAGACACCATAGGAAGCATCATTCGCAAATTCAAGGCAAAGGGCACTGTTGAAACGCTACCTGGTCGTGGCAGAAAGAAGATGCTGACTTCGACTGCTGTGCGCTACCTGAAGCGTAGAGTGGAGAAAAGTCCCCGTGTGACTGCTGAGGAACTGAGAAAAGATTTGTCAGATGTAGGTACTGAAGTTTCTGCTCAGACAATACGGCGCACCCTGCGTAATGAAGGCCTCCATGCCAGAACTCCCAGGCGCACCCCCTTGCTGTCTCCAAAGAATAAGAAGAGTCGACTGCAGTATGCCAAAAGTCATGTGGACAAACCACAGAAGTTTTGGGATAGTGTTCTGTGGACTGATGAAACAAAATTAGAACTGTTTGGGCCCATGGATCAACGCTATGTTTGGAGGAGGAAGAACAAGGCCTATGAAGAAAAGAACACCTTGCCTACTGTGAAGCATGGCGGGGGGTCAATCATGCTTTGGGGCTGTTTTGCTTCTGCAGGTACTGGGAAGCTTCAGCGTGTGCAAGGTACCATGAATTCTCTTCAGTACCAGGAGATATTGGAGGACAATGTGATGCAGTCCGTCACAAACCTGAGGCTTGGGAGACGTTGGACCTTTCAACAGGACAATGATCCCAAGCATACCTCCAATTCCACTAGAGCATGGTTGCAGATTAAAGGCTGGAACATTTTGAAATGGCCATCGCAGTCACCAGACTTAAATCCGATTGAGAACCTCTCGTGGGACTTAAAGAAAGCAGTTGCAGTGCGCAAGCCTAAGAATGTGACTGAACTGGAGGCTTTTGCCCATGATGAATGGGCGAAGATACCCGTAGCTCGCTGCAAGACACTTGTGTCAAGCTATGCTTCACGTTTAAAAGCTGTTATAACTGTAAAAGGATGTTGTACTAAGTATTAAGATTGAATGTCACTTGGGGGTTGAATAAAACTGATAATGATGTGAGCAGAGAAAAGACATTTGTGATTATTTCATTATAAATGTTATGTTATATTTGTCTGACCTACACGTGCCTCTTTGATTTAATTGTAAGACTGAATGATCAAAATCAATGTCAAACCGGCCAAAACAATCAATTTCAGTGGGGGTTGAATAATTTTGAACACAACTGTATGTGTGTGTGTGTGTGTGTGTGTGTGTGTGTGTGTGTGTGTATATAATATTAGAGTTGTCAAAAGTACCGACTTCGGTAGCAAGTCAAAATTTAAAAACGTGACTACCAGCATTTCCCCCTAATCATTTTGAGAGCTGCTGAGCAGACTTTTAAACCTCTGATTGGCCATTTTGTTCATTCATTCAAGAGATATGTCTGATACCAGGGAGCGTTTGAAAGTGGGCTGATCCTGCCTGCTTTCAAACACTCCCGTGCGCAAGCGCTCTCTAAAGAGCGTCAAAAAAGTCTATTCACGTTTTTTTAAGCGTTGATCATTTTAGCCAATCACAGATATACAGTGCTCAGCGTAAATGAGTACGCCACCTTTGAAAAGTAACATTTTAAACAATATCTCAATGAACACAAAAACAATTTCCAAAATGTTTTCAAGAATAAGTTTTATATAACATCTGTTTAACTTATAACATGAAATTAAGGTTAATAATATAACTTGTAGAACAAAATTTTCAGTTTTACTCAAATTAGGGTGATGCAAAAATGAGTACACCTCACTGAAAGTCTCTGGAGCAATGCTAAATTATAAACTACAAATGTGTAATTTAACAAGAACTCAACCACAGGTGAGTCTAATTATTCATTACACAGGTGTCCAGCAGACTAAATGAGT